>CM046036.1:22881130-23481130 GCA_025215565.1 Flaveria ramosissima
TCTAGATTTTTGAAAATCTTGATCTCTTCGAGACTTAAAATACCTTCATGAAGAGCGTATGTCTTAGTAACAAAAAATTGCTCAGTAATTTTGAAACCTTCGGAAGAATTTTATGAATCTCTCGAAGCTTTTAAAATCACCTTAAGTACTTTGTATGTATTCAAAGACCAAGTTTCTTCGGAATGCATTTAGCTTCGGAAGTATTTATTCTTCTTAGAATAAAAGAAAATCTCTGAGTATAAAGCTCTCTTCCAAAGCAAAATTTTCAAAACACCTTTGAAAACTCTTCCGAAGCCAAGTTTCCTTTGGAAGCTTTTTCTACAAAACTTCCGACGCAAATAACCTTCGGAAGATGTCTCGACTTCCAGAAAACTAATTTTTGAGCAAAAGTAAACTACTTTTCAGAGGTGGGACCGACATCTGGATTTCAAAGTTTATCCTCTTTCATTAACTTTGTCTCAAATCCTTTTCACATAAATGCCCAACGTTTCCCCTCTTTCCTATCTTCCTCAATTACACTTTTCCTTAAACCTAAATTCTCCCAAACCGCCTTTTTTCTTCATCTTTCTTCATCCTTAAGCTTCTAAAATGGCCAACCTAAACATCAGTAACAACCCAGATTTCTCCATGCAACTTCACAGACAACATAACCAAGTTGCTCTATTAAGCTCTGAGAAAGATGAAAGTTTCTCCGAGATTTGCCGTTTCTTAGCCCTATCAAATTACTCTACATCCCTAACCATTGATCCTACTCTCTATGAGGATCATCTGCTTGAATTTTGCAAGACCTGCCAAGAGGTCATTATGGATGGGGAGAAGGCACTATCTGCCACAGTGCAAAGGAGGGCAATCTTCATCACTCCGGCCATCATAACACTCATTTGCAACTGGATGATGAAGAAAGTGAGTTGTCCTTCCCAAAGGAAGCTGTAAATCATTCCTTTGAGCAGATGGGCTATAAGGGAGATTTCTCTGTAAAGACCTTCAGGAAAGGGAAGGTCTCATCCTAGTGGAAATACCTGCTTCATGTGGTTATCCACAGCTTGTCAAACAAGCATGGAGGGTGGGACCAGATTCCTGAGGATCTCTCCTTCATAGTGCATGGAATGGTTCAAGGGGTCAAGTTCAGGTACTCTCAGTTTGTATATACAAATTTGCTTGCAAACTTGGACTCCTTAGAGTATTATATGTTTCCTAGATATGTTCAACACATTCTCAACTGTGAATTGGGCTCACAATTGAGGGAAACAGATAATATTCTTAAATTGGGACAGATGAAGCCCGACATCTTTAAAATCATGAAGAGGCCAACTGTAGGCTTCTCAGGGGTAGAAACAACCCTTATCCCAAAAATGTTAGAGCTCATTGCTCAAGGTGATAACCTAGCAACACAAGCTAGTGTTGAACCCACACCTTCTACCTCTCAACCCCCAAAAGGCCCCAAGTCACCCTCACCTACCAAAGAAAATCCAAACGAACCCCTGCTCAAGCTATTGAGTCTGTGAAGGCCCCATATACCCAGCCATACTGGAGGAAGTGGACACTAGAGCTCCCACTTCCCCTAAGGAGTAAACCACTCCATCTCTTCAACAATCAGGGCTGAGGTTCCTCATGCTCGCCCTGATGAGCTCACAAGCCCAACTGCCTTAAGCCTTCACTCTGAGTCTCAACGTTCAAGTGAACAACCTTCAGGGGACAGTTACCATCCTCAGCCATTAGACTTAAATCAACCCATTCCCAACCTCTCATTCTATACTGATAAAGGCTTAGGTTTCAATGGGTACCATGAGTCTCTCTACTCCTCTCCTACTCAAAGAGAGATGAGTACTACCGAGTCTCTTTTGTCTAGCCCACAACAGTCACCTATAACTGAGATGGATACTTCTGAACCTGTTTAGGGTATCCATATGGAAGAGGCTCTCACTTCTGCAAGTGATTACATCATTAAGACCTCAACCATGGCAACTCAGCCCATTAACACCTCAACTGAGAATGTCAATGTGCAGAGGAAATCCAGCAGCTAAGAACTTGAGGCTAGTGGTGAGAGAGAGGACTTTGGTCCAATCATCTCATCCCCCAATGATTCTTCTAATAAAGAAGAGGGAATCTGAGACTAAAGGTGCAAAAACTGTCAAAAACATGCTCCTATTTAGTCTCTAAGGTTAGTCACCTCGAATCTCAGGTGACTACCTTGCATAATAGGTTAATGATCAGCAACTTGAGGTATCTTTTCTCAGGGAAAACTAGCTGGGAGACCTTTAAGAAGAGCTCAACTAGGAACACAAGAACCTGTGAATGTGGTTGACCTAACCTCTAGCTCACCTATGCAAGAGGGTGATGCTACCAAAAAGGGAGAAAGTCATTACAGTCATAGAACCTGGGAGTTCTTCAGGGAGTATGGACATTGAGGATTCACCATCCTCACCTAGAACTGTGCATACTCAGCAACTTCCTCAAGTTCACATTAATGTGGACATAATTGACTCTGTCATTAGGAGTCTCTTTGAGGAAGGCATTCCAAGGGCTGTGTCATCTCCACCTCAAGGAACTTCAAACTACATTATTGGGTGGAGGTATGATGCTGATATAAGAGCCCTAATTCTTCACAGAGTTCAAGGGCAGCAAGAAGTGTTCAATTTTCAGGCTTTGGACTACTATGAAGGTCTTGACCTGATCAACATGCCACTTGTCAACCCAAGTAAATGAAGACAAGCTGACAGGTTAGCACTCAGGATTCAAGACAGAATTACTAAAGAGTTTGGCCGTAGAAGGAGACAAAGGCAATCAGGTAATGTCATTGGTCAAATGGATGCTGAGGCAGACCCTGAGATTAGTTTCAAAGGGAAAACCTTGGCTGAAGGCCTAGTGATAGAGCCTGAGAGCCCTGTCACACCAACAACTGCTTCAGAAATTCATTCCCTCAGTGAAATACTTGCTGGTGAAGGTGTCTCACAACCTCTCTCTGGCCAGAGCTTGGATGCTACACCAAGCAATGAAGACCAAACCTCTATCCACCCTGAGTCACAAAGGTCTGTGGGTGACAAGGGAAAAGGATCTTAACTACTGAGGAAATTGAGGAGGAGGAGAGAGAGAGAGGAAGAGGAAGCTAAGGGGAGAAAGTTCCTCTGGGTCTTCAGGATTTATACAAGCTGCAATAAGAGATGCCCCTAGACCAAACACTCAAGAAGATGAGTTTGGGCAGTAAGGATTACTTACTTGCAGACCAGGAACTATGACATAGATGAGATTATATCTCTCCCCTTAGAGCAATTAAATAAACTGGCTGACATGGAAGTGTCAAGAGAGATGAAGGAAAAGACGATGCAAGATTACTTCTTCTCCATTCAAAGAAGAGAAGGGGCAGAAAAGATTATACAAGCATGCTCCAACTCTCTCCCCAGTTCAGGAAAGTCCTGTGCAAGAGGATATGGCTGCTACACAAGAACCTCAGGTAGACAAGGAAACAGATAGGTAAAACATGATCAACTACCTGAGTGCCACAGGTCTCTACCAAGCATCTGCACTTCTTCCCTTGTCCTTTGAGTACATTGACTTTGAGTATCTCAAACAGCTTGAACTTCAAGTGCTCAAAGAACAAAAGGCAACAAAGAGAAAATGAGGGAAGATGCTGCAAAGTCAAGAGCTATCATCCAAAAGAGTATGAAAAATCTGCTGATAGACAAAGGATGATGAGTTTCTTGAAGTTGTATGGATTCTCCGAAAGGAGACATGGCCCTATGTATCTATCCACAATGGATGAGCATATTAGGGTAATCAAGCAGAAGATCAAGAGTGGAGAGCTGATTGACTTATACTCTCCTCCAAGTCAAATCCCACCTGAAGTGGAGGTTAAGGTTGAACAACCTGAGACAACACAACCTGGACCTCCTGTTGAGCCTCAACAAGCTTCATCTTCTGATCCACAATAGGGTCAAACTACCTCTCCTTCTGAACCTGTGAGGGAGGAATACCCAACTGAGAAAGACAAGGATGATCAACAAGGTGCTGCAGACCAGTCTTCTCAGTTAAAGTCTTCTAAGAGGAAGAAGAGGATGGCTTCTAAACCATAGTCTAAGAAGAAGAAGCCTGAATCATCCATCTATACACCTTAGGCTGAGTCAAATCAAACTGAGGAAGTGCATGAAGAGGCAACCCAATCAACTCCAAATCAAGTGGCTCCACTTGCAGCTGAGACACCCATCTTATCCTGGACCTTCACTACTAATCAAGACAGATGGCATGTGATCAGAGATCAAGGTGTTAAGAATGTCTATACATGGCAAGATATAATCAACTTACCTCCATGATCTCTTTGAGATGAGAAGATATTATGAGAGTCTGAATGATCCTGACCATCTAATGAAGAAGGGTATGGTCATCATTGTGCTGAAGACTACAAACATCTGAAGATCTTCTAAATGTTTTAGTAGCATCAGCCTAGGGGGAGTTTGTAAGGATTCCTATAAGTCTGATGCAGCCAAAACATCCAAAGTCTCTCCGCAAGCATGCATTAAAGAACTGAAGTAGAAATGCTTCGGAAGTTTTACACCATGCATTAGAAATATTCTAAGTGTAAAATCTTCCGAAGCCAAGACCATATCTTCCGAACCCAAAAGTGAAGTCTTCCGAAGCTTCAAACACAAAGTTTTCCGAAGCCAAAGAGTGAAGACAGATTTCTTCCAAAGACTTTTAGAGATATGCCTTTATCTGATGTACTTTACCATAAAGCTGGACCACCTTTCCGCTACAACTCTGTAAAGTCACTAACTTACATGAGTTGGTGAAAGGTCCATGCTTTTAGTAACTGTACATTGAGGTCTTGAGTCCATACTTTCTACTTTATGTACTTTTATCCTTTTTGTAATATATTAGGATGTGAGCTATGGCATGTCATAGTCACAAGTCAAAAGGCAGATATGCCTTTTGACTCTACATTTGATTTTGTAGTTGTCTAGTCAATTGTATCCAGCTGGCCTTCAAAGTATGACCGGCTGTAGGATGTAGTATAAAGTATCTCAAGTACTTGTAACTTTCTATCGATGCTTTGTAACTTTTAATAGAACTTGAGAAGCAATATACAACATTCTTGAAAACCAAATACTTGTGTTGTTTGCAATCTTGTTCTGTCTCACTCTTACTTGTGGTCATAGCATCTTTCATTAACAAAGTAACCAGTTCCCTATTTGATCTGTTAAGTGTTCTAAGCAACTCTCCTCATTGTGTTGTTGTGTTGTAAGTGCATACACTTCACCGATCCTGCACTAATCCATAGGTCTCTTCATGATGTTAATTGATGAAGGCAATGAGGTATAATCATGATTAATCGGTGGTGGGATGTTAGAGTAACCAACTCCTCCTTTACCACCACTGATTTTCTATGTCATTTGAGACTTGATTATACCTTCAACCATATTTGAAGATAATTCAAATCTTTCAACAATTAGTTTTGAAGATAAGAGTTCATTGTTTAATTTGTTAGTTTCCAATGAAAGTTCATTATTACGATTTGTAAAATCCTTTATGTTACAATCTTTATCGTAAAGATTTAATTTTGACTACTATATTGATTTGTTTTAGACCATCTATCTTTTCTTTGAAAACTTTCTCATTAGTTTTATATTTACGTGCTTAATGATGTTTTTTTCAACTTTCAATATTAAACACTCTTTGTGAACTCTGTATCTTTGTACCTTTTAATTAAATCATTAGAGAAAAGATTAATATATATCTTATCAGTTTCAGCTTTCTTCTTTGTGTCTTCATGGACAACATTTACCATGAAGTCCTTTTGACATGTCTTTATTGCTTCATATGCAAGAGTAATCTCAACAGCATTGTCTAGTATATCATGAACAATAACTAGAGTAGTCTCGACAGCTTTGATCTCTTCTTTAGTTACAGCTAGAGTTGACTCAAGAGTATTAAACACAATCTTTTGAGCTGGTGTAATCTCAAAAGCTACCTTTTCAAGATTCAGCACATCATCAGCAACCACTTATTTCGCTTCTCTTTCTTTAACTTCATCCTTTTCAACCATTGTCAATTGTCCTTCAGCAAAAACTCCACTAGTCATATCTTCTAAAACAAAACTCGAAAAAAAATTTTCTACTATATTCTCTTCATCAGTCTATATTTCAGCCAACAGAGCAGTTGACGGCTTGATGTCCAAAACTTCGACAGCTTGATATCCAAAACTTCCATTTGGTCTAACCAATCATAATCCTCATTTGTTTTAGATACAGGGGCTTTGGCCTTAGATGATCTAGTTTGATCATTATTTATTTAAACCTCCATAGTTAACATCCTTTTGCCATGTTCACTCTGATTAGTTCTGGCTTTAGTACACTCTCTTTCAAAATGACCTGGTTTGTCATAGTTATAACATCTCAAACTTGATTTGTCAAAACCTATCTTGCAAGAGTTGTTTAAACCAAAAACCTTCCATCCTATTCTTCTAGCAAAATTTTTCTCCCTATACACCACCATGGTCATCTGATATTTTATATCATGCTCTTCAAAATCATCGTGATTAACTTGTTGCAAGTCATCAACCAAGATGTTAGGTGGATTGATTCTTCCAACAGAAAAGACTTCATAACTGTTCATGAATGATGTAAAAAGAGCAAGATGCTCTTCAGCTATCTGAATGGTTTGCTTGTTGGGTTGAGAGTTTACAACAAAAGCTTGTTGTATTGGTTGACTAGTTTGGATTGATGAGTAGGCTTGAGATTGAGAAAGGGCTTGATTTTGGACCTAAGGATTTTGGTGTGTAGTTTGGTATTAAGGCAAGGATTGAGGCATAGCTTGATCTTTCATATTTGGATGAATTGAAGATGATGATTGTTGTATCTGACAAAGCTGAGAGTAGCTAACATAGTGATTCGGGTTAGTTGCAATTTTAGTGTACAATATTGATGCTTCAGCTCCCATAGTGTTGATAGCTGCTGCAGCCCTTTGCTTATTATCCATGTCATAGGATTTAATAGTAGAGATAAGATCACTTAAAGACAAGGTATGCATATCCTTGGTTCTTTTAATGGTAGTGTACTTGTTGTTCCAGCTATATGGTAGAGAATTTAACAGCTTTTACTTAACTACTATATTACCAAGAGTTATCCCAACACTTTTCATTTTGGTGATCAGCTTTACAAACCTAGACATCTGAGCTTCCAAAGTCTCACCAAGAATATGATTAAACATATTGAACTCTTGGTTGAACATATCCTTCCTGCTCTCTCTCATATCCTTGTTCCACATGATTTGTTCTTCCATTGCATCCCATAAATCCATAGCTTTGGTATAATCTTTAAACTTTTGTGCTATCTCAGTGGTGAGAGCCATTATGATAGCAGCATAGGCTTTATCATAAAGTTCCATTCTTTTAATATCATCTTCATCCCACAGATGTTCTGGTTTGGTAACCTATTCTTCTTTCTCATTATTGTATAGTGGAATGTACGAGCCTTGTTTGATAGACCTCATCATCCAGGGTTCAGTATATATGACATGATTTTGAAAACGATAAGCCCAATTTAGGTAATCTTCCTAATGCAGTAGCCGGGTTGGCTTTGTGCTTGTGCCAATCTCATTGTCGAGATTTAAGGTAGCATTGATGTGCTTTAGATTTGCCATTAGCTTTTCTAGAAAATCAGAAAATTTCTTGAAAGTTTGAAGTACTCGTGCAAAACAACATTAACATATCAAGCGATAAATTCTGTAACAGAATATTACGAAACGCTCAAGTTATCACGCGAAAGGAATCTTTCTATAACAACCTTTTAGCTGATTCGTGCAAAACCTTGCCTTTTCGCGTGAATAATAACTTTCGCACAAAACAAGCAATTTTTTGCATGTTTTAATCCCCCCGATTCAAAGATTTTAAAGTTCAATTTTACACAAATTGATTAGATTCAGTTGAATCTAGTGTTCAATTAGTGATATAAGTTCAAATAAGATCCTAATTGTCTCTAATTGATTCAAAAAAGCTTGTTTAAGCCCAAAACCATCACCAATTCACCAATGATCAAACAAAGCGGCTTCATAATCTTCCAAATTGATTCAATGTAACATAAATCAACTCAATATTCAAGTATCAAATGAATTGAACTCACAAATTCTTCAAATAAATATTCTTCTCAATCAATCTAGAGCAACAAGGCTCTGATACCAATTGTAAGGATTGCAGGACCGTTTAAGGGATGGTCAATATAACATTCGCACAATGAGGAGAGTGTTAGAACACTTAAAAGATCAAACGGGGAACTGAGACTTATAGTATGATAACACAAGCAAAACAAGCGACAGAACTAAGAATAACAACATATGGATATAGTTTTCAAGAATATTATATATTGCTCTCAAGTTCTTTTACAAGTGTTACAAAGCATAAAGAAAGATACAAAGACCTGAGATACTTTATACTACATCCTACAGCCGGCCATACTTAGAAGGCCAACCGGAACATCAATCTAGACAACATAAGATCAATGTAGAGTCAAAAAGGCAGATTGCCTTTTGAATAGTGACTATGACAGGCCATAGCTCATATCCTAATATATTACAAAACGGATAAAAGTACATAAATTAGAAAGTTGCATACACAATACCTTAATGTACACTTACATAAAGCATGGACCTTTCACCAACTTGTATAAGATGGTGAGTCTTCAGAGTTGCAACGGAAAGTTGGTCAGCTTTATGAAAAGTACATCAGAGAAAGCATGTTCTTCAAAGTCTTCAGAAGAAATCTGTCTTCACTTCTTTGGCTTTAGAAGACTTTGTCTTTGAAGATTCAGAAGACTTCACTTTTGGCTTTGGAAGATATTGGACTTGGCTTCGGAAGATTTTATACTGTGAAAATTTCTGATTCAGGGTGTAAATCTTCCGAAGCAATTTCAATTTTGCACTAAGTGCATGCATGAAGGAAAGACTTGGGTTTTTTAGGCGCATCAGCCTTTCATTAAACCTTACAAACTCCCCCTAGGCTGATGCTACCAAAACAAAGAAGTGTCTTCAGATATTAACAGTCTTTGTCATGACCATGACCGTTCATTTCTTCATTGATTGGTCAGGATCACTCAGACTTTCAAAATACCTTTTCATGTCAAAGAGATCATGCAAAGGTAAGTTAAGAAGTAGACATCTTGACCCTTTGATCTGTAGTGACATACCATCTGTATGGATTAGCAACATAGGTCCAAGACAAGATAGGTCTTCTTAATGCAAGAGGCTCCACTTTAATTGTAGTTGGTTAAGCAGCCTCTTCTTGCACTCTCTCAGGATGACCTGACACGTTCTAAGGTTTGGAGGTGGATGACTTTGACTTCTTTTGTTCTTTGAGATGGGTTTAGTAGCCATCCTTTTCCTCCTCTTTAGGAATTAACTGAGAAAACTAGCCTTCAGCACCAGGTTGTTCTGTCTTGTCTTTTTCAGTGGGGTCCTTTTCCCTAAACTATTCAGAAGGAAGGAGTTGGACCCTGCTGTGGATCAGAAGATGAAGCTTGCTAAGGTTCAGCATGAGGGGCAGGTTGTGTTGTCTCAAAGTGTTCAACCTTAACCTGAACTTCAGGAGGAGGTTGACTTGGTGGGGAGTGTAAGTCAACAAGCTCTCCTCGCTTGATATTCTGCTTGATCACCCTGATGTGCTCATCTATGGTGGATAGAGACATTGGACCAAGCCTCCTTTCGGAGGATCCATACAGCTTCAAGAAGCTCATCATCCTCTACCTACCTGTAGACTTCTTTTGACTCTTTTGGACAATAGCTCTTAACTTTGCAGCTTCTTCCCTCATCTTTGTAGCCTTTTGTTCTTTGAGAACCTGTAGTTCAAGTTACTTGAGGTACTAAAACTCAATCTACTTAAAGGACAAGGGAAGAAGTGCAGCTGCTTGATAGAGTCATGTGGTACTCAGGTAGTTGATCATGTTTTGTCTATCAGCTTCTTTTTCTACCTGAGGTTGTGGAGTTGCCACAACCTCTTGCACAAGGCTTTCTTGAACTGGGGAGTGGATAGGAGCATGTTTGTACAGCCTTTTCTGCATTCTTTCTTCCTTGATCATGAGGAGCAACTCTGCATCCTCTACCTTCTTCCTCTCTATATACATTTCTATGTTTGCCGGTTCATTCAGTTTATCTAAGTGGAGAGAGATGATTTTATCTATATCATAGTTCCCTGTCTACAAGTAGTTAATCCTGACTGCCTTCAACTCATCATTCTAAGTGTTTGGTCTGGGAGCAGCCCTGATTGCAGCTTCCATGAAGTCTGAGGTCCTAGTGGAACTTCCTCCCCTTAGCTTCCTCTTCCTCTCTCTCTCTCCTCCTCTTCAATCTCCTCATGAGTCAAAATCTTTTTCCATTTGTCACCCATAGACCTTTATGACTTGGGGTGGAGAGAGCTTTGGTCTTCATTGCCTGGTGTAGCATCCAGACTCTGGCCAAAGAGAGGTTGTGAAGCATCTTCACCAGCTGGTGCATCACTGAGGGAATGAGATGTTGAAGTAGTTGTTGTTGTGAAATTGCTCCATGCTTTATCACTAAGCCTTCAGTCAAGGTTTTCCCTTTGAAGCTAATCTCAGGGTTCACCTGAACATCCATTTAATCAATGACATTACCTGATTGGATTTGTCTTCTCTTTCGACTGAACTCTTCACCAATCCTGTCTTGAAATCTTTAATCCCTCTTGTCAGCTTGCCTGGATTGTCTTGGGTTGGCAAGTGGCATGTTGACTAGATCAAGACCTTCGTAGTAGTTCAAGGTCTGAAAGTTGAAGACCTCCTGTTGCCCTTGAACTCTTTGAAGTATGAGGGCTCTTCTATCAGCATCATATACCTCCACCCTAGAATGTAGTTTGAAGTTCCTTGGGGTGGGCTGACATTGCCCTTGGAATACCCTCCTCAAACAACTGTTGTATGAGTGAGTCCTCAAACAATTATTGTTCCTTGAGATAAGATATCTCGAGTTGCTGATCATTGACCCTGTTTTGTCAGGTAGTCACTTGAAACTCCAAGTGACTGACCTTTGAGGCTAAATAGTTGTAGGTTTGTGTAAGTGTTTTCACCTTAAGACTCCTGTTCCCTTCATCATTAGAAGAAATATGAGGGGATGAAAGAATGAGACCAAAGTCTTCTCTCTCAGCACCAACATAGTGTTCTTGGCTGCTGGATATTTTCTTCGGAAGGTAAATACATATCTTCCGAAGAGTAAAATGATCAAAATTTTAAAAATCTAAGGAATATCATTTAAAAGATCTTTTCTTCCAAAGTAAACAAGGGCTTCTTGAAGGTAATAAAACAAACAACTTAGGACACACAAGTTTTAGAAATAATATGAGTTAGTTTTAAGAAAAGTTACTCAAGGTTAATCATCCAAATAGCTGATACAAGATATTTAATCTCTGCTCATCAAAACCTTTGGTGATCAGATCAACATATTGTTTATTTTGTTAACTTTGACTAGTTTGATTAATCCCTTTTCAAAGTCATCTCTAATCAAATGATACCTAATATTGATGTGTTTTGTCCTTGAGTGTTGCACAGGATTTTCTGTAATAGAGATAGCACTGTTGTTGTCTTTGTGGATGAGACTCTCTTTGAAGTTGAATCCATAGTCCAGCATCTGATTCTAAATCCAAAGCACTTGAGCATAGCAGCTAGCAGCAACAATGTATTCAGCTTCAGCAGTTAGTGCAAAGACACATGATTGTTTCTTGCATTGCCAAGAGACTATCCTTCCTTCCACCAAGAACTAACAACCCCCTGATGTAGACTTTGCATTCGTATTGCAGCCACGATAGTCACTATCTGTATATGAATACAAATTGAAGTCGGAATTATTTGGATACCAAAGGCCAAGTGTTGAAGCACCTTTGAGATATCTTAAATTTTCTTTTGATAGTGACCAAGTGTGACAACTTGGGATTGGCTCTGAATCCAAAGCACTCAAGCACAGTAGCTTGCAGCAGCAATGTATTCAGCTTCAGCAGTTAATGCAAAGACACATGATTGCTTCTTGCATTGCCATGAGACTATTCTTCCATCAAGGAACTGACATCCCCCTGATGTAGACTTTGCAGTCATATTGCAGCCACCATAGTCACTATTTGTATAGGTATACACATTTAAGTTAGAATTCTTTGGATACCAAAGACCTAGAGTTAGAGCACCTTTGAGATATCTTAAAATTTTCTTGACAGTGACTAGGTGTGACATCTTGGGGTTGGCTTGATATCTTGCACAAATACATGTGGCAAACATGATATCAGGCCTATTAGTTGCGAGATACATAAAAAACCCAATTATATCCCTTTAAAGATATTCATCCACACATTCCCCCTTAATATGAGGTCCAAGGGAGTGGTTTCTTGTTATGGGTGTCTTAGCAACCTTACAATCAGTCATGTTGAATCTTGTAAGTATGTTTGTACATACTTTGACTGACTTATGAAGATGTCACTGTTAACTTGCTTTACTTCCTAAAAAGAAATTGAGTTTCCCCATTGCACTCTTTTCAAATCTATTCTTCATCAGCTTCTCAAAGTCTTTCAAGAGCTTTGGATTAGTTGACCCAAAGATAATGTCATCAACATACACTTGAACTAGCATTAAGTCATTCCTTGTTCCTTTGATGAAGAGAGTTCCATCTATAGTACCCTTTTTGTAGCCATGTTGACAAAGATACTGAGATAAAGTCTCATAGCACTACCTTGGAGCTTGATGCAGCTCATAGAGAGCTTTATCAAGCCTGTAGACATAATCAGGATGATCAGGATCTGCAAAGCCATACGGTTGTCTGACATACACCTCTTCATCATTACCCCATAAATAAAGAACACATTGACATCAAGTTGGTAGACCTTGAAATCCTTGGATGCAGCAAAAGCTAAGAATATCCCGATGGCTTCAAGTCTTGCCACAAGAGCAAAGACATTTGTTAGTCAATTCCTTCTTCTTGTGTGTATCCTTGGACAACTAGTCTATCCTTGTTTTTGATGAAAAGTCCTCTATAATCTTTTTATTCTTGAACACCCATTTGGTTCCTATGGCAGTCTTCCCTTGAGGAAGAGGACATAGGTTCCAAATCTTTTGTCTTTTATATTGAAGCAGCTCCTCTTGCATAGCTATAACCCAACTTCCATCCTTTAAAGCCTTATCAACTTTGTTTTGCTTTATCTAGGATAGGAAACAAGAGTGAAGACAAACATTTACATCATGGGTTTGTCCTCCTGCCCTTACCCCTGTATCAACATTTCAAATAATGTTTGTAGTGGGGTGAGACTTGTGGATCCATAGTTGAGAAATCACAGCAAGTTGCTTGGAGAGATCTAAATTAGAGAAATTTAGATCTGGCAATGGAGATTCACCCACCAGATTAGCACACTTATCAAGAGACTCTTGATAAAATGAGTGTATGTCATTACTAATGTGTCTTAAATGGAGTGGTTGTCAGCATCAAGAAACTCTTGATTACTTTCACCACCACCACTATTTCCTACTACATTAGAGTTTTGTGCCTCTGAGCTGGAATTCGAAGGCACCTCAGATGTATCAGCTGAATTTGTTATGGTTGTGCTGATAGGAACTCCATCTGCATATTTAGTTACATCTGGAGCTGAAGTAGTATAATTTGATGGTCTTCTTATCTCAAATCTTGGGTTAGGATCACCTGTTGGCAAGATATTTATGGACCCTGAAACATGCTCACAAGATTTGTTAAAACAATTGATAACTAAATCAATATCAAATACCCAATCAGGACCAGAACCTTTCACACTTGGAGTGTGCTCATTGAAGATCACATTAGCTGACTCCTCAACTACTCTAGTTTTGAGATTGTATACTCTATAAGCCTTGCCTTGAGAAGAATATCCAATAAAATGTCCATCATCTGATTTCTCATCAAACTTGGCAATTTGATCCTTGGTATTCAAGATGGTGCAAGGACATCCAAATTACTTGAGAAAACCAATGAAAAGTTTCCTCTTGTGCCAAAGTTCATAAGGAGTCTTACCATGTGTCTTAACTACTAAAACTCTATTTTGCACATAGCAAGCAGTGCTCACTGCCTCTGCCCCAAAGGTGATGGGCAATTTAGAGTCAGAAAACATAGTTCTTACAACTTTAATTAGTGTCATGTTTCTTGTGTCAGCAACATCATCATTTTGTTGAGGAGTCCTGAGAGCACTATATTGTCTTCTAATACCCTTTCATCACAAAATGTATCAAGGATTTGGTTCTTGAATTCAGTTCCTTGATCAAATCTTATGGTTTTGACCTTCTGATAACATTGATTCTCAATCTTTAAGATGAAACTCCTCAAGATCTCAGGATTCTCATCCTTAGTTCTAAGGAAGAAGACCCAAGTGAATCCTGTAAAGTCATTTGTGGTCACCAAACAGTATGAGGTCCTTCCTAAACTGATTACACTGGTGGGGTCAAAGAGATCCATATAGAATAAGTGTAGGGGAGTAGTGATGGAGTTTCTTTCCTTTGGCTTGTGAGATACCTTTTGTTGCTTTCCTATGAGGCATTTAACATGGTAGTCATCACTTGTAAACTCTTTCTTTGGCATTCTAGTTACCAAATCATTTTGAACTAACTTATTCATGTTTTTAAAGTTTACATGACACATTCTTTTATTCCAGAGGAAAGACTCATTACTATTGGCTTTAGATAGAAAGAATGAAACTTCTCCTGAGGGAGATGTTTCTTGCAAGTCCATCTTGTACATGTTCCATTTCATGGGGGCTCTAAGTAGGATACGCTCATGAGGAATGAGCACCCTGGGCTTGAGAACAATGCATTCATGCTTAGTAAAAAGCATGTTATGACTCTGATAACAAAATTAAGATACACTCAATAGATTGTATCCAAGCTCCTTGACATGGTTACCTTCTCAATGCTGAGCTTACCATTTGTGACCCTACCCCTTTTTGTGATGTAACCTCCAACATCTCCTCAAAAAGCAACTGGACCTCCATCTTTTTTCTCAAAATTTTGGATTAGTGACCCATTGCTTGTAATGTGCCTCGAACAACCACTATCAATGATCCACACATTTCTGTTTGTCTTGTGTTGTTCCTGCACAAAAGAGATGATTAGTTACATTCGGAAACCCAAGCCTTATTGGTCTTGGGCTCATCAAAAGAAGTTGAAGACAATGCAATAGTAATTGATCCTATTGTTATATTTTGACGATCATTTGCTGATATTGATGAAGAACTTTCAGTCACATGGTCTTCCTTTGTCTTCCACACCATCTTTGGAAACTTAGACTTGACCTTCAACACTTCGGAAGTTTTGACAACTTTGGAAGTTTTAGAGACTTGACCTTCGGAAGATCTTGCTAGCACTTCAGCAAGCGTCAGTACTTCGGAAGTATTCCTCTCTTCCGAGAATATCTTTTCTTCAAAAGGCAAGTTTTCACTTGTGTTTTTCTTCATTTTGGAGCTTCCAAAAGGAAAAGATTTTCCTTTCGAAGCTTGCTTCTTTTTCATCTTCTTAGAATTTTCTTTCTTGACTATATGGACAGTACTTTTTGGATTGTAGAGGCAACCCTTAGAAAAATAAGAAATACTTCCACACATGACACATTTTATTTTCTTTCTTTTGAGAGTCTTCCTTTGAGAATAAAGCTGAACTTTATCACTTTCCTCTTCCATCTTCATCTTTGCAGATGATGTGACAATCCTTTTAGGGTGAGAACTACCTTTGGAACTGAATGGTTTAGGTTGTGTAACAATGGTACCCAACTGATCAGCCTTCTTCATGATGTTAGGATGATTTGGACATGAACTAGAACTCCTGGTACTAGAATTCAAGTTTGAGTCCTCAGCCTTAACCACCTCAAAACCTATATAGATAAAAACTTGTTTCTACATAGAGTTAAAGGTGGTCTTGATCACTTGAGCCTTCTTGGACTTCCTCTTGGCCTTTTTGATTAAGTTCTTCCTTCTTAACTTGGTCATCCCAACTATTTTTTTCTCCTCAAGAGAATAGTGACCCTTCTTAGGATGCTCTTTTTTACTCTTCTCAGAGACATCCTTCACTATCTTCTCTTCATCCTCTTTACTCATGGGGTCTATGGAAGGAAGCTCATCTTCACAAGTTCCACACCTAGGAGATCTTACAGACAAGATTGTGTGTGGAGGAGCTATCTTAGTAGATCCTAGTCCCTGCTCATTTTGATAACAAACATTTGCATGCAAGGATAAGGATATTATGTTCTTGAAGGACTTTTCTTCAAGAACATATTGTTCTAGCCTTGGCTTTGCTGATCACAAGCTCAGCCTGGCATTCAGTCAACTTAATTATGAGATCTTTGATCTGAGTCCTGTAGTTAATATGTTCATGTTTAAGAGTTGAAATAGTTTTCAGTAAATCATCTATTTTAAGTTTGTAGCCATATTCAGCTCTTTAGAAATCAGATTTTTAAATATTTGAAGACTCAAGATCAGATCGTATCTTTAAGTTGTAGACCTATATCAGTTAACTTTAGCAATGCATTCAGTGTGTACGTAGATGTTCCAATACCTTGGCTTCATCATGGTCAGCCATTAGTGCTTGGTTTGGAGATGCATCTTTCACCTGAAAGCTCAAGTCAAAGCCTCCTTCTTCAACAGCAACTGCAGCTTGCTGCTTTGGCTTCTCATTCTGGTTGGCTTTGTCAGTGAAGTTTGGCCTGGTTTGTGTTTGGCTACCACTTGTCCTTGGTGCCTTACACTCTCTAGCAAAGTGGCCCATTTCGTTACCATTGTAACACTTTAGTTTGCTTTTATCCAGCTCAAACTTTCCACTGGCTTCATTGCTAGGAAACTTCCTCCCTGTTCTCTTGTAGAACTTCTTGGATCTGTGTGAGAGGAGAGCCATTAGCTGAACTATTTCCATATACTCCAAGTCATCTGGATGGATACGGTCATGATCTTCAAGGGTGAAGAGAACGTTTTATGTGCTTTCATTAGAAGACATAAAGGCTTGTGAAGAGCTTGTCTCTTGGAATGGGCTTCCTTGAGTGTAGCTTTCTCTTGGTGTCTCCGGGAAGGTGATGAAAGGATCTTTTTGTGAGTTGTCAGGGTAGCAGTTGAGATGATGCTATGGTTATCTGCTATCCCTTTCAACCACATGAAGGGCTAAACTCTATTGATTGCTGGAGTTACCAGATGGACTTTGCATATTTATCTCCATCTGGTATCCACTGAGAATACCATACAACTCAGCAACAGTGAGAGTCTTAAGTGTCTCAGTTCTGTTGATAACTTGGAAATAATGTGTCCATTGTCTAGGAAGAGAGGACATAAACTTCCTTACAATGTCCTTGTTTTAAAGAGTCACCCAAACATCGATTAGAGTGTCCACAATCTCAACATTTTGAAGCCTCTGTATATGGAGTTTTGAAGAGTAGTTTGAAGAGCTGTCATGGTTTTCTGATCTACATCTATTCTCTTACCGTCTTCTTAAGAATAGTCAGCCATATTGTTTGGAATCATTCCACCTCTAGCAATAGCTGAAGGGATGCTTGGTATGTGAGGCCCTAAGACAACAGATTCTCACATCCTAGATCTTATGACTTGATAAACCCTTCCATTCTTTGGCACCAAGTGTCAAAGTTTTCAGGAGTGATCAGTAGGGACTTTGTCATAGTTCCAGTTTCCATATCAGCTTTAGTGAGAGCTGCCATTTGAGATATTAAGTATTTTGTGTGAGTGAGAGATCTTAAGATGGTGAGAACTTACAATCAAGAGCCTGGAATGCTCTGATACCAATTGCAGGTCCGTTTAAGGGATGGTCATATAATACTCACACAATGAGGAGAGTGTTGGAACACTTAACAGATTAAATGAGTAACTAAGACTTATAGTATGAGACTTAGAACACAAGCAAAACAAGAAATAGAACTAAGAACAACAACGCACAGATATGGTTTTCAAGAATGTTGTATATTGCTCTCAAATGTTACAAAGCATAAAGAAAGATACAAAGACCTGAGATACTTTATACTACATCCTACCACCGGCCATACTTAGAAGGCCAGCTGGAAACATCAATCTAGACAACATAATATCAATTTAGAGTCAAAAGACAGATTGCCTTTTGACAAGTGACTAAGACATGTCATAGCTCACATCCTAATATATTACAAAAAGGATAAAAGTACATAAAGTAAAAAGTTTCATACACAAGACCTCAATGTACAATTACATATAACACGGGCTTTTCACAAACTTGTATAAGTTAGTGAGTCTTTATAGCTGCAGCGGAAAGTTGGTCAGCTTTATGAAAAGTACATCAGAGAAAGCATGTTATTCAATGTCTTTAGAAGAAATCTATCTTTACTTCTTTGGCATCGGAAGACTTTGTCTTTGAAGCTTCGGAAGACTTCACTTTTGGCTTCGGAAGATATTGGACTTGGCTTCAGAAGATTTTACACTTAGAATATTTCTTATGCAGAATGTAAATCTTCCGAAGCAATATCTACTTTGCACTAAGTGCATGCATGCAGGAAAGACTTGGGTTGTTTTAGGTGCATCAGCCTTTCATTAAACCTTACAAGGATCTTTACAATGTTAAGATTGATCTCATAATTATGAATGTAGAATGTAAACCATTACGAAATAAGAAGTAGAAGTGTAGAATGGATGAACACAAAGTAAATATACTTCTCTTTCTATTACTCTCAGAATTCAAAATGTTTACAAGTGAGTACAAATTCACGAAAGTGGTCAAAAGCTATTCAATTACAAAAAAAATTACTATATTACTAAAACAGTTAGTTCTCGTGCGAACACTACATCTCACGCGACAAGAACTTGTCACGTGATAAGTGAACATTTAGCGCGACTAGTCTGAACTTCTCGCATGCCTTGAACTTGATCTTTATGTTGATTTAATTTTTCAAGCCTCTAAGTTTAACCCCTATGTAAGGAACTAGCCTTTATGGATTACAATATCAAGCAAAAAGCAAAAACTCAAATCATACGAGAATAACAAGGATGCAAGAACTCCAAGATGATGGATAAAGATCTCATCGTGTGAAAACTTGGAGTTGCCGCGCACGAGAACATCAGGATACTATATATAATATATATATATATATATATATATATATATATATATATATATATATATATATATATATATGTTTTTTCTTTGTATTTCATTATGTGTGTTCATTTGTAAAGTGCTCTGAGAATGAGAGAGCAGAGAGATGTCTGATAGGTCACCCGAGGGGAGCTCACCTCGGGTGGATCGAGCTTCAAATTTTTTAAACTAATTTGGTATTGTAACTGATTGATTAATAATATTTGATTGAGTTGTTTGAAGTTCGTTGATATCACACAGGCACACATCCGTCTTAACTTAAGTATCAAGTGTAATTTAATCGGTGGAATCGATTGTGTTGACGACTTTATATTTCGTATCAGAGCAAGGTGTTGCTCTTCATACATGGATTTTTATTCTTCGATCATCCGTTTAAGACGTTAAACATGGAGGTTGAAGATCTAAAGGTTTAGATCAAGTTTGAAACAGTTTCGAAGGAGAAGAAGGTGAAACCGAGGGTGAACACACATGAAATTGGCTTTGTTACATCATTACGCTCGGTATCTTCAACTTTTGGTGGAAAACAAAGATCTCAAACCGTAGCAGTGATTCAAAATCATAAACGTCGATTTGGTTGAAGTTTTCACGGGAGTAACTGCATCGTGTGAGAACTTTGCGAAAATAACCGTATTTTGTGAGAACCTTTTCATTAGAGAACTTTTCATGAGAATTTTTCCATGCGAAAACTTTCGTGCTAAAATGTTCATGTGTGAACTTTCCATGTGAGAACTTCCATGTAAGAACTTTCCATGTGAGAACATTCCATGTGAGAACTTTTTATGAGAAAACTTTCCATGAGAAAACTTTTCATGAGAATTTTTTTGCAAAATCTCCACAGCAATAACCGTCATTTGCAAAAATTTCTCATGCAAAAACTTCCACATGTTAAAACTTCTTCATCCATAACTGTAAATAAAAGAAGCCGGATGATTTAAAGTTTGGTAATCAAACGAGGGTTTTTTTGTGATGTTTGATTAAGTTCAAGATTCTATATCTACAACATTTGATTCGGATCGTTCGTGAATTGAAACTTGACAATATGGGTTTATCTTGTCCTACTGATGGGACAGTGATCGAATTGGTTGATTAAGTGAAGAATAAAGATTTGTTGGTATTTTGCAATGAAAATATGAGCTTATTTAATCTTACATAAAGGGGAGAATACTATAGATGATCTAGTTCGTTGTCACATAATCTTGTCATCGGATTGAAGAAATTGGGTTCTACGGGAATCCAAAATGGAAATTGGATTGCGTTGTCATATGCTTAATACATATTAAGTTGAAATTAATGAAGAAGATAGAACAGTTTAATCTTGATTCATACATGATATCCTTTATAAAGCTATACATTAGGAAGAGGTTAAAGCTGAGGGGGGAGACTGATATGACAGATAGCCGGAATGTGGATAATTCATGAAGATGAGTAATTGAAGTCAAACATAGCTTCATATCATAATCCATAGGGGAAATTGTAAGGAACTAGCCTTTATAGATAACAATGTCAGGCAAAAAGAAAAAACTCAAATCATACGAAAAATACAACAATGAGAGAACTCCAAGATGATGGATAAAGATCTCATTGCACGAAAACTTAGAGTTGCCGTGCGAGAACATAATGTTCTCACGCGAGAACATATGGTTAGTATATATAGATGTTTTTCCTTTGTATTTTATTATATGTTTCATTTGTAAAGGTGCAATGAGAGTGAGAGAGTAGAGAGATGTGTGATAGGCCACCCGAGGGGAGCTCACCTCGGGTGGATCGAGCTTCAACAATGTAAACTCCTTTGTATCGTAATCGTTCATTAATAATATTTGATTGAGTTTTTTGTTCGTTGATATCACACATGCACACATCCGTCTTAATTTCAGTATTAAGGCAATATAAATAGGTGGAATCGATTATGTTGAGGACTTTACAGCTAGGTATGTAACAAGACGTTTATATCTAAAAATTCTAGTTATGTATTTTGATAAGGGTAGGGTTATATTAAAATGATGATAAATAAAAATACTAAGAAGAAATGTGTGCTTGATATGTGCCCTTCATTGTTTTAAAGAGAATAACATTTTATTCATTGTGTCAAATAGACAGCTCATCATGTCTTATACGTTTATTGCGTCAAATATCAGTTTATTGTATCATAATTTTAGATCATTTGTTATTTGTATTCATCATTGAGTTATTTTAAATCAATTTGTGTTCTTTTTATCATTATTTCTATATATTATATAAACTTGTTATCTATTATTTTTATTACAATAAAAAATACAAAATGACATAATTTCACTAAAATATTTTCAAATTTCATAGTGTTGAAGATAACATAATATGCTATTTTAATCATTGTTTTTACAGATTATCTAAATTGTTGTCATCAGTCATTGTATTTTACAATTAAAAGTATGTGTTGGATCATGAAAAGCTGATGCAACCAAAAAGAAACACTTAGAGTAATTTGGTGCAACTATGAGACTTCCGAAAGTAAAAGCTGCACTTCCGAAGATTAAAGTTAAAAGAACTTCCGAAGAGGAATCCTGGCTTCCGAAGACAAAGCCATCCCTCTTCCAAAGATCAACACTTAGAAGAATTCAAGGCAATGTCTTTTGAAGTATAAAGTCTTGAAGATCAGCACAAGTCTCTGAAGAAGTAGACTCTTCCGAAGTATAAGTGGCTTCGGAAGAACTTGTTCTTCCGAAGCCAACTGACCTTCAAAAGGGCCTACTATGAACAGTGGATATAACTATGGCCCTTCTGACAAGCCGCTGCAACCTCTAAGATACTACATGGTGCTTTCCCACGCCCATATAGTTGACCATACTATATTCCACTATTCATTCCTTATCAGTTAGTATAGTTACCAACTTTAGTTGGTGAACAAAAGGTAAGTCATGGACATGTCATGACAACCTAATATAGGATAGTATTTTATCTTAGAAACCTTACTACTAGCAATGTAATATTTGTTTAGTAATAATTTCTAGCTAGAAATCCTTTGTATAACCGGCTATATATAGATCGTAGTATATAGTTCTCATTGTAAAATCAGTTAGTATGCTTGTAAGAGTCTTGTAAACTTTGAGTTGATAAGTAATATATACAAGTATCTTCAAAATTATTCCTTGTGTATGTTTACTTGTTATATTATTATTTAAGGGACTCTGCTTCATCAATCAAGTGTGACCTGTGAGCTAGAGAGATAAGACTTGTGTTGAGCGACTATATTCAATCTTGCAGTTTGTATCAGAGCTTCTTAGTGTGAGGACCTGGTATTTGAACGAAATACCGTTAGGACCTGGTATTTGAACGAAATACCGAGTGATTGCGTGTTAAACCAACTCAAATAGTGCGGAATCCTATTTGATTGGCGATCCAATCAGTGAGAACACACGATGAATCAATCAAGAATTGATATCAACGTCAGAAATCGATTAGGAACCGATCTGATGTGTTCTATGAACTTGGAGAACGATTTGGGAGGCTTCTGGACGGCTAGGTACGTCTGGAGTCGTAATGGGATGAATGCTTACGTTTTTCCCACGAATTGGGTCTATTTATAGGTTAGTATTGTTCAATCGTGCGACTGGGCCATAAGTATGGTTCAGTCGTGCGATTGAACCATGCGGTTGATTCATCCGCACGACTGAGTGTTCAGTCGTGCGATTGAGTCAATCTTATGTGTCAATCATACGACTGATCCAGTCTCCTGGTTCAGTCGTGCGATTGAGTCAATCGTATGAAGTTATTCATGCGTGTGGTCCATTCGCATGGGCCATCCGCATGAGAACTTCATTAAGTTAAGTTTGAATGTTCTATTTAATATAACTTAATGTGCACTCATTCAAACATTCATAAACCCAATCAATTCAATCACAACTCATTAATGAAATATTAAACATTACAAGTAACAACCAATTCATATCATTTCATTAATCAATTACAATTACATCAAAATCAGACAGACAAGTTCATTACATTACAAATCATGATCTAGGGACATACATGTATCAACAAACTCCCCCTTGGACCTAGATCTATCTATTCTCTTGTCTTCTGCATCACCTCCTTATACTTCTTGTACTTCTCCTCTTTAGTGACTCCTGCGTGTATCTCAAAAGCAAAGCAGAGTCTTATGACATTTTGGAATTGGAGGGCTTGTACAATATCTTGCGTGTCATAGAATAGTGGCCACTTATATAATGTGTAGACATCATTAGCAGATAAGTTGGTTAGCCACATTGGGTCGAATACCCTGATAGTATCCATTTGGCCCTCTCTGTTTAGAACTATGACCGCTTCAGCTGTTCTCCAATCGTAGTACCACCATTTGAAGTGGGGAGTGAAGTCCTGTGGCATTTCCCTTAGAGGGATTCTCGACATTGTTCTCGGGGGACTCCACTTCAGCACTATCTTTGGCTTACCAGTTATGGGATCAACTTCAGAACGTCTGATATACCTCGTAGGTTGTTGAGGTTTGAAGTTGACCCACCTGGTGTGGTACTCTTTCCTCAGGGCAGCCTCAAACCAGCCTGACATCTTTCTCGGGTCAGCATACAGCAGCTTTAGTTTAGCCAGCTGGTTGAGCTCAAAACCAGGTAGAGTCTTCAGATCATGTGGGAACCTGAAGTACTCTATGCCCTGCTCCCTCTTAACTGCATAAGCGTTAAGGTCTTCAAAATATGCCCAAGAGATAATCCTGCCCGACACCTTATGGTGTTTCTTGACTTTGTAGAGCTTGGTGTAGGCATCTCTCTTTGGTGCAGCCCGCTGGGCTCTTACTTCCTCAAAACAGGCAGCCCATTCAGCCTTGCGAATATCTACATCTGCATTGGAGGCTTGGGCTGTTTCTTCAGTCTTTTCTGCTTCTTGCTCCATCTTGTCAAGTACCTCAAAAGTATCACTGACTAGGGATTCACCCAAATTGGGGACCACATTTCCCTCGGCGTCAGCATACTGAGGATACTCTTCTGCAGTGATGTCTTCAATCTCAACTCATCAATGTCGTTCAGTTCCTCATCACTGGTTGAGTCCACTGTTGGAGCGTCCTTCACTATTTCATCGGGATTGAGTTTGAACATTTCTGCTATTTGCTCATCAGACAGGTCATGAATTATCTCCCCTTCTTCAGGGGTATAACTCACAGACCGTCTTACTATCCCTTGTAGGTCAAGAATCATGGTTAACTGAGTCTTGACCATTTGAAGGGGAGTAAAGTCAAACTCATCCCTTTGAAAGTTTGGATCTGTTTGATATAAACATTCAACACATAAATCATTAGTAATTAATCAAACAGACATATATTAACTTAATATATATAAACATTTAATACATTTGTTTTTCATTACATGATTCAAGTACAAAGTAAATAAATACATAAAACGTCTAATCAGTACTTTTGTCCTGAATCTGTGGTGTGTCGCTCGGAGGAGCAGAAGTAGTGGATGACTGGTCTTGTCGACGTTTGGATCTCCGCTCCTGACCTGAGGCAGAGGCCGATGCAGCCGCATCCCCTCCTTCTGCCTCGTCATCATCATCATGTCCTTCTGTCCTCTCTTCTTCTGTCTCCTCATCATCATCATCTTCC
Organism: Flaveria ramosissima; assembly: GCA_025215565.1. Classification (NCBI taxonomy): domain Eukaryota; kingdom Viridiplantae; phylum Streptophyta; class Magnoliopsida; order Asterales; family Asteraceae; genus Flaveria; species Flaveria ramosissima. The sequence continues at coordinate 22,905,809 of CM046036.1, forward strand.
TCATCATCATCCTCATCTTCATCATCATCATCTCCGTCATCTCCGTCACCCTCCTTTAGCTTCAGGGGCTCATCCTTCGACCCCTTCAGCCTCAGCATGAGTCTTGTTGGTCGACTCCAACTCCTCAATACGTTTGGCGGACTGAGCCTGAGTATCTTGGAGTTGGGACACCTCAACTCTCTGCTGGTCTATGACCCGAGCTTGCTCTGCCAATTGCTGAGATTGGGCAGCAGCCAAGTCGGTCAGCTGGCGGATCTGCGCCGCCTTCTCCTCGTCAGCAGCAAGCAGACGCATAACCATACGGTTTAGCGCTGAGAGCTGCTCCTCTACCAATGTGAGGTAGAGTGAATCCATGAACCTGTGAGGGCTGGGCTGACGGTCCAGCCTGATGTGTGGTGGTGGTGGCAGTGGCTGTGGTGAATATGGGTCGGTGAGCTGATGGTGGTGAAGTAGGGGTGAATGGTCTGGTGATGGATGGGATAGCTACAGTGGTGGTAGGTAAGTGGTGGATGTGGTAGTAGGAGTAGTGGCTGTGGTGGCTGTGGTGATGGGTGGTATGTCAGTAGTGGTGGTAGTGGTGGCTGTGGTGGTAGAAGTGGTAGTCACGAAGGTCAACCGACGCTTCTTCTTCTTCAACCCATGTGGTTGAGCCATCCGCTTCCTCCTAGTCCCGGAGGAAGTAGATGCTCCCCCTGCAACTCTGCTACTGACCCGGAACGTAGTTAGGGTCAGTATCTCTCTCCGAGGAGTCCCTTGGGTGCTCACCAACCACCTTTAGCCCGTGGTCTGTGGGAACGACTTTGCTTCCCACAGTCCTGGTGAGGGGCTCCTCGTCTGACTCCTCCTCCTCAATGTCACCAGCGACAAACTCTTGATGGAAGCCGGCCATCTCTGCGACCTCTCCGGCAGTGGCTGACCCCGGGGGAATAACGTCTGTATCTGTGCCTCTAGATGGGGCAGGCATGTCATCCCCGGCATCGCCACTATCATCATCATCAGAGTCAGTCTCTGGTATAGCAATGTGCTCCACATCTGAGTCACTGTCCTCGTGGCGCCACTTCCTCTTCGCTGGCGCCACATAATCAGCCCGGCCAGATGCCCAAATAACCTCCTGACAGGGGGCTTCACCTGCTTCCCCCTGTAGACCTTCATCCTGCCGAGAGTCGTGTCGTCCATGACCTCGAGGATAACAGCGTCCTCCTTCTCCTTCGGCAGGGAAGGAAGCTTCTGATCAATGATCATCTGTAAAAATCTAGGGTACATACAGAAGCCTTCCTTCCCCTTCCCCTCGAGGTTCTCCACCAAATAACTGAATATCATCCTGGAGAAGCTGAACGGGTGGTTCAGCACCAACGCTGCATAAGCGTTCTGAATCTGGTCAGAGAGCTCGTCAAAACCTCCCTTCCGTGATGCTATACACTTCAGCAGCACGTGTGCCAGGTACTTAAACTGGGGACAGAGGTTACTCTTGTTGAGTACCCCGGCATTGATGTCCCCAGAGTACTTGGCTCTCATGAAGCATCCACGGACAGTGAGGGGGTGTAACGTGTGGGACACTCAGCATCATCTCCAAACTGGAGAACTATCCTCAGATCCTCCTCAGAAATAGTGATAGCCTCACCAAAAATCGAGCTCCTGATGCAGTGAGGCTCGGTGGATCTGTCTACAGATGCGCCTTCCCAGAAGGCCTGCTGCACTGATCTGTACGGTGTGCAGGGAGTAGATATAGCGTGAGCGATCCTGGATCTCTGAAGAAAAGTGATAATGCCTGTGAAGTCGGCTGCATTCCTGGAAGTCAAGTCCAGGTGAGCACATATGTTGTGCTTGGTGCTCATATTCCATCTACTCGCCATCTGTAACACATAATAACATAAACGTTAGTTTCGTTGGCTAAGAGTATAAAGCAACACTTAAACTTTGAATAAAAGTATCTGTCATGCGATTGAGGGTGTACGACTGAAGACAGTCGTGCGACTGAATCGTGCGATTGAGGTTCAGACGTGCGATTGACCTCATACGCACGACTGAGTGTGCGACTGGACTCATGCGCATGAACTCTTGTGCGGTTACACCAGTCGTGCGACTGAGTCTCATTCGCATGGTTCAGTCGTGCGATTAAGTGATTCGCACCCTTCAGTCGTGCGACTGAAGTTCATCAGGACGACCAGTCGTCTGTCTCATTTGTTCAGTCGCCCAAAGATCGAATCTACGCAGAATAAGTCTTATCACTCAATTAACCGGTTCTTTAGTGTCGCCTACTCTTCCCTAATAACCTATTTTAACCAATTTTAACATATTACTTAGTTTTAATAGGTTATTAGGGTTTGACATCGCGGTTCGCACTTCACAGTCTTATTAATCCGATTAGGGTTTCAATTCTTTCTGATTTTGATGGATATAACTTCAAAGTACCTGTACGATGATGAACGAACGTTAGTAACAGAATCAGCAAGAAAAATCAAACAGAATAAAATTTGGCAGAGTAACGGTACAATATGCGAATTAGGGGCGATTTGCGAATGAGGAGTCTCTGCGACCGACTCCACCTCTATTTATATCCACCCTAGTTCCAATCGTGCGACTGAGTTCATTCGCACCTTTCAGTCGTGCGAGTGGGACTCAGTCGTGCGATTGGGTCAGTCGCCCTTCTCCAGTCGTCCGACTGAAGTTCAGTCGTGCGACTGACTCACTCGTTCGCACTTAAGCCTCCGATTGGACTAATCGTATGATCCATTCGTGCGAATGGACTTCATTCGTATGGTTAGTCCATACGTATGGTCCATTCGTGCGAATGGGTCATACTTAGTTAATTTTTCTGCTATTTTACCAATTTACCTTTAACTCTTTTATATTAGTTAAATTAACGTTATGAACTTTTGATCATCTCAGACATGATCCTTTTATCTAGAAAACACTTTGATCACCTCAGACGTGATCCTTTTAACCACTTTGGTCACCTCAGACGTGACCCTTTTAAAACACTTTGTCACCTCAGACGTGACTTATATAACCTTTCAAAGCACATATGGTCATCTCAGACATGACCCTTTTAGTGAGTTTATTCCTTCTGATTTTCCTGATGTAGCCCGACACTTGACTCAAGTTAAAACTTAAAACAAACTAACTAATTTAAGAATTTAAACTAATTACATAATCAGACATATTTTTGGCTTTTTGTGAGAGATAAATCCAGAGATTGATATCTACGGGATTTGGATCGGGAGTAGATAGCTTCAACTTAGGTTGATCACATCTGGACCAATTCAATTTTTGGAATCATACAGGCAATTCAAATCATTTGGGACTCGTTATAAAACCTTTTGATGCTCAAGTTCTCGATGTTCATCCAGAGTCGTTAGCAACATAAGGAAATCATACTGAAACTCTTAGGTTTTCACATTGATTTGGACCTTTGAGAATGTAGCCACAATGATTGTCAGTATGTTTGTCCACTTAAATCCATACACAGACTTTTGACACAGACTGGTGACTTATTTAGGTGTAATTATTTCAACTAACACTTGTGGATCCCACACTTATATGGTAATCAACATCCCTCAGGAGCTTTTGAGCGGTCTACGGGTATTATTACAAGAAGAGACTATTCTTAGAGCTTTCAAAGAGAAGCCTGTCCTCAGGTCAGTGCCATCGCACAGCAGAGAGGCGGCAAACAACAATGAATTCTAGAATATCTAGGTTATGCTTATCCTCAGGTCAGTGCCATCGCACAGCAGAGAGGCACATAACCTATCTCCTTGTTAGAGCAGCTTATTTTATTTTGCACAAAATGCACCAACAACATAAGTCATTAGCTTTATTGCATTTGTCTTTTTTTTTTTTTTTTTTTTTTTGCTTTGCTCTAGTTATGGTCATCCGCACACATTTGTGGCGTTTAATTGCTCATTACCCCTTATTGGAATATTGTTGATTGTGTTAACCAGTGATAAGATGGACGCCCACAGTCAGTTGAACACTTTAGTTTTATCTTGAAATCACCAATCCGGTCTATTTGTCTATTGTGTTGAATCTACCAACATATCATATATGGTCTAGCAGCCTCTAAGTCTACTTTCTTTGTGTCACCTTAGGAGTTGCCAGTTTTCTATCATCTTTCCTTTTAGTATTGCTTAGACTACACAGATTTATTCTTTGAACTTTTGCATATTACTAAAACTTAAATTTTAAAGTCCCTCTTGATTTGTTCCTGTGTACTATCATTTTCCAAAGGTATTGAATCGGTATCACAGATACAATCTACCTTATTTCAGCTCGCTACTCCTTCTCCCTCATTTTTTTTTTTTTTTTTTTTAATGTTAACTTGCTGACATATTCTCCCCCTAAAATACTAAAATCATTTTGGTTTAATTATTTTAGGATTTTAATAAACAGCAAGAAACATGAGTTTAAATAAAATTAAAATCAATAGACAAATCAAAATAAATAAAAAAAAAAATTTAAGTACACGACATCGGACTACACATTTTCATCATCAGGAATTACCTCACTTTTCTTTTTAACACCGTTGACCTCTAATAAATATTGAAAACGTGGTTTATCAAAGGCTTTAGTATAGAGGTCAGCGCGTTGAAAATCAGTATTAATTTTAACCACATCAATTAAGTTCTTTTCAAAACAATCTCTTATGAAATGGTATTTAATACCGATGTGTTTGGTCTTAGGATGTTGGACCGGATTTTTAGTTACTGCAATTGCAGCAGAGTTATCAACAAAAATAGGAGTAGATGAGAATTTTAAACCGTAATCCCGCATTTGCTGTTGAATCCAGATGATTTGAGAACAGCAACTTGCAGCAGCAACATATTCGGCTTCACAGGTTGACAAGGCAACCGATGTCTGCTTCTTACACTGCCAGGTAACTAATCTTCTCCCAAAGAATTGACACCCTGCTGATGTAGACTTGTAGTTCATCTTGCAGCCCCCGTAATCCGAGTCACTATACGCGGTAAGCTCAAAGTCATCATCATGAGGGTACCACAATCCAAGTGTGGGTGTACCCTTCAGATAACGAAAAATCCTCTTGACCCCAATCAGATGGTTGACCTTTGGTTTAGCCTGATATCTTGAGCATAGACATGTAGCATACATAATATCAGGTCTTGAGGCAGTGAGATACATGAGAGATCCGATCATTCCTCGGTACATAGTGGCATCTACTAGATCTCCATTATCATCCGGTGCTATATCATGATTAGTAGCAAGTGGAGTCCCAGCAGCAGAAGCATTCTCCATGTCAAACGACTGAGAATGTCTCCTACATACTTGGTCTGATGTAGAAAGATCCCATTAGGTGTTTGATCCACCTGTAACCCGAGAAAGAACTTCATCTCCCCCATGGCACTCATCTCAAATTCTTTCTTCATTACTGCTTCAAACTCTTTACATAACTCTTCGTTCTTTGACCCGAAGATTATGTCATCAACGTATATCTGTACAAGCAGTAGGTCGCCATCCTTTTCCTTAATAAACAGTGTACAGTCAATTACTCCCCTGCGAAAGCCGTGTTTCACAAGATGAGTTGAGAGTTTCTCATACCAAGCTCGAGGAGCTTGATGAAGCCCATACAAAGCTTTGTCGAGCTTGTAAACTCTATCCCGATGATAAGGATCTTCAAAACCCTCGGGTTGACTTACGTAGACTGTTTCTCTGATTTCTCCATGAAGGAATGCACTCTTTACATCTAATTGGTAGACTTTGATCTTCATGTACGATGCATAGGCAAGGAAGATACGAATAGCTTCCATCCTTGCCACGGGTGCAAACACCTCATTGTAGTCAATTCCCTCGACTTGGCGAAAACCTTGAACCACCAGTCGAGCTTTGTTCCTGATAATGACCCCTTGGTCATCCTTCTTGCATTTTAGTACCCATTTAGTGCCAATGACTTTAGCACCTTTAGGTTTATCAACTAGTGTCCATACACCTAACTTCTTAAACTGTAGAAGTTCTTCTTGCATGGCACTCACCCACGCCTCATCATTGAGTGCTTCACTGACATATTTTGGCTCAACCTGCGAGACAAAACATCGATAGGCACCATCATGAATGTAACCTTTTCCATAACTGAGGCGTAATCAGCTGAGTATAACTGATTTCGGGTTTGTACTCCTGATCTGACATCTCCAATGACATTGTCAAGGGGATGATAAACATTTAGTCGTGATCCTGGAGTAGTAGGAACAGCTACCTCAGAGCCAAGATTATGAACATTTGGTTCTGCATCTGAGGTAGTTGGAGTTTGAGGTTCTGAAGTCGAAGGTGCATCACTCGTAGATGCTTGTGGACTTGCTGGAACTGGAACCTGTTCCTCCTGACTGTTCTGGTCATCTTCTTCAGCTTCATCTTCAGAGGAGGAGTCACTGTCGTCGACTACTCCCCCTGACTGAGTAGATGATTCTCCCTGTGTGCTAGATGGTGTATTCAGAATATCATACATCATCCTAGTTGCTAGCTCATCGTCCGAGGGAGAGAGAGGTATGTTGAAGGATTTGAAGAATCCATCATAATCGAAGAAGTAGGCAGGTCCTTTTCCTGTAGGTGGTGTGGTATATCTCTGAACGTCGACATTACACCACACTTCTACAAGACCCGTTGAGTTATTGTAAACTCGCTTATTCGGTATGTTGTATCCTAGAAAGATTCCTTCATCTGCCTTCTCGCTGAATTTTCCTTCTTGCGTCTTCTTCAGAAGTGTACATGGCGCGCCAAAAGGTTCAAGATACTCCAAATTCGGTTTGCGTCTTTGTAGTAGCTCATAACATGTCTTTCCGTGGCGCTTGACTATTAGGACTCGATTCAGTGTATAACATGCATTTGCTACTGCCTCATTCCAGAATTGGATAGGCAGTTTCGAGTCCGCCAGCATAGTCCGTGCAGTCTCTATCAAGCTCCTATTTTTCCTCTCAGCAACTCCATTCATCTGAGGCGTGTATGCTGAAGTGAATTGATGAACAATCCCCTTTTCCTTGCAGTATGCCTCCATCCATTGATTCTTGAATTCGGTCCCGTTGTCTGAGCGTACTTGTCTAACCTTTAGCTTGTAGAGAGATTCCAGAGTGGTGACTAATTCCTTGAATGACTCAAATGTTTCTGATTTGGATTTCAGAAACATTACCCAAGTGAACCTTGAGTAGTCATCAGTGACCACAAAACAGTACAGATCGCCTGCAATGCTCCTTGTACTGACTGGACCAAACAGATCCATGTGAAGAAGTTCAAGAGGAAGTTCTATTGAATGAACTTTCTTTTCCTTATGAGACTTCTTTGTCTGTTTGCCTTTCTTGCAAGCTACACAAAAGTCAGGAAGTTGGAAGTTCTTGACATTTACTCCTCTCACTAAGTCCTTCTGAATCAAGTGATTCATCTTCCTTTGACTAATGTGTCCCATTCTCCTATGCCAGGAGATTGAGTCCTTCTCAGTAGCTTTAGATAGAAAGCACTGCACTTCTTGATCCGTTGGAGCAGCTGTTGACAGATCCAAGACATAGAGATCCTTATATCTTGAAGCAGTCATCAGAACTTGATCCTCTGGAATCATATAGTCTTTCTTCAGCACGTAACACTTGTTGTTGTCGAAGATGACTTTAAATCCTTTATCGCAGATTTGGGAAACAGAAAGCAAGTTATTTTGAAGTTGTTGAACGTAGTTCACCTTATCAAACTTAACTTTCTGATTTCCCACTTCTCCCTGTGCTGTGATGTATCCTCCCTTGTTTCCTGCAAAGGAAACATGCCCTCCTTTTATTTGTTTGACATTTGATAAAAGGGCTCTATTTCCTGTCATGTGCCTGGATGCTCCGCTGTCTATAATCCACGTGTTAGTCTCAGCGCTATATCGAACACCCTGCACATATCAAGTAAATGTATTAGTTTAGGTTAGGAACCCAAGCCTTTACTGTCTTGGGTTTCCCAGAGGCATCACACATCATAAACTCTACCCATTGACCTTTAGAAGGTGAGGGTAACTCAGATTCCTTCTTGTCATCAGTATCAGTCACACAGGTAGTCTTCTCTTTCCATAAGCCAGATTTGTGCAATGCCTGTTTATGATAAACAGTCGTCTGGCTTACAGGTTGGACTTTAGGTTCACTAGATCTTCTAGGTGGAGTTAGAGAACTCCTCTTAGAAGACCTAGGTCTAGAGTCCTGAAGATCAATCTTCTTCCTAGGTGTCTGATAGAAAGGACAATAGGAAGCAATATGTCCACATTCTCCACAGTTGTAGCACATTCTGCTATCAACCTTATAATTTGACTTTCTTTGTGGAGAAATGCGTGACACTTTAGTAACATCAATCACTTTAGGTTTTGACTCTTGCATGTTTGATGTTTTCTCTGGTTTAACAAATTTAACTGATTTAACTTGTTTAACTTGTTCAACCTTTTGGTTAACTGGTTTTTGACTTGTAGCATGTGAAAAATTAACGTTTGAAGTCTTTTTGGGTTCTGATTTGACTCTGTTTGACCCTGACTTTAAGTTAACTTTTTCAAATTCATTTTCCAGATTAACACAAGGCAATTTACCCTTTGCCTTTGAAGTGGCCTCCTTTTGTTTCTGTCCAGATGCAGTAGATGAACATGATGTGTCTGGATCAGTAACAAGAGGAGTGGTCACCACATGATCCTTGATTGGGTTGTTGTTTACTGGTTTAGACTTGGTGTTCATCAAGGTCTCAGGTGGTGGTGGAACCACTTTGTAGCCTAATCCCTCCCCATTATTTCTTTCTCTCACTAAGTGTTGAACTATGTGTGAAGAACTAGTCCAACTATGCAGTTTCTGTTTTAAGGAATTAACTTCTACTTCTAGAACTGCTTTTGTTTCTTAGTGTCCTCTAGGGAGTTTAGATAGTACCTAATGTCATTTGATTGATTAAAGGCAACTACTTCGGTTTCCCTAAGTTGCTTAGTCAATAGGTCTATCTTTTCTTTATAACTATGCTCATTTTGTTTTAGTACTCTATTGGCCTCAGTGCATAGTTGTAAGTCCTTTACTAAGTTATCATTGTGATCTAATAACCTAGCAAATTTTTCATCAATGCTATTCCTAAACATATCACAGTTAGAACAAGCATGATTATTAAACAATTGGTCAGTTGTACTTACCTGTGTTGTTTCAGAAGAGTTAGCCATCAACGCAGCATCAGACGTCTCTGGTTCTGGTGATTCTGACTTTTCTGAATCTGACTTGGAAGTTTCCTCCTTTGGTGTGTAACTGACTTCAGCTGCAGTTGTTTCTTCATTGTGTGACATCGCTATATCAACTGCTAAATCACCTTCACTCGCAGAATCATCATCAATATCTTCAACACTGGCAATGTTAGATTCTGGGGAGACAAATCTAAAACTCCAGTCCTGTCCTTCATCATCATGAGCAGTCAAGGCTTTTGGGTCCTTGTTTGATGAAGTAGAACTAGAGGCTTGTTTGTCTTGGTGAGTAAAGGATGAGAACGGGTTCCCATTACCCGTCTTCTTTGGTTTGACACATTCCCTCTTGAAGTGCCCTTTCTCTCCACAGTTGAAGCAGGTCACTTTGCTCTTGTCAAAACCAAATGTGGTATCCTTAGTAGCTATCAAATTTTGCCCTGTCTTCTTAACAAACTTCTTCGCCCTTCGGACAGCGCTAGCTAAGGCCCACATTATATCCATTCGTTCAAGCTCCATTTCATCTACCTGCTCGTAGTCTTCATCTGCCAAATGACAGTTTCCAATCTTCCCAGCCACAAGTCCATCATATGAATGAACTACAGCGGCTAGAAGATCCATATGCTCTCGTGCTACTTCTACAGTCACATTACCGAGATTCTCGGTCTTCAATTTAGTAGCACTTGCTTCTGATCCAATATAATGGGTACAAGACGACCCTGACGTGTCTGATCCAGAAGGAGAAGCATGTGAAGGACCTGACGAGCTAGACACAAATGCTGTCTGGAGAGGTGCTCCAGATGTCTTAGCTTGAGGCGTGGCATTGTATAAAGCTGGGTTTTGTGTATATGAAGACTTCTGTGCTCTATACTTCATCCTTAGTGCTTCTTCACACAGTCTAAGAATAAAGTCATTTATATCCAGCTTTATAAGTATACCATTCTGTCTAAGATTAGACACGAATGAAGCCCACTTATCAGGCAATCCATCTGCGAAGTTGCTTACTTTTCTTCCATAGTTGTTTCCACTCCATGTGTATGCAACTCGCTCATCAAATGGTAGAATCTGTCTATGACTTCATCTAAACTCTCGTTACCAATTGATGAGAAGTTATCGAATTCTTTCTTTAACTCCTTTGCTTGATTGCCTTTAACGATGCATTCCCATCATACCTTTTCTCTAGCTCATCCCACAGTTTCTTGGACTGCTTGTTCTCTGAGTACTGGTGGAATATATCTTTGGGGATCGACTGAGTTATCATCGCATAAACTCTTTTCTCAGCATTATACTTTACTTTCTGTGCGTCAGTCATCCCACTTAACGTTAATTTCACTCCATCTGCTCCCACCGGTGTACTATACCCCACTTCGATAGCTTCCCACAGATTAGGATCTACTCCATTGAGGTAGATCTCAAAACGTTGCTTCCAGTGAGGAAACTCATCTAAAGTCAAGAGCTTTGGTGGTTTATTGTGAATACCCACCTCACTCTCAAGCAGCAGTAGGTTCTGAATTCTTGAGTCCTTCCCCGCAGTAAAGGCTGACATCTGATCTTCCATCGTTACTAAACTTAGAGTCTAATCAAATCAACTTTAACTTATGCGACTGAAAGGTGCGAATGGTCTTAGTCGTGCGTATGAACTCTGCGATTGGCTCAACCGTGCGACTGAACAGGGCGAATGGTTCAGTCGTGCGAATGAATCTGGTGCGTATGAGCTATGCGAACGAACGGTTCAGTCGGCCGAATGAGGGTGCGACTAGGTCCAGTCGTGCGAATGAACACTGCGAATGAGTCTAGTCGTGCGAATGGGTCACTCGTGCGACTGAAGCTGCTGTTTTGCGAAAATTTCTAGGTTTGACGGGTTTCAGCCGTAAAAATTCGAAATTTTGCAAGTCCAAATCGTCTAAGTCCGTAGAAACTGAACTTCAATGAGCAGGGAACGTCCAAGATCACTTTTGATGCAAAAGATTGCGTTTTTCGTGCAAAAACACAAACTTTTATGCAATCTTGATTGAATCAACACGAAATCAAGAGCCAAAGCTCTGATACCACTTGTTAGGACCTGGTATTTGAACGAAATACCGAGTGATTGCGTGTTAAACCAACTCAAATAGTGCGGAATCCTATTTGATTGGTGATCCAATCAGTGAGAACACACGATGAATCAATCAAGAATTGATATCAACGTCAGAAATCGATTAGGAACCGATCTGATGTGTTCTATGAACTTGGAGAACGATTTGGGAGGCTTCTGGACGGCTAGGGTACGTCTGGAGTCGTAATGGGATGAATACTTTCGTTTTCCCACGAATTGGGTCTATTTATAGGTTAGTATTGTTCAATCGTGCGACTGGGCCATAAGTATGGTTCAGTCGTGCGATTGAACCATGCGGTTGATTCATCCGCACGACTGAGTGTTCAGTCGTGCGATTGAGTCAATCTTATGTGTCAATCATACGACTGATCCAGTCTCCTGGTTCAGTCGTGCGATTGAGTCAATCGTATGAAGTTATTCATGCGTGTGGTCCATTCGCATGGGCCATCCGCATGAGAACTTCATTAACTTAAGTTTGAATGTTCTATTTAATATAACTTAATGTGCACTCATTCAAACATACATAAACCCAATCAATTCAATCACAACTCATTAATGAAATATTAAACATTACAAGTAACAACCAATTCATATCATTTCATTAATCAATTACAATTACATCAAAATCAGACAGACAAGTTCATTACATTACAAATCATGATCTAGGGACATACATGTATCAACACTACTTGTTGGATCAAGTAAGGCTAGTGCAACCAAAACTTACACTTAGACAATTTTGGTAAAGCTGATGAAGAGCTTCCGAAGGCAAAAGCTGAGCTTCCGAAGGCAAAAGAAGAACTTCCGAAGGATAAATCTGAAAGAGCTTCCGAAGAGGAACTCTAACTTTCTAAGACAAAGTCTTCCTTCTTCCGAAGATCAACACTTAGAAGAATTCAAGACATTGACTTCCGAATCATGAAAGTCCTAAAGATCAACTCAAGCCTCGGAAGAAGTAGCCTCTTTCGAAGTATAAGTGGCTTCGAAAGAATTTGTTCTTCCGAAGCCAGTTAACCTTCAGAAGAACCAACTATGAACCAGTGGATATAAGTATGGTCCATCTGACACACCGCCGCAACCTCTCAGATACTGCATGGTGCTTTCCCACGCTCATGTAGTTGACCATACTTTATTCCATTGTTCATCCCTAATCAGTTAGTATAGTTACCAACTTTAGTTAGTGACAAAAGGTAAGTCATGGACATGTCATGACTACCAAATCTTAGATAGTATTTTATCTAAGATACCTTACCTCTAGCAATGTAGTATTTGTTTAGTCATTAGTTTCCAGCTGGTATCAAAGTATAACCGGCTATATATAGTAATATATATAGTTTCTTATTGTAACTCATTTGTCATGCTTGTAAGAATCTTGTAATACTTTGAGTTGAGAAGTAATATATACAAGTATTTTGAAAAACCTTTCTTTTGTGTTTGTTTACTTAATATATTATTATAAACTCTTAGAGGATTCCGCATCATCAATCCGAGTGTGACTTAGTGAGTTTAAGAGACTACAATTGTGTTAAGTGACCAAACTCGATCCTCCAATTGGTATCAGAGCATCTTAGGCTCTTGATTGTGAGATCTTACCATCCAAATCAAACTTTTCATCACTCATACACTTACCTCACCCAAAATGTCCCCCAACCAAAAATTTGAATGTGAAATGGGGACGATGACCAAAGCACCCATCATCACCCCTGATAACTTCAGATCTTGGAGCAGACGTATGGAAGTCTATCACCAATGGCTCTTACAAGCCAAAGGTTGCAGCACCGGCTGGAATGGTGCTATGATAGAGAATGCAGTTGAAGATTTTTCTGATGAAGACTACAAACGGCTGGATATTGATAGCAAAGCAATGATTGTTTTGATGACTGCCATACCCAACTCCATTATGGTAGGTTTTGAGCATTGCCAGTCAGTCAAAGAACTCTTTGATGCTTTGGCTTAGATGTATTCAAGCTCCAATGACTCCAAGAAAGATTCTCTAAAGCAATAATTTGAAAACTTTACTTATATTGCTGGGGAGACCCTTAGCCAGTAATACTTCAGGTACATGGATCTTATTTCATCCCTTCAGTATGTGGGAATAACTCTTGAGATGAGAGATATTTCAAGAAAGTTCATGAATGCACTTCCAAATGAGTGAACTTTGTACTGTGTCTCTATCAAGAGGACTATGAACTTAAACTCTCTCACTATGACTGAACTATATGACATCCTTAATGGATACCGTGTAGAGATGGAAAACAAGAGAGGCCACCAGGTGAGCAGACCCTCAAGCCTTCCTGCTAGCAACACTTTAATGGTTACTGAAGGCTCAAGACCCCCTTCAACCTCAGCAGTACATGACTTACTCCCAGCAGCCATCATGTTCTTCTAGGCCATACATCACCTTTCCTGAGACTCCAAGGTCTCAACAGGCTCAGTCAAGTCCCTTCCAGGACAGTTGTGCCTTTGTCTCAAGAAATGGACATTCTAGAGATTTTCAGTTCTGCTTTGATGATCTAGAATGTTTTAGCTCGGATGATGTTGAATACATGGACATTGTCCAACAGATGGCTCTGTTAACTTACAGGACGAAGAAGTTCTTTAAGAGAACTGGAAGGGAATTTTCCTTAAAACCCAACTAACAGCAAGTTCGGGTTTGAAAAGACAAAGGCCAAGTGTTACAATTGTAACCAGCTAGGTCACTTTGCCAGGGAATGCAAGGCACCCAAATCCAACCCGGGAATCACTAAAGCCTCCACACATCCTACCTCACCTAAAGCAGCTGGAAAGTCAACTGAACAACACACAACTGTTGTTGCTCAAGAGGTTGACTGGAGCATCATGGCGCAGGATATGACTCCTGCTCAAGCATTGATGGCTGGAACTAATGATAGCAAGGTATTTGAACACCTCTGTACTCCAGCTTGCATTGCTAAAGTAAAAATGTATCAGGACTATTTTCAATATAAAAATTAAATCTAATATTGAGTCTTTAAATATCCTTAAAAGTGATTTTAAAAGGGCTGAATCTGACTATAAAATGAAAATTGAAGAGTTAGAGAAAAATGTGTCCTTTTTAAAACATGAACATATAGCTATATGACTCAAATCAAAGATTTAATCTTCAAATTGTCTGAGGCTCAAGCCCAGCTAGTAATAGCTGAGGCTCAAGCCTAGCTAGTAATAGCTAAGGCTCAAGACAGGAAGCATGTTATTTCTAAGCAAAACTTCCAAGCCATCATTGCATCATCCTCCCACTTAAAGATTTGTTATCAAAACAAAGGAAGGTTGGGAACCAATAAAATTACTCCACCACACTCTTATGAGTCTATCAGACAACCAAGATGTGGAACTGTAGAGCAAGAGATTCTAACTGCTGACCCACCACCCCATGAGTTGAATAATGATGCAACAATGAAGACCATAACAGGGAAGGACCAGGTAACACAACCCATTCCCAATAATGATGATCAACCCCTAACCACCAAAGCCAGAAGAAACATAGCCAAGACAGCCAGAAAAACTATCAAGAAAGTGGTTGTGTCCAAGCTAAAGATAGACACAAAGAAAAAGGGTGTATTCATTTAAGCCGGATTCCAGGTGGTTGGAAACTCAGATCCAAGAAAGGAGTGTAGTACCAGTACTACTGTCCTGCTAAAGATCAGAAGTTAAAAGGGATGACTTTTGATGAAGACGAGAAATGCAAGAAACAACAATCTTCACATCCCACAAAGATTAACATTGCATGCATAATGTATGGTTTGCAAAACCATATGGCTAAAGATTGTTACTACAATCCTGCAAGCACACATTATGCATATAATGTTAAGAAAGAAGGAGTCAAGGATGGTTTCACATTTGGACCTTATCACATGGTTCAAGTGATGAGGAAAGGAAAACTTTTTTCCGAAGCAAAGTTGCTTTCAGAAGAAACTAATTCTTCCGAAGGGAAAGTAGCTTCGGAAGACAAGCCAAAGAAAAATTAAAAGAACAAAAGAGTTCCTTTGAAACCTTCCGAGAAGAAGGCTGCTTCAGAAGAAAAGGTGGTGAAAGCTTCTTCCGAGAAGAAAGAAGCCTCAGAAGTATGTCATGTTGCTCAAACTTCATCAAGCTCATCTACACTGATCAGCCAAGGGATGAAATGGAAGATCAGACAAGATGCTGCAGCCCAAACCTCTTCTTTACAGACATCCATTGAACCCTCTCCCATGCACTTTGGTTCAATTATGTCATCCTCATTGGAAGAGCCCAAGACCAGCAAGGCTTGGGTTTCCAATAATAACTAACTTTTTTCACCTTATGTGCAGGGACATCCACATGACAAGAATAACAATGTGTGGATTGTAGATAGTGGATGCTCCAGGCATATGACTGGGAACAGATCTCTTCTTCAATAATTTCAACATTTTGATGGAGGTCCTGTTCAATTTGGAGGTGAGACTGGATGATACATTTCAGGCAGAGGAAGTGTATCCAATGGCAAGTTAACAGTCGATAAAGTAAACTTTGTCAAACAGCTTGAACACAATCTTTTAAGTGTTTCTTAATTTTGTGACCAAAAGCACCTAATGCTTTTCACAGAACATGAGTGCATTATCCTCAAACCCGGGATGACAATTTCTCAAGAATTGGTGCTTCTTAGATCTCTCATGAAAGGGGATATGTACAAGCTGGATATGAACAATGCTTCCCCACTAGGTGAAGTATCATGCTTTCTTTCCAAAGCTGATGGTGATGACTCAACTCTATGGCATAAATGGATGTGTCATGTCAATTTTAAAACCATGAATAAATTGGTTAAAACTAACTTGGTACATGGTGTGCCTAAAAAGAAATTTTTCTGTAGAGACAACTGTGTTGCATGTCTGAAAGGAAAGTAACATAGAGTGTCTCACAAATCCAAAGAAGTCAACTCTATCACCACTCCATCACACTTATTGAACATGGATCTATTTGGTCCCACAAGTATAATGAGCATTGGAAGGAAATCATACTGCCTTGTGATTGTTGATGATTTTACTAGATTCACATGAGTATTCTTTTTAAGAACTACAGATGAAACAACTGAAACTTTAAAATCTTTTATTATTAAAATTGAAAATCAAATTGATCACAAGGTTAAGATAATTAGAAGTGATCAAGGGACTGAGTTTAAGAATCAAGTTCTTGGCTCTTTTTGTAACTCAAAAGGGATTGCTAGACAATATAGTGCTCTCAGAACTCCTCAACAAAATGGTGTTGCTGAGAGGAGAAATAGGACACTAATTGAGGCTGCTCGAACTATGTTAGCTGATTCAAAGCTACCTCTAACATTCTGGGTAGAGGCAGTCAACACTGGATGCTATGTGCAGAATAAAGTTCTTGTAGTTAAGCCACATGGAAAAACCCCTTATGAGCTATGGAACAACAGGCCACCGCATTAGCTTTCTTAGGTCCTTTGGCAGCAGGTGTACCATACTTAACACAAAGGACAATTTGGTAAAACTTGCTGAAAGGTCGGATGATGCTATCTTTTTTGGATATTCCTCTACCTTTATTGCCTATAGAGTATATAACATTAAAAATCAACAATTTGAAGAATCATCCAACATTGTTGTTAATGAGCACACTCCTTGTGTTAGGGGGAATAGACCTGATCATATCTTTGACTTAGAATTGTTTCCAAACTCCTAAACCCTCTTGTGAGAATGTTTTAGCTGGAACAGGTACACAAAGTGGTTCTGATGATGACCAACTATTTGAGTTACCCAGACCTCTTCCAAGTTCTCCAAAAGTTGCTGAAAATCAAGCTCCCACAACTGGCAGATCTGATAGTATAACTATCTCAAGAACCAGTGAAGATTCAATAAGTTGTCAACAACGTGAGCCTCAAAACTCATCAGATGACAATATACAACACCAAGCTGATGGAAGTAGCATTTTGAATGAACAGGCAACTGTTAATGCTACTTCACAACCAAATGATAATGGTGTTGTTTCTCCTTCATTCAATCAGTCCTCATTGAATGAATGTGAAACATCAGCTGGGCCAAGTGTTCAAAACCCTAAGCAAAACGTTTCCAATTTGGATCTATCCATGCAACTGGAGGTGATCCGTAGGCTCAGAATTCATAACACTCACCCACCTAAGAACATCATTGGAGGTCTCTCTGAAGGTGTGAGAACAAGGGGACAAACTCACAATGGGAATGTCTGCTTGTACTCATGCTTCCTATCGTAGATGGAGCCAAAGAAGGTAGAAGAAGCCTTGAAAGATAATAGTTGGGTTGAATCAATGAAAGAGGAATTGCTTTAATTAAAGAGACAAAAGTTTGGAACCTATGTCCACTACCATCTGGTCAAGTACCAATAAGCACAAAAAGGGTATTCAGAAACAAGAGAGATGATAGAGGCTTGATTATTAAGAACAAGGCAAGACTGGTAGTTCAAGGATACACTCAAGAGGAGGGAATGATTACACTAATGTCTTTGCACCTGTTGTAAGACTTGAGGTAGTGAGGATCTTTCTTGCTTATGTTGTATCCAATAATTTCACTGTCTACCAGCTTGATGTTAAGTGTGCATTTCTATATGGGGATATAGATAGGGAAGTCTATGTGTGCCAGTCTCCAGGATTTGAAGACCCACAACACCCCATATGTGTGCAAGTTGGATAAAGCTCTCTATGGGCTGCACCAAGCACCTACGCTGTGGTATGAGACTTTGTCTCACTTTATTCTAAAGAATGGTTACACCAGAGGTACCATTGACAAGACTTTATTCATAAGAAAGTCTGGGAAAGACATTTTGCTCGTATAAGTCTATGCTAATGATATCATATTTGGTTTCTCAAATGACCAAATGTGCAGAGACTTTGAGAGCATAATAAAGAAGAAATTTAAAATGAGTTCCATGGGAAAATGGACTTTTTCCTTGGAATTCAGGTGAAATAGATGAGAAGGGTTCTTTATCAATCAATCTAAATATGTCAAAGACATTTTAGAGAGATTTGATATGAAAGATTGTAAGCCAGCAAAGACTCCGATACCCAGAAATCATAATCTTTGTCCTGACTCTGAGGGAGAGGATACTGATCAACATCCGAAGTATAAATGGCTTCAAAAGAACTTATTCTTTCGAAGCCATTTAACCTTCAGAAGAACCAACTATGGACCAGTGGACAAAAGTATGGTTCAACTGACACTTGATGCCAACTCTGATATACTGCATGGTGCTTTCCCACGCCCGTGTAGTTGACCATACTTTAATCCACTATTCACCTTTTATAATTTAGTACAGTTACCAACTTTAGTTGGTGACAAAAGGTAAGTCATGGACATGTCATGACTACCTAATATAGGATAGTATTTTATCTTAGATACCTTACTTCTAGCAATGTAGTATTTGTCTAGTTGTAAGTTCCAGCTAGTCATCTACATATAACCGGATGTAGATAGTAGTATATATAGTTTCTCAATGTAACTCATTTAGTCATGCTTGTAAAAGTCTTGTAACATTAAGTTGAGAAGTAATATATACAAATATCTTGAAAACCATTCTTGTGTTCATTAACTTATATTTTTATCAACTTGGTTAAGAGATTCTGCTTCATCATCAGAGCGTGTTTAAGTAAGTTTGAGAGATAAACTTTGTGTTAAGAGACCAACACCAATCCTACAGTAACTACACAATTGGTCTCGTGGTATATCCATATTACAAGATTGGTTCCAACCTTTGAGAAATTCAACCTTGGTTCCAGTGATTTGCAAATCATAACATTGGTAGACATTAGAGTGGATAGTAGTTAGTTTTTTATGTTAGGTATTTTAAGTTGTTGTTTTTGTTATTCTTATTTCCTTAAAAAACCCTAACACCCCCGTTAGCATCAACATAACCACCGCTAAACACCACCCAAATCGCACCATTATTAGCGTCACACTCAATCACCACTGTCGATAACTACCATCATTTGACCGCCACAATCATTTTATTCCACCCTTAAAAGAGTTAATTTCACATTGAAGTTAATCAATTTCTCTCCACCTAAAAAACTTAAAACAAATAGATCTCATGTCATGGTACACAAACGACATACCAGAGGAAATCTTGATTAAGTGGGTGATGTAGTGATGGGTCTTGATCCGGTGACTCATGTCATGGAAGTAAAGAGGTGATGTCACGATGAGTTTGTATAATCGACTAGAAAACCACAACCCTTACCACATATTCTCATGAGAGAGAGTCGGTTTTGTCCATTTTTATGTGATTTTGATTTGACGTTATAGTGTTTCCCAAATTTGGTGATTTTGGTCCAACGTTAGTATAGGTTTTCTCAAATCTGGTGATTTTGGTTCGATCTAGGCATGATAGAGTAGTGATTTATGACGCTGGTCTAGAAAAAGACCAGAGGTATGGTGGTGGTGAAGGTTGCCTACTCTGGCTTGTATAGTTGTACAGACGGTTTTCAAGGGAAACAAAGAGTGGCTAGCAGTGATGGGAAGGCGGAGGGGGTGGTGTGTAGTGGTTTATTGGTAGCTAGAACCATATTGAATTTATAATAATAATAATAGTATTAATATTGGTTTTGGTTTTGGATTTGAATTTTTTATTTTAACATTTTTTATAATGAAGGGTATTTTAGTCATTTCAAACCCACTTAACTAAAAAAGTTAATGTTCATCATGTCTAGGAATAACTTGTCTTATTATTTGACAAAATTTTGAGACAAATGATGCAAATTTTTCAATAGTTAGAACAAAAATATATATTATGAACATATCAAAAAAATCAACCGTGTAATTAACTCTTAACAAAATTACCAAATATGATTATTTTTCTTTCAAATCCAAAATTCAAATTCTTTTAACAAATATAATCTTTTAACAAATTTAAATTCCAAATTGAATTTCTTAAAATTTTACTTCACTGATCAAATTCACTACAACACATGTGGGTATCAGAGACAAACGATTCAACCTACAATATAGTAGCGAAAATAGTTATGGATAAGAATCTATCAGTGATGCTCTGTTAAAAATATGGACGTCCACTAGAACGCGTAAAACTATATTGTGTAATAGAACTACAATTAAGTTTATAATCAACTTTACATACAAAACAATGTTAACATATCTAAAATATATATGTTTATATTTATGGTAAATTACATATAAAGTTTTTTGTCTGTATACGAAAGTACATGTTTTGTCCTTAATATTCATTGATTATGCTAGGCATTTTTTACGTAAGAGGTTTGTAACAAATTACATCCTTTATTTTAACTGTTGTTAACTTTTTATGCTAGGCATTTTTTACGTAAGAGTTACATTCTTTATTTTAACTGTTGTTAATTTTTTATTATTTTATTATTTTTATTATTTTTTTTCTAAAATGACCAAAACCTTATTCTAATTATAACAAATAACATTGAGATGTACTCTTATTATTCCATGTGGCCACCTTTATAGACATAATAACCAAAGACCGTCTAGTTAGATGGTTTCAGCTTGTGATCTTTTAGAACTTAGGTTCAAATTTGACTCAATAATGTCTTTTCATAATAATGTTTTTATTTATAGTATGTCTTTCAAAAAATAAAAATATTGGGTTTCGTACTTGATGGTGTTTGTAAGTGACATGTCTCTAGCATTAAAATAGTATAAACGACTAACATCTTGTCTCAAAGTGAATTATTTGGATATTAACGGTAGTTACAAACTCCGTTAAGAAAAGAATATAGACGTAATGGAAATAAAGCCACAATTGTTCGGAGGGGCCACTTGAAAGATCAAATCTGAATCCACCAATTTATGGCCTCATCTTCTTCATTTTGTCTTCAAGTCACCGGCCATTTTCTCAACTTTGATCATATACAACAAAATTGGTTTTATAATGGTGAGAGAAAAAGACATATTAGACAAGCACTCAAACTGATTTCACAAAAATGATTTTTTAGACACAAATGCTTATAATATCCTTTGGCATCCTTGCATAGGAATGTTGCTAAGCCGAGTCGAGCCGAGCCGAGCAGAATTATACTCATGTTTGGCTCGTTTACAAACCGAACCGAGCCGATCAACTCATTTATAACCAAGCCATAAATTGAACGATCATTTTTGTAGGATTTTTCGAGCTCTATTGATTTGGACAACCCTATTGCACTTGCTTAGTATGTTGTACACAAATTGTGAAAATGTTAGAAGAATGAGCATAACCCAATTGAAAATTAGCGAACAACAAAATTGATTTCCACCCATGATAATGTGGTTGAGATGAAGACGAAGATGAAGATAAACGTGAGGTGGGCAAACCCCAACAAAATTGATTTCCATCCCTAATCCCTCGCACAGATTAATCAACCTTGTGGGTTCCCTAGGTGAGGAACATGTTGTCACACCTATAATTTTCACAAACGGGGTTGTATCATTAGGCCATGACATAACGGGATCTCAACCGATAGTTACAACAAACAACACAATAATTACAAAACATAATTCTAATGATTATCGAATAAAACCCGAACCATACTTTAATAATGAATTTAAAGAAAGCATTTACGGAAGGAAAATCAGTTACTAGATAATAACTTCAAACACGCAAAACACGCGCACCCAAATTAATGTAATTTGCAGAAAACAATGTTTAACCGTTTAAATCAATAAGTAATGTATGCAATGATGAAATGTGTCACACCCCAACCTTGACGGAGGAAACGTCGAGATGTGAGGGTTAAGATTGTTCACAGCCACATAACGCTATATTTAAATTGCAAATATTATTATCATAAGCATTAAAATGAAATACAACCATAAGTCACAAAAAGAAATAAGTTCAACATAACTCAAACATAACATAATGTTTTTGTTTATTTAACTAGGTCCAAATCCTAGTTTTATTGCAAGCTTCAAATGTCCACTTTAAACTTGGGGATTTCCTGAAACATGATGAAAATAAAGAGTCAACTAAAAATAGTTGGTGAGTTTCCAAGTTTTCATACATAATAAGATTACAAGTAGCAATTCATGTCATGGATTATAAGCTAGTAAGGTTATAGAACACATATCGTTACAACCAAACCTCGACTTGATTACAAGTATATAATTGGCTAAGTGTATTTGGTTCCCTAGTGCACAAGCGTACGGCCCTAGGAGTCGGCAATACCTCGACTTTAGCACCAAATAGGCTTGTCAGGCCCAAGATCTAAGACGTCCGCCAGGCTAGCAATAGTTAATGATTGTAAACAAACTATGTATCTCATATAAACACTTACAAAACACAAATACCATGACCAAAAATAACGTAGAATTGCATGTGCATTACAAGTCTCAAATGTTTTAAACGTGTATGTAATATAAGCATCATGTTTCACCCCAATTAAGTGTGAAATTATAAAAAGGGACAAGGAAAACTCACATGTCAAAATAGTATATAATGAGGATCATAAGAAATAATATATGCCGTTCCAAGGTAAAACGTTCCCAAGACACCTAAATATATAAATATTACAAGATTTAGGTTAATAATAAGGTTTATCAATTAAACATGAACTAGGTTCCTTAGGATTTAAGGGAGTTTTGTGAGCCAGTTTAGTTATTAATAATATATATATTTATATATATATATATATATTTACTTATTTTGCACAATAAGGAAATATTCTTACAAAATTGTGAATTCATTGTTATTAGCACAAAACTTTAATCGGAGAAGGTGTACGATTTATTAATGATTTAAGTAAAAATCTAATTTTTACATAAACTCATTCTTATAACAATAATTACAATTTAATAATAAAATATTAAGGCATTTTGTTATATAAAAATAAATTTACAGAAAAATCATTTTGTTAATTTAAAGGTTAAAAGTTTATGAAAAATTATTTTTTATAATTTATAGAAATTTTCTAGAAAAGATTTAAGGCCTAAAAGGCTTTTAAAAAAATAAGAGGGTGCCCGGGTTCGAACCCGGGACCTCTTGAATGTAAGGGTGGGTTGTGAACCAGTGTACCATGGCTTCCAGCCGCGGTAATACTCCCCTTTTAATTCTTAAAAGCAAAGCTTAAACAAATACCCAAATTTCCTCTTGAACCCTAGATCAAACGAACCCAAAATTGAGCAATGATTCGTGAGTTTCAACTCAATTAACCTTAGGGCTTTTAATCCCTAAGTGAAATCGAGTAGATTGATGTGTTAAACCTACCTGATTAAGATCGATTTTGATGCCACAGAACGAGGATAATAGTCGCGACCCGAGTGGTATAGCGTTCACGATGCAAATGATAATGGAAATTCGATTAATTGTGCAGGAAGCTTCCACGTGACTCAAAGGTTGAAAGCCCTCTATCAATTTCAGTTGAGATGGTTCAGAGAATGGGTTTCGATTAACTTGCAGACCGCGACAGTGTTGATGACCGAATTTGGTGTGTGTGTTTGTTTCAGGTGCAATTGAAATCGATAATAGCTTTAGACTAGGCAAACGTTCGATTATGAGTCATTTAATTCGGTTATTATTAAGTTTTAATTGCCAAACGATTTGGACTTGATGAGCGACGGTTACTCGAGCTCAATCGCTCTAAAAACCGTCGTTAAACCCAATTAATAGTGGATAATGGTTCGAATCAAGTTCACGAAGAGATTAGAAACGGTTTGGATGAAAAAAAACGGTGAATTTGATGGTTTTCGAGGTGGCCGGAGGCCGCCGGTGATAGGCCGGACCTTGGCCGGAAAATCGGGCAAAAAAAAGGGAAGGGGGTTGGGGTTTTAAGTTAGTTACACAAATGGTCCCTCGAGTTTGAATTCTTATTATTTTATGCTCAAACTTAATATTTTAAGTTTTTAATTTGACAATTAGGCCCCCTTGAACTTAATTAAGTTTTAACTTGTTAACTTTTATAACTTATTATTATTATCTTTATTATCATTATTATTTTATTACTATTATTATTATTATTATTATTATTATTATTATTATTATTATTATTACTATTAGTATTATTATTACCATTATTATTATTATTATTATTATTATTATTATTATTATTATTATTATTATTATTATTATTATTATTATTATATTTTATTTAATACTTAACAAAACAAATTAAGAAATAAGCATGCATAATTCATAAATTTTATAAATGTCAACGACGAACCCTATAAGAATAAACGAAAGTTAACTTTTAGTTAACAAAAATACGGAATGTTACAGTCTCCCCAACTTAAAAGAATTTCGTCCCGAAATTAAAAGAAATGAAACTATACAAATAAGAACGGGTATTTCTTCTTCATATGCTCCTCACGTTCCCAAGTAAATTCGGCGCCACGTTTATTCTCCCAACGAACCTTGACAATTGGGGTTGTTGTGGTTCTAGTCTTCTTCATAATGCGATCCATGATTTCAACAGGTTTCTCAACAAAATGTAATGACTCGTCAATCTGAATGTCTTCCAACGGAACATACAGACTTTCGTCGGCCAAACACTTTCTCAAATTTGAGACGTGGAACACAGGATGAACTCCACTAAGGTCGGAAGGTAGTTCCAGTTTATAAGCCACTTTCCCAATCCTTTTCAGGATTTTGAAAGGTCCTACAAATCTTGGAGCTAGTTTGCCTTTCTTTCCAAAGCGAACCACACCTTTCCACGGTGAAACCTTAAGAAGAACCATCTCCCCAACTTGAAATTCCAATGGCTTACGTCGCTTGTCAGCATAGCTCTTTTGACGACTTCTCGCCACTTCAAGGTTCTTGCGAATGATAGAAACTTTATCGGTCGTCTCTTGTATAAGTTCAGGACCAGTAATGAAGTTTTCACCAATGTCGGTCCAACAGATCGGTGAACGACATTTTCGACCATAAAGTGCTTCGAACGGTGCCATCTTGATACTCGAGTGGTAACTATTGTTATACGAAAATTCCGCGAGCGGTAGATGCGTATCCCAATCGCCACCAAAGTCAAGAACACAAAGGCGTAGCAAATCCTCCAAGGTTTGGATCGTTCGCTCGGTTTGACCATCAGTTTGAGGATGGTAAGCCGTGCTTAGATCTAGTTGTGTACCCAAGAGTTCTTGCATAGACGACCAAAAATGTGAAGTGAAGCGAGCATCTCGGTCGGATATGATGTGCAGAGGTACCCCATGACGACTTACAATCTCATCAACGTATATACGAGCTAACTTTGATGTTTTGTAAGTGTCACGTATAGGTATAAAATGCGCCGACTTGGTCAATCGGTCAACGATCACCCATATGCTATCATGTCCTCGAGAGGTTCGGGGTAGCTTTGTTATGAAGTTCATGGATATGTGTTCCCACTTCCACATAGGGATCTCGGGTTGCTCAAGTAATCCACTTGGACGTTGATGTTCGGCTTTAACCTTCGTACATGTGAGGCACTTAGCTACATAAGTCGCTATGTCTTTCTTCATTCCAGGCCACTAATATTGACCACGTAGGTCCATATACATCTTATCGGAGCCAGGATGAATAGAATAACGAGTTTGATGCGCTTCGTTCATGATGAAGGTACGGAGGTTATCGCGATTTAGAATCCAAATTCGATTGGCGAAGTACATCAACCCATTGGGTTTCGTTTCCAATCGGGTTAGAAGATTATGCTCCAATTCATCCTTCATTCTTCCTTCTCGTTGTACCATTTGTTGAGCCTCCAGGATACTAGACTCGATGTCACTATCTATCCTCAGGTTTTGTAGCAATACGGTGGTCTTGTTGACATCAAGTCGGATCTCAGTATCGAACTCACCCAAAGTATCAAACCATTGTCGTCGATCGCGAATTTCTTGGAATGAGATCATCTTGTTGTGAATCTTTCGGCTTAGAGCGTCGGCTACAACGTTTGCTTTACCAGGATGGTAACGAATGTCACAATCGTAATCACTAATCAACTCCACCCAACGACGTTGTCTCATATTGAGATCTTTTTGATTGAAAACGTGTTGAAGGCTTTTGTGATCGGTGTAGACTATACATTGCCTACCATACAGGTAGTGTCTCCAAATCTTCAAAGCAAAGACAACAGCACCAAGCTCAAGATCATGAGTTGTGTAATTCACCTCGTGAACCTTCAATTGTCTCGATGCATAAGCTATGACTTTCCCTCGTTGCATGAGAACACAACCAAGGCCTTGTTTAGATGCATCACAATACACGGTGAAATCGTCGTTTCCATCGGGTAAGGTCAAGATAGGAGCATTGCACAACTTGTGATTTAACGCTTCAAAAGCTTCTTCTTGCTCGGGACCCCACTCGAATGGTTTATTCTTTTGTGTCAAAGTAGTGAGCGGTTTCGCGATCCTCGAGAAGTTGGCAATGAATCGCCGATAATAACCAGCAAGACCAAGAAAGGAACGAACTTCGGTAGGAGTTGTAGGAACACACCAATTCTTCACAGCTTCCACTTTTGCAGGATCAACGTGAATTCCTTGGCTATTCACCACGTGTCCTAGAAATTGAACTTCCTCGAGCCAGAAATCACACTTCGAGAACTTCGCGTACAATTGCTCTTTCTTCAACAACTCAAGAACCAATCTCAAATGTAGTTCATGATCGGTGTTGGACTTTGAATAGATAAGTATGTCATCAATGAAGACGATCACAAACTTGTCTAGATACGGCTTGCATACTCGGTTCATGAGATCCATGAAGACAGCAGGAGCATTGGTTAAACCAAAAGGCATCACCATAAACTCATAATGTCCATAACGAGTACGGAACGCGGTCTTTGGGATATCATCATCATGGACTCGCAATTGATGATAGCCAGAACGTAAATCGATCTTCGAGAAGATAGCAGCTCCTTGAAGTTGGTCAAACAAATCATCAATACGAGGAAGAGGATAACGGTTCTTGATGGTAAGCTTGTTAAGCTCACGATAATCGATGCACATACGAAACGTTCCATCTTTCTTCTTCACGAATAATACAGGTGCACCCCAAGGCGAAGAACTAGGACGGATGAAGCCCTTCTCGGATAACTCTTGAAGTTGACTAGAGAGTTCTTGCATTTCCGATGGTGCAAGTCGATATGGTGACTTAGCCACGGGGTTTGCTCCCGGTATCAAGTCAATTTTAAACTCGACTTCACGCACGGGAGGTAAACCACTAAGGTCATCGGGAAATACTTCAGGAAAGTCTCGTACGATAGGGACATCCTTAAGTTCTTTCCCTTTGACTTTCGTGTTGACCACGTAAGCCAAGAAGGCCATATACTTCTTGCTTAAGCACTTTCGGGCTTGAGTGCAAGACATGAGTTTAAGCCCTTTGGAAGATTTTTCACCGAACACTTTCAGAGTATCTCCAGAGGGTAACGGTATACGGATGCACTTCTCGAAACAAATGATCTCGGCATGGTGTTTGGCTAACCAATCCATACCAATGATGACGTCAAAGCTTCCAAGTTTCATAGGAATAAGATCGATAAGAAAATCATGCGTGTCAAGGCTTAAGATGCAATCACGAATAACGATGTCAACGGTGATCGGTTCTCCATCGGCGACTTCAACAGTAAGAGGTCTTTCTAGTTTCGTATGTGGCTTAGCAAGTATGGGTTCAAACTCTAACGAAACAAAACTCTTATCGGCTCCAGAATCAAATAGGACATAGGCATAAGTTTTATTAATAAGTAACATACCTGTTCAATTTTGAAGGTATTTAACGACATAGATAACACATGAAAAGAATTAGGTCACAAAAGTTAAAGGTAAGTGAACATACCATTCACCACATCGTTGTTTGCTTGTGCTTGATTTGCGTTGATGTTGAAAGCACGTCCTCGGGCTTGTGGAACATTACCCACAAGACGGGGGCATTGTGGGCGGAAATGACCAGGTTCCCCACAGTTGTAGCAAACACGATTTGTGACCACGGCGGCGTTGTTGTTAGGTGCACGGTGACAAGTCGCCACCAAGTGACCATATTTACCGCATAATGTACAGATACGACATGGTTGATTTCCCGGGTGATGGTACCTACAAATGTTGCACATAGGCTGAGGACCAGCATAAGCCCTAGCCCCAGGCACTTGTGCCACAGGTGCAGCCGCAGGAACAAGTTGTCTTTGAGGTTGTTTAGGTGCAGCCACAGCATAGTTGCGCGTCAGTGTGAACTTACGCTTCTTGTTGTTGTTGTTGTTGTTGTAAGACGGTTCAGCTTTGGTTTCTTTAACAGCCTCGGTAGCCGTCTTCTCTACTTTCTTTGCACCCTTCACAGACATGGTGCCCGCTCGTATATGGTTCTCGGTGAGTTGAGCGGTGATGGTAATGGCTTCTTCCAAAGTTGTGGGTCAGCTACCCACCACAGCATCTTGAATTTGGGGTGGTACACCCTTAATGAACTTCTCGATGTTGCGGGGGACAGTGTCGACCATGTGAGGCAGCAGTAAACTCAACTCATGATGCCTAGTTGAGTAGGCCAAATGATCACCATCATTTTGTTTCAAGTTCCAAAATTCTTCCTCCAACTTTTGCAACTCACTTCGTGGGCAGAACTTCGCGATAGCGATGTTCTTGAACTCCTCCCAGGTAAGTGCTTGCACAGCTTCGGGTCCACGGTTCCTCTTCTCGCTATTCCACCAAGTAAGTGCCCTTTGTTGGAGCACACTAGTAGCATAACGAACCTTGAGCGTCTCGGGACACTCACAATTGATAAAGGTATTCTCCATGCTTTCGAACCACTCAAGAAGACCAGTGGCTCCTTCCTTGCCACTAAAACTAGTGGGCTTGCAAGAACTAAAGTGTTTGAAGGTACAAGTTCGATTGTTCCCGTTTTGGTTGTTCCCATTTTGGTTGTTGCTGTTCTCTCCATGACCATTACCATTGTTGCTACCATTGGTCAGTAAGGTGCTATTAAGTTCAGCAACCATGGTCGGGATGACAGCAGCCATTTGGCGAGCAATCATGGCGGCTAACTTACGATCGGAACTTCCACGCTTTCCATGATGACGAGACATGCTGGAATATACAAAATGAGTTAGATACGAGAATTGGAATAACAAGGATCATAGTTCAACAAGGATAAGGCAATAGTTGTAAGGCACTTGGAATGGTTCCATTTGGTAACGCATTACCATTTGGAAACGTTGACACGTCAAGGTAAGTTGACCCACTTGCCTTAGAAATTTGTGTATGTTGACCATAGTTTATCACTCATCCCAGAAATCCCCAGGTAAGCATAACTAGTCCCGTAGGATTTATGCGATATGCTTGCCTTAGCCCGAGGGCCTTTTGCCAGGAAATCCAGAATACAGGTGTCTATGTGTCACACAAATATCTTAGGTTCATGAAATCAAAACCTTGATGAGATTTTACATAGATTAGACATAAGTCTAAGGATCAAAGTCATAAGCATAAGTATACAATTCCACGTGTCGACGAGAATAAGATTAAGAAGTTTCATTTTTCGGGGAGAGTCAAAGTGCCAAAAGGTAAGTTTAGGGAGACGAGTAACTAAGTTTAAACAATTACAAGGCAAACCTATGCTAAGGCATCAAGTTGCACATAAGTAAAGTATAGCATTATGTAGCATGTAACAATATATATATTACCAAGAATATAAATATTATTCTAAGAGGTTCATGCATAAGCTATAGTCTAGGTCACCATTTTTAATAACCTAAATCCCTATAGTTATGGGCTCTGATACCAATCTGTCACACCCCAACCTTGACGGCGGAAACGTCGAGATGTGAGGGTTAAGATTGTTCACAGCCACATAACGCTATATTTAAATTGCAAATATTATTATCATAAGCATTAAAATGAAATACAACCATAAGTCACAAAAAGAAATAAGTTCAACATAACTCAAACATAACATAATGTTTTTGTTTATTTAACTAGGTCCAAATCCTAGTTTTATTGCAAGCTTCAAATGTCCACTTTAAACTTGGGGATTTCCTGAAACATGATGAAAATAAAGAGTCAACTAAAAATAGTTGGTGAGTTTCCAAGTTTTCATACATAATAAGATTACAAGTAGCAATTCATGTCATGGATTATAAGCTAGTAAGGTTATAGAACACATATCGTTACAACCAAACCTCGACTTGATTACAAGTATATAAGATTGGCTAAGTGTATTTGGTTCCCTAGTGCACAAGCGTACGGCCCCTAGGAGTCGGCAATACCTCGACTTTAGCACCAAATAGGCTTGTCAGGCCCAAAGATCTAAGACGTCGCCAGGCTAGCAATAGTTAATAATTGTAAACAAACTATGTATCTCATATAAACACTTACAAAACACAAATAACCATGACCAAAAATAAGTAGAATTGCATGTGCATTACAAGTCTCAAATGTTTAAACGTGTATGTAATATAAGCATCATGTTTCACCCCAATTAAGTGTGAAATTATAAAAAGGGGACAAGGAAAACTCACATGTCAAAATAAGTATATAATGAGGATCAATAAGAATAATATATGTCGTTCCAAGGTAAAACGTCACAAGACACCTAAATATATAAATATTACAAGATTTAGGTTAATAATAAGGTTTATCAATTAAACATGAACTAGGTTCCTTAGGATTTAAGGGAGTTTTGTGAGCCAATTTAGTTATTAATAATATATATTTATATATATATATATATATATATATATATATATTTATTTACTTATTTTGCACAATAAGGAAATATTCTTACAAAATTGTGAATTCATTGTTATTAGCACAAAACTTTAATCGGAGAAGGTGTACGATTTATTAATGATTTAAGTAAAAATTCTAATTTTTACATAAACTCATACTTATAACAATAATTACAATTTAATAATAAAATATTAAGGCATTTTGTTATATAAAAATAAATTTACAGAAAAATCATTTTGTTAATTTAAAGGTTAAAAGTTTATGAAAAATTATTTTTTATAATTTATAGAAATTTTCTAGAAAAGATTTAAGGCCTAAAAGGCTTTTAAAAAAAATAAGAGGGTGCCCGGGTTCGAACCCGGGACCTCTTGAATGTAAGGGTGGGTTGTGAACCAGTGTACCATGGCTTCCAGCCGCGGTAATACTCCCCTTTTAATTCTTAAAAGCAAAGCTTAAACAAATACCCAAATTTCCTCTTGAACCCTAGATCAAACGAACCCAAAATTGAGCAATGATTCGTGAGTTTCAACTCAATTAACCTTAGGGCTTTTAATCCCTAAGTGAAATCGAGTAGATTGATGTGTTAAACCTACCTGATTAAGATCGATTTTGATGCCACAGAACGAGGATAATAGTCGCGACCCGAGTGGTATAGCGTTCACGATGCAAATGATAATGGAAATTCGATTAATTGTGCAGGAAGCTTCCACGTGACTCAAAGGTTGAAAGCCCTCTATCAATTTCAGTTGAGATGGTTCAGAGAATGGGTATCGATCAACTTGCAGACCGCGACAGTGTTGATGACCGAATTTGGTGTGTGTGTTTGTTTCAGGTGCAATTGAAATCGATAATAGCTTTAGACTAGGCAAACGTTCGATTATGAGTCATTTAATTCGGTTATTATTAAGTTTTAATTGCCAAACGATTTGGACTTGATGAGCGACGGTTACTCGAGCTCAATCGCTCTAAAAACCGTCGTTAAACCCAATTAATAGTGGATGATGGTTCGAATCAAGTTCACGAAGAGATTAGAAACGGTTTGGATGAAAAAAAAAACGGTGAATTTGATGGTTTTCGAGGTGGCCGGAGGCCGCCGGTGATAGGCCGGACCTTGGCCGGAAAATCGGGCAAAAAAAAAGGGAAGGGGGGTTGGGGTTTTAAGTTAGTTACACAAATGGTCCCTCGAGTTTGAATTCTTATTATTTTATGCTCAAACTTAATATTTTAAGTTTTTAATTTGACAATTAGGCCCCCTTGAACTTAATTAAGTTTTAACTTGTTAACTTTTATAACTTATTATTATTATCTTTATTATCATTATTATTTTATTACTATTATTATTATTATTATTATTATTATTATTATTATTACTATTAGTATTATTATTACCATTATTATTATTATTATTATTATTATTATTATTATTATTATTATTATTATTATTATTATTATTATTATTATTATTATTATATTTTATTTAATACTTAACAAAACAAATTAAGAAATAAGCATGCATAATTCATAAATTTTATAAATGTCAACGACGAACCCTATAAGAATAAACGAAAGTTAACTTTTAGTTAACAAAAATACGGAATGTTACAAAATGTTTTTAGTCATGCGCATTTTAAGAACCTAAAAGAAACATACTAACGTGTCAACACAAGATTGGGGAGCACAAAGGTTTTAATAAACAGTAATAAGTCAAAAATAGCAGATCCAGCAAATAAAGTAATATAAGTAAATAGCTAATCTACATAATAAATTACATAGTGTATGAAGTTCGCAACCGAAGCTAACAAATGTAAGTATGCCTCGTTTGTGGTTACCAAACCACAACAGCATAAATAAGTCCAATTAAACACCCGTTTGACATGCAGTCGTGCTAGCATGACTAGCGCGGGTGGGGTTTGTCAAACCTAATAGATCTACTCAGAATCACATTGTCAAAGTACATAAATTAACGGTTCGAAAGTGATGACATAAATTGATACAACACTAATAAACATGTGATAATACAGTAATACTAATCTAATAAAAGAACATTTCAGAAGAACATGTATCTCTTCCCAAAAAAAGTATAAGTAAAGTGAGGCTGTAAACTCACCTTAATAGTACAACAAATTAGTAAAGAGGATCATAAATGAATAGGTTTCTGAGTAACCTCAATACACATTTAATGTTTCTTCCGAAGGTAAATTTTTCTTAAGTAGTTACTAAATTTGAAGACATAATATTCTTCCAAAGACAACTTAATGTCTT
Organism: Flaveria ramosissima; assembly: GCA_025215565.1. Classification (NCBI taxonomy): domain Eukaryota; kingdom Viridiplantae; phylum Streptophyta; class Magnoliopsida; order Asterales; family Asteraceae; genus Flaveria; species Flaveria ramosissima. Next base: position 22,938,900 of record CM046036.1, read on the forward strand.
CCGAGAGGAAATATGTTTAAAATTTCCAAAATTCTAAGGAATATCATTTGAAAAGTTTCCAAAGTAAACTGGGCTTATGTAGGTGATAATATAGATAACTTAGGACATACATGTTTTAGAAAATAACATTTAGTTAAGTTTAATAAAATCTACTCAAAGTTAATCATCCCAATAGCTTATACAAGATATTCAAATCTATGTTTATCAAAATCTTTTGTGAACATATCAGCATATTGTTCATTTGTGTTGACTTTGACTAGTTTGATTAATCCCTTTTTAAAATTATCTCTAATTAAATGATACCTGTTGTTTATGTGTTTTGTCCTTAAGAGCTGCACAAGATTCTCTGTGATAGAGATAGCATTGTTGTTGTCTATGTGAATGGGAGTCTCTTTGAAGTTGAATCCATAGTCCAGCATTTGATTCTGAATCCAAAGCTCTTGAGAACAATAGCTTGCAGCAGCAATGTATTCAGCTTTAGCAGTTGATGCAGACACACAGGATTGTTTCTTGCATTGCCATGAGACTATCCTTCCACCAAGGAATTGACATCCCCCAAATATAGACTTTGCAGCCACAGTCACTATCTGTATAGGCATACAGATTGAACTTTTTGGATACCAAAGGTCTAGTTTTGAAGCACCTTTGAGATATTTGAGAATCCTCTTGACAACATCTAGGTGTGAAATCTTGGGGTTGGCTTGATATCTTGCACAAATGCATATGGCAAACATGATATCATGCCTGCTGGCTGTGAGGTACAATAGAGACCCAATCGTAGCCCTGTAGAGATGTTCATCCATACACTCCCCTCAAGATCAGGACCAAGAGAGTGGTTTTTGGCTATGGGTGTCTTTGCAACCTTAAATTTAGTCTTGTTATCTTGTAAGTATGTCTTGTACATACTTTGACTAACTTATGAAGATGTCATTGTCCCCTTCACTTGAATTTCTAGAAAGAACTTGGGTTCTCCCATGGTACTCGTTTCAAATCTATTCTTCATCAGCCTCTCAAAATCTTTGTAAAGCTTTGGATTAGTTGACCTAAAGATAATGCCATCCACATAAACTTGAACTAGCATCAAATCATTTCCTGTTCCTTTGATGAAGCGTGTTCCACCAATAGTACCCCTCGTGTAGCCATGCTGACAGAGATACTGAGATAGTGTCTCGTATTACTTTCTTGGAGCTTGGTGCAGCCTATAAACATCTAAAGCAAAAACAAGAAGTTTCACAATAAGGAGAGACTGAGAACACTTAACATATAAAATAGGGAACCGGGTTTTAGTTTGATGATAGTAAGAACACAAGTAAACATGAGACAGAACTAGAACAAGAACAAGATAAGTTTGGTTTTCAAGAATTCTGTATATTGCTCTCAAGTTCTATTACAAGTGTTAAAAAGCATAAAAATAAATACAAGTACTTGAGACACTTTATACTACATCCTACAGTGACTATACTTTGAAAGCTAGTTAGAAACACTAATCTAGAAAACAAGATCAATGTATAGTCAAAAGTTAGATTGTCTTTTGACTTATGACTATAACATGCCATAGCTCACATCCTAATATATTACAAAAAAGGATAAAAGGTACAAAAGTAGAAAGTTACAAACCAATAACCTAAATTTGCAGTTGACAAAAGTATGGATCTTTTCACTAACTTATCTAAGTTAGTGAGTCCTTAGAGGTGGCAGCAGAAAGTTGTTAAGCTTTTGTCAAAAGGTGATCAGATAAATCATGTTTACTCTGTCTTCGGAAGAAATCAGTCTTTGACATCGGAAGACTTTGTCTCTGAAGCTTCAGAAGACTTCATATTTGGCTTCGGAAGATTGGTCATGGGTTTCAGAAGATTTTACACTTAGCATAGTTTTTCTGAGTTGTGTGAAACTTTCGAATTAACTTTACTCTGCACTTCATGCATGCATTCTGAGAGTTCTTTGGTTGTTTTGGTTGGATTAACCTTTAAGTATAACCTTACAAAATCCACATGTACGGTTAACTCAAACATATGCCCCTCATATGTGAGATACTTTGTCATTTCTTTCATCTAATATATTAATAAATAAAACTTAATGAAGCAATCGTTGCACTAGATTAAATGTCCAAATAAGGTACACAATTTGCTTTTCACAACTAAAGAACATATAATAAAATAAAATATATTAATAAAAAATATATTAATAATGAAATAAAATATATTAATAAAAAATAAGCAGCTACTGAGTTTTGATTCTTGATAAGCTAGATGAAAATATAAAATAAAAAGTAATGTTAATAAGGCGACTAGGTTTTTAGTCTAAATAGTTGAAAAAACGAATTATGGTTGGAATCTTAATGCTTTGTTCATTCGACTAATCATCAATATATTAACTGAAAACATCCTCCAATAACATCTAGTAAAGTGAGAATTCTAAGTCATAAATTAATTAGAAGGTCAAGAAATCAATAATAAACACCGAAAGAATACTCGTACATACTTCATCAACAACTCACACCAACAAATAATGAATAACAATTAAGGAATATAAATTTTACCTGTGATACGTACAAAAAAAATGAAAGATAACTAAGGAATACAGTTTTTACTTGTGATTTTGCAAATTGTTTCTGTAATTGTAGAAGCAAGAAAACGAATTGTGATTAGCTCGTTAATCGCAGAACAACATAAACTAGAAATTATTTTATATGTTAGATTTGAAAAAGTTGTATTATTCTATAAATATAAAAATTAAAAAATATGACGAGAAAGGGAATTTAAAGAAAAGAGAGAATAATTTAGGTATGGAAAACTTATAATTCCTCGTCTACTCAACGACTAATGTGTGCAAGTTGACGCGTTAGTGAGTAAACAAACCAAATCCTTTCATGGTCGGAGAGAACATGATATGTCAGTGAGGAATTATGATTTTTCCTCTCCACTTCAACAAGGAATGTACACATCAACGAGTAATTATAATTTTTCCTCACCCACTAGGCGAGGAATGACCACGTGTTAATTATTGATTGGTTTATTATTGGTAAATATTATTTTTGAATATTCATTTTGAAAATTTTATTTGATCAATTGATCAATCTAATAATTAAAAACTATATATAATAAACTCTTTTGAATTCTTCTTTACATTCTATATCCAACGTAAAGTACGTCTTCACGGTTTTAAAATAAACTTCTCTAAATCTGATCTTAATTTCTTCATCTACAATTCCATACTCCAGTTATTTGTTCATAGACTCCTAAAGGGCAACATCATCATCATTCATCATAATCATTATCAGAGTATCATCAACATAGGGTTAAAAACAAAATAAATGCCCATATGGCAACTGCTTCTTTCTTTTCTTTCACATGTACACTCATATTCTATAAAAGTTACACGCTCCCTTATCTCTCATCTCTCTTTCTTTCCCCTCACACACTTGTATTTTTAAGTTTATCGGGATAAACTTCTCCTTATTCTCTTTCTTTCATGTCATTATATCTTTCCTCCATCTCATCAAATTTACTTTAAAAACATCAAAGAATCTTCTTATTGAAAATGCTCTTAAAGCTGTTAGACCATCACCAATAGGGAGGGAAAAAACTGATGTTGAGGTGACATATTTTTCTTTCTTTCCCACTTATCCCTCTCAAATACTTTCTCTCTCTCTTATTTAATAATTTGACATATTCTTTCTGCTCTCTCCTCCACCTCCCACTCACATCTCACATTCTTGGGTATGAATTATCACACACTTTCTCTCCTCCACCTAATCACTTCTCTTCTTAACATCACATTCTATCTTTTCTAAAAACACACAAGAACACCCTATTGTGGATGCTCTTATAATAATTTGAGGTTTTCAGAATGTAATAAGGGTAGCCTGGTAGGAAATTCGCTAGCAGGGGAAGAGAAGTACAATTATGCACCCAAGTTGTACCATTTGTTGAAAAGGTGGTACAATTGGATGATGAATAGCCTGCTCACAACAAAACAAAGTTAACATGTCAAGCATAGAAGAGTGAGTTAGTGAATAGTTGGACCTATATTTCAAAAATATTGTACATCAAGTTTCTATTTGTATATGTAAAATTATTATTTTCTGATTGGTGAATAGTATTAAGATAATACTTATTATTCGAAGTAGGTCGTACATTTATTGTTTAAAAAAATAAATATTATTTTCTTGTCAAATCTATGCATTTTTAAGGGAAAAAAATATGAATGGAGATTATTAAAGCGTCTTGATATTAAGACATATACCCCAGTAAATTGACATATCCTTATACGTTTCATATAGGGATATACAAGGCGTAGGGTCGATGATGTTGAAAACAAGAAAAATTCAAGGGCTCTCAGAAGGCTATGTGTCCAAATAGCCTTATATGACCTCGTATACGTCCGATATAAATCTATACGACACATAACAAAATTCGACACAAGACGAGGAAAACCTCAGGTGGCTGTCGGAAGGGTTATATGCTCCATATAAAACTATACGACACATATCTAAATTAAGGTTGTTCACGAGCCGAGCCAAATCGAGCGAACCTTTGCTCGTGCTTGGCGCGTTTCCAAACCGAACCGAGCCAATTGGGTCGTTTACAACCGAGCATAAAATCGAACGAGCATTTTTCGAGCGCTAAATTTTCGAGCGAGCGTCGAGCAAGCGCAAACGAGCAACGAATAATTTATACAACCCAACTATTTTGTGTGTCATACGATTTATACTGCAGGAAATAAGGTTTAATGACTTAACAATCAACCATAATTCATTATATAATATTTTTATGGATAACAATACGTTGTGGTTGACGATTAAGCTAAGGTTGTAGCCGATAAAGAGGATAGCATATTGTAGATAAAGATGATAGTGAGAGTGGAAGATGATCAAAAAAATATCTCTTGACGGCTTAGGATTTCACTTTTATGTTTAATGTACAATTCTTTATTAGGTTGATTGATCAAGTATGCATAAATATAATTATATATTTGTATATATGAGTCAAATCTACTAGAGTGCTACATATAAACTTTATATACATATTAATTCGAGCCGAACCGAACCGAGCGGGTATTTGCTTGTGCTTGGCTCATTTACAAACCGATCCAAGCCGATCGGCTCGTTTAAAACCGAGCAAAAATTTAAACGAGCATTTTTCGAGCAAATTCCGAACAAACGTCGACCGAGCGTCAAGCGGTTTGATTACATATATCCTCTTGTAAAACTTAGTTAATTACATATATACCCAAATTAAAAGCTTAATTACATATATCCTCTTCTAAAACTTAGTTAATTATATATATACTCAAAATATAAGTTTAACTACATATATCTGCTTGTAAAACTTAATTAATAATTAAAAGTTTAATTATATATATTCTCTTCTATAACTTAGTTAATTACATATATACTCAAAATAAAAGTTTAACTACATACATCTGCTTGTAAAACTTAGTTAATTACATATATTTAACTTAAAATTTTAATTACATATATCCTTTTCTAAAACTTAGTTAATTACATATATACTCAAACTAAAAGTCTAACTACATATATCTGCTTTGTTAAACATAAATATTTATATTTACGCATTTTATTAATTTTTTTTAAAAATAACTTCTATAATTAGTATTTTACTCTTATTTTTATTAAACTATAAAATTATTTTTTTTCCTTCTTTACTTGTTTTTCAAGTTTTGATTATTTATTAATATTTCTATACTAACATTTTTTATTTTATTTTATTTTACATAAAATTATAAATAATCAAAAACTCGTAAAGCTAGTAAAAAGAAAAAAACATAATTTTATAGTTTAATAAAAATAAGAGTAAATACTAATTATATAAGTTATTTTTAATAAAAAAATCAAATGAATAAATATGTAATATTTATGTTTAATTAAAGGGATATATGTAATTAAACTTTTAGTTTAGGTATATATTCAATTAACTAAGTTTTAAAAGGAGATATATGTACTTAAACTTTTAATTTGGGTATATATATAATCAACTAAGTTTTATAAAACAATATATGTAATTAAAATTTTAAATTAAATATATATATATAATTAATGATTAATGAAGTTTGCAGAAGAAAAACATGTAATTCTCCCAACTTAAAAAGCCTTCATCTCTCTTACTTCCGTTTCGTTCCATCAAAAAACAGTTTCATGCCACTTCCCCTCGCTATCAATTTCCTTTAAACCAATCGCTAGCAAAGTGTAAAATTCATCATAAAAATAAAAATAGCACACTATTTTCGCCTCAATTTACTCCAAATGGATACGATCACGTGCTAAAACTCTCAAAACGAAATTAGAACGATCAAAACCCCCTACATTCTCTCTGAATCAGTAAAACCTCTATCACACACACACTTGATCATCATCCCTCAATCTTCAAACTCTTTGATCTTCAGTTTCTTATCATATTCACACTCACATTGATCATGGATTTGGTTTTCGATACCGAAAAAGGCATTTCATTCACAGTTGAAGTCGGATACTTTGACACCATTCAAGAAATCAAAGAAAAAGTGTCAAAGTATCATGGCATTCCGGTTCATGAACAAACCCTAAAGTTTGATGGTAAAACCCTACCCGACGATCTCAACATCCACACGTCCAACATCTTAGACGGTTCGCGTCTTACGCTTATCACCACCACAACCACCACAACAGATCCTCAACAACCGCCACAAACCACCAACAACTTCATAACTGAAGACACACGTTCGCCATCTTCGTGTTCTTCGTCCCACAGGATCAAACTTGTCGTGAAACCGTTTGGTGTGTCGATGGAGATGGACGTGAACGATCATGTTTTGAAGATCAAAGAGAGGTTGAATGAAATGGAAGGGATCCCATTGAGTAGAATAGTTGTTCATGCAAATGGTGTTGAGTTGGATGATCATAAGGGCTTGCATGAGTGCCAAGTTGGTGATGGTTCGGAAGTCGAGATAACGCTTAAGCCGCCTCCGCCTCCGATGATCCCACGCGCGCCGCCTCTTTGTGGGTTAAACATGGGTTTGATGGCGAATTGCGCGAAGAAGATGAAGGTGCATGTGATGTCAAAGTGTGGTGAGAAGATCACTGTGGAGGTGAATCCATCTAGTAATGTGGGAGAATTGAAAAATGAGTTGGAGAAGGTTAAAAATCAAGGGGTTGGGTTTAAGTTACCAGAAGAAGGATACTTCTTCATCTACCAACAAAATGTGATGGAAGAAGATCAGTCTTTCCGATGGCATCGAGTCGGGCATGGAGATACCATTGAGATCTTTAACGGGTGCGTCACAGGCGGATCTTGAAAGAACATTTTTGTTCATTTCCCTTTATTGTTTCTAATAGTTCTTTAGTGTCATCAGGATTAGTTTTTCAATACCAAAATGAAATTACAACATACATTGTTACAATTGTTACAAGTTGAAAGGTATGATATACACGTTTGTTTGTTTGAGATTATTATGATTCAAGAATTTAACAAATCCAGGGTTCAAATATGATCGAAACAGGAAAATGAGGTTCAGATATGAGTTGCTAACTTAACAAGATTTAAATAAAAATGATAAAGGAAAGGTTCAATAGGTGCGTTTATAAAATTGGTCCTTTACAAGCTAACATTTAACTGCACTTCAGACGTGTTTTGGATGACCATCGATGAAACCTCATAACGGTTTATTAAGGGTAGGATCCATTCTCGAAAGCTCTGCATACATGTTCGCGATTTCCTTTGCAAAGTATGCTTTTGCCTGCGGTCTCTTCACCTGCAAGAAACACATACGCCCACTTTTGTAAGACCGTCACCATTTGTCGTTTTTTCTTGTGTTATCTCTAACAGACCAAATCAAAATTTATTTAGAACAGAAAAAGGCGTCCAAAGTGCATTTTTAATGCATACCACGCTTCATGAGGAAAATAAGATTGCATGGGGAAATACTATAGCTGTTGTAGTAAACTAAATATTTCTTAAAAAATAAAACGGATGAAAATGGGGTCAACCAGACCCGTTTTTGGACCTATTACCCAACCCACCCATTTTGCGACCTCTTTTAACATTTTTTGTCGGTTATTAGTAGAGATCTTAAATAAACACTGAGAACATCAGATGTACCTTGAAGGTTGGAGTAAGAAGGCCATTCTCCATGGTGAATGGTTCAGCCACCAACGTTACAGCTTTTGCGAACTCAAAGCCTCTCAGCTGCAGGAACAAGATGTACAAAATTGAAAACGATGAACCATTGGTCAATAAATTAAACGATTTAGGTTTGTTCCTTTTGTTCTCTTAATAACTTAGTGTTGTGTATGAACCTCATCGTATATATATTATTAGATGTGATGAAGATATCAAACTCGAAAGTGAAAGTGAGTAATAGTCATAATAACCAAATCACCTGAGCTTCCCTGGCTACAGCATCCATTTCAGCTAGAACAGCAGCCTTTGCCCTTGGATCATTACATAGTTGCTGTAAATTATCATACTGCATAACACCACATACACATTCCATAAACCTTAGTAACAATAACAAAATACAGCCACTTAATAATTTCTTGGGTCCAATTGTGTGATGTTAAGATTTTGGTAGATGTCCTGTTTACTAGATAATGTAAGGAAAAGGGGGACATAAAATATGGTGTAATTTATATTTGCATAAGCACATCCTTCACTGCAAGTTTTCAACATAAAATAAGATATTCTTCATTACTTGAATAGAGGTAGAAAATATTGGGCATACTCACCAACTCAAAACTACAACCTACTCAAGCTAGTTAGGGGTATATACAAGCCCAAGCTTGAGCCGAGCTTGAACAAGCTCAAGCCCGACTCTGAGCTTCATATATCGAGCTTGAGCATACTCGCAAACCTTTATTTATATAATTTTAAGTTTATGTGTTAATATTATAATAAACGAGCTGAGCCCAAGCTGAACTCGAGCTTCAGAAAAATAAAGCTGTAAACAAGCCAAGCACAGCTCTGCTTCTATACACCCCTAATGAGAATAAAAGAACACCTATCAAGCAACCCAGATATATACATATTTGATCACCTAACTTTAATAGCATCTGGAGGTGGAGTTTATAATGAACTGGTAACTAGTGTTTAGAGTAAAAAGTAGCAGACATGAAAGTACCTTTATTCCTTCAGATGCCGCCCAATCCTTCATCACATCTGGATCAACCGATATGATTGCTACCAAACATGAGTTCAAGCTGTCACCTATTGCACAGGAACAGTGGACATATGGTAAAATTAATTATGTGTTTTAACAGCAATATTGTGTTAATAGGCATGATGAGAAATATTCTTACCATACACAAAAGACTGAGCAACAAATTTACATTTGGCGTACACATTTTCAATTTTATCAGGTGCTATGTACTCCCCTTGCGCCAACTTAAATATGTTCTTTTTCCTGTCAAAAACCAAAAATAAACTTAACATTAATCATCAAAATCCAGTGTAGAGCCGACACAGAAAATAGGAGTGTAAATGAGCTTAGCCACTCATGAGCCATTTAAGATCGACTCGCTTAAAAAGCTCCAACCGAATAGAACTTAAGCAACTCAAGCCCAAGCCTGCGCCTAAATTAGAGGTCACTTTATGAACGAGCTAAAACCCAAGTTTTATATACCGAGCTTGCCTAGGCTCGTGAGCCAATTATATATAAAAATTATTAATGTCATAAATATACCATCACATAATAAATATAATTAAATGTATAATTATGTCAAAAATCACTAATAATATATTTTATGTACAAAGAAAACTATAATTATAATAATATATAATATATAATATGTGTGTATAAATTAAATACCTAATGATTAACAAATACTAAACAAGCCAACCCAAAGTTGAGCTTGGGCTCTAGACATAAGAGCTTGAAATGCTCGAACTCAAGCACTCAATGAAGAACATTTGGAAGTAGAGTAGAGGTGGCAAATTAGACCCATTTTCTTATGACCCATAATAAATATTAAGGCGGCCTCTAGGTAACCACATACCAATGTTAAGTTCCTGAAGCTATAAAAAAAACAGTTTTACCTGTCAATAATCTTAAGGCGGCCTCCAGGTAACCACATCCCAATGTCTCCTGTATGAAGCCAACCCTCATCATCAATTACTTCTCTTCTGCACAATTATGCCATGTTTGATAAATTAAACCTACACGGATTTATTTTCCAAAACAGAACAGATACTTTATTAAATTAGTTACACACGTTTGGACTTCATCTTTGTAGTAGCCTTGGAAAACGCTAGGTCCCCTGACACAGATTTCTCCTCGAGGGTTTGGTTGATCATCAGAGGTGTAATTCATCTCCGGAACATCAGCAAGTTTTACTTCTAAAAAGATGCGCACAAAAACAGTGTTATCATTAATAAATTTATCAAGGAACATGCCCGTATTTATAGAAATCATTGCAGTGGAAGGCGCAAGGCGCAAAGGGTGAACTTTGAGCCTAGACTCGGGCATTTTTATGTGAGGCGCATAGTAAAATAATACCCTTTTTTGCGGTTCTAGACATTTAAAGCTTGTTTTGGGCTAGTTTAGGCTGCTTTGGGTTGGTTCCAGGCTTGTTTAAGGCTAGTGTAAATGTTTCAGATTTGGTCAGAAAAGTTTTGGCCGGAATCTAGCCTAAATGTTCGCCCAAGCGCCTGAAAATGGGGCTTTTAAAGGGAGTTAACAACACTGCCTTGGGCTGCGCCTAGGCAAAACCTCTTGTGCGCCTTTGACAACTATGATAGAAAAAAGATATGACTGTCATATGCCAATTTATTCTTAAAATTAAAAGAAGATAAAAAAATATTATATGGTATTTTCTTATATTTCATGCTTCTAGCCACATAATTTTGATAATCGTGTAGATAAGGTTGATTAAGGTAATTAACTCACACATGAAAAAGGAAAGTAACACCTATATGAAGAAACTTTCTCTGAGTTGCCTATTTAATCCAACCTAATACTGATTAGCTTAAGTCAACATTTAGTTGTTCCCAAAACTTAACGCCCAGGAGGCAGATTAAGTAGGCAGTAAGCAGAGACTTTTACGATAAATCCGTAACAAAATCACATGCACATAATGCCCATGATGAACATTTTGACACACGAATTATTTGATTGTCTACAGGCATTCAGAAAATACTACATTTCCTAGTTAGTATAAAAATAAGGCAAATAGGATTTTTAATAATCCAAACTATTACTCATTGGCCGATAATAATCCATAGTATTGATTTAGCCGATAACAATCCCAACTTTTATTTTTATTACCAATAACAATCTCAGTAACTAATTATTAAAAATTTGCGCTTGATTTGCACTCGGTTTCGTTCACAATAATGATTATGAACGAAATGAAAAAATATACAAGTTAAATCGAGCCTAAAATAAGTACAAATCAAGTGTGAATGTAAGGTAATTATGCTACTAGAACTGTTGTTGGTAATAAAAATGAAAGTTAAGATTAATACCAGCCAAATCAATAGTATGGATTATTATCGGTCAATAAGTAATAGTTTAGATTATTAAAATTCAATTTGCCTAAAAATAATCATAAAAAGAGAATAAAAACTCACCACATGAAGGATTAGGAGAACCAACATGGCCAGACAAGTTATCACTATCATCCATGATAGTTATGATACATGCAGTTTCCGTCATACCATAACCTTCAATAACTGGACAGCCAAAGCATCTGCAAAAGTTCCATTGTACACATTGAACATAACAGATATTAATGATCAGTAAAGTAAAAGATATATTTTTTTTGAAACAGTAAAAGATAGTTAGGTGACAAATTAAAAAGGTGCAGCAGTGTGTTATTCTCAGTAGATGATTAACTTACACTTTTAGAAAGTCCATGATATCAGAAGATAAAGGTGAAGCACCTGAGCCCAAGAAACGAACCCGGCCTCCCATTTTTGCCTTTATTTTATTGAATACCAATCTGTCCCAAATTGGTGATGGCTTTCGACCTACAGAAATACAACAGATTAAACTTCAACAGCAGTATAACACTACGTCAAATATGATTATAAATATTATACTACTAGGTTCAAACCCCGTGTATTACATGGGTTGCATAAATAAGGATTTACATATTACATAGTTTTTATATACATATTCTGGAACCATTATATAGTTATTTACACTACCTCAAATATGATTATAAATATTATACTACTAGGTTAAAACCCCGTGTATTACATGGGTTGCATTAATAAGGATTTACATATTACATAGTTTTTAAATACATATTCTAGAACCGTTATATAGTTATCTTTTTAACGTTTTATAAAAAGAAATGAAAGAAATTTCAATTTATGAAGATATTTTACAAACAAACCTAACTTTTTTTAAAACAAAAAATGTGTTATAAAATAATTATTATAGTCATTATTTTTTGACAGGACAGATATGTGGAAAACAAAAAAATATAAAATCAAAGAAAGAAATTTCTATAAATAACATGAGAAGCGGGAAAAAAACTGAGAATACACAGGAGAGTCACACATGGTCCATATGATTTTTATTTATTAGTATAGAGATTTCAAATATGATACTATTTCAACAATAATTATTATTTTTGAATGAAATGATTTTGTAGGTTTACGTAAGGCCTACTTTACCCATTACCATTTCAGTTTTTTTTCCCCTTTTTAAGATAAATGTTGAGTTAACCTAAAACACTTTCGTCCAATTTTTCTATAAAATACATAATTACTAAGTCTGATATTATAACAAAATTTGTATTATTTAACAAGAAGCTATTTTAGGAATAATACGACACCAAGGATCATGCATTAACAAGACACTTCAAGCGACCTAGGACTCATTGGACCCAATTGGCCTGTTTCGTTTTAAGTTATTTGATTGGACTTTACCTGTTTGACCCGTTTAAAATAAGGCATAGCTGCCCTTATTCGACCCATATATTAGTAGAGGGTTCAGATTTGCAACCTTTAAAGGACAATGATCACACTACTATTAATATCTTTTTATTTGTTTGTAAAGATCTCTATATTTTTACAACGTGCACTAATGTTATGTCCAAAATGAATTATTGACTTATTAAGACCTCATGCAATATGATATCATATTATATATTGGTAAAGTTGAGGTCATTTCTAGTGTCAAGATCTACAAAGTTATCCATGCGACTGCAACAATTTCATTTTCAGTTATCATCAATTTGTTACTTTTTTACTGGTAAGTGGTAACCATGAGAACACGGTACCAGAAAAATCATGGGGCCCTCAATATACTACTAACGTAAATTGCAGCTTGCACTAGGCAGGTGGCCTTCCAGAGGTATCTGTTTGTTACTTTGTTGACAAAAGATGGCAAACATGTGTGATAGATCCCAAAAACGTTGTTATAAATAAAAAGGATATACTAACAAAATACAAAATGCAGAAAGGGGACTACCATAAGCAGGCCAGATATTGTATTTTGAAAGTATCTCCTCTATTATTATTGCTATTTTTGTTGATGATTAATTTCTATGCAGTAGAGTTTTTTTTTGTCATCTTAAATTCTAGATGATTACAACCTAAGATCTAAAGATTAATTATAAGTCTTTTATAAGCTTAATTAGAAATTAGAGAGGCACAGATATATCTTCCCTATGTTTACAAGTTTTGATCATTAAAAATGATGAAATATTTTTCTCTCCTCATGTTCTCCAATTTTTTTACAAACATTATCCTGCTTTCAAGAGGCAACCATCCCTCCCAATGGCTCACAATTCATCCTTGATCCGGTAATCAAAGCAAGCATAATAAGATAATATATCGTAATTACAAAAACAATATAATTAAGAAAAGATTATATGATAACCCATGGATGCAATGATGTTTTTATAGACATAGAAAGCGCAATGGATTATAAAATTTGCCCCTTGCGTTAAAAAATGAGATTCTAGACATACCACTCAGTAATGCCTGCTTCTTAGAATTGTACGCAGCGTTAAATAGTCTATGCTTTAAGACCCCAGATGTGTTTACAGCATTCACAATCCTGTAAATAAAAATAACAGCAAAGGTAACATATAGAAGAGAATGAACACATGGTTTACATAGCTATTAGAAATGGGCCTACCCGGCATATATTCTATTGTAAAGACGAGGAACGCTGCAGAAAATTGTTGGTCTTAGAACAGCCAAGTCATCCATCAATTTTAAATTATCCTACATGGAAGAGAAACTAATTACAGACAAAACCAGGAATGTTAAGATACCATAAAGGCACTAAACAGTGTACACTAGAGTCTAGACTACTAGAGGCAGAAAATGGGCATGTTGGATAATGGGTCTAGAAAGGCTCCATCATAACAGGTAACCTTTACGTGTGGGTCAAATTAGGTTGGCAAACCTACAAACACACCTTTTTGAAGTTTTCGAATTAGAAAGGTACTAAAATATGATTACAAAAACAATCTAACCTATTTTAATAAAGTGAATTGTGAGGTTTAACAGGTGGCAATCATATCAGGTTAGGGGGCTGAAAATGATAAAAGAAACATGTATTTATTCATGCTGAAAACATCAACTCTAACCAAGATACACTTCAAATAATGTAACCTAAACACGAACCATGTAGCCCATTTACCGTATCATTGGGGGTGGTAAATGGGTTAGTGGGTTGTAACCAAGTTGTAAAAGGTTAAACAGATTGGCTGGTTGTAATAAAGTGGTAAACGGATTAAACTCTTAAACATTTCATAAACAGGTTGCTACTTAATTTTAGTAGCATCCGAACACAACCCATACAATTTAGGACATCTTGCAAACACAACCTACATTTGTTGGAAGTTTAATCTTGATTTGTGCATTTGTGAAAGTTAAAGGGTCGAAGATGAATTGTGGGATGAAAATTAGAAAGAAAACGACTGAAGATTTTGTTTAGTGGGATAACTGGTAGAGATTTGTTTTTGATTTGTTTCATGGGATTTTGTCAAAGAATTAATATGAACATAAGTTGTGTATTAAACAGGTCAACCATAACAACCCAAAGTTATTTTTTTGTAGTGTTCGTATCGTGCTTCAGGACGTGGCATCAGATGCTACCCCAGGATTATGCATTAAAACACACTCCTAATAAATTTCAATCCATTTCCTTTATCGCTAAATTACTTAGCTAAACCCATTTGATCCATTAGATATAAAACATGAACCAGATTGACCCATTTATGGGTATTTAGATCGAAATTTGGCACCTCTAATGAACACCTAGTAGTTAATGGAAGTTGTTACCCATAAGCACGAATGGCAAAAATGAATATAGAACAAAAACAAAAACAAAGTGGTGGCAAGAAGAGCAACAATAATCTTTAATACCAAATTGACCTGCAACCAGGCATCTTCAATTTGATAATCTACACATGTATATGCATTGTTTATGCAAAAAAAGGAATGGTAGGTTATTCGTACTACTAAAAGCAAGCAACAGATGTGATACGTACCCCTTGATAAAAACCAACAGCAACGCCACAGTATACTGCCATAATTTGGTTGGCTCGCTCATAGATATGCGCCAGCGGAAGATAAGATATATAACTGTCCACATAAATAAAGCACAATAACCAAAAGTACCAAGCATTAAATATGGCATATTGGGCAAGCCATTAAGTGAAAATGAGCACATCTATATAATGAGTCGGGTTGGGTTGGGCCGACCAATGGCATACTTTTGTCTTATCGTTTTTTGAATTAATAAATGATTAGTGTGATGAACTATAATTAAAAAAACTATATGTTAGATCAATTTTTTTAATAAAGCAGTTTAAAAGCTTTTATGCACTCTGAGTACATTTAAAATGACTTTCGATTTTCATTTTAGTTATATTCTTTCAATTTGCCCATCTAACAAATTACAATTCAAGTATAACCCAAATCAACCAAGATACTCTTAAATAGATCAATCATAATTAGATAAAACTTGCCAAAGCTAATAATCAAATATATGGTAATAAAATAGAAGCACACATGTCAGAGGAGTTGAATTTAATCTTCAAGGACGAGCCTGCGACACTTGCTATCAAGTTTTCATGTGTCAGAACCACACCCTGTCCACACACAATAAGTAAAATGACATATAATTATCATAATTAAGCCTGTAAGTATCTGAAGTAAAACTATTGATGCTAAAAATGCCACCTTTGGTGTTCCAGTAGTACCACTTGTGTAACATATGGTAGCCATGTCGTTAGCCTTTGGAGGGCAAAAGGGTTTCAGATTACTATGACCCTACAAGTATATTAATTATAGAAAAAAAATATATTACACAGGTTCACCTCCACTAATGATCAGCAACACAAATATACTAGTAATCTCAACCAACCTGACTGATAAGTTTTGAATATGATATAAGTTGAACACCTGATGTTGCTGGAAGGGAGGGAAGGTGTTCATCTATCCCTCCTACTACCTGCCACATGGGTATAAAAATATTAAGTTATTATTAGCCAAGAAATATTTTCATATTATACGTCACTACGTCAGTGGCCAATAAAATTTGCAAATGGTTTAAGAACATACCACTATTATCCGTACACTACTAATTTCAGATAAGAAGCTCAACAACTGCAAGTAGAGAAAAGACTCATAAGTCACACTTCAACAAGGAAAAAATTTCATACATGTTTGATACTGAGATAATGTGTTTTCCAATGTGGTGGACATAGATTGAACTTACAACATTCAATGTAGTTGGCACACAAAAAACTGCCTGTAAATCAGCATGGTTTATGATATATTTGACAGCATCAGGACCTACAGATATAGCAGGAGTATTAGGAACTCAAAAAAAAATTACAAACAATTTAATATCTATTTATGAAAGCACACTTACACACCAAGAGTGTCATATAAAGGCACCGAAACATATGAATATGCTGAACATGCATGATCAACAACCAGCCACTCGGGTCTATTTATAAAATAAAGTCCAACGCATGCTCCCTGCCCCCAAACAACAACCCAATTAGAGTAGTTTGAGCACTCAAATCATATGAACATATGTGGATTCTAGATTTGGGAAAACAGGAGGGTTGGGTAACAGGTCAAACCAAGTTCGGGTCAGGAACAGGTTAATATACAAGTCAAAACGTTTCAGGTCTGATTGTGTGGACCTGGAACACTAGTCCTCCTGAAATTTAAATATCTTTTATAAACAGTTGGTGTTTTGCAAAAACTATTATTCTCAATAATGATATGATATTTTGAATAAAATTATTTAGGAGGTTTTGTGCATTAATAGTATACTTTAGGCTGCTTTCAACCCATTTAACACGTTTCCTCTTTTAGATATTTCATATTAAAAATTCTACCCGTTAATGATAAAACATAACTCAAAATCACCCATTCATAAGTGAACTGAGAACAAATATAAAATGGAACTCACTCTTGATAATCCGTAATACTGGAGCCCAGATCCTATTGCAGACCGTGCTGTGGCTGTTTCTCCATATGTCATCCATTTATACCTTCAGATACAAATTAAATATTATGATTTCTACTCTACTTACCATGGAATGGAACTATAAAAAACTAACAGTACACTCACTCTCCAACGGTCCCATCTACTCTTACGCGGGAACCCAAGTACTTGTAATCTGGGAATGTATCAACTGCATGTCTGAAAACATAATAGGAAGATGTGAATTTGAAAACATAATAGTATGAAGTAAATCATGATGTGAAATATAAATACTTTTAAGATTACCAGGAACATCATGAATTAGTTATGCCAACTAAGTTCAATAATTTAAGTTCAACTAGTAAAACATGACAGGGATGGCAAAACAGAGAGGTGGGGGGTTCAAGTAACAGCTAAAAACAGGATAGGGTCAAATGTCGAAACAAGTAGTTTTCATGTGGGTCAAAATGGTTGGGAAGACCCAATAACACTTTTTGTCTATCTTTCGAATTAAACAACTGACATAGTAATTATGATTAAATTGATCATATAGTAAGATAAGTTATTTTACATAAAAGCAAATTAGGACAATGCAACTATCTGAATACATGTTAGGCAACTCTTGACCCATATCCCTTTTAGCTAATCTTCTACATTTTAGTACAGCCCGAATTGACCCATTTCCAGATAAATGGCTTTAAAATGTCACCTCTAGAAATTATTATGAAAAGGTCAAAACTTTTCGAACTGTGATGCTTAAAGAATAGGATTGAAATGCTCACACAAAGTTGTCATGCAATGTTTCAATCTCGGGATGCTCAGAAAATTTGGTAACAAGCTTCAGCGGTGAATGTGCAGATCTGTCAAGAATCAGTTTTTTACCAGTTATATCATCACAGGAATAACACAAAATATGTTACAAAATTGTTGATTTATTGACTGAAATTGAATATATCAAATGACCTGTAAACATTCCACTTTCCTGACTTCAATTTTTCAGGGAGAACAGCACTATATCTCCTATCTGCAATACAAAACAACAGTTCAAATCAAACATGGTACACATAATAAGAGCTATCTCACATGGGTCGAACTGTAAACCATGAGAGAAAGTGAAAAATATTACTTTTTTATAAAATAACTAATAACCACAAACAGAACTTAGATGATCCAGTCAAAAATTATTATTATTATTATTCTGGCAATCAAATTAAACTAATAACTACCATCAAACATGTAATCAACATATCAGCAAACAGAAACCGACACTCAGATCAATCACCAAAGTTACACAATAGAATCAGATGATGATTACCATCAACAAATTCTCCAGCAGTGACATTAGTTTGAATCTGAGAGTGGGTATTGTCGGTTGAAGCAAAAAGATGACTTCGAATTGCAGTAAGGCGTCGGCTAGCGATCGAATTCGAATCCTCCATCAACCTCAATCAGTTGCAAGATTATAAAAAAACACTAAAACACCAAATCACAGACTCAATTTCCTGAATTGGGGTTTTGGGTGATCGAAATGGGTGTCTGATGGAGATACGTGTGCATACACATGCTTGTGTTTGATAAAGAAATGGAGCGATAAAGAGTAGGGGGCACGCAATTCTATGATGGTGAAGATGACGGCATAAATAATAATAATAATAATAATTGTGGAGGATAAACATGGTGTGAGTTGAAATTGGTAATTGGGGAATTGGATAAGGGTTAGGTTAAAGAAAATCAACGACATTTTTTCAATAACGAAGATGATCTGATGATTGCGTATGGAGTTTTTGCACTGTGAGCCGTGTGGGTATATACACTCATGGGCGGGCATATTGTTGTACACAAACATTACAAAATTACCAAAAAGGCAAGATATTCATACTAGAACTAGAAATAGGAATTTTTTAAAGTGGTAAAATTCAAATTCAAGAATATATTTTGATGAATTAAAAGGAAATGATAAATGAAACAAGATCATTAGTAATTAGTTAATTTTTTTTAACGCAAGTTTCTAGATTTTTATAGGATAAATTTATCTCAAATGTTGTTCGATATTTAAAGTTAATTTAATAACACCATGCATGTTATTAAAATATGATTTTATATAAAACAAATTATTAAAAATAATAGTAACAAATGTGTTGCAAGTTATACCCTAACTTCATGAATTCGGGATAGGGATAAGCGTTTTGTACTGAGCACCGTTACCGTATCGGTACTGATATTGATATTTGTTTTCCCTTTGATTTCGGCATCGGTACCTTTAAAAGCTAAAAAGTGTCGATTTAGTTTTGAGTACCAAAAAATAGTTTTTTAAAAAAATTAATATAATTTTTGGGACCTTGAATGTTTTACATTTCAACTTCAAGATTACAAATTTTTTTATCCAAATTTGAATGTATTTGATATTATAATTAGTTAATCTGTATTCAAAAATCACATAATAACTTGCTTTTTTAGATAAAAAAAAGTATTGATACCAATATCGTACCAATACTGAACCTGTAGATTCCTTATGGTATTTTTGGTACTCACTTTTTCTCAAGTTTTGTATCAGTATTGGTAGCAGTACGGTATCAATATCGTATCTAATCAATGAAGAGAACACAATTTGACTTTTATAACCAATATTTACTACTAAAATGCCATACAAAGTTGTTGTTGGACCAATACGATTAAACCATTTAAAATGCCTATGCCATAAAAAAGTAAAGCTAGTACATTAAATCTTCTTAACACCACTTGCAGTGATCTAGCTTGAATTTCACCACACAACTCGAAACTATTATTTCAAGTATAGGGGAATGTTATCTTATTTGTTGTCGCCATATGTCACATTCGGTTTTAGGATACCTCAGGAGTGTGATTGATTGGTACACGTATTTTCATTTGTTTATTCGTATTTTCAAAGTTTACACAGCGGAACTATAACGTATCTTTTTGATTTAAAATTTCATATATTCATAAGGATTTAAAAATCCTTATATTTACATTATTATCGTTTAAACTACGATGAGCTATCCAAATCTTCTGTTGTAGCAGATATTAAATGTTATCAAAACAAAGCCACAAGATATTGTATGTGCCCATGATTTATCATCCTTTCGACACCTATTCCTGGCTAGTCTATTCTTGTTTACCTAAAAAGTTTGTAAGATAATACGACATCATAAAAGTTGATGAATACATTTATGGTAAGATATTTATGAATATAATTAAATAGTTTAGTCATAATTTTATGGTAACTACACATTTAACAGTCTATTTGTAACATCTACATCCGTTGGGTAAGAGAAAGAAAGCTTCCTTATATGGAGCTGGATACATTTCCTGTTAGCAGCGTTTTAAAACCGCGAGGGGCAGGCACCCGAGAGTAGGTGTGTTCAAAAAGACCAATATCTTAAAATATCCGAAATTTGATCCGTACTCGAATTCGAATCAACCGATCTGAATCCCTATTCGAAAATTCGGATCGGATCTCATTCGAATCCGAATTCCTTATTCGAATTTCGGATATCATAATATTTTTATTCCAGTTATTTGGATATCCGACTAATCCGAATAAAAATTCAATTAAGTTTCTAGCCCAATACTCATTACCCGATCGACTATTATGTTTTCAACTCAATACTCAAGAATCTTGACACATTCCGGTTCATTAATCCTATACAAAAGTATACAATAATCGATTGTTGTTCTAAATTAGTTTTTCTAATATTCGGGTTCTATACAATTACTTATTATGTTTAAAATTTGAATTTGTGTTTAAGTCAAAATTGTATTTTTCTGATTTTATATCTTTTGTTGTGACTTTAAACTTATAGAATGTTAAGAATAAAAAAATTAGCTTCCCCTAAGACTAGAAATATAGTCTTGTTAAAATGCTAGTAAGCATAATATGCTATAAACATATCTCATTAGGTACATTGAGGTGGCGATATTGGTACATATATCGCATAATCAATGTTTTTTCTGGAGGCAATTCATAGTGGTGATTATCTGTAATCAACCGTTGGTCTTATTCTGATAGGTGTTACACGCAAAAAATGTCATCCTTGTAGAAGACGACGATTCACATCTCATCATGAGTGATCTAGTGATCTATTGTAATTGTTTAATTAATTATACAACTAGACCATTTCATGTGTTAAAAATGGATTATGTGATGTTCAATCTTTATTCTAATATATATGTATATATAGGTTGTGGTTCCAATGTTAATCCACTTTATATGTGTTAACTCCTTAACCAAATCTTATTACTTTAGGGCCCACATGATGTGACATCTCATATTTTCGTTAAATCAAAAGTATACTTTGTTAAGTTTTAAAAGGACCTTTTATGTCAATTTTGAAACTTTATGGAATTAATATGCTTAATAATAAATTTGGTGATTAACAAATTAATATAATAGTAATAACATTATAAGTGTTATAATGTTGTTTATTATTATGAAATTTAAGGTGTTAATAATCTTAAATAAAATAATAACTATTATTATTATTATAATAATGACACTAATAATAATAATAGTAATCATAATAATAATAATAATAATAATAATATTATAATAACTAAGAATAATAATAATAATATCAATGATAACAACTCATAAATAATTGACAAGTTTTAAATAGTTAAATCTTAAAGTTAAATTAAGTCGAGGGGCTTATTTGTAAATTTAGAAACTTAAATTATGAGGTTTCGTGCATAAAATGTTAGAACTAAAGACCACAGGGACTAAATGTGTAAAAATCAAAAACCCAAACCACCCAAACTTTCCCCCCGTATTTCCGGTGGCCGGCTCTGGCCAACTCGCCGGCGAGTCTCCGGCCACATTAAAACTTCGAATCCGACGTTTTAAACCTCAAAAAAAACGACCCAAATCGTTACATTTACAAGTTTCGAACTTAAATTCACGATTTAATTACGTTTAAACATCGGTTTCTAACCTCAATAGCTCGGTAACCGATCACCATTAAACCTTCTAGCCGTTCAAGCATTTATACTCCATAATAATCAAATTAACTTCACATACACGATGACTTAGTCATAACTAATCTCCCACACAACGTAATTTCATCTGAAACAAAAAACACAACACATACGACTGTCACCTTCATCGTGAACCTGCGTTTTAGTCGAATTCAACCTTCGGGGCAGTTATAATCGAAATTATTAGAGGGCTTCTGCTTACCTAGGCCTTTAGCTGCTTTCTGCAAAAGGAATTTGATTATCGTGCACATTCTCATCGTGAACCGACTTCGACCAAGCCGCAAGTGTTCTTCATTCGTTCCTATAGTGGCCAACTTCGAATCGGGTAATTAAACGTTAATATATACTCGTTTTCATACATAGAACAGAAGCCCTAACTTTAATTTCATTAACAACTTCGGATTCATGATCAATTTGATCCAAATTGGTTCTAGGGTTCATATGGAAATTGGGGGTGTCACACCCCAACCTTGACGGCGGAAACGTCGAGGTGTGAGGGTTATGATTGTTCACAGCCACATAACGCTATATTTAAATTGCAAATATTATTATCATAAGTCTTAAAATGAAGTACAAGCATAAGTCTCAAACATGAAATAAGTTCCAAACAAGACTAAACATTTCATAAACATTTTATTCATTAACTAGGTCCAAGTCCTAGTATATGCCAGCAACATAAGTTCACTTCAAACTTGGGGGTTTTCCTGAAACATGATAAAAATAAAAGGTCAACTATAAATAGTTGGTGAGTCTCCAAGGTTTTCATACATAATATGAAAAGGTTACAAGTAACAATTCATGTCATGGATTATAAGCTAGTAAGGTTATAGAACACATATCGTTACAACCAAACCTCGACTTGATTACAAGTATAAAAGATTGGCTAAGTGTATTTGGTTCCCTAGTGCACAAGCGTACGGCCCCTAGGAGTCGGCAATACCTTGACTTTAGCACCAAATAGGCTTGTCAGGCCCAAAGATCTAAGACGTCGCCAGGCTAGCAATAGTTAATGATTGTAAACAAACTATGTATCTCATATAAACACTTACAACACACAAATAACCATGACAAAATAATAAGATGAATTGCATGTGCTTACAAGTCTCAAACGTTTACAAGTGCACGTGTTGATGCATGTATGTCCCTAGATCATGAGCTGTAATGTAATAAATCTTGTCTGTCTGATTATGATGTAAGTTGTATTGATTAATGAAATGAAATGAATTGTTTGTTACATGTGATGTTTAATATTTCATTAATGAGTTGTGATTGAATTGATTGAGTTTATGAATGTTTGAATGATTGCACATTATGTTATATTAATTAAAACATTCAAACTTAACTTAATGAAGTTCTCATGCGGATGGCCCATGCGAATGGACCACACGCATGAATAACTTCATACGATTGACTCAATCGCACGATTGAAACAGGAGACTGGATCAGTCGTATGATTGACACATAAGATTGACTCAATCGCACGACTGAACACTCAGTCGTGCGGATGAATCAACCGCATGGTTCAATCGCACGACTGAACCATACTTATGGCCCAGTCGCACGATTGAACAATACTAACCTATAAATAGACCCAATTCGTGGGAAAACGTAAGCATTCATCCCATTACGATTCCAGACGTACCCTAGCCGTCCAGAAGCCTCCCAAATCGTTCTCCAAGTTCACAGAACACATCAGATCGGTTCCTAATCGATTTCTGACGTTGATTTCAATTCTTGATTGATTCATCGTGTGTTCTCACTGATTGGATCGCCAATCAAATAGGATTTCGCACTATTTGAGTTGGTTTAACACGCAATCACTCGGTATTTCGTTCAAATACCAGGTCCTAACAAGTGGTATCAGAGCATTGGCTCTTGATTTCGTGTTGATTCAATCAAGATTGCATAAAAGTTTGTGTTTTTGCACGAAAAACGCAATCTTTGGCATCAAAAGTGATCTTGGACGTTCCCTGCTCATCGAAGTTCAGTTTTTACGGACTTAGGCGATTTGGACTTGCGAAATTTCGAATTTTTACGGCTGAAACCCGTCAAACCTAGAAATTTTCGCAAAACAGCAGCTTCAGTCGCACGAGTGACCCATTCGCACGACTGGACTCCATTCGCATTGCTCATTCGCACGATTGGACCTAGTCGCACCTTCATTCGGCCGACTGAACCGTTCGTTCGCATAGCTCATACGCACCAGATTCATTCGCACGACTGAACCATTCGCCCTGGTCAGTCGCACGGTTGAACCAATCGCAGAGTTCATACGCACGATAAGACCATTCGCATCTTTCAGTCGCATCAGTTAAAGTTTATTTGATTAGATTCTAAGTTTATTAGCCATGGAAGATCAGATGTCAGCCTTTACTGCTGGGAAGGACTCAAGAATTCAGAACCTGCTGTTGCTTGAGAGTGAGGTGGGTAATCACAATAAACCACCAAAGCTCTTGACTTTAGATGAGTTTCCACACTGGAAACAACGTTTTGAGATCTACCTCAATGGAGTAGATCCTAATCTGTGGGAAGCCATCGAGGTTGGTTATAGTACACCGGTGGGAGCAGATGGAGTTAAGCTAACGTTAAGTGGGATGACCGACGCACAGAAAGTAAAGTATAATGCAGAGAAAAGGGTTTATGCGTTGATAACTCAGTCGATCCCCAAAGACATATACCACCAGTACTCAGAGAACAAGCTGTAACATCTTGTATTTTTTTAGGTTAAATTAAAGTTAACTTCGTTAAATTTGTTTAAGGATCATGTTTGTCATTCATGAAACTTATGGGTTGCTTATGCATATTACTTTAATTAGTATTTTAATTCTTTAATTTGTAAGGTTATATTGATAATTATTATGTAATAATAATAACTAATAACAATAATAATAAAAATAATATACTAATAATGAAGGCTTTATTAATAAAACTAATAATAAGATTGTTACTAATAATAATAACTTGTGAAAATATTAAACTTGTAAGAATTAAAAACTTAAATTAATTAGGTTAGGGGGTTGTTTTGTCAATTTAAAAACTTAAAATAACATAGTTGTTACATAAAATGTTAACAAAACCAAACCACAGGGGCTATATCTGTAAATTCTTAAAACATAACCCAAACCCCCCGCCCAACCCCGATTTTCCGGTGGTGTCCGGCCATACCATCGGCCATCTCCGGCCAAATCGCCGGCGAAGCCTTAAACCACGACAACAGTCCCCAAAACCGACCCAAACCGTTTTAGTTGCATGTTTCGAACCTAAAAACAAGATTTAATTGGGTTTAAATCATCGGTTACTACATGAATCGTCGAGTAACCGAAATTATTAAAAGCAAGGAGCCGTTCGAACAATTAAGGTTAACAATAATCGAATTAACTTAACCTAATCGAACGTCTATCTGTTTCTAAATCATTACAACCCTCAATTTCACCTGAAACGACCAAGAACATCACCTTTGTTTTCCTCCTTACTCGCTAACTGTACCTTAATCGAAGTCGTCTTCTGAGCTTCAAAACACGAAATTCGCTAAGGGCTTTGCATTAAGATCACTATACCAAGCTTCACACAAGTTTAATTTGGTTTTCAACTTCAATTGGGCAACTTCCGAACCGAAGCAAGTCGCGCTCTGTTCTTCAACGCGTTCATTCTCGAATCTACAACTCATCGGGTAATTAATTATACCTTTATGCTCGGTTTCATCTGGACATCAAAAGCCCCATGAATTTGTTTGTTAACAACCTCGATTTGATGTTCAATTTGATCCAAGAACAAACTAGGGTTCTTGGATTTGGGGGGGGGGGTTTGCTTCTTTTGTTTTAAAAGATAAAGGGAACGAGTTCTGTCAGGCTTAGGCGACCTCGCCTAATGGTAAAGCGTTCCCCTGTTAACCTGGAGGTCCCGGGTTCGATCCCGGGCCACCTCCCATTTCTTTTTTTGAGGCTTTTAGCCTTCTACAATAAATTTTAAATATTTTAAAAATTATAAACAGACATTTTATAAAAGCTAAAAATTCTAAAATGTTTCTAAATATTTTCTGGAAATTTATTTCCTTAAGAGAAATACTTTTTTTTATATCTTTATCATATATTTTGAAAAATAAAAAAATAAATAATAATAATAAGTTTGCTTTATAAAATCTATATTTTCACTAATACTTTGTTCCACAAAAATGATTATTCCAAACGTTGCTTTTAAACTATCGTTTAAAATGTGTTATTAGACTTTATTTTACCTATGTATATATATACAAAATTATTATAGGAGTAATAATTTTATATAAAATTTCATATAAAATATAATAACTTTCTTTAATATTAATAATTAAAATTGTTTCCACTTTGTTGTCATAGTATTCGACAAATCCCTAAATTCCACTTAGAACCCTAGTCCCCGTTAACTTGTTAACCTTAACATAATGAAGCTTAGAAATCTTATAAATATATATATTATAGGTACATCGTGAAGGACTACGTTGAATCGACGCTTGTTGTTATTTCTTATTAATCATCCAAATTTTATACTTATTGATCATGTGAGTATTCCATGCCCCCTTTTTATTTTATTTCACACTTTGGGGTGAAACATGTTAACTTATACTTTGCACTTGTAAACTTATTTGAGACTTGTAAACTTTATGGCAATTCATCATGTTAAGTTGTGGTTAGTTGAACTTATGTGGTTACCATGTTATGGCGTTATATGTACAATCATTAACTATTGCTAGCCCAGCGAAGTCATAGATCTATGGGTAAGACAAGCCTGCTTGGTTGATCCAAGTACACTTAGCTGATCGTATATACTTTTAACGCTTGAGACTTGTAAAACATTGTCAAGGTTTGATTGTTGCATTGTTCATAGCATCCCTAATCACTATATTCACTAACTTATGACTTGAATTGCCATCTTTTATATATACTTACGTATTAAAAACTATGGAATGCTCACCAACATTATTGTTGACCCTTTATTTTTAACATGTTTCAGGAAATGCCCAAGTTTGATTATCTACACTTTGAAGCTTGCATCTAGGAATGGACCTAGACTAATAAATAAGATAGAATGATTTATTGCATTCTATGTTATGTTTTTGTTTCCTTTGAAACTTATGATTGTAATGTGACAATTTAAAACTTATGTTTAAACTTTATTTGGTTTATTAATAGCGTTATGTGGCTATGAACGATCTTAACTCTCACTCCTCGACGTTTCCGCCGTCAAGGTTGGGGTGTGACACAAGCAGTCCAAGAAACTGTGGGATGAGCTAGAGAAAAGATATGATGGGAATGCATCATTAAAGGCAATCAAGGCAAAGGAGTTAAAGAAGGAATTCGATAACTTCTCATCGATTGGTAACGAGAGTTTAGATGAAGTCATAGACAGATTCTACCACTTGATGAGCGAGTTGCATACACATGGAGTGGAAACGACTATGGAAGAGAAAGTAAGCAACTTCGCAGACGGATTGCCTGATAAGTGGGCTTCATTCGTGTCTAACCTTAGACAGAATGAAATGCTTATAAAGTTGGATATAAATGACTTCATTCTCAAGCTGCGTGAAGAAGCACTAAGGATGAAGTATAGAGCACAGAAGTCTTCGTATACACAAAACCCAGCTTTATACAATGCCACGCCTCAAGCTAAGACATCTGGAGCACCTCTCCAGACAGCATTTGTGTCTAGCTCGTCAGGTCCTTCACATGCTTCTCCTTCTGGATCAGACACGTCAGGGTCGTCATGTACCCACTATATTGGATCAGAAGCAAGTGCTACCAAATTGAAGACCGAGAACCTCGGTAATGTGACCGTAGAAGTAGCACGAGAGCATATGGATCTTCTAGCCGCAGTAGTTCATTCATATGATGGACTTGTGGCTGGGAAGATTGGAAATTGTCATCTGGCAGATGAAGACTACAAGCAGGTAGATGAAATGGAGCTTGAAAGAATGGATATAATGTGGGCCTTAGCTAGCGTTGTCCGAAGGGCGAAGAAGTTTGTTAAGAAGACAGGACAAAATTTGATAGCTACTAAGGACACCACATTTGGCTTTGACAAGAGCAAAGTGACCTGCTTCAACTGTGGAGAGAAAGGACACTTCAAGAGGGAATGTATCAAGCCAAAGAAGACGGGTAATGGGAATCCGTTCTCATCCTTTACTCGCCAAGACAAACAAGCTTCCACTTCTACTTCATCAAACAAGGACCCAAAAGCCTTGACTGCTCATGATGATGAAGGACAGGATTGGAGTTTTAGATTTGTCTCACCAGAATCTAACGTTGCCAGTGTTGAAGATATTGATGATGATTCTGCGAGTGAAGGTGATTTAGCAGTTGAAATAGCGATGTCACACAGTGAAGAAACAACTGCAGCTGAGGTCAGTTACACACCAAAGGAGGAGACTTCCACGTCAGAAACAGAAAAGTCAGAATCACCAGAACCAGAGATGTCTGATGCTGCGTTGATGGCTAACTCTTCTGAAACAACACAGGTAAGTACAACTGACCAATTGTTTAAGAATCATGCTTGTTCTAACTGTGATATGTTTAGGAATAGCATTGATGAAAAATTTGCTAGGTTATTAGATCATAATGATAACTTAGTAAAAGACTTACAACTATGCACTGAGGCCAATAGAGTTCTAAAACAAAATGAGCATAGTTATAAAGAAAAGATAGACCTATTGACTAAACAACTTAGGGAAACCGAAGTAGTTGCCTTTAATCAAGCAAATGACATTAGGTACTATCTCAACTCCCTAGAGGACACTAAGAAGCAAAAGGCAGTTCTAGAAGTAGAAGTTAATTCCTTAAAATAGAAACTGCATAGTTGGACTAGTTCTTCACACATAGTTCAACACTTAGTGAGAGAAAGGAATAATGGGGAGGGATTAGGCTACAAAGTGGTTCCACCACCACCTGAAACCTTGATGAACACCAAGTCTAAACCAGTAAACAACAACCCAATCAAGGATCATGTGGTGACCACTCCTCTTGTTACTGATCCAGACACATCATGTTCATCTACTGAATCTGGACAGAAACAAAAGGAGGCCATTTCAAAGGCAAAGGGTAAATTGCCTTGTGTTAATCTGGAAAATGAATTTGAGAAAGTTAACTTAAAGTCAGGGTCAAACAGAGTCAAATCAGAACCCAAAAAGACTTCAAACGTAAATTTTTCACATGCTACAAGTCAAAAACCAGTGAACCAAAAAGTGGAACAAGTTAAACAGGTTAAAACAGTTAAATTTGTTAAACCAGAGAAAACATCAAACATGCAAGAGTCAAAACCTAAACTGATTGATGTTCCTAAAGTGTCACGCATTTCTCCACAAAGAAAGTCTACTTATAAAGTTGATAGCAGATTGTGCTACAACTGTGGAGAATGTGGACATATTGCTTCCTATTGTCCTTTCTATCAGACACCTAGGAAGAAGATTGATCTTCAGGACTCTAGACCTAGGTCTTCTAAGAGGAGTTCTCTAACTCCACCTAGAAGACCTAGTGAACCAAAAGTCCAACCTGTAAGCCAGACGACTGTTTATCATAAACAGGCATTGCACAAATCTGGCTTATGGAAAGAGAAGTCATCCTGTGTGTTTGATACTGATAACAAGAAAGAATCTGAGCTACCCTCACCTTCTAACGGTCAATGGGTAGAGTTTATGATGTGTGATGCCTCTGGGAAACCCAAGACAGTAAAGGCTTGGGTTCCTAACCTAAACTAATACATTTACTTGATATGTGCAGGGTGTTCGGTATAGCGCTGAGACTAACACGTGGATTATAGACAGCGGAGCATCCAGGCACATGACAGGAAATAGAGCCCTTTTATCAAACGTCAAACAAATAAAAGGAGGGCATGTTTCCTTTGCAGGAAACAAGGGAGGATACATCACAGCACAGGGAGAAGTGGGAAATCAGAAAGTTAAGTTTGATAAGGTGAACTACGTTCAACAACTTCAGAATAACTTACTTTCTGTTTCCCAAATCTGCGATAAAGGATTTAAAGTCATCTTCGACAACAAGAAGTGTTACGTGCTGAAGAAAGACTATATGATTCCAGAGGACCAAGTTCTGATGACTGCTTCAAGATATAAGGACCTATATGTCTTGGATCTGTCAACAGCTGCTCCAACGGATCATGAGGTGCAGTGCTTTCTATCTAAAGCTACTGAGAAGGACTCAATCTCCTGGCATAGGAGAATGGGACACATTAGTCAAAGGAAGATGAATCACTTGATTCAGAAGGATTTAGTGAGAGGAGTAAATGTCAAGAACTTCCAACTTCCTGACTTTTGTGTAGCTTGCAAGAAAGGCAAACAGACAAAGAAGTCTCATAAGGAGAAGAAAGTTCATTCAATAGAACTTCCTCTTGAACTTCTTCACATGGATCTGTTTGGTCCAGTCAGTACAAGGAGCATTGCAGGCGATTTGTACTGTTTTGTGGTCACTGATGACTACTCAAGGTTCACTTGGGTAATGTTTCTGAAATCCAAATCAGAAACATTTGAGTCATTCAAGGAATTAGTCACCACTCTGGAATCTCTCTACAAGCTAAAGGTTAGACAAGTACGCTCAGACAACGGGACCGAATTCAAGAATCAATGGATGGAGGCATACTGCAAGGAAAAGGGATTGTTCATCAATTCACTTCAGCCTACACGCCTCAGATGAATGGTGTTGCTGAGAGGAAAAATAGAAGCTTGATAGAGACTGCACGGACTATGCTGGCTGACTCGAAACTGCCTATCCAATTCTGGAATGAGGCAGTAGCAAATGCATGTTATACACTGAATCGAGTCCTAATAGTCAAGCGCCACGGAAAGACATGTTATGAGCTACTACAAAGACGCAAACCGAATTTGGAGTATCTTGAACCTTTTGGCGCGCCGTGTACACTTCTGAAGAAGACGCAAGAAGGAAAATTCAGCGAGAAGGCAGATGAAGGAATCTTTCTAGGATACAACATACCGAATAAGCGAGTTTACAATAACTCAACGGGTCTTGTAGAAGTGTGGTGTAATGTCGACGTTCAGAGATATACCACGCCACCTACAGGCAAAGGACCTGCCTACTTCTTCGATTATGATGGATTCTTCAAATCCTTCAACATACCTCTCTCTCCCTCGGATGATGAGTTAGCTACTAGGATGATGTATGATATTCTGAATACACCATCTAGCACACAGGGAGAATCATCTACTCAGTCAGGGGGAGTAGTCGACGACAGTGACTCCTCCTCTGAAGATGAAACTGAAGCAGATGACCAGAACAGTCAGGAGGAACAGGTTCCAGTTCCTGAAAGTCCACAAGCATCTACGAGTGATGCTCCATCGACTTCAGAACCTCAAACTCCAACTACCTCAGATGCAGAACAAAATGTTCATAATCTCGGTTCTGAGGTGGCTGTTCCAACTACTCCAGGATCACGACTAAACGTCTATCATCCCCTTGACAATGTTATTGGGGATGTCAGATCAGGAGTACAAACCCGAAATCAGTTATACTCAGCTGATTACGCCTCGGTTATGGAGAAAGGATACATTCATGATGGTGCTTATCGATGTTTTGTCTCGCAGGTTGAGCCAAAATATGTCAGTGAGGCACTAAATGATGAGGCGTGGGTGAGTGCCATGCAAGAAGAACTTCTGCAGTTTAAGAAGTTAGGTGTATGGACTCTGGTTGATAAACCTAAAGGTGCTAAAGTCATTGGCACTAAATGGGTACTAAAATGCAAGAAGGATGACCAAGGGGTCATTATCAGGAACAAAGCTCGACTGGTGGTTCAAGGTTTTCGCCAAGTCGAGGGAATTGACTATAATGAGGTGTTTGCACCCGTGGCAAGGATGGAAGCTATTCGTATCTTCCTTGCCTATGCATCGTACATGAAGATCAAAGTCTACCAATTAGATGTAAAGAGTGCATTCCTTCATGGGGAAATCAGAGAAACAGTCTATGTAAGTCAACCCGAGGGTTTTGAAGATCCTTACCATCGGGATAGAGTTTACAAGCTCGACAAAGCTTTGTATGGGCTTCATCAAGCTCCTCGAGCTTGGTATGAGAAACTCTCAACTCATCTTGTGAAACACGGCTTTCGCAGGGGAGTAATTGACTGTACACTGTTTATTAAGGAAAAGGATGGCGACCTACTGCTTGTACAGATATATGTTGATGACATAATCTTCGGGTCAAAGAACGAAGAGTTATGTAAAGAGTTTGAAGCAGTAATGAAGAAAGAATTTGAGATGAGTGCCATGGGGGAGATGAAGTTCTTTCTCGGGTTACAGGTGGATCAAACACCTAATGGAATCTTTCTACATCAGACCAAGTATGTAGGAGACATTCTCAGTCGCTTTGACATGGAGAATGCTTCTGCTGCTGGGACTCCACTTGCTACGAATCATGATATAGCACCTGATGAGAATGGAGATCTAGTAGATGCCACTATGTACCGAGGAATGATCGGATCCCTCATGTATCTCACTGCCTCAAGACCTGATATTATGTATGCTACATGTCTATGTTCAAGATATCAGGCTAAACCAAAGGTCAACCATCTGATCGGGGTCAAGAGGATTTTTCGTTATCTGAAGGGTACACCCACACTTGGATTGTGGTACCCTCATGATGATGACTTTGAGCTTACCGCGTATAGTGACTCGGATTACGGGGGCTGCAAGATGAACTACAAGTCAGCGAGGGTGTCAATTCTTTGGGAGAAGATTAGTTACCTGGCAGTGTAAGAAGCAGACATCGGTTGCATTGTCAACCTGTGAAGCCGAATATGTTGCTGCTGCAAGTTGCTGTTCACAAATCATCTGGATTCAACAGCAAATGCGGGATTACGGTTTAAAATTCTCATCTACTCCTATTTTTGTTGATAACTCCGCTGCAATTGCAGTAACTAAAAATCCGGTCCAACATCCTAAGACCAAACACATCGGTATTAAATACCATTTCATAAGAGATTGTTTTGAAAAGAACTTAATTGATGTGGTTAAAATTAATACTGATTTTCAACGCGCTGACCTCTATACTAAAGCCTTTGATAAACCACGTTTTCAATATTTATTAGAGGTCAACGGCGTTAAAAAGAAAAGTGAGGTAATTCCTGATGATGAAAATGTGTAGTCCGATGTCGTTTAGTTAAATTTTATTTTATTTAATTTGATTTGTCTATTTGATTTTATTTTTATTTAACTCATGTTATTTTGCTGTTAATTAAAATCCTAAAATAATTAAACCAGAAATGATTTTAGTATTTTAGGGGGAGAATATGTCAGCAAGTTAACATTAAAAAAAAAAATGAGGGAGAAGGAGTAGCTAGCTGAAATAAGGTAGATTGTGTCTGTGATACCGATTCAATACCTTTGGAAAATGATAGTACACAGGAACAAATCAAGAGGGACTTTAAAATTTAAGTTGTAGAAAGATGCAAAAGTTCAAAGTATAAATCTGTGTAGTCTAAGCAATACTAAAAGGAAAGATGATAGAAAACTGGCAACTCCTAAGGTGACACAAAGAGAGTAGACTTAGAGGCTGCTAGACCATATATGATATGTTGGTAGATTCAACACAATAGACAAATAGACCGGATTGGTGATTTCAAGATAAAACTAAGTTGTTCAACTGACTGTGGGCTTCCATCTTATCACTGGTTAACACAATCAACAATATTCCAATAAGGTGTAATGAGCAAGTAAACGCCACAAATGTGTGCGGATGACCATAACTAGAGCAAAGCAAGAAAAAAATGTAAGACAAATGCAATAAAGCTAATGACTTATGTTGTTGGTGCATTTTGTGCAAAATAAAATAAGCTGCTCTAACAAGGAGATAGGTTGTGTGCCTCTCTGCTGTGCGATGGCACTGACCTGAGGATAAGCATAACCTAGATATTCTAGAATTCATTGTTGTTTGCCGCCTCTCTGCTGTGCGATGGCACTGACCTGAGGACAGGCTTCTCTTTGAAAGCTCTAAGAATAGTCTCTTCTTGTAATAATACCCGTAGACCGCTCAAAAGCTCCTGAGGAATGTTGATTACCATATAAGTGTGGGATCCACAAATGTTAGTTGAAATAATTAAACCTAAATAGTCACCAGTCTGTGTCAAAAGTCTGTGTATGGATTTAAGTGGACAAACATACTGACAATCATTGTGGCTACATTCTCAAAGGTTCAAATCAATGTGAAAATCTAAGAGTTTCAGTATGATTTCCTTAGTTGCTAACGACTCTGGATGAACACCGAGAACTTGAGCATCAAAAGGTTTAATAACTAGTCCCAAATGATTTGAATTGCCTGTATGATTCCAAAAATTGAATTGGTCCAGGTGTGATCAATCTAAGTTGAAGCTATCTACTCCCGAACCAAATCCCGTAGATATCAATCTCTGGATTTATCTCTCACAAAAAGTCAAAAATATTTCTGATTATGTAATTAGTTTAAATTCTTAAATTAGTTAGACGTTTTAAGTTTTAAATTGAGTCAAGTGTCGGGCTACATCAGGAAAATCAGAAGGAATCAACTCACTAAAAGAGTCATGTCTGAGATGACCATATGTGCTTTGAAAGGTTAAATTAGTCACATCTGAGGTGACAAAGTGTTTTTAAAAGGGTCACGTTTGAGGTGACCAAAGTGGTTAAAAGGATCACGTCTGAGGTGATCAAAGTGTTTTCAAGATAAAAGGATCATGTCTGAGATGATCAAAGACTCATAACGTTATTTTAATTAATCTAAAAGAGTTTAAAAGTAAATTGACAAAAATGGCAGAAAATTAACTAAGTATGACCCATTCGCACGAATGGACCATACGTATGGACTAACCATACGAATGAAGTCCATTCGCACGAATGAACTATGAGTATGGACCATCCAACCAAATGGATCATACGATTAGTCCAGTCGGAGGCTTATGTGCGAACGAGTGAGTCAGTCGCACGACTGAACTTCAGTCGGACGACTGGAGAAGGGCGACTGACCCAATCGCACGACTGAGTCCCACTCGCACGACTGAAAGGTGCGTATGAACTCAGTCGCACGATTGGATCTAGGGTTGATATAAATAGAGGTGGAGTCGGTCGCAGAGACTCATCACCCTCAAATCGCCCCTAAATCGCACACCCTACCGTTACTCTGCCAAAATTTGATTTGCCTTAGTTTTCTCATTGATTGTGTGTTACTGACGTTCGCTAATCCTCATACAGGTATTTTGAAGTCTTCTTCCATCAAAAACAGAAAGATTGGAACCCTAAATGGGTTAACTCGACTGTGAAATGCGAACCGAGACATGCAAACCCTAATAACCTATTAAAACCAAGCAAAATGTTAAAATTAAGTAAAATAGGTTGTTAGTAAAGAGAATGCGACACTAAAGAACCGGTTAATTGAGTTATAAGACTTAGTTTGCGTAGATTCGAACGTTGGACGACTGAACACCTGAGACAGACGACTGGTCGTCCGGATGAACTTCAGTCGCACGACTGAAGGGAGCGATTCACTTAACCGCACGACTGAACCATGCGAATGAGACTCAGTCGCACGACTGGTGTAACCGCATAAGAGTACATGAGCATGAGTCCAGTCGCACACTCAGTCGTGCGCATGAGGTCA
Organism: Flaveria ramosissima; assembly: GCA_025215565.1. Taxonomy (NCBI): domain Eukaryota; kingdom Viridiplantae; phylum Streptophyta; class Magnoliopsida; order Asterales; family Asteraceae; genus Flaveria; species Flaveria ramosissima. Next base: position 22,974,905 of record CM046036.1, read on the forward strand.
ATCGCACGTCTGAACCTCAATCGCACGATTCAGTCGCACGACTGTCTTCAGTCGTATAACCTCAATCGCATGACAGATAGTTTCCATTCAAAGTCTAAGTGTTGCATTATACTCGTAGGCAACGGAACTAATGTTTATATTATTATGTGTTACAGATGGCGAGTCGATGGAACATGAGCACCAAGCACAACATATGTGCTCACCTGGATTTGACATCCAGGAACGCAGCTGACTTCACAGGCATTATTACATTTCTACAGAGATCCAGGATCGCTCATGCTATATCCACTCCATGCACACCATACAGATCAGTGCAGCAGGCCTTCTGGGAAGGCGCGTCTGTAGATAGATCCACTGAGCCTCATTGCATCAGGAGTTCGATTTTTGGTGAGGCGATCACTATATCAGAGGAGGATCTGAGGATTGTACTACAGTTTGGGGATGATGCGGATTGTCCTACTCGTCTACACCCCCTCACTGTTAGAGGATGTTTCATGAGAGCCAAGTACTCTGGGGACATCAATGCTGGGGTACTCAACAAGAGTAACCTCTGTCCCCAGTTTAAGTACCTTGCGCACGTGCTGCTGAAGTGTATAGCATCCAGGAAGGGAGGTTTTGACGAGCTTTCCGACCAGATCCAGAACGCATATGCTGCGTTGGTGCTGAACCACCCGTTCAGCTTCTCCAAGATGATATTCACCTACTTGGTGGAGAACCTCGAGGGGAAAGGGAAGGAAGGCTTCTGTATGTACCCCAGATTTCTACAGATGATCATTGACCAGAAGCTTCCCTCCCTGCCGAAGGAGAAGGAGGACGCTGTTGTTCTTGAGGTTATGGACGACACTACACTCGGCCGGATGAAGGTATACAGGGGGAAGCAGGTGAAGCCCCCTGTCAGGAGGTTGTTTGGGCATCTGGCCCGTGCTGATTATGTGGCGCCAGCCAAGAGAAAGTGGCGCCACGAGGACAGTGACTCGGATGTGGAGCATATTGCCATACCAGATACCGACTCTGATGATGATGATAGCGGCGACGCCGGGGATGATATGCCTGCCCCATCTAGAGGCACTGATTCAGATGTTATTCCCCCGGGGTCAGCCACTGCCGGAGAGGTCGCAGAGATGGCCGGTTTCCATCAAGAGTTTGTGACTGGTGATATAGAGGAGGAGGAGTCAAATGAGGAGCCCCTCACCAGGACTGTGGGAAGTAAAGTTGTTCCCACAGACCACGGGCTTAGGGTGGTTGGTGAACACCCTAGGGACTCCTCAGAGAGAGACACTGACCCGAACTATGTTCCGGGGTCAGTAAGCAGAGCTGCAGGGGGAGCATCCACTTCCACCGGAACTAGGAGGAAGCGGATGGCTCAACCCCATGGATTGAAGAAGAAGAAGCGTCGCTTGACCTTCGTGACTACTACTTCCAGCACCACAGCCACCACTACCACCACTACTGACATACCACCCATCACCACAGCCACCACAGCCACTACTCCTACTACCACATCCACCACCTTACCTACCACCACCGTATCCTTCCCATCCACCACCAGACCATTCACCCCTACTTCACCAGCATCAGCCCACCGACCCATATTCACCACTGCCACTGCCACCACCACCACACATCATGCTGGACCTTCAGCCCAGCCTTCACATGCTTATGGATTCACTCTACCTCACATCGGGGTAGAGGAGCAGCTCTCAGCGCTAAACCGTATGGTGATGCGTCTGCTTGCTGCGGATGAGGAGAAGGCGGCGCAGATCCGTCAGCTGACCGACCTGACTGCTGCCCAGTCTCAGCAACTGGCAGAGCAGGCTCGGGTGATCGACCAGCAGAGAGTCGAGGTGTCCCAACTCCAGGACATGCAGGCTCAGTCCGTCAAACGTATAGAGGAGTTGGAGACGACCAACAAGACTATTATGTTGAGGTTGAAGGGGTCAAAAGATGAGCCCCTGAAGCTAAAGGAAGGAGACGGGGATGATGGAGATGATGATGATGAAGATGAGGATGATGATGAGGAAGATGATGATGATGAGGAGACTGAAGAAGACAGGACAGAAGGACGTGATGATGATGACGAGGCAGAAGGAGGGGATGCGGCTGCATCGGCCTCTGCTTCAGGTCAAGAACGGAGATCTAAGCATCGACAAGACCAGTCATCCACTACTTCTGCTCCTCCAAGCGACACGCCCCAGATTCAAGACAAAAGTACTGATTAGATGTTTTATGTATTTATTTATTTTGTACTTGAATCATGTAATGGAAAACAAGTGTATTAAATGTTTATATATATTAAGTTCATATAAGCTTGTTTGATTAATTACTAATGGTTTATGTGTTGAATGTTTATATCAAACAGATCCAAACTTTCAAAGGGATGAGTTTGACTTTGCTCCCCTTCAAATGGTCAAGACTCAATTAACCATGATTCTTGACCTACAAGGGATAGTGAGACGGTCTGTGAGTTATACCCCTGAAGAAGGGGAGATAATTCATGACCTGTCTGATGAGCAACTGGTAGAGATGTTTAGACTCAATCCCGATGAAATAGTCAAGGACGCTCCAACAGTTGATTCAACCAGTGATGAGGAACTGAATGACATTGATGAAGTTGAGGTTGAAGACATTACTGCAGAAGAGTACCCTCAGTATGCTGACGCCGAGGGAAATGTGGTCCCCAATCTGGGTGAATCCCTAGTCAGTGATACTTTTGAGGTACTAGACAAGATGGAGCAGGAAACGGAAAAGACTGAAGGAACAGCCCAAGCCTCCAATGCAGACGTAGATATTCGCAAGGCTGAGTGGGCTGCCTGTTTTGAAGAAGTAAGAGCCCAGCGTGCTGCACCAAAGAGAGATGCCTACACCAAGCTCTACAGAGTCAAGAAACACCATAAGGTGCCAGGCAGGATTATCTCATGGGCTTATTTTGAAGACCTTAACGCTTATGCAGTTAAGAGGGAGCAGGGCATAGAGTACTTCAGGTTCCCACATGATCTGAAGACTCTACCTGGTTTTGAGCTCAACCAGCTGGCTAAGCTAAAGCTGCTGTATGCTGACCCGAGAAAGATGTCAGGCTGGTTTGAGGCTGCCCTGAAGAAGGAGTACCACACCCGATGGGTTAACTTCAGACCACAACAGCCTACGAGGTATATAAGAAGGTCTGAGGTTGATGCCATTACGGGCAAACCAAAGATTGTGCTGAAGTGGAGTCCTCCACGCACTATGTCAAGAATTCCTCTCAGGGAAATGCCACAGGACTTCACTCCCCACTTCAAATGGTGGTACTATGATTGGAGAACCGCTGAAGCTGTCATAGTGCTGAATAAAGAGGGACAAATGGATACTATCAGGGTATTCGACCCAATGTGGCTAACCAACTTGTCTGCTAATGATGTCTACACATTATACAAGTGGCCACTATTCTATGACATGCAAGATATAGTACAAGCCCTCCAATTCCAAAATGTCATAAGACTCTGCTTTGCGTTTGAGATACACGCAGGAGTCACTAAAGAGGAGAAGTACAAAAAGTATAAGGAGGTGATGCAAAAGACAAGAGATTAGATAGATCTAGGTCCAAGGGGGAGTTTGTTGATGCATGTATGTCCCTAGATCATGAGCTGTAATGTAATAAATCTTGTCTGTCTGATTATGATGTAAGTTGTATTGACTAATGAAATGAAATGAATTGTTTGTTACATGTGATGTTTAATATTTCATTAATGAGTTGTGATTGAATTGATTGGGTTTATGAATGTTTGAATGATTGCACATTATGTTATATTAATTAAAACATTCAAACTTAACTTAATGAAGTTCTCATGCGGATGGCCCATGCGAATGGACCACACGCATGAATAACTTCATACGATTGACTCAATCGCACGATTGAAACAGGAGACTGGATCAGTCGTATGATTGACACATAAGATTGACTCAATCGCACGACTGAACACTCAATCGTGCGGATGAATCAACCGCATGGTTCAATCGCACGACTGAACCATACTTATGGCCCAGTCGCACGATTGAACAATACTAACCTATAAATAGACCCAATTCGTGGGAAAACGTAAGCATTCATCCCATTACGATTCCAGACGTACCCTAGCCGTCCAGAAGCCTCCCAAATCGTTCTCCAAGTTCACAGAACACATCAGATCGGTTCCTAATCGATTTCTGACGTTGATTTCAATTCTTGATTGATTCATCGTGTGTTCTCACTGATTGGATCGCCAATCAAATAGGATTCCGCACTATTTGAGTTGGTTTAACACGCAATCACTCGGTATTTCGTTCAAATACCAGGTCCTAACAGCACGATGTATAAGTATCATGTTTCACCCCAAAATAGTGTGGAATAAAGTAAAAAAAAGGGCAAGGAAAACTCACTTGACAATAAATATATAATGGCGATTAATAAGAATAATAACAAGCGTCGCTCCAAGGTGTATCGTCACAAGACACCTAAATATATATATTTACAAGATTAAAGCTTTACAATAATTTAACAAGGACTAAGAAAATCAACTTGATGTTTGGGTTTTGTTAATTATTATTGTCAAATAAGAACTCAATTATATTCCCGTGGGAACGATTTTATTTATATTTTATATATAAATATATAGATTGATAATAACTTTTATAACAATTTTGTAATGTTATAAAGTTTAAATTAATTTTTATCACTAAATAAAATGAACACAAATAAAAAAAATTATAAAGGTAGTGTTTGAAATAATAATAGTTTATATAAATTAAACTAGTATTTAAATTCTAAATTTTTATAAAAATATTCTAACTATATTATTAAATTTAGGATAATAATATAAAGGTATTTTTTTATAAACAAATTACAGAAAAATGTTTAAATAGTTTTAAAAGAAACAAAGCTTATGAAATGATTTTTCATAATTTTTAGAAACTTTTTAATATTAAATTTGAAGACCAAAAAGGCCTAAAAAGTTCTTTTTTTTTAAATAAAACAGAGGGTACCCGGGTTCGAACCCGGGACCTCTAGGTGGAGATGGAAGTGTTTAGCCAGTGAACCAAGGCATCCAGCCGCGTTAGTGTTCGCGTTTAAATTGATAAAAGCATACTTAAACAAAAACCCCCAAATCCTTAAGAACCCTAGAACCCAATCGATCAAAATTGATCGTCAAATCGAGGTTGTTGATCGAATTAACCATGGGGCTTTTGTTCCTCGACCAAAATCGAGTTTAAACATGTGTTTAATCACCTGTTTGTAGATTAATTGATTATGAACAATTGTTGAACCCAGCCGCGACCACAACGAGGCTCGATTGTTATGCAAACGTTGATGGAAATCAAATTGAACTCGTGGAAAGCTTCGAATGAAGTTCTTGATGCAAAGCCCTCAATCGAATGAAGTTAAAAATGTTCGGAAGATGGCTCTCGCTTAGCTTGCAGGTTCGTGACGAAAGGGTAATCAGATTGCGTTGTTTGAGTGTTATTAGATGTAATTGATAGTTGTGAACGTTTAGTATTGGTTGGATGATTGTTTAAGTTCGTTTAATTTGGTTATTATTAGCGTTTAATGCTCGACCGGTTATCTCATCGATTAAAGTTTCGGTTTCACGTTCGATCCACTTCATAACCGAGTTAAAGCCTAATTAAGTCTTACGTTTAAGTTCAAATCGTGTTCTGGAGACGATTGGAATCGTTTGAGGATCAAAATTTGAAGATTTGATGCGGTTTCGAGGCTCGCCGGACTCCGGCCGAAGGTGACCGGAGCGGCTGCCGGAAATACGGAGGAGGGAAGTTTTGGGTTTTAATTAATTACACATTTGGTCCCTCAACATTAATTTTCTTTTTATTTTAAGCAGAAACTTCAATATAAAGTTTATAAATTGACATTAAGACCCCCTAATCTTTAACTACTTAAAGTTTTAAACATTGTTAAATTTAATAACTATACAATTTATTTTTATTATCATTAGTAACATTATTATAGTTATTATTATTCAATTATTATTACAAATATTATTATTATGATTATAATTATTATTATTATTACTTTTATTAATATTAACATTATTATTTTTATTTAATATTTATTTTTAACCTAATGACAATAATGAATAAGCACAAACAACACATGAGTTTCAAAATTAACAATAATAACCCTTGTAAGAGTAACGAAGTTAACTTTTAGTTAACGAAAATACGAGATGTTACAGTCTCCTCAACTTAAAAGATTTCGTCCCGAAATTAAAAATGAACTTAGATGAACAAAGAAATTATAATGAAAAGGTAAGTGTTCAACGAACAATGTTTGTCGTTTAATTACAGATGAAACGCTTCACGTTATGGAGTCTTTCAAGTCTCTTGGCATAACATATGTCACTTGAACTCTTCCAGTGAAGTTCGAGACGTTTTGAAAGGAAACGTTGAAAATGATGACGAGTTACCATGGTATGTTAGACTTACAAGTCACAACTTCTAGGATATGAGTTCGTAGTAAAACGATGTCTAGAAATCATTAATAGGCCAACAATGATAAGAAACGTTAACCGTCGGGATTCAAGAATCCCAATCGTCACCACATGTAACGAAATGATCTTAACACATATCTTGTGAGTATGTATTTTTCCTTTGACCAACCATCGGTCCAAGAATAATACGATATGTGAAGATTTTAGATTAAGTTCACGACGGTGGTTAGGTACATTGTTAAAAGCAGTAAATGAATCAATCGTCCAAAATAACGATCGATGTTTTAACGCCATACTACAGCATACGCATATTTGAAACGGATACAAGTCAATTTCTTGACCCGTTATCTCATAAATCAAATTGAATTTTAGCCAATCGGTCTATAGTGCACCAATTGTCATCAAGACATTTTAAAATAAGAAACATTTAGTGAATGAAAAGTTAAACAGAGGATTCACAGGAACACGGAGGTTAGGTTTTGTCATATGTAAAGGTAAGATACTTGGACACATGCCAAGTTATGCCAAACCCATGACTACAAATTACAACATTTTATGAACCATTATATCCACCTCGCAAAGGGGATAATAACGAGTCTTGTTGTTCAAAACCAAGACAAAATTTCAATGATTTTCAAGGTTACAGATTCAAAAACGATTCAAGAAGTGACACAAACAATAAGAAAACTATTTGTAAACATGTTTTGCAAGGTAGCAATCTCTACGTACAGTTTACATATGCAGTTAAACAACCATAAGCTGAGAACATTTGTATGACCAGAAAGACGTGAGCATAAGTTGATAATGTCTTTAGCAGAAAGATTGTTTAGAAAGGCTACTATCGCGCAATCAGGTTTTGATGATAACTCAAAATGAACGTCGATGAATAAGGAATAAATGGTTCCATATAGCTAGATCAAAACATGAAAATAAAGGGAAAGAAATCGATTTAAGAATTCAAATGCTCCAAGCTTGGAATCAAAATCAACCTAGAGCGTTCAGGTCTCCTTTCAAGTTCAAAGATCATGCTTCGGCTTGATAGGTCGAAACACTATCATTGTTTCACCCTTCAAGTTACTACATGTTTCTTGTCACTTGATTACAACCTTGATAAGTTGATGATCAAGAATGAGAATAGTCATCAAGGTGCGGTTTTCACTCCTAACTTGATGGTGTATTCCCAAGGTATAAAGACCACTAACTTACCAATCAAAAAGTTCGATCCCAACTCCTTGTTGAGGATCCACAGAAATAAGACGAGGTAACTCACCATTAAGGTAAGGGAAATCACTCCTATCTTAACGGTGAAGTTTTACAAAAACAAAATATAACAAGATGAACTTCTTCATCAAAATCCAGAATTCACTCCTACTTTGATGAAGTCGTCTCATTTGAACAAATACGATTCATACAGATGATATTGTCATCAAGGTATGGAATTCACGCCTATCTTGATGATTGAATTTCATAATAGCAAGAAAACAATCGAAGATTGACATTTGTCACCAAAGTACGGGTTTCAATCCTATTTTGGTGATACCATGTCATTTGTGAAATGCCATTCCAAAGTAAATAATTGAAGTCAATCCTCGGGATAAGGAAATCACTCCGATCCAGAGGATGAAATTTTTATAAATCACAATTGGAAACCATTTATCGAAACGACTAGAAAATCATCAAAGTAAGGGAATCACCCCTGTTTTGATGAGTCGGAATTATTTAGGAGATACGAGTGTTCTTAGTCATAGGTTGACTTGCAACTCTTGCATCTCCCACGGTGCAAATGGTATGAAGTTCGACTTAACAACGAAAGGAAGAGAATATCTATTAGAAATTCAAAAAAATTTCAAGTTACATCAATGTAACAAAAGGAAAAATCATGCTTACAAGCTTAGGATCAAAGTTCAAGATAACAGAAGTTGCTGTGGTGTTCAAATCTTGGATGGTTTCAATCGGGAAGACGAAATTATGGGCAGAAAATTATTCAACACCACAACGAGATGTGAACGTTCGATTCACAATCGAAAGGAATACACGGACTTCCCAAGATATGAGGTCAACCATAGTCTTATTGAAGGCACACGTACTTATAAGTGACCATTCATCTCAAGGGTTTCGAGTCATGTAAATGGATTCAATGATCGAGTCAAATCACCATTTACACTTTGCCTAGACAAAGTATCCCGAGATGTAAGAATTCCACCTATAGAATTGCATGTTCTTTAGTTATGGGACACATCCTTAAGAAGACTCGAGAACCATAAGTAACGGTGTTTAAACGTAAGAGTTGAAATGTCGGTTAGGTTCAATATTAACACGAACACTATGTATGATAAGAATGAAGAGATACCAGTTCAAGGAATCAAAGATTTTTAAGATACCAAGAGGATGGTTCCATTTGGTAACGCATTACCATTTGGAATCGTTGACACGTCAAGGTAAATTGACCCATTTTCCATAGAGACTTGTGTATGTTGACCATAGTTTATCACTCATCCCAGAAATCCCCAGGTAAGCATAACTGGTCTCACAATGAGATTTATACGATATGCTTGCCTTAACCCGAAGGCCTTTTGCCAGGAAATCCAGAATACAGGTGTCTATGTGTCACACAAATTTCTTTGGTTTATGAAATCAAAACCTTGATGAGATTTTCATAGATTAGACATAGAGTCTAAGGAATTAAACCCACGATGATAAGTGTAGATTCCACATGTCGTTGAGAATAGATTTAGGAAGTTCATTTGTCGGGGAGAATCAAAGAGTTAAAGTTAAGTTTAGGGAGACAAGTAACTAAGTTTAAACAATTTCAAGGCAAACCTATGCTAAGGCATCAAGTTGCACATAAGTAAGGTATAGCATTATGTAGCATGTAACTATATATATATTTCCAAGAATATAAATATTTTCTAAGAGGTTCATGCATAAGCTATAGTCTAGGTCACCATTTCTAATAACCTAAATCCCTATAGTTATGGGCTCTGATACCAATCTGTCACACCCCAACCTTGACGGCGGAAACGTCGAGGTGTGAGGGTTATGATTGTTCACAGCCACATAACGCTATATTTAAATTGCAAATATTATTATCATAAGTCTTAAAATGAAGTACAAGCATAAGTCTCAAACATGAAATAAGTTCCAAACAAGACTAAACATTTCATAAACATTTTATTCATTAACTAGGTCCAAGTCCTAGTATATGCCAGCAACATAAGTTCACTTCAAACTTGGGGGTTTTCCTGAAACATGATAAAAATAAAAGGTCAACTATAAATAGTTGGTGAGTCTCCAAGGTTTTCATACATAATATGAAAAGGTTACAAGTAGCAATTCATGTCATGGATTATAAGCTAGTAAGGTTATAGAACACATATCGTTACAACCAAACCTCGACTTGATTACAAGTATAAAAGATTGGCTAAGTGTATTTGGTTCCCTAGTGCACAAGCGTACGGCCCCTAGGAGTCGGCAATACCTTGACTTTAGCACCAAATAGGCTTGTCAGGCCCAAAGATCTAAGACGTCGCCAGGCTAGCAATAGTTAATGATTGTAAACAAACTATGTATCTCATATAAACACTTACAACACACAAATAACCATGACAAAATAATAAGATGAATTGCATGTGCTTACAAGTCTCAAACGTTTACAAGTGCACGATGTATAAGTATCATGTTTCACCCCAAAATAGTGTGGAATAAAGTAAAAAAAAGGGCAAGGAAAACTCACTTGACAATAAATATATAATGGCGATTAATAAGAATAATAACAAGCGTCACTCCAAGGTGTATCGTCACAAGACACCTAAATATATATATTTACAAGATTAAAGCTTTACAATAATTTAACAAGGACTAAGAAAATCAACTTGATGTTTGGGGTTTTGTTAATTATTATTGTCAAATAAGAACTCAATTATATTCCCGTGGGAACGATTTTATTTATATTTTATATATAAATATATAGATTGATAATAACTTTTATAACAATTTTGTAATGTTTATAAAGTTTAAATTAATTTTTATCACTAAATAAAATGAACACAAATAAGAAAAATTATAAAGGTAGTGTTTGAAATAATAATAGTTTATATAAATTAAACTAGTATTTAAATTCTAAATTTTTATAAAAATATTCTAACTATATTATTAAATTTAGGATAATAATATAAAGGTATTTTTTTATAAACAAATTACAGAAAAATGTTTAAATAGTTTTAAAAGAAACAAAGCTTATGAAATGATTTTTCATAATTTTTAGAAACTTTTTAATATTAAATTTGAAGACCAAAAAGGCCTAAAAAGTTCTTTTTTTTAAATAAAACAGAGGGTACCCGGGTTCGAACCCGGGACCTCTAGGTGGAGATGGAAGTGTTTAGCCAGTGAACCAAGGCATCCAGCCGCGTTAGTGTTCGCGTTTAAATTGATAAAAGCATACTTAAACAAAAACCCCCAAATCCTTAAGAACCCTAGAACCCAATCGATCAAAATTGATCGTCAAATCGAGGTTGTTGATCGAATTAACCATGGGGCTTTTGTTCCTCGACCAAAATCGAGTTTAAACATGTGTTTAATCACCTGTTTGTAGATTAATTGATTATGAACAATTGTTGAACCCAGCCGCGACCACAACGAGGCTCGATTGTTATGCAAACGTTGATGGAAATCAAATTGAACTCGTGGAAAGCTTCGAATGAAGTTCTTGATGCAAAGCCCTCAATCGAATGAAGTTAAAAATGTTCGGAAGATGGCTCTCGCTTAGCTTGCAGGTTCGTGACGAAAGGGTAATCAGATTGCGTTGTTTGAGTGTTATTAGATGTAATTGATAGTTGTGAACGTTTAGTATTGGTTGGATGATTGTTTAAGTTCGTTTAATTTGGTTATTATTAGCGTTTAATGCTCGACCGGTTATCTCATCGATTAAAGTTTCGGTTTCACGTTCGATCCACTTCATAACCGAGTTAAAGCCTAATTAAGTCTTACGTTTAAGTTCGAATCGTGTTCTGGAGACGATTGGAATCGTTTGAGGATCAAAATTTGAAGATTTGATGCGGTTTCGAGGCTCGCCGGACTCCGGCCGAAGGTGACCGGAGCGGCTGCCGGAAATACGGAGGAGGGAAGTTTTGGGTTTTAATTAATTACACATTTGGTCCCTCAACATTAAGTTTCTTTTTATTTTAAGCAGAAACTTCAATATAAAGTTTATAAATTGACATTAAGACCCCCTAATCTTTAACTACTTAAAGTTTTAAACATTGTTAAATTTAATAACTATACAATTTATTTTTATTATCATTAGTAACATTATTATAGTTATTATTATTCAATTATTATTACAAATATTATTATTATGATTATTATTATTATTATTATTATTACTTTTATTAATATTAACATTATTATTTTTATTTAATATTTATTTTTAACCTAATGACAATAATGAATAAGCACAAACAACACATGAGTTTCAAAATTAACAATAATAACCCTTGTAAGAGTAACGAAGTTAACTTTTAGTTAACGAAAATACGAGATGTTACAGGGGGGGTTGAACCATTTAATGTTTAAAGGATTTAAAAAGAAACTCTAAACAGATGTGGGCGCTAGCCCGATTGGTAACCCGTGTCACTACTTGGCATGAGGTCCCGGGTTCGAACCGGGCCTCTGCCAACCTTGTTTTTTAACTTATTTTCCTACATTTTTGCTATTTAGAGAATTTATATTATACCAATAGATTTTAACAAAAATTAGTTTGTTAACTAAAACATTTCAGAAAGTATTAAACTATATTTTAAAGATATAGATCTTTTCTAAAAATTTAACAACCTTTATAAAATATCAAAGATTTAACAACATTACTAATTATTTATGTAATTTAAATGTTACTAACCTATTATGATTCAAATGTAGATTTTTAAAACATTATAAATCTATATGTTAAATAAATAATTATTAAAAGAGTTATAATTATTTAAATAATTGTTTAAATAATTAATTGTTCATTTAACTATGTTATATTTAATTAGTTAATAAAATTATTTCTTAAATTTTTGTTTAAGATCCTTGAAACTTATAAGACAATATAACATTTAATTATACTTTAGTTTTCATTTTTTAATTAATTTTTAGGGCTTGACATTATAAGACCTTTATAAAGGTTATTTAAAAGGTGTAAAAACTTTATAAAATAACTTTAAATGATTTTATATTATTTTGCAAGGCATATAATTAAGTATTCAATAAATCATCTTTAACAAATTTTAAATAATTAATTTCTATATTATTTATATCTTTTCACATATTTTATTTAATCTTTATTAATTCAATAAATTATATTATTGAATCATTTTGAATATATTCTTGGTCTTATTAAGTTATACCATCTTTATTAAACCAAAGCATAAACGATTCATTTAACTATTTAAACCCCCAAACTCCAATAGAAACCCTAGTTCACGTTTATTCGTTAATCTTATCTTTAAACTTAACTATGTAATATATATACGTTAGGTATCTTGTAAAAAGGAATCGTTGGAGCATCGTTAGTTTCTTACTATCATCTTTTCTATTTCAAGTGAGTATTTCCATACCCCTTTTGCTTATTTTCACACTTTGGGTGAAACATGTTAACTTATTATCATTGCACTTGTAAACTTATTTGAGACTTGTAAACCTATGGCAATTCATCTTGTAAAGTTGTGGTTAGTTGAACTTTTGTGGTTACCATGTTATGGCGTTATATGTACAATCATTAACTATTGCTAGCCCAGCGAAGTCATAGATCTATGGGTAAGACAAGCCTGCTTTGGTTGATCCAAGCACACTTAGCTGATCGTATATACTTTTAAACGTTTGAGACTTGTAAAACTTTGTCGAGGTTTGATTGTTGCATTGTTCATAACATCCCTAATCACTTTATTCACTAACTTATGACTTGAATTGCCATCTTTTATATACTTATGTATTGAAAACTATGGAATGCTCACCAATATTTTTATGTTGACCCTTTTATTTTTAACATGTTTCAGGAATACCTCAAGTTTGATATCTACTCTTTGAAGCTTGCACATCTAGGAATGGACCTAGATAAATAAATGAAATAAGAATGACTTGTTACATTCTATGTTATGCTTATATTTTCCTTGAGACTTATGTTTGTAATTTGACAATTGAAACTTATGTTTAAATTATATTTGGATTATTAATAGCGCTATGTGGCTGTGAACGATCTTAACTCTCACTCCTCGACGTTTCCGCCGTCAAGGTTGGGGTGTGACAGATTGGTATCAGAGCCCATAACTATAGAGATTTAGGTTATTAGAAATGGTGACCTAGACTATAGTTGCATGAACCTCATAGAAAGATTCTTATACCTTTGTGCTTACATGTTGTTTGCATGCTACATAATGCTATGCCTTTTGTGCAACTTGATGCCTTAGCATAGGATTGCCTTATGTATGCTTAAACTTAGTTACTTGTCTCCCTAAACTTAACTTTGACTCTTTGACCCTCCCCGACAAATGAACTTCTTAAACCTACTCTCGGCAACATGTGGAATCTACACTTATCGTCGCGGGTTCAATTCCTTAGACTCTATGTCTAATCCATGAAAATCTCATCAAGGTTTTGATTTCATAAACCAAAGAAATTTGTGTGACACATAGACACCTGTATTCTGGATTTCCTGGTAAAAGGCCTTCGGGCTAAGGCAAGCATATCGTATAAATCTCATTGTGAGACCAGTTATGCTTACCTGGGGAATTCTAGGATGAGTGATAAACTATGGTCAACATACACAAGTCTCTATGGCAAATGGGTCAATTTACCTTGACGTGTCAACGATTCCAAATGGTAATGCGTTACCAAATGGAACCATCCTCTTTGTATCATAAAAATCTTTGATTCCTTGAACTAGTATCACTTCATTCTTATCATACATAATGTTCTTGTTAATATTGAACCTAACCTACATTCCAACTCTTACGTTTAAGCACCGTTATACGTTGAGCGTTTCATGTAACTATTTCTATATCTTGACCAACGTGAACATGGATCTTAATATACCCAAAGATATTGGGAATTTAAACCGAATGGTCATCAAAAACTTTAAACCGTTACTTAGGCTTCTCAAGTCTTCTTAAAGATGTGTCCCATAACCAAGAACATGAAATGCTGTAGGTGGAATTCCTACATCTCGAGATACTTTGTCTAGGCAAAATGTAAATGGTGATTTGACTCGATCATTGAATCCATTTACTTGACTCGAAACCCTTGAGATGAGTGATCGTTTATAAGTATGCATGTCCTTAATAAGGTTATGGTTGACCTCATGTCTTAAGGAGTTCATGTATTTCCTTCAATTGTGAATCGAATGTTCACATCTCGTCGTGGTGTTGAATCGCTCTTGTCATTGATTTAGTCTTCCTGATTTAAACCATTCAAGATTTGAGCACCATCATAACTAATTCTGTTACCTCGAACTTTGGCCTTAAATTTTGTAAGCATGATTTCCCTTTTGTTACATTAATGTAACTTGAAATTTTCTGAATTTCTAATTGATATTATTTTCCTTTTGTCGTTAAGTCAAACTCCGTACCGTCTGCACCGTGAGAGATGCAAGTGTTTGCAAGTCAACCTATGACTAAGAACACCCGTATCTCCTAAATGATTCTAACTCATCAAAACATGGGTGATTCCTTTACTTTGATGATTCTCTATTCGTTTCGATAAATGGTTTCCAATTGTGATTTATAAGAATTTCATCCTCTGGATCGGGGTGATTTCCTTATCCCGAGGATTGACTTCAATTATTTTCTTTGGAATGGCATTTCACAAATGACATGATCTCACTAAAATAGGATTGAAACCCGTACTTTGGTGACAAATGTCAATCGTCGATTGTTTTCTGGCTGTTATGAAATTCAATCATCAAGATAGGCGTGAATTCCATACCTTGATGATAATATCATCTTTAAGAATTGTGTTTGTTCAAATGAGACGACTTAATCAAAGTAGGAGTGAATTCTGGATTTTGATGAAGAAGTTCATCTTGTTATATTTTGTTTTTGTAAAACTCCACCGTTAAGATAGGAGTGATTTCCCTTACCTTAATGGTGAGTTACCTCGTCTTATTTTTGTGGATCCTCAACAAGGAGTTGGGATCGAACTTTTTGATTGGTAAGTTAGTGGTCATACCTTGGGAATATACCATCAAGTTAGGAGTGAAAACCACACCTTGATGACTATTCTCATTTCTTGATCTCCAACTTACCAAGGTTTTAATCAAGTGACAAGAAACATGTAGTAACTTGAAGGGTGAACCAATGTCAGTGTTTGGACCTATCAAGCCAAAGCATGATTTCTGAACTTGAAAGGAGACCCGATCACTCTCGGTTGATTTTGATTCCGAGCTTGGAGCATTTAAATTCTTAAATTGATTTCTCTCCCTTTATCGTTATGTTTTGATTTTATCTAGCTATATCGAACCATTTATTCCCTACTTATCTTAGATGTCATGACGATAATTGGTGAATTATAGACCGATTGGCTAATTGCATATTAGCTCATGTGGGATAACGAGTCAAGAAATTGACTTGTAGTTGTTTCAAATAGTCGTATACCGTGGTATGTCGTTAAATACCGATCGTTAATTTTAATGCTCGATTCATTTGTCTGCTTTTAATAACGTTCCTAACCATCATCGTGAACTTATTCCAAAATCTTCGCATATCGTATTATTCTTAGACCGATGATTGGTCAAAGGAGAGATACATATTCACAAGATATGCGTTAAGATCGTTTCATATAATGACGTTTGGGATTCTTAAATCCTGACGGTTAACCTTTCTTATCATTGTTGATCTTTTATTGATTTCTAGACATCATTTTACTACGAGATTATATTCTAGAAGTTGTGACTTATGAATCTAAGGTACCACGGTAGCTCGTCATCGTTTTTCAACATTTCATCTCAAAACGTCTCGCGTTTATTATGTTAAGGATCTTGTAAGATTACATAAAGTGAAGCGTTCCACCGGTAATCAAACGTCAAACACTGTTCGTTGAACACTCACTTTTCATTACAATTCCATTGTTCATTTAAGTTCATTTTTAATTTCGGGACGAAATTCTTTTAAGTTGGGGAGACTGTGACATCTCATATTTTCGTTAAATCAAAAGTAAACTTTGTTAAGTTTTAAAAGGACCTTTTATGTCAATTTTGAAACTTTATGGAATTAATATGCTTAATAATAAATTTGGTGATTAACAAATTAATATAATAGTAATAACATTATAAGTGTTATAATGTTGTTTATTATTATGAATTTTAAGGTGTTAATAATCTTAAATAAAATAATAACTATTATTATTATTATAATAATGACACTAATAATAATAATAGTAATCATAATAATTATAATAATACTTATAATAACTAAGAATAATAATAATAATATCAATGATAACAACTCATAAATAATTGATAAGTTTTAAATAGTTAAATCTTAAAGTTAAATTAAGTCGAGGGGCTTATTTGTAAATTTAGAAACTTAAATTATGAGGTTTCGTGCATAAAATGGTAGAACTAAAGACCACAGGGACTAAATGTGTAAAAATCAAAAACCCAAACCACCCAAACTTTTCCCCCTGTATTTCCGGTGGCCGGCTCCGGCCAACTCGCCGGCGAGTCTCCGGCCACATTAAAACTTCGAATCCGACGTTTTAAACCTCAAAAAAACGACCCAAATCGTTACATTTACAAGTTTCGAACTTAAATTCACGATTTAATTACGTTTAAACATCGGTTTCTAACCTCAATAGCTCGGTAACCGATCACCATTAAACCTTCTAGCCGTTCAAGCATTTATACTCCATAATAATCAAATTAACTTCACATACACGATGACTTAGTCATAACTAATCTCCCACACAACGTAATTTCATCTGAAACAAAACACACAACACATACGACTGTCACCTTCATCGTGAACCTGCGTTTTAGTCGAATTCAACCTTCGGGGCAGTTATAATCGAAATTATTAGAGGGCTTCTGCTTACCTAGGCCTTTAGCTGCTTTCTGCAAAAGGAATTTGATTATCGTGCACATTCTCATCGTGAACCGACTTCGACCAAGCCGCAAGTGTTCTTCATTCGTTCCTATAGTGGCCAACTTCGAATCGGGTAATTAAACGTTGATATATACTCGTTTTCATACATAGAACAGAAGCCCTAACTTTAATTTCATTAACAACTTCGGATTCATGATCAATTTGATCCAAATTGGTTCTAGGGTTCATATGGAAATTGGGGGGTTGAACCATTTAATGTTTAAAGGATTTAAAAAGGAACTCTAAACAGATGTGGGCGCTAGCCCGATTGGTAACCCGTGTCACTACTTGGCATGAGGTCTCGGGTTCGAACCGGGCCTCTGCCAACCTTGTTTTTTAACTTATTTTCCTACATTTTTGCTATTTAGAGAATTTATATTATACCAATAGATTTTAACAAAAATTAGTTTGTTAACTAAAACATTTCAGAAAGTATTAAACTAAATTTTAAAGATATAGATCTTTTCTAAAAATTTAATAACCTTTAAAAAATATCAAAGATTTAACAACATTACTAATTATTTATGTAATTTAAATGTTACAAACCTATTATGATTCAAATGTTGATTTTTAAAACATTATAAATCTATATGTTAAATAAATAATTATTAAAAGAGTTATAATTATTTAAATAATTGTTTAAATAATTAATTGTTCATTTAACTATGTTATATTTAATTAGTTAATAAAATTATTTCTTAAATTTTCGTTTAAGATCCTTGAAACTTATAAGACAATATAACATTTAATTATACTTTAGTTTTCATTTTATAATTAATTTTTAGGGCTTGACATTATAAGACCTTTATAAAGGTTATTTAAAAGGTGTAAAAACTTTATAAAATAACTTTAAATGATTTTATATTATTTTGCAAGGCATATAATTAAGTATTCAATAAATCATCTTTAACAAATTTTAAATAATTAATTTCTATATTATTTATATCTTTTCACACATTTTATTTAATCTTTATTAATTCAATAAATTATATTATTGAATCATTTTGAATATATTCTTGGTCTTATTAAGTTATACCATCTTTATTAAACCAAAGCATAAACGATTCATTTAACTATTTAAACCCCCAAACTCCAATAGAAACACTAGTTCACGTTTATTCGTTAATCTTATCTTTAAACTTAACTATGTAATATATATACGTTAGGTATCTTGTAAAAAGGAATCGTTGGAGCATCGTTAATTTCTTACTATCATCTTTTCTATTTCAAGTGAGTATTTCCATACCCCTTTTGCTTATTTTCACACTTCGGGGTGAAACATGTTAACTTATTATCATTGCACTTGTAAACTTATTTGAGACTTGTAAACCTATGGCAATTCATCTTGTAAAGTTGTGGTTAGTTGAACTTTTGTGGTTACCATGTTATGGCGTTATATGTACAATCATTAACTATTGCTAGCCCAGCGAAGTCATAGATCTATGGGTAAGACAAGCCTGCTTTGGTTGATCCAAGCACACTTAGCTGATCGTATATACTTTTAAACGTTTGAGACTTGTAAAACTTTGTCGAGGTTTGATTGTTGCATTGTTCATAACATCCCTAATCACTTTATTCACTAACTTATGACTTGAATTGCCATCTTTATATACTTATGTATTGAAAACTATGGAATGCTCACCAACATTTTTATGTTGACCCTTTTATTTTTAACATGTTTCAGGAATACCTCAAGTTTGATATCTACTCTTTGAAGCTTGCACATCTAGGAATGGACCTAGATAAATAAATGAAATAAGAATGACTTGTTACATTCTATGTTATGCTTATATTTTCCTTAAGACTTATGTTTGTAATTTGACAATTGAAACTTATGTTTAAATTATATTTGGATTATTAATGCGTTATGTGGCTGTGAACGATCTTAACTCTCACTCCTCGACGTTTCCGCCGTCAAGGTTGGGGTGTGACACATGAATTATTGATTTAATGGTTTGTTTATTTATTCAAGCTAAAAGACTGATATCATTGAAAAGGGTACAAGGGTAATTTTGCAACCTCTTTTTTTTAGTTATATTAATGTAAGTTACATTAAATCATTTACATTGGTGTAAGTAGTGTAACTTCATCATATTACACTAGTGTAAACAAAAGTAATGATTACTAAAGCACATTGCCAACAATTTGTGTGTAGTCTGACATTTTCATCTCTTATATACACCTAGACGAAAGCCAAATCCAACAATATCCATGTACGATTTATATATCTTCATAGGCTCACAACTTCATCTCACTTGCTTAAAATCATTCCAACCATCGGTTTTTTATCCTCCATTACATCTGGGGACTGGTACCTCATAGAATTTGAGGTTTTGTAAATTAAACAATAATGATTAGCAAAACTAAAATGGAACAAACAAAAAGAATCTAACACTACTATGATTTACTTTTATATTTGTATAGCAAAAAACAATGACCATATGAACTAAAATATAACTAAAAAGAAAGTAGCATCCATGCCTTTGAACATTGTATAAAGAAATTTTAAAAAGAAAAACATAAGATGTTTCATAACATAAATGATCATCTGGACTATAAAAAAATATAACAAAGAAAGAAAATAGTAACCACAAGAACTAAAATATCATTAAACAACAATCAATGGGTTTTACCTCGCTTACAAAAGAATAACAATACTTAACTTTGAATAATGTATTATCACACAAAGGATCATCTGAGAGTTTCATAACATAAATGATCATCTGGAGACCTTTCTACAAGGAGTTTGTCTTCATAATCATCCATTAAAACACTATCGGCTTGCATTACACCATCACCCATGCTTCAAATCAAAAGATAGTGGAAAAGGATGTAGTAAAGAAAAAGATGTAAAAAAAATAAAGGAAGAAGATAATGCTAGTGAGAATTAAAAAAATAAAATAAGAAAATATGGGTAGGTTTAGATCGATGTGATGGTTGTTAAAGTACTAAAGTTACAGACACCTTTTGTGTTAATAGTTAAATGAGGGATCATGTGTCAAAAACACAAAAATACCCCTCCAACTTCAATGGAGGGACAATGACATGGCAAGCTCCTATTGGCTGAAATGAGTTAATGGGTTTGGAAATCTAAAGTGGGTTAACAAATGATATGTATCTTATATATATACATATATATATATATATGTATATATATATATGTATATATATTTATATATATATATATATATATATATATATATATATATATATATATGTATATATATGTATATATATATATATGTATATATATATATGTATATGTATATATATGTATATATATATATACACACATATAAATGATAGTGTTAAAAGATTGAGATATGAATTTTGCTATATTATCCATTCGGATGTATGCATAAATATCATTTATTTATATTAAAACCTTAGTAGGTTTCTTGAGTATTTAGATAATAAGACATTGTTTGGAAGAATTTTTAAAAATATAGGTGAAATGACGTATTCTCATATATATTCTTTGATAATGTTAGTACAAGTGGAAAATAAGTGCTCATGTGAGAGACGGCTTATAGACAAATTTCTTATTTTTTTACGGAAACTACCTCTATCTTGCAGGCATTCATCATTGATAAATGTTAAAGCTCATGAATGTATTTTTAAAATAATAGAATAAAGTTAAAGCGAAACATCATTTATTTAAGAAATAAAAACCACGAAAAAGTTTTAAAACTAAATCCAAACAAAGATAATAATCCAAGAAGATAGGACTTCTGAAAATATAAGGAGATCTAAAAAGTAGAATCTTGAATGTTTTTGATGAAGCCAATCGCATCTAAATGAGTGTCAATAATGGGGTAGGAGGAGGTGCCAAACTTGGGCATCCTCAAAAAGGTGTGCTTCAAAATGTTTTTCATTTTCTTTCATCATTCACCAATAAGCTTCAACGAGGTGCTTGGAAGTGCGACATGTTACCACCCTTACTTTCATGTTAATGCCAGTTTATTTAACTGTAAGATGGAGTTAAAGTTGTCTTAAATCGATAGTTAGTCCCGTTAAAGTTATTAACTAGAGGGTTTAAGTGTCATTTCATCAAAGTTAGTCTATATAACTTGAGGGGCCTAAAAGTAATTTCCTCAAACCTGGTTTCACTATATAAACACCTTAGTCCCGTACACCTTCGCAACCCTAACACCATTCGAAACCACCTCTGCCATCCACAAGCTTCACCGTACGCGAGAAATCTTTCACGGCAGCCCCTCCAACGACAGCTTCCTCCACCGCAATCGTGTGTCTCCCGGTTGACCAACGTTCTCTTTTGTCCAAGTTCTATTGCTCCCCCGTTAACGGTTCGGTATGATTACTTTTCATTATTTGTTTTGGTGTGTGGTGGTTTCATTCTCGGTTGCTATTTTCATGATAATAGGTTCGATTGTGTTGGTGTATGTTAGGGTTATGTTTGATTAGGTTATGGTTGTGTGTTTTAGGTTGTGGTTGTGTGTTATAGGTCTCGGTTATTGATGATAGTGAATTACGGGCTCAAGGGATGCAATTGTTGTGGTGTGGGCGGTGGCTTTTGGTGTTCGGATGCCCATGTGCATGGATGTGTGAAGTGTGGTTCATGCATAATCTATTACATTCATGTATATCGTCGTATGTGTGTGTTGGATCTAGAAAGACTGGTGCAACCAAAATCAAATCACTTAGACTATTTTGGTGCAACTAATAAAGGACTTCCGAAGCTAAGTGTGGAACTTCCGAAGGAAAAAGGAGCTCTTCCGAAGAAAAAGTGTAAAACCAACTTCCGAAAGAAAACTCCAACTTCCGAAGACAAAGTATTCACTTTTGAAGATCAAAACTTAGAGTGAAAGATCAGAAGTCAACTTCTGAAGTATGAAAGAAGTCCTCAAGCCTCGGAAGTATAGAAGCCTCTTCCGAAGTATAAGTGGCTTTGGAAGAACTTGTTCTTCCGAAGCCAACTTACCTTCAGAAGACACTACTATTATCCAGTGGACATAAGTATGGTCTCCCTGACACTCCGCTGCAGACCTCTGAGATACTGCATGGCGTTTTCTCAAAAGCCATGTAGTTGACCATACTTTATTCCACTGTTTACCTTTATAAGTTAGTACAGTTGCCAACTTTAGTTGGTGACAAAAGGTAAGTCATGGACATGTCATGACTACCATATCTTAGATAATACTTTATCTAAGATACCTTAACTTTAGCATTGTAGTATATGCTTTAGTCTTAGGTTTCCAGCTGGTATCAAAGTATATCCGGTTGTAGGATCTAGTATATATAGTTTCTCATTGTAACTCATGTTTTATGCTTGTAAGAGTCTTGTAATACTTTGAGTTGAGAAGTAATATATACAAGTGCCTTGAAAATTATTGCTTTGTGTTCTTTGCTACTTATTATATTATTATCAACTCTTAGAAGAGATTCTACTTCATCTGATTTGAGTGTAATATAAGTGAGTTTGAGAGAAATCCAAGTGTTAAGTGACAAAACCGATCCTGCAATTGGTATCAGAGCTTTTTAGGCTCTTGATTGTGAGATCTTACCATCCTAATCAACCTGTTTTTCACTCCTCCTTACACCACACTCAAAATAGCCCTCAACAAGTCTGAAGTAGAGATGGGGACGATGACTAAAGCACCCATCATCACCCCTGAAAACTTCAGGTCATGGAGTAGACGAATGGAAGGCTTCATCAGGTATCAAGATAGCAAGATGTGGCAATCTATTGTCAATGGCCCGTATAAGCCTAAGGTGGCTGGTGGAAACGATGCCATGATAGAGAAAGCTGTTGAAGATTACTCTGATGAGGACTGGAAGAAGCTGGACATTGATAGCAATGCTATGACTGTTCTCATGACTGCAATTCCCAACTCCATCATGGTAGGGTTTGAGCATTGCAAGTCAGCCAAAAAACTGTTTGATGCACTTGCTCACATGTACTCAAGCTCAAATGACTCCAAGAAGGACTCACTGAAGCAGCAGTTCGAGAACTTCACCTACATTGCTGGAGAGACCCTCAGCTACCAATACTTCAGGTACATGGATCTCATTTCTTCCCTCCAGTCTGTGAGAATTGCTCTTGAACTTAAAGACCTCACAAGAAAGTTCATGAGTGCACTTCCCAATGAGTGGACGTTCTACCGTGTCTCTATCAAGAGAACAAAAAACCTGAACACACTCACTATGACCGAACTCTATGGCATCCTTGATGGATACCGTTTGGAAATGGAGAATAAGAGAGGTCATCAAACAAGCAGACCCTTGAGTCTTCCTGCTAGCAACGCTTTAATGGTTGCTGAAGGCTCAAGACCCTCCCAGCCTCAACAGTAGCTGACTTACACCCAACAGCCATCCTGTTCTTCTGGGCCATATATCACATTTCCTGAGACTCCAATGTCTCAACAAGCTCAGCAAAGCTCCTTTCAGGACAGCTGTGCTTTTGTCTCAGGAAGTGGACACTCTAGTGATTATCAGTATTGCTTTGATGATCTAGAGTGCTTCAGCCCAGATGACGTGGAATACGTGGACATAGTCTAACAAATGGCTCTCTTAACCTACAGAGCAAAGAAGTTCTTCAAGAGAACTGGAAGGCATTTTCCCCAGAACCCAATCAACAGCAAATTTGGGTTTGACAAAACCAAGGCCAAATGTTACAACTGTAACCAACTTGGTCATTTTGCAAGGGAATGCAAGGCTCCCAAGTCGAATTCGGGAACCCCACAGGCCTCCACACATCCTTCTACACCAAATCCCACTAGAAAGTCAACAGAGACATCTGCAATGGCTCAAGAAGTTGACTGGAGCTTCATGGTATAGGATGTGACTCCTGCTCAAGCACTCATGGCCGGAACAGATGACAATAAGGTATATGAACATCTCTGTACTCCTTCCTGTATTGCTAAGGTTAAATTGTATCAGGACTACAATATGGATATTACATACGATATTGAGTCTTTAAATGTTTTAAAATCTGATTTTAAAAGGGCTGAATCTGACTATCAAAGAAAAATTGAGGAGTTGGAGAAAACTGTGTCCTTATTAAAACATGAACACACAAACTATAAGACTCAAATAAAGGATTTAATATCCAAATTGTCTGAGGCTCAAGCCCAGCTTGTCACAGATGAGGCTCAAGCCAGGAAGTATGCTATTTCTGAGCAAAACTTCCAAGCCATTCTTGCATCATCCTCTCACTCAAAACTTTGTTACCAAAACAAAGGTGGGTTGGGAACCAATGAAATTGCTCCACCATACTCTTATGAGTCTATAAGACAACCAAGGTGTGGTACTGAAGAGCAAGAGGTTCCATCTGCTGACCCACCTTCTCATAAGTCAAAGAGTGATGCAACTATGGAGACCATCACAGGGAAGAACCAGGTAATTTTACCCACTCCTACCGAAGATGATCAACCCCTGACCACCAAAGCCAGAAGAAGCAGAGCTAAGACAGCCAGAAAAACTGCCAAGAAAGTGGTTGAGTCTAAGCTGAAGATAGACCCAAAGCAAAAGGGTGTATTCATCTCAGCTGGATTCCAGGTGGTTGGAAACTCTGATTCAGGAAAGGAGTGTAGTACCAGCACTCCTGTCCTACCAAAGGATCAGAAGTTAAAGGGAAAGGTTGCTGATGAAGAGAAAAAGAACAGGAAACAACAATCTTCAAATTCCCAAAAGATTAACATTGCATGCATAATGTGTGGTCTGCAAAACCACATGGCCAAAGATTGTTACTACAATCCTGCTAGCACACATTATGCAAATAATGTTAAAAAGGAAGGAGTCAAGGAAGGTTTCTCATTTGGACCATATCAAATGGTTCAAGTGATGAAAAAAGGAAAGCTTGTTTCCGAAGCAAGGTTGCTTTCGGAAGAAGGTCTTTCTTCCGAAGGGAAAAAGGCTTCGGAAGCTAAAGCTGTCAAGACTCAAAAGAATAAAAGAGTCCCCTTGAGACCATTCCAGAAGAAGACTGCTTTGGAAGAAAAGGTGGTGAAGGCTTCTTCCGAAAAGAAAGAAGTTTCGGAAGAATGCCAAGCTGCAAAAGCTTCAACAAGCTCATCCTCCATGATCAACCAAGGGATGGAATGGAAGATCAAGGAAGATGTTGTAGCCCAAACCTCTTCTTCAAAGACATCTATTGAACCCCCATGCATAAATTTTGGTTCAATTATGTCACTATCATTGGAAGAACCCAAGACCAACAAGGCTTGAGTTTCCAATCAAACTAATCATCTCATCTTATGTGCAGGAACATTCATATGACAAGAATAACAATGTCTGGATTGTGGATAGCAGATGCTCCAGGCACATGACAGGGAACAGATCTCCCCTTCAACATTTCAACATTATGATGGAGGTCCTGTCCAGTTTGGAGGTGAGGCCGGAGGATATATATCGAGCAGAGGAAGTATATCCAACGGAAAATTAAAGGTTGACAAAGTTAACTTTGTCAAATAGCTTGAACACAATCTGTTAAGTGTTTCTCAGTTCTGTGATCAAAAGCATCAAATGCTCTTCACAGAACATGAGTGCATAATCCTCAAACCCGGGATGACAATTCCTCAGGAATTGGTGCTTCTTAGATCTCCCAGGAAAGGGGATATGTACAAGCTGGATATGAACAATGCTTCCCCAATAGGAGAAGTATCATGCTTTCTTTCCAAAGCTGACGGTGATGAGTCAACACTATGGCATAAACGAATGTGTCATGTAAATTTTAAGACAATGAATAAATTGGCTAAAAATAACTTGGTACATGGTTTGCCTAAAAAGAAATTTTTTTGCAAAGATAACTGTGTTGCATGCTATATGCAAAACAGGGTCCTTGTAGTTAAGCCACATGGAAAAACCCCTTATGAGCTATGGAACAAGAGGCCACCGTTCATTGGCTTTCTAAGGTCCTTTGGCAGCAGGTGTACCATACTTAACACAAAAGAAAATTTGGCAAAATTTGCTGAAAAGTCGGATTTTGTTATGGGCCCCACTCTGTAAAAAGTAAAGATTTTGTTAATGATGTCGGATTATTTAAATGGACTAAACCTTACCGCCCCTGTCACATCCTCCACTGAAACGTCCCATCATCTTATCCACACCCCTTAAACCGCCATTTCACCCGTTTAAATAACTCCGGCTAATCACTTTCATCCTTTTTACCAAAATTACTGCCCTAAAAACTTTCTTCATCTCCAATTCACCTAATTCCGAACTATCTTCCTGCAACTTTATCAAATAGCACTAAACCCTCAGCACAACCAAGTCGCACTCCTTGATTCTTCAAGGGATGCTGACTTCTCATATATCATCTCCTTTCTAACCCAATCTTCTTATTACACTGCCCTGACTGTTAACCCCACAGTTTACTAAAATCGTATGTCTGAATTTTGGGCAAATGGTCAGATTGAAACCCTAAATGGGTTCGTGTCATAAGATCGAGCATTTGTGGCCAGGAGTTGGTCATCTCTGAACAACTCATCAGGGAGCATCTCGAGCTTCATGATGAGGGCGCTCCTACAGAGTTCCCTAAGGGATATTTGGACAACACTTATATCCAAATGGGATATGGTGGAGATGTAAGCAGGTAAACCGTTACAACTTTAACTTCTCTTACAACTGGAAGTTCCTGCTGTATGTAGTTTTTCATCGCTTGTCCAACAAATCTGGGGGATGGGATCAAATCTCATATGAACTTGGGTGCCTAGTTCATGGTTTGGTAAGAAGCCTCCGATTCAACTACTCAAGATTTATGCTGACCAATCTTATGGGAAACCTTCAACAAGACACATTCTTCATGTATCTCAGGTTTCTTCAGCACATAATCAATTGTGAGGTGGACCAGAGTAGCACTTGTTTGTGCAGCTGCTCTGATTGTTCCTCAAATGAGGCCGACCATCTTCAAGACTTTGAAGAGAGTGTCCACCAACTTCACCGGAAGATATACTACACTTCTTCCAGGTATGACTGAGCCAATGGCTCCTGGTGACATCCCTGTTAACCCTACAGGTGATGAACCCACACCAGCAACTACCCTCACATTGCCAAATCTACCTTCTCCCCCATCACCATCACTTATCAAAGACGCCCCAAACAAATCCTTGTTCAATCTTCTCTGATTGAACAAGCTCCTCCTATTCTATCCAAAAAGGATAGAGTGGAACAATGGGCTCCCACTCAGCCTAAGGTCCAACCATCCTTCATAATTGACCTCAATATGGGTTTTGAGTCTCCTCAGTCTCAGACCCATGAGCCCGAAACCCAAGCTGAAAACCCTCAGGGAGAGTCTTTATACTCCCCTGAGCAGCCAAAAAGGGACAGCCCCACCACAGGCTCAATGCCTTTAGACATTGATCAAAGTCCCAGGTCATTAGGCTTCACTTCTATATCCTTTACTGGCCTACTAATAGGAGCTGATGAAGAGATTATGTCTCTTCAAGGCAATGAAGTTGATCCATAACACCCTCTCAAGGATCAACAGAGCCCAGAGAGATCTCTTATCTTTAGCCCCCATCAGCAAGCCTTTACTGAGGTGAGTCCCACTGATGTGGAGGGGACTCATGTAGATTCAGCTGCCACTACTAAAGAAGCCTCAATGGACCCTCAGGACAGTGGTAACATTACTGAGACTGAATCTACGGCAACCATGCCCTTTGATGACTCTAAAAGAGACATCATTGAGCAAGGGAAACCAGGGCGCCAAGAAACCACATCTGGTGGTGAGGATGAACATACTAGGTATGTTACCTCATCTCCCTGTAATTCTTCAAAAGAAGATGAGGGAAGATTACAACTCACCATTTAAGACCTACTTTCTAAAGTCTCAAATCTTGAATCTAAGGTTAGGACTTTATAAGATAGGTCTGCCACTCAGCAACTTGAGATAGAAAATCTCAAGGCCAAACTAGCTGAGAAACAGATTGAGAGGTTTGTTAGGCACGTACCAATTCAGGTCTCATTGACCTCTTCCTCTAGCTCATCAAGCTCTCAAGATGATGCTACCAAAAAGAGGGAGAGTGTTCAGGGACAAAGCCAAAGACAAGAGGAACCACAAAGTCAAGCTCTCACTTCCTTAACTTCAAAATACCCTATGCAACAAGCTTCAGTTTTTCCTGAGCCTCCTCCAGTTGTAATTCAAATGGATCAAAGGATGCTCCAAGAACTCAACAGGTTCTTCAACAAGTTCCTGTTGGAATCTCCCATTGAACAGCCAAGTCCTGACCTGTCTGTGATTTACTTCGGAGCTCAAGAGCTTCAGAGGTTAAATGCACCTTCTACCACTATTGAGGAAGTTGGTCAACCTAAGGTCCAAATGAAATCTGAGATTAACTTCGAAGGGGAAACAAGGACTGATGGCCTAGCAACTGAGATAGTTGGGATAGATAGTGCATTCTCACAGACTTCCGAAGCACAAGTCAAAGCCTCGGAAGAACAATTTCAATCTTCCGAAGCTGAGATTGCAGCTGTGGAAGGACTATTCTCCTTATCCGATGATCTAATAGTCACAGATGCAATCCTAGAACTTGCATCTGAGGTTAATAGGGAGGATTTTCTCACCCAACCCCTAGGTCAAACATCAGCATTAACTCCAGCTTCCATTTTCACTACTCAACCTGAACCTTCCATCCAAGAACCCCCAAAGTCTAGCACTTCCAAAGACATCAAAGGAAAGAGGAAGATGACTAAGGAAGAGATTCAGGAGGAAGAAAGGTTAGAAAAGCTCAAAAGAAAAGGTAGACTTCCAACTGGAAAACTGCTAGCTGCCAGTAGCAAAGCAGCTACAGCCAATCAGGAGGCGGTCAACAATAGAAGAAGAGTGGAAATCATTGACAGACTTGTCAGTCTAGGAGCTGTGAGTGAAGATCTACTCCTGCTACCACTAGAGAAGTTAGTTGAGCTGGAAAAGGCAACTTTGCTGCAAAAACAGCAAAGAGAAGAAGCAGCAAGGTTGGCCTTAGAGGAAGAAAGGGAGAGGAAAGAAAGAGAAGCTGATCAGCAGCTCAGGATGGAAAGGATAACTTTCCTAACCTCCAGGGGTTTCTCTCTAGAAGAACTATCTCCACACAACAATGATACGATCTTATGGCTCTTCAACAAAGAGCAAGATCAAATGGAGAAAGAGAGAAAGAAAGCTGCCAACAAAAAGCTGATGCTGAAGAGGAAGAAGGAAGAAGAATCAGGACTAGCTGCTGCCAAGAAGATAGGTGAGAAGGCCTGGATGAAAAACTATCTCCGGGCTCATGGCTTCTCTAGAAGGCAGGTGGGTCCTATGTCTGAAAAGACCCTCCAGCGACATGTCAGTGACATAAAGCCAGACATTCGCTCGGGGAAGAGGAAGGAGATGTTCAGAAGGGGACATAAAATGATCTTCAAATCAACACTCAACCCCAACCACAACCTGAACCAATTCCTTTTCCATTCCCCATCAAAACTGAACCAACCACTAAACCATACACCCCTGAACCTACACCATCACCCTTACCAACCTCTTCACCTCAACCACCTAAACTACCTATCCTCCAACCCACAACACTAGCCAGAACCCAAACACCTCAACCTACCCAACAACCTCTCAAACCATCCCCTCAACCTTCTAAACATCTCCCCTTAGAGGAGTTCAAGGCAATCAAGACAAAGCTCATAAATTGCACAACCCTGAGCGACATCTCCTGTGAGGAGGATTCAGTCAAATTGACTTATGTTGATGGATCCTCATGTTCCCTCACTAGAGATCAATTTCTTGATCTGCCCAAAGGAACATTGGACCAAGCTGCAAATCTCCTTGGCCTCAATTCAGATACTTTGAATGAGGAAGAAAAGAAGCTAAGGAGAAAGCTGGTGACTCTACTAGATACAAAGAAAGGTGACAGGGTGCCAAGACAACCTCTTGTGCCTAGGAAGAAGATCATCCAGTGGAGGTTCGAAGACTCTTCTCACAACTTTGTTGTTAAAAGAGAGAATGGAGAGCTCAATAGGCTAAATGCCTCATCTCTGCTACACTCAAGCAGATTTGATATTGCTGAGTTAGCAGAAAAGCCATTCTCCAACCCCTCCAACTATGAAGTAGTTGCTCATATCAGAAATCATCTGGGCAGTCTTCATATGGCCGAGCTAACTGCTAGGACCAAGGTTGAAGAAGAGTTGAAACTGAGAGAGGATGAGAAAAAGAAGGGATCAACAACCAAAGGCAAAGCCTTTCTACAAATGGTTGAAGGTCCTGAACTTGAATGCATAGTTAGATGGGAGTATGACTATAACTCCCGTCAACTAACTCTTTTCAGGGGGCCACAACAAAGGGTACATGTCATTCAGAGTGATAGACTGGATCTCCTATCCACTAATAACTTGTACAAGCTTCTCAGCACCACTTCAGGGAAGAACAAGGAAACATACACATACCTTTTATCCCTGGTGTTGAAAGCTTTGAGAAGCAGAAACAAGTGAGGTTTTGGTAGCATCAGCCTAGGGAGAGTTTGTTGGATCTAAAAAGGCTGGTGCAACCAAAACCAAATCACTTAGACTATTTTGGTGCAACTAATAAAGGACTGCTGAAGCTAAATGTGGAACTTCCAAAGGAAAAAAGGAGCTCTTCTGAAGACAAAGTGTAAAACCAACTTCTGAAGGAAAACTCCAACTTCCGAAGACAAAGTATTCACTTCCAAAGACCAAGACTTAGAGTGAAAGATCAGAAGTCAACTTCCAAAGTATGAAAGAAGTCCTTAAGCCTCGGAAGTATAGAAGCCTCTTCCGAAGTATAAGTGGCTTTGGAAGAACTTTTTCTTCCGAAGCCAACTTACCTTCAGAAGACACTACTATTATCCAGTGGACATAAGTATGGTCTCCCTGACACTTCGCTACAGACCTCGGAGATACTGCATGGTGTTTTCTCAAAAGCCATGTAATTGACCATCACTGTTTACCTTTATAAGTTAATACAGTTGCCAACTTTAGTTGGTGACAAAAGGTAAGTTATGGACATGTCATGACTATCATATCTTAGATAATACTTTATCTAAGATACCTTAACTTTAGCATTGTAGTATATGCTTTAGTCTTATGTTTCCAGCTGGTATCAAAGTATATCCGGCTGTAGGATCTAGTATATATAGTTTCTCATTGTAACTCATGTTTCATGCTTGTAAGAGTCTTGTAATACTTTGAGTTGAGCAGTAATATATACAAGTGCCTTGAAAATTATTTCTTTGGGCTCTTTGCTACTTATTATATTATTACCAATTCTTAGAAGAGATTCTACTTCATCTGATTTGAGTGTAATATAAGTGAGTTTGAGAGAAATCCAAGTGTTAAGTGACAAAACCGATCCTGCAGTGTGTAGTGTGTGTTCGGTTCGCATTAGGGTTCAGGTATGTGGGTGTGTGCGTGTGACTTGAGTGTTTATCTTGCATGTGTGTTCGTCGTGTGTATGAGTCATGGTTTGTGCTACATTTGATTTTCAGTGTGTGATTGGATAATGGTGCATAGTTAGGTTGCGGGAGTATGGGTGTGGGATTTCATTACGGTAGTGTGTGTAGTAGGGTGTTGTTGTGGTGTGTTTGAGGTCCAATCGTGGTTGGTGGTGGCATGTATGTTGTTACATGGTGTGGGTTATGGTTGAATGGTGGTTGATGTTATGATCTTTAGGGTTTGTTGGGTTAAGTTCATGGGGTATGAATTGTGCATGTGTGTGTAGTTTTGGTTGGAGTTTGATGCATGGCAGCATGTATGTATACATAGGTATAACATTATGTATGTAAGTGTGTATGACATGGTTTATGT
Source organism: Flaveria ramosissima (assembly GCA_025215565.1). NCBI lineage: Eukaryota > Viridiplantae > Streptophyta > Magnoliopsida > Asterales > Asteraceae > Flaveria > Flaveria ramosissima. The sequence continues at coordinate 23,007,213 of CM046036.1, forward strand.
ATGTGAATTGCATGGAGTGTGTGTGCATTGAGTGTGTGCATTATGTGATGCATGTGTATTATGTATATAAATATTGTATATGTGTGCTATATATAATATATATTGTATATGTATGTTATATGTATTAAAAGTAAGGCATGATATGTGGTGACTAAACTCATACATATATAGATATATTATAATACCATAAGTGCGTTAAGTATGAATCATTTTTACATCATGATGCGTGAGTTTGCATGTGACTGTGCTTGCATGTAATTAAGGGGAAACACCGATGACTTGTATTGTGTAAGAGTCGGGAGTGCGGAACCATGCAATTTAATTTCAAATAGTTAATTCGATTAGTAATATTTAATATTAATTAAATATTAAATTTAAATCCAGGTGTTTTGGAAACCTAATTACCTGCTCTTTGCTTTTACTGGTTTGTTGTGCTACTTAAGATGAATTTACAGCCCCACTTTCTTATAATCTCTTCTGGTGAAGAGAAACATGTTCTTTCTAAACGTTATTTCGTTAGATCGGTATTAGTGTATTATCACATGTTTACTTGTGTTGTACTAATTTAAGTCCTCACTTTCGAATCGTTTATTTATGTACTTTGGCAGGGTAATTATGAGTAAATCTACTGGGTTTGACAAACTTCACCCGGGCTAGGCGTGCTAACAAGACTGCATGTCAAACAAGTGTTTAATTGACCTAATTTCTGTTGTTGTGGTCTGGTGACCACAGCCGAGGCATACTTACATTTGTCAGCTTCGGTTGCGAACTTCATACACTATGTAACTTGATATGTAGACTAGTTATCTACTGATGTACGTTGTTTGTAGGATCTGCTATTTCTGACTTATTATTGTTTATCAAAACCTGTGAACTCACCAACCCTGTGTTGACACTTTAGTATGTTTCTTTCAGGTTCTTAAGATGTGCACGACTAGGAGCATTTCATCATTGCATACATTTTTGATTGATTTAAATAGTTAAACAATGTTTTCTGCAATTATATTTATTTGGGTTGTGCGTGTTTTGCGTTGTTTGAAGTTATTAACTATTAACTGATTTCGCTTCCGCAAATGTTTCTTAGAACTTATTATTAACTATGTTTTGGTTTTATCTGACAACAATAATACTACATTATGTAATTATTGTGTCATTTGGTGTAACTATCGGCTGAGATCGTGGTATGTCATGCGCCTAACGGTAAAACCTCGTTGTGAAAAATGAGGGTGTGACACACATGCGAGACCAGTGGTTGGTCATCCAACATTTATACAAATAATACTTTGGTCCTTACTAGCTTTCCCCTTTGGTGGTCGGCTCATGTTTTGTCAGCTTGACTCGTTACTACCCGCTTTAAGATAGTGAGACCCTCAACGCCATGTGTTGCTCCGTCCACGCCCACGACCTACGACGTCTATTTGGGCCTTGACCTTTCCTTTTTGCTCATTCACTCTAAGCACTTGCCATATTTGCTTCTGGGATTGGACTCGAACCAACTAGTCATGCTTGGTGGTTTTGAAGTAGGAGTTTATTGTTTTGCTCCGCAACCAAGAGACATAATACTAGTTCTGAGTATTTAGTGAATCCACATTCTTGGTATAGTTGTGACAAAAGCAAGATAGATGCATGGGCGTGGAGAAAATCTTTTCAAGCATGTCTGCATCCGTTATATTGTCTCCACATAATTTTAGTTCAGATGTGATCCGAAAAAGAGCAAAGTTATACTCACTAACAATTTCATAATCTTGTAGACTTAAATGGAGCCATTCCTAGCACACATTTGGCAGTAGTACCAACTTCTGGTGGTCAAATCGATCTTTAATATTTTTTCACAGCTCGAGAGGGTCTTTTAAGAGGGGTTTTTTTTATTGTAAGGTATTCCCTCTTCAAATCTTCATGAAGGTGATGACGAAGGGTTATCATTGCTTTAGCCTTGGGGGAGGTTTCGTTCCCCTCGCGAATCGTTTCTCCTAGGCTTTTTGCTGTTAGGTGGATTTCATCATCTAGAGTTTACGGGGTGTAATTTTTCCCAAAGATGTCGAGGCCAACGCAATCTTGTTTTGAAAGGTTCACTGTTCTGCTTGCAATGGTACTTTGACAAACAAACAAGGGACGCTTTGAAAACTCCAATCTTCAATCAAGATCAGGCCTAGAGCAAAGGTACTGCTAATGTGTAAAAAAAGTAGAAGATGTAAACTTAAGTGTGTCTAAACTTATCACCTTTTTTATATTTTATAGTACGATATAATTAAAACTGAAAATTACAATATTAATGTGATAATTACTCGTCAAACATAATCGAAAATTAGGTCGGTTGTGGTAATCATTAGTGATTTTACAGCACTTCTATAGTTCTATTAGTATTTCTTTTTTTTTTTTTTGAGTAAAATATCATTTTCGTCCCTGATGTTTTGTTGAATTTGTCATTTCAATCCAAATATTTTTTTGGGCCATTTTAATCACTGTAGTTTACCAAATGTTGTCATTCGCATCCACTCCATTAACTCCGTTAAGATCTCCGTTAAATATGAGGGTTATTTGGTCTTTTTCAACACCTTAATTATCCAATTAAAACAATATAATCAATTAATATTTAATTAAAACTAAAAAACATATGAAGCGACTAGTGAGACCGGACGCTTCGATTTAAAAGTTCCGATTAACTCTAACTCATGTTGTTCAATTGAGGTCTGCTGTAAGATTTCAATTGATCTTCATGTTTTGTTCGAAAGTGTACCATTGTTTGATTGAGATCTACTGTTGTGATATTTTGTTTGATTGAGGTCTGTTGTTGTCACATAACCTGACAATAGCAGATCTCAATCAAACAAAGCGTGACAACAACATACCTCAATCCCACAGTAGACCTCAATCGAATAAATGTACACGTTAGAACAATATATGAAGATTAATTGAAATCTCAAAGCAGACCTAAATCAAACAACATGAGTTATAGTCAATCTCAAAGCAGGCCTAACGGCTTCACTAGTCGTTTCATATATTTTTTAGTTTTAATTGAATATTGATTGATTAATTAATTAGAGTGTTGAAAAAGATTAAAATACCCTCATATTTAACGGAGATCTTAACGGAGTTAATGGAGTGAATGAAAATTACAACATTTGTTAAACTATAGTGACTGAAACAATAAAAAATTTTTTTTTGAATTGAAATGAAAAATTAAACAAAATATAAAAACGAAAATGACAATTTATCATTTTCTTTATTATATAAAGTGATTGTTTGTTAAAATTAAAGAGAGATAAAACTCTTTCACCGTATGATCCTTATTTTCTTTCTCCATAGCCGTACGTTTTCATTTCTTCAAGCATCCCTTCTTTCAATTTTCGACCTTCGCATGATATTAATTCCTTCATCGTCACTTTAGATGCAATCGCAGAGATGGGCTGCTTTCTGATGTGCAGAAATTTCCTGAGCTTATATTCCTTCAATCAACCAAAACCACCATCAATTCATTGCAATAACTGTCAAAAAAGACCCTTTGAATCTTCATTTCAATGGCGAATTAATCCAACCGTCAAACACCCACATCATTTCTTTTCAAACACCAACAACCAATTCAGGGTGAACTCTTTCAAAGACAGTAATGGAGATCAAACCACTATGTCTGTTTCTCATGCCCACCAAGTGCTCGACGTAATGCCTGATTGCACTTTGGCTGATCTCAAAGCAGCTTTTCGGGCCAAAGTATGTTTTTACAGCATTTGTTTATTAGTTCATTTGCAAGAATTACTGAACAGTGTAGGAATGATGTATTGTCTGGTACTATTCCATGGTTTAGTATGTTTTAAGTCCATTTGCAAAGAAACTGATTCCAATTCAAGATTACCATTTAATGTAGACTCTAAAATGATCCAGTGTCATAATGTCATATAGTTTATAGACACTTGAGTAACATATGAAGTTGGTGTTTACCGATTTCTAGACGTTTACTGCATTTTGTACGAGGGGAGTGTATCTTGGATGAGTGCAAAGCATATCGTTCTGTTGGTAGTTTTCATGTTCTTTTTAGTTATTTTCCTTTTTCACAGGTGAAACAATTCCATCCTGATGTTAGAAGGAGTGAGGATAATAGCTCAGATGCAATGATTCGCCTTGTCATTCAGGCCTACGAGGTAGATGTTATCTTTATGAATAAGTTGGTGACTGTTCTAGTTTCTTTAGTTTGGTTTTCTATAAGATAGTGCATAAAAAGCGGCATGCAACAACAAAGGCCAGACTTTGATGTGAGATGATTGTGGTTTACTGAGTTGCATATGAGCACCATTTTCACCTTTTTTGTGCTCTATGTTAAACAGATTAAACGAGTAAAATTATAAGGTTTTTCTGAATGTGAACGAATCAAACGGGTAAAAGTTGCCCAAAATCTATTTTTTATGCATACAACATCCTAAATATATTTTATTTAGAAATTTCAATATGATTGTAATTTATTGTTTTTTTGGAATAATGATTTAGACGTACATTCAAGATACTTAAAAAAGGGAAATCAAAGTTTGTGGGTCAATTAAACGCAGTTTCAACCTGACCTCATTTTGGCAGATTATTTAATCTGTCTATCCCTCTAGCTATGATGCATAGTTTCTTTAATCTTTTTTAGAAATGTTCTAACTTTTTCAAAGATCTATACATGTGAACCTTGATGAGGACTCATTAAAATCTGAAATAATTTTCTTGCAGGTGTTATCCAATTTAAGCAAATCAGAAATCATTGAGAGGTACCCTATGACCTTTTTTTTGTTGAAAACAAGTAAAAAGTTCAGGTCCTAACTTCTAATTGTGTTTATTTATGGTTGTGATTGTTTCCTTGTGGCTTTGTAGTGAATGTCTAGACCCCTTTGATGCTCCTGAGTGTGAGGCATTTGACATCTTTGTTAATGAGGTTCTATGTGTTGGCAAAGGTAAAACTTTTTTCATTCTTAGATGTTATACTTTCTGCTTCACATTAAAATGAATAATTTAATATAACACTAACATAGTTCTCATTTCTTCTTGGACACTCTTCTCTATAACATAAGCTTGTATATGACAAGATTAGATTAGTTTCTCAGAAGGAACAAAACAGAATCAGAAGACACTGAAAAAATTATAATACATATTCCCAATGAGTTAACGATGTTCTATTTGAATGTGACCTTGGTTGCCCAAAAATATTTTCCATCATATGGGTAATAATGCTATATTTAAGCGTTTATCTTCTCTAAAGGTGGTAATTTCAACTCATTTACATTTGAAAGGATCGATTTGGATTGTTTTTTTACCCTAAGTGGCTGAAATCAGAAAATGGTAGGGAAAGGGGAACAGGCCCAATGGTGTGAAAGTCACCGAAGGTCTAGTTTTAAAGAATACTGCCACCCAAATCACTTGGTTAAATATTTAGGTTGTTACTGTGATAATGATCTTTATTTTGTCAAATACAGCACATCAATTATTATAGAAAAAATTATGAAAATGGATAGTCTGCCTAATCTGACCCGACCCATTATGGCAGGTTCTAAAAAATTGACAAAACTCGTTTTAAACAGTTGTCTATCTCGCCCATTTGTCACCTTTAATATTCTCAAGTTAGAGGAAGTTTAAAAATAGAAACCAACCTTTTGAAAATTGATGTACTTTAAAATACATACTTATAAAGGTATTCCTATCTCCTAATATATTTTATTTGATTAAGGTAATAATTTTTATGACCTATGTTGGTCTACATATCTGCAGGGTGTCCTTACTCTTGTGTAAAGACAGCACCTCATGCCTTCACGTTCAGTTCTTCAACAGGAACCGCACATGCAACCTCTCAAGGTTGGTATCTACAAGTAGTGATCAGCATAGTTGGTCAACATATCTAATATCAGTTTCTTATCTTAATCAGGTCATGGGGAGGATTATAAGGTACAGCTTGCAGTTGGGCAGTGTCCCAGAAGTTGCATTCATTATGTAACACCTTCTCAAAGGATTATTTTGGAGGAGCTACTTGGGAGGTATACACCCAGTCCCCACCGTAACCCGAAACAAATGTGTTGACTTTGTAATTAATTTAGGATTCATCTGTTGAAACTAACCCGTTTATAATTCGCTATTAGAGCCAAGATTTGTAGAAAATGGTCGGCTTGATCAGATAACAATCACTCGGTTAGGGTGTGGGTCAAAAATGGTTGGGTTGGATTGGCTGACCCACGAACTTTTTTCGATTTTAGATATTTTCAGAAGAATAAATTAAACATGTTACATGTGTATATATGATTACAGACTGTTTTATTACTATCTAGACTTATTTTCAGTGAGGTGATAGCATAGGTTTTATGCATTTGAACACAACCCAATAGCTTGCAACCAGCTTTGACACATTTATTATGTTAGTTAACTCTTTTGACTTAACCGATTTAACCAGTTACAGAATCCAATTCGACCCATTTGTATGTTAATGGGCCAGAATTGCCTTGTCTGCTCATGTTTGTTTAATTTTTGATAAGATTTATCGCTTTCCATCTCATTTGGCTTTTTTTGCGTTTGTAGCATCTTGAACATGCCTTTTGATTGCTCTGCTGAGGCGGAATTACTTTACTCTCTCATTGTAAAAGCAAAATATGAGAACAACCGTTACACGAAGCCAAAGAAGAAACCCAATGTGTCAACCAAACATGTTGATTGGTATTGATGTTTTGGCGATCTTGTCATTTGTGTATATCTTGTAAACCATTATAGGAGAAAACACGTGTATGTACATATTTCTTCAATGATAAAATACATAGTTATAACTTGTTGCTACACGAATATTAATCAAGGGATTAAGACTCGAGAGCAGTGCGTAAACGAGTTTGCTGTTGTGGATTAGGCAGGGGCTTTGGTTACTGAGAAAGCGGGATGCAGCTGGAAGATGGGATGCGACTGGGCTTGGGCTTCACTAAGCTGGGCTTTAGGTGGACTTGGCTTCGTCTGGGCAGAGTACCAAGAACCTGGCTGAGACTTGACGTGAACTTCAGCTAACTGGAATATCTGCGAGACAACAACACCGTGAGCCTCGCCTCGGACAGAAAGGGATTTCTCCCCGAGACCACACTCCGGCGTGAGAATAAGTATTTGTATTGAGAGAGCTGAATAAGTAAATGACTTGTAATTATTGTTGTGTGAATGTATGTGTGTATTGGTTTCAATCTGGTTCTTCTTATGGAATTTCAGAAGTATTTATAGTGTTGAAACATGGGGTTTGAACATAGCATGGTCTTATTTTTGGAAACCTGTAGTCAATGATCTGGGACTGAAATTCCCTAGCTTAGAGTTTCATACCCTTCTGGTGTAAAGGGTTTCTGACTAGCATTAATGAGATTTGTCTTGATAGTTGACCTGGGGATATGGGGGCTGTTCTGACTTCCTGGCATTGTTTTGGCACTACTCGTTTTGTCCTCTTTCTTATTCCTTTGCAACCAATGAATGGCTTCCTTGGTTGTCAAGTGTGCATAATAGTCTTCATAAGTGTCGAACATGAGGGTTCACTATGTTGCTTTGGTGATACCGTGCCTAGCCGCGGCTTCGAGCTGGTTTCGCAGCTTGGCCGCGGCTTTGGTGGAAAAGAGCTATAGTGCCGCGGCTTCTAGCTTATAGCTTGGCCGCGGCTTTGGCGGGATGGGGGTATGCCGCGGCTTTGGCGGGATGGGGGTATGCCGCGGCTTTGGCATAATGGGGTATGCCGCGGCTTTGGCATAATGGGGGTATGTCGCGGCTTGGGGATAATGGGGGTATGCCGCGGCTTGGGGATAATGGGGGTATGCCGCGGCTTGGGGTATGCCGCGGCTTTGGCATATTGAAGGTATGCCACGGCTTTTAGCTTGTAGCTAGGCCGCGGCTTTTAGCTTTTGATTATTTAAACCGTTACGAGCTTTACCTGGCTCTTTGGGGGTGTTACCCCTTCATGTCCCCCCAGTCCAATGTCATGGTATCCTCCATGTCATTGGATTAATAATTGGTTTCTTTCTTTGGCGGCTGTACTTCCTTGTTTTTTCAACATGATGTGACTATTTTCTTGACACCATTTCACTTTTTCCTTGAGCCCCGTTCCGGGGATCCATCAGTCATTCGCCTTTTCTCGAGTCATGTGCACATCTTACGTCATACTTCCCTCGAGCCGCGGCCCGGTAGCCGCCCCTAGCCCTCGATTTTTGGCTAGTGGGCCTCGATTGACAAGGGCTCGCAGCCGCCTCCCACTCCTCGGCCTCCGGGTCCGAGGCCTCGAGCTGCGGCCTCAGCCGCCGTGCGGCTCCGCGGTTCTTGGGTCTTCGTGTTGGGTTGCGGCCCTAGTCTCCTCTTTGTGGGCCAAACCCCTAGGGGTTTTTTCTTCTATAAATATGCCCTCATTTCTTCTACAAATTCACCAATCTCTCCATTCACCTTACCTTCTTCTCTCTCTTTCTTTTCCTTCAAGCTTTCTTCAAGAGCACAAATTTTCCTGGTAAGTTACTCGAACCTTTATCTTTCGCGTTTATAATGGAGTGTAGAAATGACGTGGTTCTTCAACACTCGGTCATCTCTCAAGATTTTTTAAACAACTTTACGCTTCGCTATGGTATTTCTTCCGAGCTTAGCCCTACCGTCCCTCCTCCCTCGTCGACCGTGAGGGATGCCCCGGTTGGGACGGTAGCTCTTTACACTTCATTTTTTAGCTTTTGTAACTTTCGCATCCCTGTTAGTCGGTTCTTGTGTTTACTTCTTAGGCATTATGATATCCATTTATCGCAACTTGTTCCTTTAGGACTTATTAAGGCATACCATTTTGAGATATGTTGCCGTGCTCGTAACGTAGAACCCGAAGTCAATCTTTTTAGGACTTTTTACAAGTTGAATAGGATAGGTGATTGGCTCACTTTTGAGAAGAGAAAAGCTCCTAAGCCTCCTTTGATTTCCCGAACCATAACTAGCCTAAAACATTGGAAAAATCATTTCTTTTTTATCTCATCTAGCATAGTTCCATTTGAGATGTGTTGGTTCGAAAACAGTAGACCCATTCAGGATCCCTTTCCCGAGCCTGACACATTTGATCTGTCCGCTTATGACCTTTTGAGAGCCGAGCCTACTCCACTCCGTAGCTACTCTGAGCATTTCCTTGTGATGGCCGGCGTTAGTCGTAACTGGGCTGACCCGAACGCGGTTCCATTTATGACTTATCAAGGGAAACGTAAGTAGCTTCCCTATTTTGTGTCTCAATACATACGTTTATCCATCTGATTATTGCTTGTTTGACGTGTTTGTACAGGTATGGGTCTGTTTGAGCGCATGAAATTGTCTGCGAAAGAGGATGTTTCTGAGCAGGCTGAAGCTTTGCCTGAGGGTGCAACTTCTGTCTTGGATACCAACGCTGGTTACGTTGTTCAACCCGGTGAAACCATGTCACCTCCTACTCGCAAACGAAAAGGTGTTGATGAAGCCTCTGCTCCTTCTAGTCGCCCCAAGATGAAGCGCAAACAGGGGTTGGGCGGCCCAGGGCTGCGGCCGCGGCCCTCCCCCCCTCTTTCGCCTGCCGCGGCTCCCCAAGGGGAGCCCTCAGCCGCGGCTGAGGCTGCCTCTGGTTCGGGTTCTGGCAGTTCCGGTTCTGATTCTTCGTCTCCTGGTGAGAGCTGTTCCTCATACTCGAACATTATCCATATTCATATGTATATATGTGAACTGTCTCTAACCTTGGTGATCATTCGGTTGGTGGTTCAGGTAACGAAAAAACGGCTGCTTCCTCTGAGTACTCCGAGCTGCATGCAGAGGATAAGTTTATTCCCGACTGGGAGCTGACCAACGGGACAACTTTCGAGACCCCAGATGCGTGTAGGGATTTTATGTTTGCATCCCGCACACCTGCAGAATTCTTTCGTGGGGAAGCTTTGAAGAATAGGGCATTGTCGAATGTCGGTTGTCAATCTATGGTGAACAGTTTGTTTTCATTTGTGGAGATTCACAGTCGTTGGGTAGACGGTGTTAACGAGATTCGTGACCTCAAGAAGCAGGTGTCCAAACTGGAAGTTGAAAATGCTTCCCTTAAGTCCCGTTGTGACGCGTCTGACCATGTTAAGGAAAAGCTTACTGTGGATCTCAGTGGTGCTCAGGAGGAGCTATGTATTCAACGGGCTGCAGTGAAGAAACTTACCTCGGACTTGAAGGATAATCAACTTGCATCTGAGAAACGAATTGCGAATCTTGAGGACAAGGTGTCTCTTCTCACATCGGAGAAGAAATGGATTGTTTCCGAGGGTGTTGCCTTGGCTTTCAACAAGGTTCGTGACAGTGACGAGTTCCTTGATTCGTTGGCAAAGATCAACAGTTTATCAGACAAAGTTGGTTATAACGCTGGTTTGTTGGATGGTGCCCGCCTTGCTGCCGAGGGCAAGAAACCGGAGACGGCGAAAAACTTTGATAAGAATGCATTGAAGAAACTGCGAGCTGAGTCAGATTCATTTGACAAAGCCACATTTCCCATGACCAAGACCATTGCTGCAATGCATGATTCACCTTTTGAGGAGTTCAAGTCATTCTTGACCATCCCGCCTGAAGACCCTGCTCCAGCGTAGTTAGTTTGTTTGTTGGACATTTATTTTGTGATGCTATTAGACTTGTACTCTGACTCTATGTTTGTTTCGTAATGATATTCATGCTTTTATGCTCCATGTCTTTGTGTCGGTTGTTGACTTTGCGAATTGTTGATGCCTCACCATGACCGCGGGATGTTATGCGGCTTTTGGCCACGATTGTTTTAATCGCACGATATTATTATGATAATGCTTTGCTAAGGCCTTCATCGCGACCCGCAGCTCCGGCCGCGACTCGAGGTTCGGCTATGGGCGTCTTAAACCTTGTCGCGACTTTCCCTTAAATGCTATTGGCTGCGGCTTTTGACCACGAACCACTTCTCGGCCGTAGCTCGTTTTTAATGCTGTTGGCCGTGGCTTTTGACCACGAACCACGTCTCGGCCACAGCTTGTTTTAATGCTGTTGGTCGTGGCTTTTGACCACAAACCACGTTGGTGTTCTAAGGCCTTTGGCCGCGGCTCGTTTTGGTGTTCTAAGGCCTTTGGCCGCGGCTCGTTTGGTGTTCTAAAGCCGTTGGCCGCGGCTCGTTTTGGTGTTCTAAAACTGTTGGCCGCGGCTCGTTTTGGTGTTCTAAAACCGTTGGCCGCGGCTCGTTTTGGTGTTCTAAAACCGTTGGCCAAGGCTCGTTTTGGTGTTCTAAAACCGTTGGCCGCGGCTCGTTTTGGTGTTCTAAAACCGTTGGCCGCGGCTCGTTTTGGTGTTCTAAAACCGCGGCTTTTGACTATAAAACACTGCTTGGCCGCGGCTCATCTCAGCGATGTTGGCCGCGACTTTCGACTATGAATCACTTCATGGTTATGACCCCACTTGCTCACAACATTGCTATGGTTAAATTTCTAGCCGCGATTCGTAATCTCGGCCGTGACTATGGCCTAGGGCGCGACTTTGGTTTTGGTTGTGAACTTCCCCTTGGTTTCTACTTGCTTGTTGCTACGGTCGCGGCTTGTTCTTGGTTACAGTTTTGGCCGCGACTTCATACAACACTGTATAGTTTGGTTATCGCATGTCATTCAACTTATGAGTTGTTATTTTCACTATATAATCCGCGTATTGTTGCCCTCTCACTCGTTTTGATTTCGAGTTAACTGCTTTTCTGGCTTTGGTTTTACAGCCGAATGAAAATGCATAACGTGGAATGGCTCTAACTGTTTGCCAATATATGACCATGCATAAGAATGAATGTCTATGACTGGTTACTAACAACGAGTTGTGTTTAATCATGGTTATGTTTAACTTTAGCTTGACAGATGTTTGCATCGTTTGGTTACTTGTTTGCGGATGTTGCTCGAGTATTGGTTTCATGTTTCTTTCTTTGCTCTCACGCTATTGAGGCTTCAAGACTCAATAAGATTCTGGTTATAAAAAGATTCAATAACTGGATGTAACTGCTGGTGCTCGTATGCACCTTCTTTCTGAAAAATGAGTTACACTTGTTTAAAAATAAAAGCTACTACATGTAGCACCGTCTGAGCTGAGCTCCGTTCCACGTTCTTGGGATAACTGCTCCATCTAGCTGGCTGAGCTTGTAAGCTCCATTGTGCCCCACTTCAATGACTTGATAAGGTCCTTCCCAACGCGGACCCAGCTTGCCCTGATCTTGAACTCTGCTTGCTTCATTACTTCTCAAGACGTAATCACCCACCCTGAATGTTTGGTGCTTCACACGAGAGTTATAGTATCGCTCAACTTCCTTCTTGTGCTTTGCCTCTCGGATTGCTGCCACCATCCTTCTTTCCTCCAGCAAATCCAAATTAAGCCGCAGGTTGTCCTCATTCTCTTGCTCAGGGGCTTGTGTGACCCGAGTTGTTGGTATGCCTATCTCAACGGGTATCATGGCTTCCGACCCGTAAGTTAGACTGAATGGGGTTTCACCATGGCTGGTTTTGGGCATGGTCCGATGGGCCCACAAGACATTGGGTAACTCTTCCACCCAATTCTTCCCTTCAACACCCAGTCTTGTTTTTATCCCTTCCACGATGCTGCGGTTAACTCTCTCGACCTGACCGTTACCCTGTGGGTGTGCCACTGACGTGAAAATTTGTTGGATTTGCAGCTCTCTACACCATGATTTGAATGGATTTTCCGCAAACTGCTTTCCGTTGTCCGTTACGATGAACAACGGAAGTCCAAAACGACAGATAATGTTTTCCCACGTGAATTTCTTTACTTGCTGCCCTGTGATTGACTTCAGAGCCTTGGCTTCTACCCACTTGGTGAAATAATCCACGACCACTAAAAGAAATTTAACTCCTCCGGCTGTAACTGGGAAGGGGCCTACAATATCCATCCCCCACTTCTGGAAAGGCCACGCAGCATGGGGGATTAGATCATTTTTGGGCCTGTGGCACATTGGTGCGTGCCTCTGGCAGCTGTCACATCTTTGGATCTCTTCGGTGGCACTCTTGTGCATCCCGGGCCAGTAATACCCCGCTCCCATTGCTTTTGCTACTACCATTCTTGGTCCCGCATGAATGCCACAGATGCCTTCATGTATCTCTCTTACGACATAATTTGCCTCGTCCGGCGTAAGGCATCGTAATAATGGCCCCATATAAGACTTTCGGTACAGGATCCCTTGCCGCAGCTCGTACTGCAGTGACTTCGTTTGAATGGCTCTGGCATCTCCCTTCTCTTCAGGTAGATCGCCGCTTTCCAGGAATTTGACAATTGGATCCATCCAAGATCCTTGCGCTACTTCATTCACCGAGACTATCTCCTTTTCTTCAATTGACGGGGACTGTAGCACTTTAACCCTTACTTCCTTTGCCAGATGGCTGAAGGTGACTGAGGCAAGCTTGCTAAGGGCGTCTGCCTTTTTGTTTTGGCTTCTCGGAACGTGTGAGACATTACATTCCTCAAAGCTGCTGATAAGATCTCTTGCTTTACTGAGGTATTGCTTCATTGTTGCTTCCTTGGCGTCGTAAGACCCATTAATCTGATTTGCAACCAGCAATGAGTCTACGTGGGCGTGGAGTCTCTTGATTCCCATTTGCTTGGCTAACCTCAAGCCAGCCAACAGTGCCTCATACTCCGCCTCATTGTTGGAACTCTTGAAAGCCAACCTCAAGGCGTAAGTCACTTCTTCCTTCTCCGGCCCTGTCAGTATCATACCAGCGCCTGACCCCTCATCATTTGACGCTCCATCGGTATGCAAACACCATTCTCCGTTGTTTTGACCCATAGATTTTTCGTTGTCATTGTTACCTCCCTTCTCTTGTGGCATTTCTGTTAAAAAATCAGCCACAACTTGCCCCTTGATTGCCACTCTTGGCTTGTACTCGATCTCGAAGACTCCCAATTCTATTGCCCATTTCGCCAATCTCCCTGATATCTCTGGCCTTCTTAAAATTTGTTGTATGGGTTGGCTGGTCCAGACCTCAATCACATGGGCCTGGAAGTATCTTCGCAATCTCCTGGAGGCATACACTAAAGCAAGAGTTAGTTTTTCCATGGGCGAATACCTGGTTTCTGGATCTTTAAGGGCTCGACTGATGAAGTAAATTAGGGTCTGCTCGTCCTCTCTGTTCGTCATCAACACAGCGCTTAGAGCTTCTTCTCCCGCGGATAAGTACATTACCAGTCGCTCCTTAGGGAAGGGAGCTACCAGCCTGGGCAGGTTGCTTAAGTATACCTTCATCTGTTGAAATGCTGCTTCTGCTTCATTCGTCCATAAGAAATCCTTCTTGCTCAAGCAGTTGCGCAAAGTGGTCATGAAAGGCAAAGCACGCTCAGCATGTTTCGAGAGGAACCTGTTCAGGGCCACCAGCCGCCCATTGAGTGTTTGCACTTCTTTAACTGATTTTGGAGATGGCATATTAAGGACAACCGCCACCTTTTCAGGGTTGGCTTCTAATCCTCTCTTTGTCACCACCACTCCTAGAAACTTCCCTTCTTCTACTCCAAACGAACACTTCTTAGGATTCAGCTTCATGTTCATTGCTTTCAAAGTTTGAAAAGTTTCAGCAATATCTGCAAGCAAATCCTCCTCGTCACGACTCTTTATCACCACATCGTCCACGTAGATTTCGATGTTCCTTCCTGTCTGCTGAGAAAAAGCTTTATCCATTAATCTTTGGTAAGTAGCTCCTGCATTCTTCAAACCAAACGGCATTTTTGTAAAGCAGAAGATGTCAACATCTGTGTAAAAAGCAGTCTTGTCTTCATCTTCGGGAGCCATTTGCACCTGGTGATATCCCTTGTAAGCATCAAGGAAACACTTTAAAGGAAAGCTTGCCAGAGAATCCACCTTCAGATCGATATCCGGGAGTGAATAGCAATCCTTAGGACACGCGTTGTTGAGATCCTTAAAGTCAATGCACATCCTCCATGTGCCATCGCTCTTTTTTACCATTACTGGATTAGCAACCCAGGTTTGGTAACGCACCTCTCGAATAATACCTGCTTCAAGTAGTTTCTTGACTTCTTCAACTACAGCCCGACTTCGTTCCTGACCCATGTGCCGACGCTTCTGAGCAACTGGTTCCTTTGATGCTCGTGTGTTCAATCTATGCTCTGCTGTGCTGCGTGGGACACCCTCCATGTCGGTGGGTTGCCACGCGAAAACGTTCAAGTTGTTTCGCAGCAGATGACGAAGTCGTTCCTTAGTTGCGTCACTCAGCTGCCCACCGATGGTAATTTTTTGTTCCGGAAAAAGGGGGTTAATTACCCACTTCTCCAGCGTTGGGCATACCAGCTCATCCTCCCCCACTGCTGTTCCTGGGGCGATAGCTTTCACATCCTTGCATTCTTTACTGGAGTATATGGTGACAACTCCGGTTGGAGTGGGAAATTTGATCGCGGCGTGGACTGTGGATATGACTGCTCCAAGCATACATAGGCCCGACCTTCCAAGTAAAACATTGTGAGACGACTGGGATCTCACAACCAGAAAATTCATGGTGACCTCCCGCCACCCGGTGTGGTTTCCTATGGCAACTGGTAACTGTATCTGGCCCAGGGTCTGCACTACCTCTCCTGCGAAACCAGTGAGGAGGTGTGTCTTTGTATCTAGAGTTCTCTTGATTTCCTCGTCAAGCTGCAAGAAACAGTGTTCGTACATAATTTCCGAACTACTCCCACTATCTACATATATTCTGTGTACCTGGTGTCCTGCAATGATGGCTGAAATCGTCAGGGGGCCGTTGGCAAAACTTCCACCGTGTATTGGAGGAAACGAAATTTCCTGTGCCATCCAAGGCTCCATGTGATCAGAATGACGTTTGATGCTGCATTCTGCGACCCTTATCATGAATATCTCCTTCCTTTTATCCCCCGCCTGGGGTGCTTTCTTCAACTCTCTCAACAGGTGTGCGAGCTTTCCAGTCTTTATTGCCAACTCTATCTGTCGCTTTAACGAGAAACAATCATCTGTTGCATGCCCATTTTCTTTATGAAATTCACAGTACTTGCTCGTGTCTCTTTTCACCCTGGCTTCAAAGGTGTGGGCTTGGTAAAGTTGATGTTTTCTGTGGCTAGAATTTCACTTGGGGTTTTTATCAGAGGTGGGAGAGTTACATTGGGACCCTGCGGGTTCCGAATTGGGGTTGTGAAACGAGGTTGGAAAGGCGGGCCTCGTTGTGGGTAACGCGGTTGGAAACGCGGTTTTTCCCACGACCTTGATCCTCCTGGCCTTTTTGGCGAGTCCCACATAGGGGACACAATTTTCTTTGGCGTTCTATCCTTCAGCTGCTCACATGCCTTCTTGCCTCTGACGAACGCTTTGGCCCTCTCCAACATTTCGTCTACCGTCTTTGGGAGGCACTCGTGAAATCTCTCCACCAACTGATCATTCCTTACTCCGTGGATGAAAGCTGAAATTCTGATCGTCTCCCCGGCCCCCCGTACCTACATACTTTCTTTCGAATACCTTGTGATAAAGTTTTCGATGGACTCACCGTCGCCTCTTTTGATGTTATGCAGTTCTGTTGGATCTTTAGCGGATAACCTCTGCTGACTGAAATTTCTCAAGAAGTCTTCCTCCAGTTCCTCGAAACTTCCGATCCCTCCAACTGGAAGGCTGTCGAACCAGACTCTAGCTGCACCGGTCAGAGTCTGAGCGAACATGTGACACCATACAGGGATCGACCACTGCTCTACTTCAGCAGCACCTACAAAAATTGCAAGATGGTCGTCTGGATCGCCTGTGCCGTTGTACTTTCCTACATTGGACGGCATCTTGAGTTTCGGAGGGAACGTAAACTCTGCTATTCTCGGTATGAACTTAGATCTGGCTCTTGCCGTGGACGGGCGGTATGGCTTGCTAAAGTCGTCATCGGCTCCGGCTTTCTCTCCGACTGCAGCGGTGCCTTGACTCTTCTTTGCTTTCTGATTACCTTCAGCATTATCTACCTTGTCTCTTCGACCGTCCTCTCCTTCTCCATGATTCACTTCCTCTGGAGTTTCTTCATACTCGAGGCGTGTTCGGATGTCCTTAAGACGTCGCTCTCTTTCCTCCTGCTCCAGCATAGAGAGGATTTGTTCTCGATTTCTGTTGATGAATTCTGGGGTGATGACGCTACCACAGTTGTTACCGTCCCCTGTGGTGACTGCTAACGGGGAGACGGTAGTGTGTGGGTTTTCGGCGTCACTGGTATTTTTATGGTGAGGGGTTCCCTGGCCTGAATCCATGACAGTTGTTTGAGTAACGTCTGGGTCCCACGGATGGCGCCAAATGTCGCTACACGAATATTAATCAAGGGATTAAGACTCGAGAGCAGTGCGTAAACGAGTTTGCTGTTGTGGATTAGGCAGGGGCTTTGGTTACTGAGAAAGCGGGATGCAGCTGGAAGATGGGATGCGACTGGGCTTGGGCTTCACAAAGCTGGGCTTCAGGTGGACTTGGCTTCGTCTGGGCAGAGTACCAAGAACCTGGCTGAGACTTGACGTGAACTTCAGTTAACTGGAATATCTGCGAGACAACAACACCGTGAGCCTCGCCTCGGACAGAAAGGGATTTCTCCCCGAGACCACACTCCGGCGTGAGAATAAGTATTTGTATTGAGAGAGCTGAATAAGTAAATGACTTGTAATTATTGTTGTGTGAATGTATGTGTGTATTGGTTTCAATCTGGTTCTTCTTATGGAATTTCAGAAGTATTTATAGTGTTGAAACATGGGGTTTGAACATAGCATGGTCTTATTTTTGGAAACCTGTAGTCAATGATCTGGGACTGAAATTCCCTAGCTTAGAGTTTCATACCCTTCTGGTGTAAAGGGTTTCTGACTAGCATTAATGAGATTTGTCTTGATAGTTGACCTGGGGATATGGGGGCTGTTCTGACTTCCTGGCATTGTTTTGGCACTACTCGTTTTGTCCTCTTTCTTATTCCTTTGCAACCAATGAATGGCTTCCTTGGTTGTCAAGTGTGCATAATAGTCTTCATAAGTGTCGAACATGAGGGTTCACTATGTTGCTTTGGTGATACCGTGCCTAGCCGCGGCTTCGAGCTGGTTTCGCAGCTTGGCCACGGCTTTGGTGGAAAAGAGCTATAGTGCCGCGGCTTCTAGCTTATAGCTTGGCCGCGGCTTTGGCGGGATGGGGGTATGCTGCGGCTTTGGCGGGATGGGGGTATGCCGCGGCTTTGGCATAATGGGGGTATGCCGCGGCTTGGGGATAATGGGGGTATGCCGCGGCTTGGGGATAATGGGGGTATGCCGCGGCTTGGGGTATGCCGCGGCTTGGGGTATGCCGCGGCTTTGGCATAATGAAGGTATGCCACGGCTTTTAGCTTGTAGCTAGGCCGCGGCTTTTAGCTTTTGATTATTTAAACCGTTACGAGCTTTACCTGGCTCTTTGGGGGTGTTACCCCTTCATAACTCGTTTTGTTTTTCGCCCTTAGATTAACTTCTGATTTTGGCACATAAAGCTTTCCACTCTTTTTAACATCTTTTTGGGCATGATTTCTTGGCACTTTAACCTGCAAGCAATTTGTTTTCATTAGATTGTTATGTCATTGTCGATTATAAGAAAAGAGAACGAAGATGGCCCCATTGACTCATCCTTCTCCATTGATATCCTGACTCTAAAAATGTTTATAGCAAAGGAGTGACACTTAATTTGTGTTTAAATAGCAATAGAAGCTATAATATTTCTAAAAATCCTCAAAAGTAGGAACCATACGCAATCAATTTATGAGATGAAAAGCATACTTTTTGTCACACAAGATAATTACTTGTGTTAAGTTAGTTTGAAATTTAAAAAATTTCGTGTTTTTAGTGGGTGTTATATACGTTTGGTGCTTTTGTTTATCCAGATTAATGTTGGATGGTGAAATCGTGAAATCAGGAGTTGGGATTCTCAATGTTGTTCCATTGTTTCTTTATTTGTGATGGTGGAGGGTGTTTGCAGCCGTGTAAAACTGAATTGTTGATTTGGTTTAATAATAATATAATAATAATAATAATTAATAATTTTTGTTATTAAAGATACTTTTAGAGAATAATTTAATTTCTACTAGTATGTTGAGAAGTAAACGATTCTAAAGTTCATCATTAATTTAAGCTATGTTTATTGTTTAGCTACACACCCGGGTATGAACTTTTTCTTCATTTTGCCAAGACTTTTGAAAGTTAACAATACGAATAACTTTAATGCAAAGCAACAGCCTACCCTAAGGGTGAAATGGCACCACCATCTTTTTCACATTTTATTACCCCTACCATCATTTTATCACCCTACCATCTTTAATGACATGATATCAGCTCATTTGAAACGAAAATATCATAAAATATTACAACGTCATCTTTCTTACCCTAAATAACCCTAAATTGAGAAAATGTGTAATAATTGAATATATCACAGGATGAATATTAGCTTTAGGAACCTGAAATTCCAGCCGCTTGTCTTACTTGAGGGGGTTGCAACGGGCCAACGGCACCTGACCCGCCACCACCCTCGGATTGTTCTAAAACGTTTGCATGACCTCAAGTTTAGTAATTAAACATAAGTGACTACTTTCTTATATTTTTTTCATTTTCAATCAAGTCTATAATGCATTGCGTGTATAAACATATAGTTTAAAAAGAAAAGAAATATATTCTTTAAGAGTAGTTTAACCTGTATCATTTAAGATTTGCATATTTTCAACTTTTGCTCAAATCTTTTATCTTTTATAAAAACATACATTTAAATCATCACAATTGAAAAAAACACATTAACTCGTCAAGCCACAAGCTAACTTGAGTTGAAAAGCTAAGAGCATATCCATTTAATTTCCAAGTCAATTGTATGTCAAATCAAGCCGGCTCATAATATCACGAGCTAGAGCTGAACTAGGTAATTGAGAAAAAGTTAAATCACATAAGGCATCTATTTATTATTTATTTACTTAATTTAAATTAGAAATTTATGTATCATACAGATGAATAAATTAATATAAACTATTGAATGATGAAGATTTATTTGTTTTAAATTTTTCAATCTTAACAAAAAAGTCGAGTTCTTAATTTAATATTCCATAATCCCAGCAAAATATAAAAATTAAATTTTGAAAAAAGTAATAGTAATAAAATATTATTATTAAAAGTAAAAATAAAACAACAAACATATTAATTCTAAATTATAAAATTTAAATAGATAAATAATTAGTTTATGTGTATTATTTAATAGTAAAAATTTAGCGTTAATCTTGCAAAATTTTGACACGAAATGAACCATATACAATTCATTAGGCGCAGATTAAGAATAAAACCGGTGGAGTCAAATAGTCAATTGTTGAATAGAAAATTTATTTAAGCATTTATTAAAAACCGAAAAACGTTAAAGTCAAATGGTGATTAAAATAATAATTATTGATATCAATGAAGTAGCCGTTTCATTCTTTGTATACGTTTTCACTTTCCACAAATCCGACCGTTGGGGCCTCACACGATACTTGATGTAACATCATCTTCCTTCTTCTTCTCACCCAACACCTGTTTCAAACACACCCAACACACACACACACACACACACACACACACACACACACACACACACACACAATGGTCGCAAGAACCCCACCGAAGCTCATGAAGAAAATGGTGGCACCCCTCGACCCCAATCAACTCAGAGAAACAGTCAACAAGGTACCCATTGTCAAATCGCCGTGATTTTTGATCTGGGTGTTGCTTTTTAATGGCCAATTTGAGATATTGTGTGTTCTGATGTTGTATTTTGATGGCGAATGTGAGAAATTGTGTGTGTTCTGATGTTGCAGGTGGAGAAATGTATGGCTCGATTGCAAGAACTTCAGTACATTACAGGTGGGACGAAGATGGCATCTGTTGTGAACCTTAGCCCCCGGAGTACCAGAGGATACTTGAAAACATCCCAAAGATGCAAACAAGAATCCCTCAGGTAAGATTTGAATCAATTTTGTAATCAATCAATTAATCAAATTTGTATTTGATTGTGACTTCATGTTCTCTGTTGGATCTGTAGAATCAGAAATGCAAACGGTCAGAAATCACCAAATGGTAAACTACCCACACAAATTGGTAAGCTTTGTTGACGATTGTTAGTGTTGTTGATGATTTATAGTGTTTTGATTGTGTGATTTTGAGTTTTGTTGTTGGGTTTAAAACAGGGGAATGGAAGAGAATGTCGTTACCAGCGATGATATTAGGCGAAACAGTGGGTGAAATACTTCAAGCGAGTCGATTCGCTAGAGAAATAGTGGCATCTGTTGATGCAAAAGCCAAAACCATCACCATCTCCGGCGACCCCACAACTCCGGTGACGGAATCTCGCCGGAGTTCGAGGTTAAACCCTGAAACCACCGAGCTCCGGGCACGAAGAAACAGAGAGAAACAGATAATCCGTTCAGATCAACAATCCCCATTACTCCAAAGAGCGAAATCACGCATCAATTTCAAAGTTTCTAAATCTCCGGTGAAATTAGACATCGAGAAAGATAGTTGCAGGTTTCCGGCGAACAGGGTGTCACCAAAGCATCGACCTTGGGCTCGAAAAACAGTGATTTTCCCCAACCCATTGTTCCACACATCGTCTTCTTCACAGACCCAAAAGTTTTGCAGAACAAACTCGCCGGTGATTCCAAAACACCGGCCGACCACACCCCATAAGTTCTTGATCAAGACGCCGCCTGCGGCTGCCGGAAAAGCCGCATCAACCTCCTCATCGGTGGTTAAGTTTCAGGTGAAGATTAGGAGTCCAACGATTTCTGTATCTCCGACAAAGAAGGCGGTGTCACCACCTAAGAAAGTATCTCCTCCGGCGAAATTTAGGGTTAGAAGTCCGGCGATTTCTGTGTCTCCGACGAGACCCACGACGGCGAAGAGGGTGGTGTCACCGCCGAAGAAGGTATCGACGGCGGCGAAGCTACGGAGGTCGTTTTCGCCGTCGAGATTGGCGAGTAGATTGGTGTCGCCATTGAAGAGTAGGAGATTGTCTGTACAGAGTGGTGGTGGTGCGATGATGATGAACATGATGAGTGGGTTGAAACAGAGGCCGGTGTCAACAACTAGTACACAAATTGATTTGTTAGGCCGGAGAGTTTAAGAGTTTTGTTGATATGATTTGTGTTTGGTGTGTGACTTGCATATCTTTATTCATAAAACATGAATAAAAAGTTAAGAATTTTATTCATTTTGTTTCCTTAAATTTTTTTTTTGGGTTTTTTTGTTAATGTTTTAGATCAAATCGGACCGGATCTAAAAACCGGATGATATAATAATTATATAAATATTAACTCATGAAGGGAATGAACAATTATGTTGTGTTTACTGTATTCATGTCTAGGGTACAAATGTCTGTTGCATTATTTTTTCCTTTATTAGATGTTCTTTGCATGGTTATTTCTCCGAAGAGAAGCTCTCAGGCAATGGTGAGTGGCCTCTCGGTTTTTGTTCGCCCATGGTGCATGTGTTAGCATCGCGGTTGTTGGTCTTCCCACGAGCACCACCCCTTCTACTCTGTTTTCCTTGGGCCTCTCTGCCCTCCACCTGCCACCGTGGTCATACTCGGTGCCTCGGGCCGCCCTTTCGGGCTTTCAGCTGATGTAGATGACCGTTGTAGTAACGGTTGTGATCATGGTTAGGTGTGTTGGATTTGTGGTGATGGCGATAGATCTGGCTATACAATCAAATGTTCATTTTAAGTTCACTTAGAGTCGGATACATGGCTATACAATCATTTAACTGGAATTGTCAAAGCTAACATTGTTATATAGTGATTTAAATAGGATCGTTATTCTTAATGATACATTCTGGTGATAAGACGTCCTTCTATCTAAAAGATTGAGCGTGTAGATTCCACATAATGGGAGTATATGTGGTTAAATAGTTAATATTCATTAAAAGTGGATATGTAAAATAATAATCAAGTTTTTAGATTCTTCTAACTAGGTCACTCGTAATTTTTTTTTGTCCCAATCAAGTCATTCATAATTTTTTTCTGTCCTTATTAGGTCATTAAAGTTTCAAGATTGTTGTACTTATGTAATTTATAAATTTTAAAATATTTACAAAATTTAAATATATAAGAAATTAAGAATATTTATAAAAAATTGAATTATTTAAAAAAATTCGCGTATTATTTTAAAAATTAAAAAAACGAATGACCTAATAAACACTTCTAATACTTTAGTGACCTGGTTGAAACAAATAACAACATTAATAATCTGATTAAAACAAATAAAAATATAAGTATGTTAATCGTAACATTTTTAAAACTTATTTATTATTTTATAATTTTTTTCCTTTAAAAATAACTAGAATAATTAAAACTCAAAACAAAAGGCGCTTTTAAATGTGAAAATGTGGTGGACTTTCAGCGCCATGAAGCTATTCAAACACACAAGACCGACTTTCTTTGAAATTTCTGTTTTCTGTTGGCCCTACCTCCATCACACAATTGCCAGCAAAACCCATCTGCCTTTCCATTTTCATTTTGCATCTTTCAATCTCTTCTTCTTCTTCTTCATCATCTTTACTCTCTTCAACCTTCAACAATGGAAACCCACCATCTTCCTCGCTGCACCTACCACATCTTCCTCAGCTTCCGAGGTGCAGACACTCGAAAATCCTTCACCGATCATCTCTACACCGCCTTCTGCAACGCCGGATTCCACACCTTCCGAGACGACGAAGAGATCCAAAAGGGTCACCAAATCCTACCCGAGCTTCGAAAAGCCATCCAACAATCGAGTGTTTCAGTCATCGTGTTCTCCAAACACTACGCCTCTTCCAAATGGTGTCTCAATGAGCTCCTCAACATCCTCCGCTGGAGAAGAATCGACGATCGGTATAGGGTGTTTCCGGTGTTCTACGATGTTCATCCCTCGGATGTGGGAAATCAGAGGGGGACGTTCGAAGAGGCGTTTGATGAATTTGAGAAGAATGGTGGGGTTTCAATGGAGTTGATTGGTTAATGGAGGGAAGCTTTGAAGGAAGTTTCGAAGTTGACTGGAAAAGTGCTGCAAGATGAATCTAATGGGTAACTTTCTGTTAATATCATGTGAATCTTTGAGTGTTTGAATAATGATGATGATGATGACGATGCAGTTATCTCTAAGATTTGATGAAATCATAGTATGTGTCTTTCATCTGAAATGGATGCACATATTCCTGATCAAATGTATGTGTCTTTCTGAATCGCACACCGCGGTTGTAAATGACAAACACTAGTGTTAGATTGGTAATTGAGGTTTTAGGGTAGCTTTATCTGTTTCAGGTATCTTATTATATAGTTACATGGGTTTATTCTGGTCTTATTGATTTCTTGTTGTCTAGATCTTGATTGGGACTTTGTTATCTAACAAGGAGTTGTAATCACCAAAGCTGCTGTTATTACACTAAAGATCAGTGTTCTGTTGTAGGAGATATTGAGATTCACCCTGAGTTTTGTTGTCTAATCATGCACAATCCTTGTAAGAGTGCTGCTGACATTAGCTCACTAAGAAAATTGTTTTGCAAGGGTATAAGTCATATTCAAGTAGGGATGGCACAAAAGCCTGAACCCTAAGCATTTGGGACATGATTATGTATTCGGGTATTAGAGTATTTGTAAAACTTTTCATGGGTTTAGGATGAGTATGATACTATGTGTGATACCCGCTTGATATCCAAAACTGATCCTGTACCTGTTAACCCATGTTGAATCAAAATATATTAATCTGATTTTGGGGTGAGTTTAAGATCGCTTTTGGGTAATGGCAAGTACTGCAATGAATCTTTTTCCTATATCTGTAGGCATGAAGCGTATTCATCCAGACAATCGTGAAAGAGGTTGGAATCATATTGAAACGAACGGTTTTAGCTGTCACACCATATACAGTGGGAATTGAATCTCAAGTTAAAGACATCGACTTATGGTTAAAAGACCCTGATGATGTCAGCATAGGAGTGATTAGTGGGATGCGAGGGATTGGGAAAACTACCATCGCCAAAGTTGCTTACAACTTAAATTTTGCAGCTTTTGAAGCCAGCAGCTTTCTTGCAAACATACAAGAAGCTTCTGAACAACAAAACGGTTTAGTACGCTTACAAAGTCAACTCCTTTCCGACATTTCAAATGGGAAAACGCAGAAAATATATAACACTGATGAGGGTATTGTCAGAATTCAAGATGCAATATCCCAAAAAAGAGTTTTACTTGTTCTTGATGATGTGGATCAGATGGAACAAGTTGATGCTTTGATCGGTGCAGGAGATTCTTTTCTTGAAGGAAGTAAAATCATCATAACAACATCTCGTGAGCGATTACTAAGTCACCAAAAACATAAAAATGTTTAAGATTAAGCAACTGGATGATGATGAATCTCTAAGGTTGTTCTGTTACCATGCCTTTACACAAGACCATCCAGTGGAAGGGTACTTGGAACATTCTAGAAGAGTCGTACGACACTGTGAAGGGCTTCCTTTAGCTCTTCAAGTCATGGGTTCTTCTTTGTTTGGCAGGAACTTGGATTTTTGGTCAAGTGCTTTAGAGAAGCTGGAAGCAATACCAGATGAACGAATTCGCAAAACATTAGAAGTTAGTTACAAATCATTACATGATGATCACGACAAGCGGTTATTTCTTGTGATTGCTTGGTGTTATGTTGGAGAAGACATGGATGATGTGGTGAAAAAGCTGGAAAAACAAGATTTTTACTCCAAAGTTGGTATGGAGAATCTCATGGATCGGTCTCTCATAAGCGTTGACAAAGATAACAAGGTTGTAATGCATCACTTGGTTCGCGATATGGCTAGAGCAATTATCCGTCAAGATGCCATTGATAGTCCTTGGAAAAATAGCATCCATAATTTAACTGGAATAACAACTGTAAGTTTCTTTTTGTACTTGCAATATTCATGTTTTCGGGCACCATGCGTGTTTTTGTACATTTAATCAATTTTTTTTAACAAATAATCTATTAAATTTGATTACAACATTTCAAATAGTTATACGGTATTTTTTTAGTAAAATAGTATGCGTATGGAGGAACTTTTGACCCGTTGACCTGTTATTAGCTCCTTTTGTTATACATTACTGTTTCACCAGGTAGTAATGAAATACAACCTGAATTAACTGTTTCCATGCTGATAAGTTGATATTGTCACCTCTAGACTTTTGCTAAATATGATTTGCCTTGTTTTATCAGGATACTGTTACAAGCGAAGGATCTCTAGTATGCAAGAATGATAGGTGTGGCAAACGAAAGCGATATGAAGATTATGAAGACGAATCAATGCCACATGATGGAGAACAATTGAGCCTTTTTAAGCGTTTGCGTCTTGGCTTCTCGTCTTTGTTTGAGCCAGCAACTCGATTAGCGAAGCTGCTCACAAGACAGTGTAGATAAACTTATGGCAGCCTGAATCATATACATACGTGCACAGGGAGGGATGATTGTTACTAGTAGTTCTTGAAGAATATTTATAGAAATTTTACATCATTTTTTCATGCTTCAGACTTTTTATTTTATGTTTATTTATGTATTATGCTGCCCTTATCATTATATCTCAATTAAAAGAAAGAAAGAAGAAAAAAAATCTTTTAGTTCGGTTGGAACTTAGGCATAAAATTGGATGCATACACGATATTGACCTTAACAAAGATCGACTCTTTTTCTTGTATTATAAAAACTTGACACACAAATACAATGACACCAATGAGGCAATGACCCTATTTATGCTAAACCAACTTGTAAACAAACGTAACCTCCTTAGATGTGGATTGGAACACCAAATAAAAACACAATCAACTAATTACTCTATCAAATCAAACTAAATCAAATAACTGAATGATACAAACCCAAGTATACTCCAGATCAGATTCAACCTTAATTCAAAAAATTCAGGGAGTTAGGAGATGGGGAATAACTGCTCCCACTCTTTCTTAGTTCAAATATCTTAGTTTCTTGTTGTTTTGTTTTGTTTTGTTTTGTCTTTGATGTTTTAGAGATTTAAAATCTGAATTGTTCTTTGTATTCGGAGCCTCACCCTGCTCGAATTGGGTAGTATTTGATCTTAAATTCCAGTGAATCAAGTCAACTGTTTCAATCCTTATCACCGAATCAGAATCGATACCAACAAAAACATTGACAATATTAGTCAACAACCACTCCCTAATCTTGTCTTGCACTATCCTTCAGAGCAACGTTGGTTTACAAACACCTCTCGTGACTTTTATCCCGCTAAAATTGTATATCATACAAACACATAATCAAACTACATAAATTATTAAAACATCAATAGTTTTAAAGTCTTTTAGAGGTAAAAAAACAAACTCTTTTAACTTAAATGACAAACTTAACGCAAGTTGGTCAAAAGATCGGAATATATCACCCCCTTTCCAAATAAAGTACGACCAACGATTTTTTAATAAAATTTCCGGGCTTTTAAAAACATTTTTTATATGGTTAGTAAACGTCAACGGTAGTCTTTTTTATCCTTTTGTTTCTTTCTGACAGCAACTGCTTCATTCATCTCTTTCACTCCTTTCTTTCATAGTTCAATACATATCAAAAGATCCATAAAAACTGTTTATGTGGTTGACTTTACATCTGTTCATCACAAGAAACAGAAATCAAATCAATGGATCTTCTTGTGGATCCTCTTCTTTCCGAATCCATTTCCAATCTTACTAAAATGGTAGCATTTGCAGTGACAACAACTGCCAATTTCAAACCTGAATTGAACCAACTCCAACGCACCTTACAGATGATAGCCCCAATCATCAATGATGTCGTGAAGTTGAACCGGATACTGGCTCGCCCGAAGCAACAATCCGATATGTTCATAAATGAAATCCAGAAAGCCGAAAAACTTGTTGAAAAGTGCTGGAAAATAAAGTGGGATTTGCTCAAGCAGTTCACTCACTCTTTGAAGCTGAAATATGTGAACAACCAGTTGTTAGCATTCTTTCAGCTTGAAGTTCAAGCGGATCAGAGTCGCGATATTAAGCAGGCGCTTGTCGAACTGAATGATGTGATACGGAAAATGGGTGGTTTAACTACGGATGTGAGTCAGGTGGGTGTGGGAGTGGATGATGTGAACCTAAAGTTGGAAGGTTTATCCATGGATGTCAAAAAGATATATCAGATAGTTTTGAGAAGAGAACAATTCGGGTACTATTCATCAACAGAAAGGGCGAAATTCGGTTGGCGTGTTCCCATCCTTCCTGCAGGGATCGTGGCGTTTGATGAACCACTGAAGAAGCTCAAGGTTAAGGTTCTTGATGATGATGAAAGCTCGGTTGTGGTTGTTGCAGCCGCTGGTGGATGTGGGAAGACTACTTTGGTGATCATGCTTTGCCATGATGCTGAAATTCAAAGTAAAGTAAAAGTCATCATTGATGAAAATTTCTATGGTTTTGTTTGTTTGATACTAACATGTGTTTTACCTTAATTGGACAGACAAATTTGGGGAAAACATATTCTTTTTGACAGTTTCAGAGAAACCCAACTTTATGGTAATCGTCAATGATCTTTTTAATCCAAACTCATCGGGTCAGACGATTCCATTTCAAAGTGATGAAGATGCAAAACATAAGTTGGGGAACTTTTTGCTTGATAATGTATCACGACCTATGCTTTTAGTAGTGGATGATGTGTGGGATGAATCATTTGTTGATTACTTTCCATTACAGATCAATGGATGTAAAATCTTGGTCACATCTAGGGAGAAGTTTCGCAAATATGATGTGTTTGAATTTGATCATTTGAGCGATGAAGATGCAAAGATCCTCTTTCGTCGCTCAGCATTTTCTGAATGCAACAAGAGACCAACAATTACTATTAATGAGAATATTGTGAATCAGGTAACAAAATGATCTATTCTTTACTACTTGGAGAATAGGGGCTTAGTTGAGTCTAGTGCTTAATCAGCAACCGTTATATTTAGCATGTTAATTTTTCACAAAAATGTTAACATACCCAACCAGTGGAACATTTTGCCACATGTATAGACCCTGCAGGTGAGAGATCTATCACAGATTTCTTAATTGATTCTCGAATGAAAAACACACACTGCAAACACTATGTTCACAGAGAAAGAACACACGAAAGGAATATGCATACACATTTAGATTGTCAAGTACACGGGGTATTTATACCCTCCTACATCACACTTACACAGCAGTTATGTAGGCGGTTATTTTGGCGCCAATACCTCTAAACAAGACCTTATTCGACCCATATACATACACATAAAGTTTGAGCGATTGTTTTAATTACACTAATAACATGATGACAAGAATATCCTTTAAAAGCAGGTACACCATTGGTCTCCCATTTGCTGAGAGGGATCAATTTTCTGCACACCCTACTCAAAAACTTGATTTTTCAGTCACAGATGAATAATGCTCCATGATTGAACCATAATTCTAGACTTGAAAGCTTTTATTTGATATGAAAATGACACTGGTTATAATAAATATAATAAAGACTAGAAACTAATTTCACATGATAAAGAAGTAATGTTTCTTATGTAGTTCTTCCTATCTGTTCTCTAATCTTGGGACTAACTGTTCTTTGCAGATTGTGAAACGTTGTAAGAATCATCCGCTCACCCTTACAGTGGTGGGCGGTTCCTTAAATGGGAGAGATGAGTCTGCATGGAAATCTATGCAAAGAACTCTGTCTCGTGATACTTTGGTTCTAGATTTGAATGAACAAGTACGAAAGTCTCTAGAAAGAAGCTTCACAACATTGCGTAACGACCTTAAGGAATGCTATATGGACTTTGGCTTATTCCCAGAAGATCAAAGGATCCCTGCTAGTGCCCTCTTAGATATGTGGGTGCATTTATACAACCATGCTGATGAGGGCTACGATACGTTCGACAAGATTGTTGGACTTTCATTAAGAAATCTTGTTAATCTTGAGACTACTAGGTACATAAGCTTTCTTCATTACTTTATATGCATATGGGTGCACTCTGACTTTTAAGGTTACACAATCAAATTACTTTCTTCTCAACTTACATCACCAAAATTGTACATCTTATTTAACTTGATGTATGAAGTGGTTTTGATGGTGTAGAATATTAACTGGTTTCCCGAGTGAATGACAAAGTATAGTTAATCCTAGTTTGGATCTTCTAAGTTTGAACGAGCTATTGGTACAAACTGTTATACTGCTGCATGACGATCTATATCAGCTATTAGCTGAAGAACTTCAGTTAAATTTAAGACTGCATTTTTGCTTTCAGTGTATATGTTTATTCGAAAATGTTATCCTCAAATTGTTTAGTTTTAGGACAGATTCAGGTGCGACAGTTAACTACTGCAACCGGCAATTTGTCACACAGCATGATTTGCTGAGGGAGCTTGCTATTCACCTAAGTAGCAGACCAGAAGTACCCATTGCACAGAGGAAAAGATTGATTATAACTACATGCAGAGAAGATCTGCCAGCATCAATTTTGAAAGTGCAAGAACCCATGCAAGCCTGCATATTGTCTATTTCCACAGGTTTTGCTTCACTCCCGTAAATCTGTTTCAAAACTGAAGATTTACCACATTGTGAATCATGGTTAGTTTATATTATGATGTGTATAGTTGATTATAAACGCTTTTTGCAGGAGACTTGTTCTCTTCAAGATGGGGAGATATGAAAGTCCCTGAAGTTGAAGTTATGGTGTTGAACATAAAGTCGAAAACCTACACCCTGCCACACTTCATGAAGGAAACACAAAAGTTGAAGATTCTAAACATAACAAACGACGGTTTATACCCAACATACATCGAGAACTTCCCCCTTATTGGCTCTTTATCCAATCTATCAAGGATTAGGCTAGAACGCGTTGCAATATCTTCACCGAGTACATCCATTTTAGCACTAGAAAATTTGCAGAAAGCATCATTCATCATGTGCAAAATAGGCAGTGCTTTTGAAACTGAACTCAGTAGTAACAACCTCAATGTCTGGCCAAGTATAGTTGAACTTGAGATGGATTACTGCCACGATTTACTGAGATTTTCGGAGTTACTATGTAGTTGTATCCACCTTAAGACTTTGAGCATCACCAACTGTAACGAAATGCATGAAATATCTGAGGAATTTGGTAAGTTAACAAGTTTGGAATATATTAGTTTTCGATCTTGTACAAAACTCGAAAAGTTGCCTGAATCAATCACAAGACTTAAAAAGCTAAGCATCTTGGATATATCAAATTGCATAAGTTTGAGCGTGTTGCCGGCAAAAATGGGAAAGCTAGTTGGTCTAAGAAGCATATACATGAAAGGTTGTATGGG
This sequence comes from Flaveria ramosissima, assembly GCA_025215565.1. Taxonomy (NCBI): domain Eukaryota; kingdom Viridiplantae; phylum Streptophyta; class Magnoliopsida; order Asterales; family Asteraceae; genus Flaveria; species Flaveria ramosissima. The sequence continues at coordinate 23,038,474 of CM046036.1, forward strand.
ACTTAATGAGCTTCCATCATATGTAGAGGAGCTATCTAACACAAATGTGTTTTGCAGTGAAGACATATATCATCAATGGTGTGAGTATGAAAACATGGAGACAAATCTAGTGGAAGAAGTCACATCGACGGAACCACAGGAGGGTCCGATGACCCTCCGGCGACCTGCGATGACGGGAGACGGTGGTGATAGGAAGTGGAAGTTACAGAACACAGTATTGCTTGACGTTTACGTGAGTACATGTAAACGAACAAAAAAGAAGAAGGATTAATGTTTAGTTTATTTGTTTCTTCAACATTTTGTTTTCGCCTCGAAATCATCATTATTATCATCATCAAGTGATACCCCCTACTCTCTTGAGTTGATTTAGAAGTATTGTCAAAGTTGGCATCCGAAGCAGAAGAGACATACTCCCCTATACTGTTTGTCTTTATTCTTTTGAAAGCTTGATAACCATATATTTTTGTAGGCCTAGAGTACTTTGGAATGCCTTTAACTATCCTCCACACATGTTTATATGTGAATGCAGCATTATTAGTTTTGTGTAATCATATTTTACTTGGGTTATATATTGTCTTCTAACCAACCACTTTTGTATTGTGATTTGATACGAACATAAGATGAATTAAAGTGAGCAACCTTTTCTTTAATCATATGCCAAATGTTGTGAGCATTTCTTGGAATTTGAGAGTTCCCAGCATTGTAATGTTATTCTATCCTCCCCTAATATGCATGTTAGTTTTGACTGTTAGCAATTATTGGGTCTTTAGAAATGACTATATAAGCCTTAGCCAACAAGACTTCGTCATCAGCTGCCCACTTGATACGAACAGACTTCTCAGCTTTTTCTTTTCCTTTTTCCTTTTCCTTTCCCTTTCTTCTTTGTTGGTGTTTTTTGGGTGACGAAGGTGTTTCATCAATTAATTGTTTATTATGTGATTGTGAGTGTGTTTATTGCACTTATTGAAGCTCTTTATGTTTAAGTCATGCTTGATATTGTTGATAGTCTTCCAATGAAGACTGAGATTGTTAAAGATATGGGAATCCCCCGACTTGTGGAAATTGTGAAAAGGCAGGTTGTTGAACATATGAGAATGCCCCAGGTTGTTGAACAAGTGGGAATCCCCCAGATTTTTGAAGATATGGGAATCCCTCGGGTTGTGGGAATTAGGAGAACCCAAGGTGTTGATATTGGGAGAACCCGGGTTGCTGATGTGGGTATTTTTTATTAGTTTTATCGTTTAACATTTATGTAAAAGAGAATAGAGCTCTTGGATCAATTGAGAATTGAATTTTGAATTGTGTTTAGAAGAGAGTTATAATATTTGAAAGATAATGAAGTGTGATTTGAGAAAAACTCTCAAGTGAATAAAACATATTTATAATAGGTAAACTAGCCCCATGAAAAAAACAAAAAAAAAATAGCCGTTATGAATAAAACAAAAACAACTAGCCGTTATGACAAAAACAAAAAAAATAGCCGTTATGAAAAAAACAAAAAAAGTAGTCGTTATAAAAAAACAAAAAAAGTAACCGTATGAAAAAAAACAAAAAAGTAGCTGTTATAAATAAAAAAATTAAAAAATAAACTCTAATTAATTAGTTTAATACTATAAATGTATAAAAATATATTTATTTAATTAACTCATTTTAATTAAAATATTATACTTATATTTTTTTTAATTAAAATATTTTAATTAAAACATTTTAATTTAAAAATTATTTATAATTATTATTTATGATGGTGGGTCCCAACCCCCCCCCCCAAATTTAGGACGGGCAACCATTTTACGGGCGCCTCTCCCCATCGCCGCCCTTTCGGTGGGAACGGTCCACGTCGGTAGCGGGCCGATCACGGGCGCGGGATAGGGATAGTCTAAGGGAGCTGTCATTAGAGAAGACGACTCCTTTCATAACAACCACATAATTAGTAAAAAGTATTATTTTGCAATGGGTATAAATATAAAGATCCCTAAAATTATAATTTAACACCCAAAAATTCTATGCATGTCATATAGCTTCATACGTGTCGTATAGGGGGTTCGTATAGATTTATACGAGGCGTATAACCCCTCTGATAGTCCCTGAATTCTTCTTCGTAATCAATGTCGAAATTTGTTATACGCGTCGTATAACCCCATATGTGTCGTATAGGGATATATGGGGCGGGGCGTATAGCCCTATGACAGCCCCCCTAAATTTTCATTGTTTTCAGTGTTTTCGATCATATACGTCACGTATGGATTCATACGCGATGTAAAGGAGGGTGTCAACTTATCCAAGTGAATGTGCTTGTATTAGTACCCTTTTGCAATTTCGTCCATGTTGAACTACAAGTACAAAATGTACCTCTAAGACCCCATAAATAAATAAATGAATTGTAACAAATAATAATAGCATATATAAAAGATAATTATCATCTCATCAAGTAAATATATCAGCTATGTTTGATCTATTTTTTTTTAAAATTTTGACAGTATATATGATCTTGTTTTAAAGACACATTTTGCGCTATTGTATTTAGTTAGTTACGCTATGTATAATTAATATATTTAGTTGCTTTGTTTGATTCGATATTTATTATTTTATTTGCTCTATATCATTCTTCAAGATATATACAGTTGTGTTAAGTATTTCATGGCATGTTATTTTAATAAATATGTTTTCAAAAATCCAAGATTTTGGGTTATAATTTAAAATTTTAATTCTATATTTTAACAATATCGTATAATATTTGCCTGCATTATATACCATTATATAATTATATTATTATATATAAAACAATCCTTTTTCTTGTTTATTTTTCTTCCACCATAAAAAACATGTGATAATTATTCGAAATAACTTCTTCTATGGTCAAAGAGTACAAGTATCATGCATGAAGAACTCCCTTTACTTCTCCATTATACACACGATTATTATCTTCGACTCATTTTCTTATGCATTCAACTAGAATATTACATACACTTGGATTTAAAAAAATAAGTTTTTAATTATAAACCTTAATGCTAACATTTTTTATCCTACAACCATAACCTTCGATTCGTTCATTATGTATACCAGTTTACACGTTGTTGATAAACTATCAAATTATATTACTCATCAGGACATCATCAATATCAGAAATAACTTTTTTAAAAGATCTTGACATTACATCAAGGTTCGTGTCATTCATTTATGGAGGCAACCAATGTATAACAATCCTGTAAAAACTTTATCTGTCGAGTTTATTGTGGTCAAAGAGGATGTATTGTTCAACTAATCGAATTATTATCTTATTTTATAATATTTATCTTATAAAACGTATTTTTTATATATTTTTAATTTTTATATTATTATTATTGGGGAACATTATAAAAGATGGATTTTAAGTTTGAGAAATTGTTGACTAAATCTGGTTAATAATTTGTGTACAAAAAAGATCTTAGAGATTTGTAAACACTAATATTATTTTTTATATATTTAATTTTTCATGTAATTGACATGTATACAATTTTTTTTAATCTACTAGATTTAATAAACCCGTGTATTATACATGTTTGAATAAATAAAATATTAAATCGAATAAAAAATTTTAAACTATATTCTACGGTAAGATATGATTGAAATTATGTAGAGATAATAAACAATGATATCAAAATTTTAAACTTTTGTTTATTTTTTCCAAAAAAATTTAATTTTATTTCAAAACAAAAGTTTGATAATGTATCATTTATAAAAACTTTCTTATTATAATTCCTTGTTTTAGTTATTTTTATTTATAAAAATTTTTTCTTTTTAGAAACATCAATTTTAAAATATTTCATATTGTTTTAAAACGTGTGATGTTTTATAATGATTTTAAATTTTATTAAAATTTGTTAATAAAAAGATCTTATTCTTATTTATTTAAAACTATTTTATCTAAAAATAATTATATAATTTTATTAATAATTAATGTGATTACTTCACGTGCCAACCTTAGTTACCCTCTTTTAGACTCGGCTAACGCGTGAAACACTCCACCTGGGGAGTATAATCGCAAGACTGAAACTCAAAGGAATTTTGTAGAAAGATTTTCATGTGTATATATTACAAATTTATTGTAATTGATAATTTTATATCTATATTTATTTTAGTTTTTTCAACCTGTGTGTAGGCTAGTTTAGTATATACGAAACCATAAATTTGTGATTATCAGATTCAGTTCTTTTGAGCATGTTGTGTGTGGATTATAAAGTTAAATAGTGTAACGTTGTACATAGGGGGTGTAGAAATAACAAAACTATTACAACCCTTTGAATTCGAAAGCAAGCTGTAAGACCCCATTTCCGAGACGCTTACAGTTGGCTAATCATTGCACATAAAACATATAATTACTTTAGCTTTAATAAAACACATTGCAGCGGAACATTAAAACAACATTTCATTCATTATAAAAGCTTTTGCGAATTAATACATCGTTTTCAAATTTCAAAATACATGTTGCATTACATCACAAAAGCATTATAAAAATGAATGCCATCCAAAAAGAGCCAAGTAGCCGTCCCGTGCCATCCTCAGCAACTTTACCTGACAACTGGAAACACATAAAAGTCAGCATTGCTGAGTGAGTTTTAGTTTTATAATAAAATATATTTGACTTTCATTAAATGTTGGAGCATATATTGTCATATATAGTGTGTCTGTCGCTTGTCGAATAGTCTAGGCTTAATGTAATACACCTGATATGTTGTAAACACATGAAACTGGGTCATTCGTAGGAGCATATGCGAATGAGACTCAGTCGTGCGACTGAGCCTTGCTAATGGGCCAGTCGTGCGACTGAGAGATGCGATTGGGTCATTCGTAAGACTGAACCATAAGTATGGTCCAGTCGCACGATTGAACCATACGCATGGTCCAGTCGTACGATTGAACCATACGCATGGTCCAATCGCACGAATGGGCCCAATCGCATCTAATATGGGCCGAGGCCTATATATACCAGTTTCAATATGTAGAGAGATTAAGGGTTTGGGGAGGGAGTCTGCCCGGAGCCTAGGGCTGCCGGATGAGAGGGGAGATCATGCTCGATCTCCCCTTGCCAAAAGTCTTGATTCTTATGTTGTAACGAGCTTGTAATCGTTAGGTTTTATCAATGAAACCATTATATTATAGTTTGTGTTATTGATTGTCTCTTGGTTTTTGCTGTTGTTTATCCTTCCGTCAAGAACATGCTCGGATGTTTACCGATCCAGTGACTTCACAATTGGTATCTGTAAGGATTCCTTAAGTCTGATGCAACTCAAAACATCCAATGTGTCTCTGCAACATGCACTAAGTACTGAAGTAAAGAATGCTTCGGAAGTTTTACATAACACATTAGAAAATACTCTAAGTGTAAAATCTTCCGAAGCCAAGACCAATATCCTCCGAAGCCAAACATGAAGTCTTCCGAAGCCTCAAAGACAAAGTCTTCCGAAGCTTCAACCTATGAAGACAGATTTCTTCCGAAGACTTTTAGTATACATGCTTTATCTGATGTACTGTTCCATAAAGCACCTTTTCCGCTGCATCTCTGTAAAGTCACCAACTTACATGAGTTGGTGAAAAGGTCCATGCTTTTGGTAACTGTACATTGAGGTCTTGAGTCTGTAACTTTCTACTTTATGTACTTTATCCTTTTTGTAATAGATAAGGATGTGAACTATGGCATGTCATAGTCACAAGGTCAAAAGGCAGATATGCCTTTTGATCCTACAATTGATTTTGTTAGTGTCTAGTCAATTGTATCCAGCTGGCTTTCAAAGTATAGCCGGCTGTAGGTTGTAGTATAAGTATTACAAGTTCTTGTATCTTTCTCTATGCTTTGTAACACTTGTAAAAGAACTTGAGAAAGCAATATACTGCCTCCTTGAAACCCAACTCTCTTGTTCTGTCTCTTTACTTTACTTGTGTTCTTAGTATCATACTTGGTTAATCCAGTTCACTGTTTGATCAAAGTTTAGTTGCTCTCCTCATTGTGTTGTTGTGTTGTAATTTGTTCAAGCCCTTAATCAGTCCTGAAATTGGTATTAGAGCTTTCCAGGCTCTTGATATAAGATCTCACCATCTTATGATCCCTCACACACATAAAAACTAAACTCTCCAAATGGCATCCATCTCAAAGACTGATATGAAGACTGGAACCATGAACAAATCCCCACTGATCACTCTTGATGATTTTGACACCTGGTGTATGAGAATGGAAGGTTTCATCAGGTCTCTGGATTCAAGAATGTGGGAATCTGTTGAGAATGGACCTTTCATACCCAGCACTCCTTCTGCTACTGGTGCTGGTATGATTCCAAAAGATATGGCCAACTACTCTGATGAAGATAGAAATAGAGTAGAGATCGATAGGAAGGCCATGACTGCTCTTCAGACTGCTCTTCCAAACTCTGTATACAGAGGTTTTAAGAAGTGCAAAACAGCTAAACAGCTGTGGGATGCACTGAAGCTGATGTATGAAGGCTCCTTTGAAGCCAAGGAGAACAAGAAGGATCTCCTGAAGCAGCAGTTTGAAAACTTCACCTTCAAAGCAGGTGAAACCATGACTCAACAATACTTCAGGTATGTTGAGATAGTGGATACCCTAGTGGATGGAGGAGTTCCTCTTGAGAACAGGGATATTGTAAGGAAGTTTATGTCCTCACTTCCTAGGCAATGGACACACTACTGTGTGGTAATCAAGAGGACTGAGAACCTCAAAACTCTTACTCTGACAGAGTTATATGAGATTCTCAATGGATACCAGATGGAGATGAACATGCAAGGTTCATCTGGCAACTCCAACAATCAAATGGGTTCAGCCCTTCATGTGGTTGAAAGGGATAGCATAGAACCCCAACATCATCTCATATGCTACCCTGACAACTCACAAAAGGGTCCTTTCATCACCTTCCCGGAGACACCCAGTGAGAACTTTACTCAAGGAAGCCCATTCCAAGATACAAGTTCTTCTCAAGCCTTTGTGTCTACTGATGAAAGCTGTGGGAACTCTCTCTTCACTCTTGAAGACCTGGACTGTATCCATCCAGATGATCTGGAATACATGGAGATAGTTCAGCAGATGGCTCTCCTCACTCACAGAGCCAAGAAGTTCTACAAGAGAACAGGAAGAAGGTTTCCAAGCAATGCTACCAGTGGAAAGTTTGGGCTGGATAAAAGCAAAGTTAAGTGTTACAACTGTAACCTTATGGGTCACTTTGCTAGGGAGTGTAAGGCACCTAAAAAAAGTGGTGGCCAAACACAAGCCAGACCAAACTACACTGACAAAGCCCCTCAGAATGAGAAGCCAAAGCAACATGCTGCTGTTGCTATTGAAGAGGGAGGCTTTGACTGGAGCTTTCAGGTGGAAGATGCTTCTCCAAACCAAGCACTGATGGCAGACCATGATGAAGCCAAGGTATTAGAACATCTCTGTACTCCTGAATGCATTGCTAAAGTAAACAGATACAGGTCCTACAACTTAGAAATGAGATTTGATCTTGAGTCATTAAACATATTAAAATCTGATTTTAGAAAGTCTGAAAATGATTACAAGTTAAAGATAGAGGACTTGGAGAAAACCATTTCAGTACTAAAACATGAACATACAGATTTTAAAACTCAGATCCAGGATCTCATAACTAAGTTGACTGAGTGCCAGGCTGAGCTTGTGATCAACAAAGCCAAGGCAGAGAAAAGTGTTCTTGAAGAAGAGACCTTCAAGAACATGATATCCTCATCCCTGCACAACAAAGTGTGCTATCAAAATAGACAGGGACTGGGATCAAATGAGATAGCTCCTCAACACACAATCTTGTCTGTAAGATCTCCTAGGTGTGGAACTTGTGAAGATGAGCTTCCTCTCATAGATCCTATAAGTGAGGAGGATGAAGAAGTGATAGTGAAGAATTCCTCTGAGAAGAGTGAAGAAGAGGATTCTTTCAAGGGCCACTATCCTTCTGAGGAGAAGAAATTTACTGTGATGACCAAATCCAAGAGAAAGAACTTGATCAGGAAGAGCAAAAGGAAAGCAAAGAAGGCTCAAGAGATCAAGGCTACTTTTGATGCTAAGCAGAAACAAGTTTTTATCTCTGCAGGTTTCAAAGTAGTGAGGACTGAAGACATCAACCAAGACTCCTCAGCTAAGGGGCTGTTTGATACCTCTTACCACGCGTCTGACCACTGACCGGCTGACTCGGTCAGCCAGTCAGTGCGTTTGTTGTTGCTGAACGCATCGTTTGACCCGGCCTATTCATCTGACAGAGTCTGTTTTGTTGGCATCGCTGACTCGGTCGCCTCTCCTCTCCATCTGCTGCCTTCCCTCCTCTCCATCTGCTACCCTCCCTCCGCCACATACCTCCCTCCGTCGCATCCCATCCACCGCCCTCCCCACGCCGTCTTCCTCCTTCTATCACGTCCCATCCACCGCAAGGAAAGGGGTGACCCGTCTAACTTTGCCGGTATGGTGGTGAAGAAGATTGGTGGTTGTGGTGGTGGTGTGGTGATTTTGATTTTGTTGGAGGTGAAGAAGATGGTGGTGGTTATGGTGGTGAAGAAGATATTGGTGGTTGTGGTGGTGGTGTGGTGATTTTGATTTTGAATTTGTCTGATGAGTTTATATTATATATATATATATATATATATATATATATATATATATATATATATGAATGTTTGTTTAGTAGTTGATTTAAGATTGTTAATTATTCTACTTGATTAAAAAATATACGGTTTTTGAGTCAGTCAGATACTGAATCAAACAGCCAAGTTTCAGTCAGATGCTTACCCAGTCAGAACTTCTAACTGGGTCAGCTTCTGACTCAGTCAGATCTTACTCAGTCAGTGTAATCAAACAGCCCCTAAGAGTCCTGGTTCTTGTTCAAATCATCTCAGTGCAAAGAAAAAGACTGAGCTGCTGTGTACCACTGCTGCACAACCTGGACCATCAAACTTCAAGAACAGTTCACAGCCCAAAAGAACTGTCTCAGCATCTACCAAGATGAAGGTGGAGAAGGGATGTGACCAAAGCCAGTCTTGCTCTCAAAAGGAGACTCTTTTGAATAAGAAAATGTTATGTGTCATGTGTGAAAGTACCTCTCACATTGCTAAGGATTGCCCATACAATCCTAAAAGTACTATCCACATGACCAATACAAAGACTTCAAAGAGTTCCAAGAAGACTCAAGCTTCAGAAGGAAAGTCTGTTTCCTTCGGAAGCTCCAAATCAAAGAAGAAGGTAAATGGAAAATTACCTTCGGAAGTAAAATTGGTCTCAGAAGAAAGGAGTTCTTTCGAAGCACTGAAGTCTGCTGCAGTGACTGTAGAATCTTCTGAAGGTTCAGTCATCAAAACTTGTGAAGTCCCAAAAGATTCTAAGGTTTTGAAGGTCAAGTCCAAGACTCCAAAGGTGGTGTGGAAGTCTAAGAAATACCAAATGACTGAAGTTTCTCCATCAACAACAGCTGAAGATCCCCATAGTACAACCATAGGATCTATTACTGTTGCATTACCTTCCATTCACTTAGTGAGCCCAAGACAAGTAAGGCTTGGGTTTCCAAATGTAACTAATCATTTTCTTTGTGCAGGAACAGCTCAAGACAAGCAGAAATATCTGGATAATTGACAGTGGATATTCCAGGCACATGACTGGCAATAGGTCTCTACTCCATAATTTTGAGAGAATTGATGGAGGACCAGTTGCTTTTGGAGGAGATGAAGGTGGAAACATTTCAGGAAGGGGCAAGGTCACAAATGGTAAGCTCAGCATTGAGAAGGTAAACTTTGTTAAGGAGCTTGGGTACAATCTTCTGAGTGTATCCCAATTTTGTGATCAGAGTCATAACATGCTCTTTACTAAGCATGAGTGCATTGTTCTCAAGCCTGGAGTGGTCATTCCTCATGAGCATATCCTGCTCAGAGCCCCCAGGAAAGGGAACATGTACAAGATGGATTTGCAAGAAACATATCCCTCTGGAGAAGTTTCATGCTTTCTATCTAAAGCAAATAGTGATGAGTCTTTCCTATGGCATAAAAGAATGTGCCATGTAAACTTTAAGAACATGAATAAATTAATTAAACATGATCTGGTAATTGGAATTCCAAAGAAAGAGTTTACAAGTGATGATCATTGTGTTGCATGCCTGAAATGGAAGCAACACAAGGTATCTCACAAGCCTAAGGAAAGGAACTCCATCACTACTCCCCTACAGTTGTTACATATGGATCTCTTTGGCCCCACCAGTGTAATGAGTCTAGGAAGGACCTCTTATTGTAGTGATCACAGATGATTTTACAAGATTCACTTGGGTTTTCTTTCTTAGAACTAAGGATGAAACCGGTGAGATTCTGAAGAATTTCATCTTAAAAGTTGAGAATCAATGTGATCACAAGGTCAAAACGATAAGATGTGATCAAGGAACTGAATTCAAGAACCAAATCCTTGATACATTTTGTGATGAAAAAGGTATTACAAGACAATATAGTGCTCCCAGGACTCCTCAGCAAAACGGAGTTGCTGAGAGGAGAAACAGGACACTAATTGAAGCTGCAAGAACTATGTTGTCTGACTCTAAACTGCCCATCACCTTCTGGGCAGAGGCAGTTAATACTGCTTGCTATGTGCAAAACAGAGTTTTAGTAGTTAAGACACATGGTAAGACTCCTTATGAACTTTGGCACAAGAGGAAACCTTTCATTGGTTTTCTCAGGTCATTTGGATGTCCCTACACCATCTTGAATACCAAGGATCAAATTGCCAAGTTTGCTGAGAAATCAGATGATGGACACTTCATTGGATACTCTTCCCAAGCTAAGGCTTATAGAGTATACAATCTCAGAACTAGAATTGTTGAGGAGTCAGCCAATGTGACTTTCAATGAACACACAACCTGTGTGGCTGGTTCTGATCCTGACTGGCTATTTGATCTTGATTTAGTTACCAACTATTTTAACAAATCTTGTGAGAATGTTTCAGGATCTGCAGAAAATTTAAATACAGGTGATCCTGATCCAAGATTTGAGCTAGGAAGACCCTCAACTCATACATCTTCAGCTCCAGTTGGAACTACTTCAGCAAATGAGGTCTCTATCAGCACTACAATGACAAATTCAGCTGATACATCTGGTATGCCTTCAAATTCCAGCTCAGAGGCTCCTCAACCAGATAAAGATACCTCAATTGTAGAAGACAACAATGGTGATGGTGATAGTGATCAGGAATTCCTTGATGCTAATAACCACACCATAGATGACAACATCAATGATGTCACACACTTATTGGATCAAGTTAATCTTGATAAGTGTGGTAATGTGGAAGGTGAATAATCTATGCCAGATCTAAATTTCTCAAATTTGGATCTCTCTCAGCAACTTGCTGTGATCCCTCAGCTAAGGATCCACAAGTCTCACCCCACCACAAACATCATTGGAGATGTTGTCACAGGGGTAAGAACAAGAGGACAAACCCATGAAGCAAATGTTTGTCTTCACTCTTGTTTCTTATCTCAGATAGAGCCAAAGAAAGTTGATGAAGCTCTAAAGGATGGAAGTTGAAGCTATGCAACAAGAGCGGCTTCAATTCAAAAGGCAGAAAGTTTGGAACCTTTGTCCTCTTCCTCATGGGAAGACTACCATTGGAACCAAATGGGTTTTTAGGGATAAGAAGGATGATAGAGGAATCATCATCAAGAACAAGGCAAGACTAGTTGTTCAAGGATACACACAGGAAGAAGGGATTGACTACACTGATGTCTTTGCTCCTGTAGCAAGATTAGAAGCTGTTAGGATATTCCTGGCATTTGTTGCATCCAAGAACTTCAAGGTCTTTCAACTTGATGTAAAGTGTGCTTTCTTATATGGAGTGATTGATGAAGAGGTTTATGTCAAACAACCACCTAGTTTTGTAGACCCTGACCATCCTGATTATGTCTGCAAGCTTGACATAGCTCTTTATGGGCTGCATCAGGCACCCAGAAAGTGGTATGAGACACTGTCTAAGTATCTTTGTAAACATGGATACAGGAGAGGTACTATAGATGGAACTCTCTTCATCAAAGGACAGGGAAATGACTTATTTCTAGTTCAAGTATATGTAGATGACATCATCTTTGGTTCAACTAATCCAAAGCTCTGCAAAGACTTTAAGAAGCTGATGAAAGACAGATTTGAAATGAGTGCAATGGGAGAACTCAATTTCTTTCTGGGAATTCAAGTGAAGCAAGTTGAAGATGGCATCTTCATAAGTCAGTCAAAGTATGTTCAGGACATACTCAAGAGGTTCAACATGACTGATTGTAAGATTGCTAAGACACCCATAGCCAGAAACCACTCCCTTGGACCTGATCTTGAGGGGGAGTGTGTAGATGAACATTTATAAAGGGCTATGATTGGGTCTCTTATGTATCTTACAGCTAGCAGGCCTGATATCATGTTTGCTACATGTATTTGTGCAAGATATCAAGCCAACCCTAAGATGTCTCACTTAATCACTGTGAAAAGGATTTTAAGATACCTCCAAGGTGCTTCAACACTTGGTCTATGGTATCCAAAGAATCCTAACTTCAATCTGTATGCCTATACAGATAGTGATTATGGTGGTTGCAACATGACTGCAAAGTCTACATCTGGGGGATGTCAATTCCTTGGTGGAAGGGTTGTCTCATGGCAATGCAAGAAACAATCCTGTGTGTCTGCATCAACTGCTGAGGCTGAATACATTGCTGCTGCAAGCTGCTGTGCTCAGTGCTTTGGATTCAAAATCAGATGCTGGACTATGGATTTAACTTCAAAGAGACTCCTATCCACATAGACAACAATAGTGCTATCTCTATCACTGAGAACCCTGTGCAGCACTCAAGGACCAAACACATCAACATCAGGTATCATTTAATAAGAGATAACTATGAAAAGGGATTAATTAAACTAGTCAAAGTTCATACAGATGAACAATATGCTGATCTGTTTACAAAAGCTTTTGATGAACAAGATTTATATATCTGATATCAGCTATTGGGATGATTAACTTTGAGTAGACTTTTTCTTAAAACTAATTCTAATTATTTCTTCTTAAAATATGTGTGTCCTAAGTTGTCTAGTTCATCACTTTCATAAGCTCATGTTTTCTTTGGATGTAAAATTCTTTTTGAAGACTTTCCTTAGATTCTTGAAAATTTTCTGATACTTCGGAAAATAAACTTTTATATTCAGAAGAAAATCATATCTTCAAAATAAATAACTGTCTAAGAAATTTTACCTTCGGAAGAAGTCTAAATCTATCTTCTGAAGCTTAAATTCCTATCTCAGACACTTATTTGTTTTTAAGGACTTTTTCCTTCCGAAGCAAAATTAACTCTCGGAAGCTTTGTTGTTCTTTATACAAAGCATCCAAGTGTTTATTTCTCTTCCGAAGCATAAATTTTCAAGACTCTCAGGAAAATCTTCCGAAGCCATTTTAGCTTCGGAAGCTTTTTCATTAAAACTTCCGAAGACAATTTACCTTCGGAAGCTTTTTGAATTCCAAGAAAACTACTTTTTGAGCAAAAGTAAACTACTTTTTCAGAGGTGGGACCGACTTCCGGATTTCAAAGTTTATCCTCTTTCATTAACTTTGGTTCAAATCCCTTTTCACATAAATACCCAACGGTTCCCCCTCTTTCTCACTATCTTCCTCAATTCCACTATTCCTCTAACCTAAATTCTCTAAACCGTCTTTGCTTTCTACCTTTCTTCACTCTTAAGCTTCTGAAATGACCAACCTTAACCGTAGAAACAACCCTGATTTCTCCATGCAACTTCACAGGCAACATAATCAAGTTGCTCTGTTAAGCTCTGAGAAAGATGCAAGTTTCTCAGAGATTTGCCAATTCTTAACTCTATCCAACTATTTCACCTCCCTGACCATTGATCCTACTTTGTATGAGGATCACTTGCTTGAATTCTGGAAGACCTGCCAAGAGGTCATTATGGATGGGGAGAAGGCACTGTCTGCCACAGTGCAAGGGAGGACAATCTTCATCACTCCGGCCATCATTAACCATCATTTGCAGTTGGATGATGAAGAAGGTGAGTTGTCCTTCCCAAAGGAAGCAGTTAATCATTCTTTTGAGCAGATGGGCTATGAGGGAGATTTCTCTGTAAAGACCTTCAGGAAAGGAAAGGTCTCATCCTAGTGGAAATACCTGCTCCCTCTGGTTATCCATAGCTTATCAAACAAGCATGGTGGATGGGACCAGATTCCTGAGGATCTCTCTTTTATAGTTCATGGAATGGTTCAGGGGTTCAAGTTCAGGTATTCTCAATTTGTTTATACTAATTTACTTGCAAACTTGGAATCCTTAGAGTATTACATGTTTCCTAGATATGTTCAACACATTCTCAACTGTGAATTGGGCTCACAGTTGAGGGAAACAGGTAATATTCCTAAATTGGGACAGATGAAGCCCGGCATCTTTAAAATAATGAAGAAGCCAACTGTAGGCTTCTCAGGGGTAGAAACAGCCCTAGTCCCCAAAATGTTAGAGCTTATTGCTCAAGGTGACAACCTAGCAACACAAGCTAGTGTTGAACCCACACCTCTTTTATCCTTACCACTAAAAAGACCACAAATAACCCTCACCTACCAAAGAAAATCCAAACGAACCCCTGCTCAGGCTATTGAGTCTGTGCAGGTCCCCATACACTCAACCTTACAGGAGGAAGTGGACACTAGAGCTCCCACTTCCCCTGAGGAGCAAACCACTCCCATTTCTTCACCTATCAGGGCTGAGGTTCCTCATGCTCACCCTGATGAGCTCACAAGCCCAACAGCCTTAAGCCTTCACTCTGAGTCTCAACACGCAAGTGAACAACCTTTAGGGGACAGTTACCATCCCCAGCCTTTAGATCTCAACCAACCAATTCCCAACCTATCCTTCTATACTGATGAAGACTTAGGATTCAGTGAGTACCATGAGTCTCTCTTCTCCTCCCCTACTCAAAGAGAGATGAGTACCTCTGATTCTCATTAGTCTATCCCACATCAGTCACCTGTTACTGAGGTGGACACTTCTGAACATGTTAAGGATGTCCATATGGAAGAGGCTCTCACTTTTGAAAGTGATTACATCATTAAGACCTCGACCATGGCAACTCAACCCACTGGCACCTCAACTGAGATTGCTAGTGAGCAGAGGAAAACCAGCAGCCAAGAATCTCAAGCTGGTGGTGAGAGAGAGGACTTTGGTCCAATCATCTCATCCCCCAATGATTCTTCTGATGAAGAAGAGGGGAATTTGAGACTAAAGGTGCAGAATCTGTCAAAAACATACTCCTATTTAGTCTCTAAGGTTAGTCACCTGGAATCTCAGGTGACTACCTTACAAAACAGGGTCAATGATCAGCAACTTCAGATTTCATATCTAAAGGAAAAACTAGCTGGGAGACCTTTAAGGAGAGCTCAACCAGGAACACAAGAACCTGTGGAAGTGATTGACTTATCCTCCAGCTCACCTATGCAAGTGGGTGATGCTACCAAAAAGGGGGAGAAAGTTATTGCAAGCCACAGAACCTGGGGTTCTTCAAGAGAATGGACATAGAGGACTCACCATCCTCACTTGCTGTTGTGCATTCTCAGCAACTTCCTCAATTCACATTAATGTGGACTCTATAGACTCTATCATCAGGAGTCTCTTTGAGGAAGGTATACCAAGGGCTGTCTCATCTCCACCACAAGGAACTGCAAACTACATCATAAGGTGGAGGTATGATGCTGACAGAAGAGCCCTTATCCTTCACAGAGTTCAAGGGCAACAAGAAGTGTTTGATTTTCAAAGCCTAAACTTCTATGAAAGATTGGATCTAGTCAACATGCCACTTGTCAATCCAAGCAATTCAAGACAAGCTGACAGATTGGCTCAAAGAATCCAAGATAGGATCCTTGCAGAGTTCACTCTAAGAAGGAGACTTAGGCAATCAGGCAATGTCATCGGTCAACTGGATGTTGAGGTGGACCCTAAGATTAGTTTCATAGGGGAAACCTTGACTGAAGGCCCAGTGACAGAACCTGAGACCCCTGTCTCATCATCAACAACTGCTGCAGAGGTTCAAACTCCTTCTGAGACACCTGCTGGTGAAGGTGTTTCTCAGCCTCTCTTCTGGCCAGAGCATGGAAGCTACACCAAGCAATGAAGGCCAAGCCTCTATCCACCCTGAGTCACAAAGGTCTGTGGGTGACAAAGGGAAAAGGATAATGACTCCTGAGGAAATTGAGGAGGAAGAGAGAGAGAGGAAAAGGAAGCTAAGGGGAGAAAGTTCCTCTGGGTCATCTAGCTTTATGCAAGCTGCAATCAAGGCTGCCCCCAGACCAAATACTCAAGATGATGAGTTGAGGGCAGTCAGGATTACTTATTTACAGACCAGGAACTATGATATTGATGAAATCATCTCCCTCCCCTTAGAAGAACTGAATGAACTGGCTGACATGGAAGTGTCAAGAGAGATGAAAGAGAAAGAGGATGCAAGGCTACTTCTCCAATTCAAAGAGGAGAGGAGACAGAAAAGACTCTACAAACATGCTCCCACTCTCTCTCCAGTTCAAGAAAGTCCTGCACAGGAAGATGTGGCTCCACAAGAACCTCAGGTAGACAAAGAAGAAGATAGGATCAAGATGATCAACTACCTGAGTGCCACAGGCTTCTATCAGGCAGATGCACTTCTTCCCCTATCCTATGACTTCATTGAGTTTGAGTACCTAAAGCAACTTGAACTTGAGCTAGTCAAAGAAAGAAAGACAACCAAAAGGAAGCTAAGGAAAGAAGCTGCAAAATCAAGAGCCATCATCCAAAAGAGTGTAAAGAAGTCTGCTGACAGACAAAGGATGATGAGCTTCTTGAAGCTGTATGGATTCTCCGGAAGGAGACTTGGCCCTATGTCTTTATCCACAATGGATGAGCATATAAGGGTGATAAAGCAGAAGATTAAGAGTGGTGAACTGATTGACTTGCACTCTCTTCCAAGTCAAGTCCCACCTGAAGTGGAGGTTAAGTTTGAACAACCTGAGACACCTCAATCCGGACCTCCAGCTGAACCTCAGCAAGCTTCATCTTCTGATCCAAGGCAGGGTCAAACTCCCTCTCCTTCTGAACCTGTGAGGGAGGAACACCCAACTGAGAAAGACAAGGATGACCAACAAGGTGCTGCAGACTAGTCTTCTCAGTTAAAGTCATCTAAGAGGAAGAAGAAAATGGCTTCTAAACCAAAGTCAAAGAAGAAGAAGCCTAAGTCATCTACCTCTACACCTCAGGCTGAGTCAGATCAACCTGAGGAAGTGCATGATGAGGCAGCCCAATCAACTCCTATGCAAGTGGCTCCTCTAACAACTGAGACACCCATCTTGTCCTGGACTTACTCTACCAATCCAGAAAGATGGCATGTAGTCAGAGATCAAGGTGTTGAGAATGTCTACTCTTGGCAAGACATAATCAACTTACCTCTGCATGATCTCTTTGAGATGAGAAGATACTATGAAGGTCTTGATGATCCTGACCATCTAATGAAGAAAGGAATGGTCATGATTGTACTGAAGACCACCAACATCTGAAGATCTTCTAAGTGTTTTGGTAGCATCAGCCTAGGGGGAGTTTGTAAGGATTCCTTAAGTCTGATGCAACCCAAAACATCCAAAATGTCTCTGCAACATGCACTAAGTACTGAAGTAAAGAATGCTTCGGAAGTTTTACATAACACATTAGAAAATACTCTAAGTGTAAAATCTTCCAAAGCCAAGACCAATATCTTCCGAAGCCAAACATGAAGTCTTCCGAAGCCTCAAGACAAAGTCTTCCGAAGCTTCAACCTATGAAGACAGATTTCTTCCGAAGACTTTTAGTATACATGCTTTATCTGATGTACTGTTCCATAAAGCACCTTTTCCGCTGCATCTCTGTAAAGTCACCAACTTACATGAGTTGGTGAAAAGGTCCATGCTTTTGGTAACTGTACATTGAGGTCTTGAGTCTGTAACTTTCTACTTTATGTACTTTATCCTTTTTGTAATAGATAAGGATGTAACTATGGCATGTCATAGTCACAAGGTCAAAAGGCAGATATGCCTTTTGATCCTACAATTGATTTTGTTAGTGTCTAGTCAATTGTATCCAGCTGGCTTTCAAAGTATAGCCGGTTGTAGGTTGTAGTATAAGTATTTCAAGTTCTTGTATCTTTCTTTATGCTTTGTAACACTTGTAAACGAACTTGAGAAAACAATATACTGCCTCTTGAAACCCAACTCTCTTGTTTTGTCTCTTTACTTTACTTGTGTTCTTAGTATCATACTTGGTTAATCCAGTTCACTGTTTGATCAAAGTTTAGTTGCTCTCCTGATTGTGTTGTTGTGTTGTAATTTGTTCAAGCCCTTAAACGGTCCTGCATTATCAGAGCCGGTTACTGCTGGAATGATCTAACAATCATTCTAGCAACCCGAGCTCTTGATTTCTGGATCAAATTTCAGATCTTGACGTTAAACCCACTTCGTGTTCTTCGTGTGTTGCTCAGATCTTGTTACGTGTGTTGTTTCTATGTTAAAATCGAACTCGAAACCACGTTCCTATGACCCTTGCGAATCTGATGATGTCTATTTTGTTTCGGTTCATGTAAAATTCCTCAAATTAGGGTTTTTGGCAGCTTTGGCGGCTGCAGATCTGAAAATCTACGTGCAGACCCATTCGTGCGACTGGACCATGCTAATGGACCATTCGTGCGACTGGACCATGCTAATGGACCATTCGTCGTGCGACTGGACCATGCTAATGGACCATTCGTACGACTGGACCATGCTAATGGACCAATCGTACGACTGGAATCCCACTGGAATGCGATTGGACCAGTCTTATGACCAGTCATGCTACTGGACCAGTCTTATGACCAGTCATGCTACTGGACCAGTCTTATGACAAGTCATGCTACTGGACCAGTCTTATGACCAATCATGCTACTGGACCAGTCTCACGAATATACCATCCGTATCATCCATTCACATGAATGTGATATTTGTCCTCCACGTCATACGGATGAACGGTTTTCCAGACCAAAAAAAAGGAAAAGAAAAAGAAAAGAGTCTGGAACTACCTTTTGCATAGATTTGAGGATGAGCAAAGCACATTCACCCTGAGATTTTATGTCAAATAAGTTGATGTATACCCCATTATTCGTCGGACTTCCAGAATAGGTGAATGAAGTTGGAACACGAAAGAGAAGAGAAGATGTCAGCAGTCGGTGCTGATTTTGGGGTAGTCAGGAGCATCTGACTATTTATGGGCAATCAAGTTATATCTATCCGCACGAGAGGATTCTCATTCTTAGGGGGAATCCATGTATAGAGAATTGAAGACGCAATCAGAAAGCAATGATGTGAGCCGGTTTCCGATGAAGAATCTACATGCATACTGATTTGGTTGAGATTGTCAGCTGTGGATGGAACCTTCTACCTTTTGCCCAATACACCGTATGAAGACCAAGAGATCACAACGTTTATATATTGGGATATGCTGAATGTGAGGGGGAATTTCTGCAGGTGTTAATGTTAATCATGTTAGCCTGTGTGAAGATGAAGCAATGGAAAACTGTTCATGTCATTATCTGGAAAAATCAGTCATATGGGGAATCTTGATGCTGTGATGGTGTTTGTTGCAAAGTAAACAAAAGCTATTGTGCCTAAATTCCTTTTTCAGGGATAGTGTGGCAACCTGACGGATCGGCAACATTGGCTAATATGGTTTTTCGTTTGATTCTATTGACAACCAGAGCAAGATTGACTGAAGATTGTGAGGTGTTTATCTACTATTCGCAAGCAACGTCCAAGGGGAATTTGTTTGGAGCATATTTGTCATATATAGTGTGTCCGTCGCTTGTCGAATAGTCTAGGCTTAATGTAATACACCTGATATGTTGTAAACACATGAAACTGGGTCATTCGTAGGAGCATATGCGAATGAGACTCAGTCGTGCGACTGAGCCTTGCTAATGGGCCAGTCGTGCGACTGAGAGATGCGATTGGGTCATTCGTAAGACTGAACCATAAGTATGGTCCAGTCGCACGATTGAACCATACGCATGGTCCAGTCGTACGATTGAACCATACGCATGGTCCAATCGCACGAATGGGCCCAGTCGCATCTAATATGGGCCGAGGCCTATATATACCAGTTTCAATGTGTAGAGAGATTAAGGGTTTGGGGAGGGAGTCTTCCCGGAGCCTAGGGCTGCCGGATGAGAGGGGAGATCATGCTCGATCTCCCCTTGCCAAGAGTCTTGATTCTTATGTTGTAACGAGCTTGTAATCGTTAGGTTTTATCAATGAAACCATTATATTATAGTTCGTGTTATTGATTGTCTCTTGGTTTTTGCTATTGTTTATCCTTCCGTCAAGAACATGCTCGGATGTTTACTGATCCAGTGACTTCACATTAAAACCGTTCTTTACTTTCGTATGTGATCACGCATAATACATACACATAGATAATATCATTATTATCTTCCTTTACTGTTTATCACATACTTTCTTTAGCCCTTTCCTTCTTTATCACATTATCTTTTCTTTTATCACTATCTGGATCAGTTTCATCAGCTATGCCCCAAACCAATGGGGTACTGGGCCGAAGTTCATAATTGACTTCCACACAACACATAGCCTGGCACCAACACCGGGGTAAGCGACAAAGATCCCAACCGTATACTACACCCCCAACATTATGCATAACTCGGGTACTAGGCCGAAGATCATAAATGACTTCCATACTGCATATAGCCTGGCACCGGCACCGAGGTGAGTAATCACTATACACCACTGTATACTACACCCCCAACATTATGCATAACTCGGGTACTGGGCCGAAGATCATAAATGACTTCCACACTGCACATAGCCTGGCACCAGCACCGAGGTGAGTAATCACTATAAACCATGTACCACACCGTTGGTCAGTCACAAAGACTGGAATCCCTGCGTGTATCCTTAAGGGTTAGCTAAACCATACGCAGTTGAGCTTACGACATTTTAGAGCCGTGCACCTCCGTACATTTTGCTTGCAAGCCTTTCATACTTTCATTCGTTCATTAATGCATGCATTCATTCATCATGTTCCTCTTTTCATTATCTTCCACTTTACGTTACATAATACTTTCATTTCATTCATTAACATTCAATGTAAAGCCATGGGAAAATAACCACACATATTAAGGAACATAAATATAAACATACAACATCACCATACAGGGCATCATCATACATACATAACATACATCATACACACCATCATGCATAAACATCAATCATACATCATCATACATCAATCATACATCACATAAGCATCAATCATACATCGCACATGCCCATCATATCATCTATGACCTCCAAAGTCAACTTACATAAACCCCCGGGAATCTCCCAAGTCAAAACCTACATCTGCACTTTCCCCTGAAAGTCAGAAAATAAACCATTGTTCTTTCGGGCGTATGAGCCCTATTTGGGCGTATAGACATCCTCCAGTCGCATGGCCTCCCAGGCGACTAAACACTTAGGCGAATGGACATCAGGCGAATGGACCCTATGCGAATGGACCTATGCGGATGGACCTATGGGCGAATGGACACCTATGCGTATGGAGAGCCTCCATTCGCATGAACACTTAGGCGTATGGACCCTCAGTCGCATAGCCTTCAGTTGCATGACTTCCAGTCGTGTGACCTTCAATCGCATGCCTTTCGGCCGTATGGCCTTTAGTCGCATAACGTTCAATCGCATGCCTTTCAGGTGCATGAACTTCAGTCGTATGACTTCCATGCGTATAAACCTCAGTCGCATGGCACCTATGCGCATGGACCTCAGTCGCATGCCTTTCGGCCGTATGGCCTCCGGTCGCATACCATTCGAATAGCCTTCAGTCGCATGCCTTTCAGCCGTATGGCCTCCAGTCGCATACCATTCGGGTGCATGGACCTCCAGTCGCATGAGCCCTAGCTGATGTAGAATGCAGTTCATCCCAAACCCAAACTGCCATTTTCGGCCTCCAAGCTCTCCCAAACCTGTTCTAAGCTCAAATCGACCATCCTAAACCTTAGGAACACCTACCACAACACCATTCAAGCACACACAAGCCCGAAATCAAGCCCCACCCTTATCACACACATACCCATACATATACATACGGGTTTTACACCCAAACAACCAAGAAATCAATTTTTAGATGTGTTCCAGCCCCAAATCGGTTGAAAAACATGTAAAAGAGGGGTCCTAGAACTCACATTAACAGCCCCTTCAAGTATAGCTTCACATGAACCCGTTTGCCTTTGACTTTTGCACTTGATTCTTCGAAACCCTAGCTTTTGCTCTTGCTCTTGCTCTCTTCCTCTCTTCTCCTTGGCCGAATGGAAAGGGGAGATTGGGAGGAGAATGGGCTGCCCTCCCCCTTTTATACCCCCACTCATTCAAGGGTTTTTCCCGTTTTGGCAAGTTTGGCCCTCAACTTTGGACTTTATTTCTTTTCTTTCTTTTTCTTATTTCCTTGGCTTCAAAAGAAATAACCAGGCATTACAAGTCCACCCCCCTTATATAGGTTTCGTCCCATTACCATACAAGGCATCATCATACATACATAACATATATCATACACACCATCATGCATAAGCATCAATCACACATCATCATACATCAAGCATACATCACATAAGCATCAATCATACATCGCACATGCCCATCATATCATCTATGACCTCCAAAGTCAACTTACATAAACCACCAGGAATCTCCCAAGTCAAAACCTACATCTGCACTTTCCCCCGAAAGTCAGAAAATAAACCATTGTTCTTTCGGGCGTATGAGCCCTATTTGGGCGTATGGACATCCTCCAGTCGCATGGCCTCCTAGGCGACTGAACACTTAGGCTAATGGACATCACGTGAATGGACCCTATGCGAATGGACCTATGTGGATGGACCTATGGGCGAATGGACACCTATGCTTATGGAGAGCCTCCATTCACATGAACACTTAGGTGTATGGACCCTCAGTCGCATAGCCTTCAGTCGCATGACTTCCAGTCATGTGACCTTCAATCGCATGCCTTTCGGCCGTATGGCCTTTAGTCGCATAACCTTCAATCGCATGCCTTTCAGGTGCATGAACTTCAGTCGCATGACTTCCATGCGTATGAACCTCAGTCGCATAGGACCTATGCGCATGGACCTCAGCCGCATGCCTTTCGGTCGTATGGCCTCCCGTCGCATACCATTCGGGCGCATGGACCTCCAGTCGCATGAGCCCTAGCTGATGCAGAATGCAGTTCATCCCAAACCCAAACTACCATTTTCGGCCTCCAAGCTCTCCCAAACCTGTTCTAAGCTCAAATCGACCATCCTAAACCTTAGGAACACCTACCACAACACCACACAAGCCCGAAATCAAGCCCCACCCGAATCACACACATACCCATACATATACACCCAAACAACCAAGAAAATCAATTTTCAAATGTGTTCCAGCCCCAAGTTGGTTGAAAAACATGTAAAAAAGGGTCCTAGAACTCACATTAACAGCCCCTTCGAGTATAGCTTCACACGAACCCGATTGCCTTCGATTTTTGCACTCGATTCTTCGAAACCCTAGCTTTTGCTCTTGCTCTCTTCCTCTCTTCTCCTTGGCCGAACGGAAAGGGGAGAATGGGAGGAGAATGGGCTGCCCTCCCCCTTTTATACCCCCACTCATTCAAGGGTTTTCTTGTTTTGGCAAGTTTGGTCCCTCAACTTTGGACTTTATTTCTTTTCTTTCTTTTTCTTCTTTCCTTGGCTTCAAAAGAAATAACTGGGCGTTACACACGCTCACTCTCCCAGCAGAAAAAGTTCTTCTGAGGGGTCCCATTGACCCTCCAACGACCATGACAACAGGAGATGGTGGTAATAGGATGTGAAAGCTGAAAAAAGAGTATTGCTTAATGTTTATAATATATTTTCTTGTAACACCCGGAAATTTATTATTTTGAAGCCGGCGAAGAAAGAAAAAGAAATAAAGTCCAAAGTCGAGGGACCAAACTCGCCAATGAAGAAAAGTTGGGTAATGTGGTGATATGTGTAGGGAGAGGGCAGCCCACTCTCCCCACACTTCACATAATTTCAGCTCACAAAGAGGAGAAGAGAGAAAAGAGGAGAAAAGAGGAGAAAAAGGAGAAAAAGTGGTGTTTCGGGTGATTCGAGTGTCCAAATCCGTCGAGTAGCAAGCCAAATCGAAGCTCTTATCTTTGTGCTCGATTGTGTGAGTTCTAGGACCCTACTTTTACTTGTTTTCAACTGATTTTGGGGCTGGAAAATGTTCAAAACCCGTTTTTGTGTGTGTATGTGTTTGACCCATTTGGGTGTGATGTGTATGATGTGTTTAGAGTATGATTTCGGGCTTGTGTGTGCTTGTATGGTGTTAGGGTATGCATTCCTAAGGTCCAGGAGGGTTGATTTAGGCTTAGAATGGGTTTGAATGAGCTTGGAGGTCGAAAATGGCAGATTGGGTTCGGGATGAACTCCATTCTGCATCAGCTAGGGCTAGGCGACCGAATGAAGGCCATACGGCCGAATGAGGGCGATTGAAGGTCATTCGCACGATTGGGATTCATTCGCACGATTGAGGGTTCAATCACACGACTAAGTTTTCAGTCGCACGACTGGGAGTCCAGTCGCACGAGGATTGCACGACTGAGGGTCCAGTCGCATAGATGCTTAGTCGCATGAGTCCATTCGCATGAGGTTAGTCGCATAGGTGCCCATTCGCAGTAATCCCATTCGCACAAGGTCCATACGCACGATTGGATGTTCACTCGCATAGATGACCATCCGCATGTGTCCAGTCGCATGATGTTCAGTCGCATGTAGGCCTTGCGACTGAAGGGTGTCCATACGCCCGAATAGGGTTGTTGCACTCGAAGGAATGTGTAGTTTGACTTCTGGCTTTCGGGGAAAGGTGCAGATGTAAGTCTGATGTAAAGTAACCCATAAGAGCATGTAAGAGGATGGTTATGGCCTTAGAGAGCATGTAGGGCATGATGATGATGATGTTGCATGTTTACGCATATTATGAATGTATGATGTTGTCCTGTATGATGATGATGAATGTGTATGATATGTTCCTTATTATGATGTATGCTTATCTTTCTTGTGGCTTTACATGTCATGCTAATGAATGAATGAATTAATGAAGTATTATGTAATGTAAAGCGAAAGATAATGAAAGAGGAACATGAAGTAAGAATGCATGCATTAATGAATGATGAATGAACGAAAGAAAGGCTTGCAAGCATATATATTGGGGTGAGCGACTTTGTGTTGCAAAAGACTCGGATGAAGTGCAATCATTTAGATTGCCTATGAGGTGAGCAACCTTGTCGTTGCAAAAGACTCGGATAAGGTGCTATCGTGACGTTGCCTTGGGGTGAGCAACCATGTTGTTGCAAAAGACTCGGATAACTTGCTATCGTGATGGGCAATTGGGGTGAGCAACCCTAGGGTTGCAAAAGACTCGGATAGCGTGCAATCATTGAGATTGTCATTGAGGTGAGCGACCATGTTGTCGCAAAAGACTCGGAAGACGGAATGAACGAAAAGAACGAAAGATAATGAATGATGATGAAAGATAATAATGACATTATCTGTGTATACGTATGTTGAATGATCGCATGTTAAACGGAATGGTTTTAATGGAAGTAAAGTATGTTTAATTATTAAAACTAGAACTCACTCAGCAACGCTGACTTTTATTACATTTTCCAGTTGGCAGGTAAATGATTGCTGAGGATGGCATGGCAAGGCTACTCGGCTCTTTTGGGATGGCATCCAATTATATAGCTTTTGTGATGTAATGCAAACATGAATTTTGTAACCGGATAATGATGTATTATTTGGCAAAAGTAATTATAATGAAACGTGATGTCATTTTTGAATGTTTCCGCTGCAATGATTTCTTAATGTAATGTAATTATATGTTTTATGTGCGATGAATGACCAACTGTAAGCGTCCCGGGAACGGGGCCTTACAAGTTGGTATCAGAGCCAGGTTTAAGTGAAATGGGTAAATTTTCAAAATAAACCTTAACTTAAACTGAAAATGGGACAAAAAGGGAATGGGATGCCAAACTGAGTAGCTGCGTGCCATCAGGTATTTTCTTAAAGTTAACCGGTTTTATGTGCGCATGGTATATGTTATGTGTTGTATGTAGATTTGAATACTGATGTAGTCAGGACAGGTAATACTTGGGGTATGAAGAGTACAGTAAGTGGCTAATCACAACTGGCCACTGTAATTAGGGACTTACTTACTTGACATAAACTGAGTTGTTTCCTTGAATGACCGTGTTGGTGTTTGAATCTTTCAGTGTGTTAGAGAATAGCTGGTGGTAGATCTTCTAGAGCTTCTAGGGGTGGAGTCCGTGATGGCCCTGTTGCTGAACCACGCCCTAAGAGAGGAAGGCCTAGAGCTGAGAAAGAGGTTCCTGCAGAACCTGAGACTCCTCATCCAGAAGCTGGGGATGAGAGTGCGAATTTGAGGGCCTCGGTAAAGGAGGCTGTTGTTGAGGACGTACATGAGGTCATGCAGACAATCTTACCGTCTGTGGTGACCGAAGTCATCAAGGCTGTGAAGGAAGGGGAAAGGAAGGAGAGAAACCGGGCCTCGGGGGAGCAACCGGAGCCTGAAACGATTTTCTCCGACAATGAGGAGGAAGAGGAAGAGGAGCCTGTGCGGGAGGTGGCACGAGGTTGTAACTACGGGGTGTTTATGAGATGCAAGCCCCCTACTTTTGACGGTAATGGCAATGCTGCCGCTGCTCACCGATGGGTGAGAGAAATGGAGGCTGTTCTCGACATCAGCGAGTGCCGAGAAGATCAGAAAGTAAAGTTTGCCACCCACTCCTTTGTGGACTCGGCACTATGCTGGTGGGACAACATTGTCCAAGCAGAGGGTAATCGGGCGATCGGGAGAATGAGGTGGCCCGAACTGAAGAAGATGGTGATCGAGGAGTTTTGTCCTCACCGGGAAATGGATAAGGTTGAAAGGGAGTTTCTGCAACTGGAGGCGGGAACCATGACACACCAACAGTACACCACGAAGTTCAACGAGATGGCACGTCTGGTGCCTGATCAAGTGACGCCTTTGTCCCGAAAGATCAAGAGGTATATACAGGGTTTGCCGGCGGATATTCGCAGGCACATGATTGCTGCCCGGCCGAGCACGTTTAGGTCGGCGGTGGATCTGGCGGGAAGGTTGTATGATGAGAGGACGGTGGTGGTGACTGATGGTGGCAGGAAGAGTGGTGGTGACCGGAACTGGCAGGGGAAGAGGTTTGGTCGGGGTAATGCCTCGACGGGTAATAAGAAGGCACGGGTGGATGATCGCCGTGTGGTTATGTCGGGTGCAGGATCGAGAAGGTGTGGTAAATGTGGACGGGAGCATAGCGGGGAGTGCAGGTTTGGGTCGAACTTGTGCTTCAGGTGTGGAAAGGCGGGGCACATGGCAAAGGACTTTCGTGCGGTCCGATGCTTTAACTGTGGTGAAGAGGGTCACATGCTCAAGGATTGTAAGAAGCCGAGGGCTGAGAGTTCAGGGGCAAAGAGGACGGGAGGTGATGGACCGAGGGCAAGCGCCAGGGTATTCACCATGACACAGGAGGAAGCTAGAACGTACCCTGATGTCGTGTCCGGTACGTTTCCGGTGAACCAAACTTTAGCTTATGTGTTATTTGATTCGGGTGCCAGTAAAAGTTTTATTTCTGCTGCTTTCTGTGCTAAGCTGCCTGTTAGTAGTAGATGTGTTGATGCGCCCTTCGATGTAGAAACTGCCATAGGTAAGTCTACCAGGATTTCTGAGATGATAAAGAACTGTGATGTGGAACTCGAGGGTCATAAGTTTCCTGTTAGACCGTTTGTGATGACCTTAGGTGGTTTTGATTTGGTTCTCGGGATGGATTGGTTAGCGGACTTCGAGGCGAACATTGTGTGTCGCAAGAAGATGATTCGGTTGTCGGCGCCCGACGGCAGTTCAGTGACGGTGTATGGTGATCGGGTTACTACGATTCCGAAGGTGATATCGATGGCAGTGGCGGGAAAGTGTATGAGGCGTGGATGTAGTGCCTACTTGGCCTATGTAAAGGATGTGGATACGCCAACACCACAACTAGCCGATGTACCAGTTGTGTGTGACTTTCCAGACGTGTTCCCGGAAGACTTATCAGGAGTGCCACCTGACAGAGAGATCGAGTTTCAGATTGATCTGATACCGGGTGCCCAACCTGTCGCCAAGGCACCGTATCGGTTGGCTCCGGCCGAGATGAAAGAATTGATGGAGCAGTTGCAAGAGTTGCTGGATAAGGGGTTCATTAGACCGAGTATCTCTCCTTAGGGTGCTCCGGTCCTGTTTGTAAAGAAGAAAGATGGTAGTATGAGGATGTGCATCGACTACCGCGAGCTGAATAAGTTGACAGTGAAGAACCGATACCCCTTACCGAGGATAGATGATTTGTTCGATCAGCTTCAGGGTGCCAGTTGGTTTTCAAGGATAGACCTTCGATCTGGTTATCATCAGTTGAAGGTGAAGGAGCAGGATATTCCTAAAACAGCTTTCCGTACGCGCTACGGTCACTACGAGTTTCTTGTCATGTCCTTTGGCTTGACCAACGCGCCAGCTGCTTTTATGGATCTGATGAACCGTGTGTGTCGGCCCATGTTGGATAAATCAGTGATCGTGTTTATTGATGATATCCTGATTTACTCGAGGAGCGAAGCAGAGCACGCCGGTCACATTCGGGAAGTTCTAGAAACGCTGAGAAGGGAGAAGTTATATGCAAAATTCTCCAAGTGCGCGTTTTGGTTGCGCGAAGTTCAGTTCTTGGGTCACGTGGTGAATCCTGACGGGATAATGGTGGACCCAGCGAAAGTGGAGGCGGTTATGCAATGGAAGTCACCAAAGACGCCATCCGAGATTCGCAGTTTCTTGGGTTTGGCGGGTTATTATAGAAGATTTATCCAAGACTTCTCCAAGATTGCTTCTCCACTGACTAAGTTGACCCGAAAAGATGTGAAGTTCGTATGGGGTCAAGCTCAAGAGAAGGCGTTTGAAGAATTGAAGGCGAGATTGACTCAAGCTCCTGTTCTTTCGTTACCCGATGGAAGTGAAGATCTGGTGGTTTATTCTGATGCTTCTTACTCGGGGTTCGGGTGCGTGTTAATGCAGAGAGGAAAGGTCATAGCCTATGCATCCCGACAGTTGAAGGTCCATGAGGTCAATTATCCTACTCATGACTTGGAGCTAGCAGCTGTGGTCTTTGCATTGAAGATTTGGAGGCACTATCTGTACGGGACTAAGTGCACCATATTCACTGACCACAAGAGTCTGAAGTACTTCTTTGAGCAGAAGGATTTGAACATGAGGCAGAGGCGGTGGTTGGAACTTATAAAGGATTATGATTGTGAGATCCACTACCATCCGGGCAAGGCCAACGTGGTGGCTGATGCCCTTAGCCGAAAAGAGAGGCCCGAGCCGATTCGGGTGAAAGCCTATCAGTTGATCATGACCTCCGATGTGATGAAATAGGTTAAAGAGTTTCAAGATGAGGCATTGAAGGAAGATCATCTTAACTCTGAAAGAATGAGAGGTCTGGTTGGAGAATTGGGTGAAAACACGTTCGGTGTTAGAACCCGATTCGATCATGTGTGGATTCCTTGTTTTGGGGATCTACGGGGGAAAATAATGGATGAAGCTCACAAGACTCGGTACTCCATTCATCCTGGTGCCACGAAGATGTACCATGATATGAAGAAAGATTACTGGTGGCCGGGTATGAAGCGCGACGTGGTGGAGTATGTGAGTAAGTGCCTTACTTGCTTACAGGTGAAGGCCGAGCACCAAAAGCCGTATGGGAAGATACAACCTCTAGATATACCGGAATGGAAGTGGGAGCACATCACCATGGATTTCATCACAAAGCTGTCGCGTACCCCGAAAGGGTATGATGCCATATGGGTGATAGTTGACCGTTTGACGAAAAGTGCTCACTTCCTACCGATCCGCGAGACATATTCATCTGAGAGGTTGGCTGATCTGTTCATCAAGGAGATTGTGACTCGTCATGGTGTGCCGGTGTCTATTGTGTCGGATCGCGACACCCGGTTTACATCTAAATTCTGGAAGAAGTTCCACGATGCTATGGGGACGAGGTTACATATTAGCACGACATATCATCCCCAGACTGATGGTCAGTCAGAAAGGACCATTCAGACGCTGGAAGACATGCTTCGGGCATGTGTGATTGATTTTGGTGGAAGTTGGGATGACCACCTACCGTTAGTTGAATTCTCATACAACAATAGTTATCATGCCAGCATTGGTATGCCTCCATATGAGATGCTATACGGTAGGAGATGCAGAACGCCCGTTTGTTGGGGTGATATTGGTCAGAAGGAATTGGGAAGCGTCGAGGTAATCGAGGCTACGACTGAGAAGCTTGAGAAGATTAAAGCCTTCATGAAGGCAGCCAAAGACAGACAGAAGTCGTATGCTGATAAAAGGCGCAGGTCGATTGAGTTCCAGGTGGGTGACCGGGTTATGTTGAAGGTCTCATCTTGGAAGGGTATCATTCGCTTCCGAAAGCGGGGCAAGTTGAGCCCAAGGTATATAGGCCCTTTCCGAATCATTGCTCGAGTAGGAGAGGTGGCCTATAGACTGGAGTTACCAGATGAGTTAAGTGGAATTCACCCGACATTCCATGTATCTCATCTAAGGAAGTGCTTAGCAGAAGAAGATATGATTGTCCCATTGGAAGATATCGAGGTAGACGAACGGCTCAATTATGTGGAGCAACCAGTGGCAATCATCGACCGAAAGGAGAAAAGGCTAAGGAATAAAGTGGTTCCTCTTGTGCGTGTACAGTGGAAGCACAGGAAGGGATCCGAGTCAACGTGGGAGACTGAGGAAGAAATGAGACAACATTATCCACGTTTGTTCGAGGAATAACAGGTTTCGGGGACGAAACCTATTTAAGGGGGGTGGACTTGTAACACCCGGAAATTTATTATTTTGAAGCCGGCGAAGAAAGAAAAAGAAATAAAGTCCAAAGTCGAGGGACCAAACTCGCCAACGAAGAAAAGTTGGGTAATGTGGTGATATGTGTAGGGAGAGGGCAGCCCACTCTCCCCACACTTCACATAATTTCAGCTCACAAAGAGGAGAAGAGAGAAAAGAGGAGAAACAGGAGAAAAAGTGGTGTTTCGGGTGATTCGAGTGTCTAAATCCGTCGAGTAGCAAGCCAAATCGAAGCTCTTGTCTTTGTGCTCGATTGTGTGAGTTCTAGGACCCCACTTTTACTTGTTTTCAACTGATTTTGGGGCTGGAAAATGTTCAAAACCCGTTTTTATGTGTGTATGTGTTTGACCCATTTGGGTGTGATGTGTATGATGTGTTTAGAGTATGATTTCGGGCTTGTGTGTGCTTGTATGGTGTTGGGGTATGCATTCCTAAGGTCCAGGAGGGTTGATTTAGGCTTAGAATGGGTTTGGATGAGCTTGGAGGTCGAAAATGGCAGATTGGGTTCGGGATGAACTCCATTCTGCATCAGCTAGGGCTAGGCGACCGAATGAAGGCCATACGGCCGAATGAGGGCGATTGAAGGTCATTCGCACGATTGGGATTCATTCGCACAATTGAGGGTTCAATCACACGACTAAGTTTTCAGTCGCACGACTGGGAGTCCAGTCGCACGAGGATTGCACGACTGAGGGTCCAGTCGCATAGATGCTTAGTCGCATGAGTCCATTCGCATGAGGTTAGTCGCATAGGTGCCCATTCGCAGTAATCCCATTCGCACAAGGTCCATACGCACGATTGGATGTTCACTCGCATAGATGACCATCCGCATGTGTCCAGTCGCATGATGTTCAGTCGCATGGAGGCCTTGCGACTGAAGGGTGTCCATACGCCCGAATAGGGTTGTTGCACTCGAAGCAATGTGTAGTTTGACTTCTGGCTTTCGGGTAAAGGTGCAGATGTAAGTTTGATGTAAAGTAACCCATAAGAGCATGTAAGAGGATGGTTATGGCCTTAGAGAGCATGTAGGGCATGATGATGATGATGTTGCATGTTTACGCATATTATGAATGTATGATGTTGTCCTGTATGATGATGATAAATGTGTATGATATGTTCCTTATTATGATGTATGCTTATCTTTCTTGTGGCTTTACATGTCATGCTAATGAATGAATGAATGAATGAAGTATTATGTAATGTAAAGCGAAAGATAATGAAAGAGGAACATGAAGTAAGAATGCATGCATTAATGAATGATGAATGAACGAAAGAAAGGCTTGCAAGCATATATATTGGGGTGAGCGACTTTGTGTTGCAAAAGACTCAGATGAAGTGCAATCATTTAGATTGCCTATGAGGTGAGCAACCTTGTCGTTGCAAAAGACTCGGATAAGGTGCTATCGTGACGTTGCCTTGGGGTGAGCAACCATGTTGTTGAAAAAGACTCGGATAGCTTGCTATCGTGATGGGCAATTGGGGTGAGCAACCCTAGGGTTGCAAAAGACTCGGATAGCGTGCAATCATTGAGATTGTCATTGAGGTGAGCGACCATGTAGTCGCAAAAGACTCGGAAGACAGAATGAACGAAAAGAACGAAAGATAATGAATGATGATGAAAGATAATAATGACATTATCTGTGTATACGTATGTTGAATGATCGCATGTTAAACGGAATGGTTTTAATGGAAGTAAAGTATGTTTTATTATTAAAACTAGAACTCACTCAGCAACGCTGACTTTTATTATATTTTCCAGTTGGCAGGTAAATGATTGCTGAGGATGGCATGGCAAGGCTACTCGGCTCTTTTGGGATGGCATCCAATTATATAGCTTTTGTGATGTAATGCAAACATGAATTTTGTAACCGGATAATGATGTATTATTTGGCAAAAGTAATTATAATGAAACGTGATGTCATTTTTGAATTTTTCCGCTGCAATGATTTCTTAATGTAATGTAATTATATGTTTTATGTGCGATGAATGACCAACTGTAAGCGTCCCGGGAACGGGGCCTTACATTTCTAATGACAAATAATATGACATGTATGTGTGAACCCACGCTTTGTTGCTGGTTGTTAAATTTATAACACTTGATTTCGATTATTCGTACATTAGTATTCCATCCATAAATATGGATAAAAATTATATTGACAACTTTGTTTTGAAAAAAAATTATTCCGAAACATTGATATAATTTAGCATATCATAATGACAAATTTAAATTTTATAAACGATCATATTTTTATAAGTATAAGAGAAAAACGATATAAGATTCAGAATTTTAAAACAATTTTGAGACCTTATGTATTTTTAGTTTGATAACTTGTATATTATTACACATTATTACTTATTACTTAAAAATTTTAGTTTGTAAATAACTATTATAAATAATTTAAATATTATTATTATTATTATTATTATTATTATTATTATTATTATTACCATTGCTATTATTATTATTATTATTATTATTATTATTATTATTATTATTATTATTATTATTATTATTATTATTATTATTATTATTATTATTATTATTACTATTATTATAACCATGTAAATGTTTGCTAAATATTATTTAGTTAATAATATAATACTTAATTTAAATAAGTAAAATATAAATGAAAAATATAAATATAATGTTAATTTAAATAATTATAAATAAAGTAATTCTTATTATAGTAAATTTAATCATATGTA
Source organism: Flaveria ramosissima (assembly GCA_025215565.1). Lineage (NCBI taxonomy): Eukaryota > Viridiplantae > Streptophyta > Magnoliopsida > Asterales > Asteraceae > Flaveria > Flaveria ramosissima. Next base: position 23,072,249 of record CM046036.1, read on the forward strand.
TTAACTCATGTATTATTTAGAATAATTTTATCAAATGAGTAAAATTTAGGAACACTTGTATAAAACACTTGTATCATATGCTTAAATAGTTGCTATAGATGTCTTACAAATATAAAAGATTACCAATCTACCTATTGGCTTTATATTATATGGTATAGTGGAAATGCCCATGCATTGCGGCGGTACCTTTGTTGCGTGATTCATTGGAAATTTGATTCTATTCAGTATCGACTCGGTGCGTTATGGCGTATATTAAAAAATCAAAATATAATTATTGAAAAAACTGTATTACAAAAGTTTTTAAGATAACTTATTATACCAACAAGATTAGTGAAAACATGGGTGGTATTTGTGGTTGGAAATCACTTATTACCTTTATTTTAGGGGGAGGTTTTTATTTGTGAATGTAAGTTAGGGTTTTATGATCATTGGAGGCAGCTTTCGGTGGTGATTTGCATAGAATGGAGAAAGTTAATGGAGAAATTGTCATCACAAATTCTTATTTTGATTGTTAATAAATTGTTAACAACCGATAAGGAAAAAAGGAAAAGGGATTAGTGCTTAATCATAATGAATGAACGACACTGAAAGTAAATGGTGGTTTTGTTTGGCCGCGTGCATATGTTTTAGCATTTGTATTATACATGTCATATGTTATACTTTATTGTAATGACATAAATGTGATAAAATGATTAAATTTTTGAAATTTAAGCATGATTTATCATATGAGTGTCTTAATACATATATAAAATTATCATTATACACTGCTTTCACTTTTATTGTAAAAGATATAAATTATTATAAATATGAAGATATGTATAAGTTATATACTTAAATATTTAAATAAAAGTAGTATTTAATTTAAATAGTATTTAGTTATAAAAATATAATTAGCAAATATGAATTTAAATGTCAATTTATAGTATCATAAATATAACAAATTTAATAAAGTGAATTAAATAATATCATATATTAATGGATATAAAATTAATGGATACATTTACCATATTGCCTATAAAACGTCTTAAAATCTTAATAAATTTCCTATTCTATCATTTTTAATGTCTTGCACTACTTTATATATATTGTTTCAAAACTTGTATGTTTGACAAAATTACATATCTATCCAAAGAGATGTATTATATTATATAATAGTATATATAGTATTATTTTGCAACTCAGCCCTTAACGTTTAATTGTAGTTCTTGAAGGATATTTATAGAAATTTTAAATTATTTTTTCATGCTTCAGACTTATTATTTTATGTGTGTATATGTATTACTAGCCTTACCACTCGTGTTTTATACGGGTTGAAGAAAATAAATTTAAAATAAATAGAAATATAAATTATCAGTGACTATAAATAAGTTTGTAATACATACGCATGTCAAAATCGATTAAATAAATGTGTATACATATAAATAAAATAAATGATTAAATACATAAAAACAATATTAATGTTTATATATATTTCTAAAACTTCTTTGTATACAAATCTTTAACCATGTTTAGTCAACAACTTCTCAAAGTTAAGAAATCATTTTTTTAGAATACTCTCCTGCATTTTAGTGTCCTATAATTAAAATTATAAAAATTAAGGATATATAGCATATATGTTGATAAATATTAAAAATAAGATAATAATTCTATTAGTTGAACAATAGATTCTCCTCAACCATAATAAATTCAATAGAGTAATTTTCTACTGGATTATTATACATTGGTTGCATCCATAAATGATCACAGCGTGATATGTCGAGATCCTTTAAGAAAGTTATTTTTTATACGGATAATGTCTTGTTGAGCAAGTTAGTTTGATGGTTTATCAATAACATATAAACCAATATACATAAATAAAAAATAAACAAAATGAATATTTTGGTCAAAGGACAAAAAACTATAAGTGTTACGTTAAAACATTAAAAACTTATTTTTCGAATCAAATTGTACATGATATTGTAAATGAATGCAATACGAAATGAGTCAAAAATATTGATTGTGTGAATAATGGGAAAGTAAGAGTAGTTTTTCATGCAGGGTACCTGGACTCATGATCGATGTCGTGTGGTCGGTCAAAAATATTAATTAAAGAGTCCTTAATCACCCTTAATAGTAAAGGGTAAGAAGGGTGTCAAATCCACAGGGAATCACAGGAAAGTACTAGTAACGATTACACTAAGAGAACTAAACATTGAAAAGTAAATTGATTTATGATTTATTTAAGAAATACTTAAATGAATGAAATAAAAGTTTGAGTTTTTAACAATTTTAGAGAAAAAGCAACCCACTTCAGGATTCAGGTTTGACAAAGTTATAATTTTTCTTAAATAAAACCTAATTGGAAGTCATTAATGGTGACTTACACATGATAAGATCTAAGTAATAATTATGGATCAAAGCTTAAAGGACCCTATTCACACAATTACCTATTTGAATAATGAAACCCTAATTTAATACTCAATCACGCCATGATTAAAGATAACCAAAATCATAGAATATCAATATTAGGTTTAAACATAATCAAACCGTTTAAATAATCAAATCATAAATTGAATCTAAAAGAACTTAAATGGTTCAAGATCTAATCTCAAATCTATGTTACAACTAAGAAAAATAGAAACTTGCAGAAACCCATCCCCCGAAGTGAATCACAATTGATTTAGCCATGCATCATCATTGATTCTTTAACAAAACTGTAATTGATCATGTGAATCCGGATGAATTTGTTGTTGGAAGACCTTTAGAATGATGGAATATGGTTGATTTCCTTCCAAAATTTCTGTGTCAAAATTGTATTTCGAATTAGGTTTTTTTCCCTTTAAATCCCTTCAATTTAGGTCAAATCTCAACAAAATCCCGGACCCCAACATCGGTGGCGCCTATGGAGGCGTCGGTGGCGCCACCTCCCTGTGAAACCTTGATTTTCATGTGTAATTTTTCGAGATCTTTCCGAAGACAGGTCGTGGGCCCTGTAACTCCTTTCCTAGCTCAAGTTATGCCTGTTTTAAGATACCGTTGTCGTGCAACTTCGGTTTATCATATCTTTACTTCTTGAGCTCCAATTCTCATCCCGTTTCTTCCGATTTATCCGTATTCTTCACGTTGGACATACAAACACAAATTAATCCTAAAAGTAACTCTATTTCTCATAAATTTACATGTAAACCATGGAAATAAAGTCGTTAAACATTGAACTTTCACCACTCGATCAACTCATTAATCATATGAGAAGTTATTTTGTATATTTCTCATATATCTTTGATAGTGGAAGAAGAGTAAATAGAAAAAGGATTATTGGATAAATAATGATATAATGTTATATAATACAGTAAATATTATATGATATCGTTAAATTATAGAATATTTTCAAAATTTAAAATTATTAACCCAAAATACTCAAATTGGTTGTTATTATGGAAATTTAAAATTTGTGAGCTAAATATGCTCACAAATTAGTTTGTAATATATACGCATTTGATGATCGATTAAATAAATGTATATATATGTAAATTATATGAAAAGATTAAATACATAAAAAACAATATTAATGTTTATAAATATCTAAAAACTTCTTTGTAAACAATATCAACAACTTCGTAAACTTAAGAAATAAACTTTTTAGAATATTACACTGCATTGTAGTGTCCTTTAATTAGAAATGTAAAAATTAAGGACATATATCATATATGTTTTATAAGATAAATATTAAAAGAATAAGATAATAATTCTATTAGTTGAACAATAACTCATCCTCAACCATAATAAACTCAATTGAGTAAGTTTTTACTGGATTATTATACATTGGCTGCCTCCAAAGACAAATCACAACATGAAATGTCGAGATTCTTTCAAAAAGTTACTTCAGATATTGATGATGTCTTGTTAAACAAGGTTTTGATGGTTTATTAGTAGCGTATAAACCCGTATACATAAATTAAAAAATAAACAAAGTGAATGTTATGGTCGTAAGACGAAAAAGTTATCAGTGTTAAGGTTTATTATTAAAAACTTGTTTTTTAAATCATAATGTACGGAATATTTGAAAATAATGATTGTGTAAATAATGGAGAAGTAAGAGAAGTTTTTCATGCACAATACATAAACTCTTTGATCATAGGACAAGTTATTTCATATATTTTTCAAATATATTTGATAGCAGAAGAACAACATACAAAAAAAGATTGTTGTATATATATATAATAAAATAATGGTATTATGTTATATAATGCAGACAAATATTATACAATATTGTTAAAATATAGAAGATTTTCAAAATTTAAATATTAACCAAAATACTCAGATTGTTCGTTACCATTAAAATTTAAAATTTGTGAACTACATCTGTTCTATTTGAATATTCAAATTTTAGTTTTATATTTTAAATTTTAACTAATTTAGTTAGTTATTTTTAGATAAAATCTCGGATTAAATTGCATATTAAATCTGAAATTTAAAGTTTTTAGAATTCTGTTTTAATTATTAAATTTTAAAATCTAAATTTAAAATGTTGTTTAATTAGACGCTAAATACTATTTAATTATTTCCTTTATAAAACCATATTGCTAATAAATTGACACGTGACAATTGTATGCTGTAAAGATAACATGTGACAATACACTGGTTAAAATCTTTCCATGTAACCAAACCTCTTTTTCTTTTATTATATATTGAGATGTTGCCCTTATCATTTTTCTATATTAGAAGAAAAAAAGAAATAAAAATATTTTTAAGTTTGGTTGGAAATCATGTCTAAAATTGAATACATACACTATATTGACCTTAACAAAGATGGACTCTTCTTCTTGTATTATAAAAACTTAGACAAACAAAATACAATGACACCAATAACCTACTTATACTAAACCAACTAGTAAACTAAGTTAACCTCTTTAGAATTGAATTAGGAAAAAACAATTAAAAACACAATCAATTAATTTGTATATCAAATCAAACTAAATCAAGTAACCGTATCAAAATCAATATACCAATTAAAAACATTGAAAAGATTGGTCAATAATTACTCCCTAATCTTGTCTTGCACTATCCTTTCGAGCAACGTTGGTTACAACACCTCTTGTAAATTTTATCCCGCTAAAATTGACCGCCATATTGCTCTTTCATGAACCCTTGACTGCTATCTCGACCACCTTTAAAGTCTCCCCAGTTTGAACTCTCACAACCACAATGTCCAGACCCGTGTTTTTTTATCTCCTTTTCTTTTCTTAGTACCATTGCCTGACGCTGATTGAAAAAAAACTACCCCCTACGTGAACCGAAAAATACTACTTCGTTGTTTCGTTACATGTGCCTCAGAGTTCTTCAGCCAAAAGAAAACCCACCTTGTTACTGATTTCCTTCTTTAGTTGCAAGCAGATGTCAAACAAGGCTCAATCATGATCAGATTTTTAGTCAAAGACAACTTCTTACTGGCAGATAACAAGCCAACGGATGCGGAACAACGGGTGGTTGTCTTATTGATGGTTGATAAGCAGAATGTGAATATAGATCAGGGAAGCTTTTCGTGTGTGGTGAAGATCCGATCAAGGTTAGAGATTTTTTTTTGTCTTTCACAAGTAAAAAAAATATAATAATCAATGGTGACCGATTCCAAAGAAGAAGGGTGAGTGTTTCAGTCAACTGCAGGCTATTGTATGAAAGGTTAGGCATTTTTTTGTTGTTTTCTTTTCTCTCAAACTAATTAGTTACTGTATTTTTTTTACACAAGTGTTCTTTTATAAATCAAGTAATTAAACAATTAACAAATTTTTACAGAAGCCTGTGCATCTTTCTAGTTTTCTACTCTTTCAAGCACCTTTACATGTTTATTGTAAACCTTGCAAGAATCCAAAGTGTAAACAAATGAAGGATTTGATAATATGAATAAAGATTAAAAACAATTCTTCAGAATATAAAGATGAATGGAATACAATGACAAAGTTTAACAAAAACAACTTAAACGAATCTGACAACTAAAACGAATCAGATTTAGAATAATAACCTTCGGGAGGTGTCATATAGACATCCTTAGTTATACTGCCATATAAGAATGCATTGTTTATATCAAGCTGAAATAGAGACCAGCCATGGTTAACATCCAAAGTGATAACAGTTCTCACGGTTACCATCTTTATAACCGGAGAAAATGTTTCATCAAAGTCTCGGCCTTCCATTTGACTGTAGCCTTTGGCTACTAACTTGGCTTTATATCTCTTTATTTCACCATTAGATTTGTATTTAATTTTATAAATCCATTTGCATCTTATAGGTTTTCTACCAGAAGGTAAGTCAACAAGTTCCAATGTTTTATTTTTATGAAGGGCTTTCATTTCTAATTCATTGCATGAACCCAATTTATATCTTTAACAACTTCATTAAAGCTTGATGGTTCAACAGACTTATTCAAGTTTGAGACAAAACACATATTTTCCTTTGATAAGTGTGAACAATTAACAACTTTTTCTAATCCATATTTAACTTTCCCTTCTATTATGTAGTCTTGTATCTTTTTAGGAAGAGTGGATTGCCTAGAGGATCTTCTTGGCTCAACAGGGACATAGTTGGGACCCTCAGAAGAGTCAATCTCTTCATTAGTAATGCCAGAACCACCAGCCAAGCCACTATCTGAATTAGAAGAGGTATAAGGCAGCTGGTTTGACAACTCAGCCTCGCCATTTACACCTTCCATTTCAGCAGGCTACTGAGAGTTAGCTAAGCTTTGAGATATCACCCTTTCCTCATCATCGGGAACATTTGCACTTGAGGTATTTTTGATGTGGGTGTTGTCAAAAAAATTAAGATTATTTAAGTTTTCATTAATAGTTCTAAAGTAAGATTTATCATTTAGATTTTGTTTAAAAGGAAAAACTTCTTCATAGAATTTAACATCTCGAGAAAATAGACTGGTTTTATTATCTAGACTCCAAAGTTTATACCCTTTTTTACATTAGAATATTTAATTAAAACACATTTTTCAGAACGACTTGAAAATTTATCAGAATTATGAAGCACTATACAAAAGCAAAGACAACCGAAGCTCCTCAAGTGATTTAGAGAGGGACTAAAGCCAAACATAACCTCATAGGGACTCTTACCTAATAAGACAGACGAATGGGTCCTGTTAATTAAATATGCAGCCGTTAGTGCACATTCAGACCAAAAATTTAAGGGAACACCTCCTTGAAACATTAAGGACCTAGCAACATTGAGAAGATGTCTATGCTTCCTTTCCACTATACCATTTTGTTGGGGGGTATGAGTGCAAGACGTTTGATGAATTACCCCATTTGATTCAAGAAAAGATGTTACATGTCTGTTTACAAATTCGGATCCGTTGTCATTTCTAATAGTCTTAATAGATTTATCAAACTGAGTTTTGATTAATGAGAAAAATTTTGTTATACATTCATAGACCTCATTTTTTGTTTTTATAAGATAAAACCCGATAAATCTTGAAAAATCATCAACAATCGTTAAGAAATATTTGAAGCCTTCTTTGCTGGTGACTTTATACGGTACCCATAAATCCAGGTGAACAAGTTCACCAATTTCTTTAGAACAATGATTACTAAGTGGAAAGGGAGCACGATGTTGCTTGGCTCTGTGGCATATTTCATAAGGAGAGGGAATCGTTTTATCATTAATTTGGAGAGAATTTTTCAAAACAGATAAGACATGATCAATAGGGTGACCTAACCTATTATGCCACATATTCACATTAGACAAGTTGCTGAAACAGACAGGAACAGAATTTTGATATTTGTCAAAAAAGTAGAGACCATTGAATTGACTACCAGTCGCCTGGACTTTCTTTGATTTCATATCCTGAATGTAGCAGGATTTTTCATTAAATATAATTTCAAGATTGTTGCCTCTAGATAATTTAAAAACAGATAGAAGGTTGACATAGAATTCAGGAACAACAAATACATCAGTTAACATAATACCATTTGTTAATTTAAGATTTCCAATTTTTGTAATTTTAGGACGTGCCATTGGGGTGACTAACCTTCATATTGTATTTTTGATACGTCAACACAATTAATCATGTTTTTGTCAGATTTTATCATGTGTTTATTTGCTCCTGAATCAACCAGCCAACCATTTTCAAATCTAGAATTGGACAGAGATGAACAACCAAAGACACCTAAGGATGACTGAAATAGACATGATTGATCTAGTAACTTACCTCCTGTACCAGGAGTGTCACCGGATTTATCACTAATCAGACCAATAAGTTTAGTGATTTACTCCTATGACAAAGTCAAAGGAGATAATGATACAGCACCAGTTTTAGCACCGGATGAGGAGGCACCATTGAAATTTCTAGATCTATTGGTATGATTACTTATTCTGTTCTTGTAATTTGGAGGATATCCAACAATCTCATAACATCTATCAACAGTGTGACCCAACAAATTACAATAAGAGCATTTTAGGTTCGGATTGGGTCTTCTTCCAACCTTCTTTTTATTGTCAAAGGTCTAGTTTGGTTTAGAAAAGAAACCTAAGTTTTGACTTTTTGATTTAGAGGAGGATCCACCATTTCGATGAGATTCTTCTCTGGAAACAATTAAGAAAGCAGTTTTAATTGTTGGAAGAAGATCTCTTATTAATAGACTAGATCTAACAGGTTGGTACACATCATCAAGACCCATAAGAAATTGCATTAGTTTGATAAGATGATTAAAATCATTGAACTCTTTAGATGCATTGCAAGAACATGAGGGGAGTTGTATGATGGCATCAAATTGTTTCCACATAGTGTTTAGTTTGTGGTAGTATTCTGAAATTGATGAGCCATTTTGAGACACATAATTTATCTTTTGATACAGGTTATAAACAACTAATCCATCAATTTTATCGTACGTTTCTTTCAAATCAGTCCAAACCTTTAGGGCAAGTTTTGAGAACACTTGGCCAACATACAACTCCTCTGATATAGAGTTCAATATCCATGATAAAACCACAGAATTACATCTATCCCATTGATTTGCAAGTATAGGATCAATTTTAGATTTTTCACATTTACCATCAATGAAACCAAGTTTGTTTTTAACTTGTAAAGCTAATTTTATTGAACTAGCCCATACAGTGTAATTATCAGTACCTTTTAGTTTCATAGTAATAATGGTAAGCGTATTAATATCATTAGCATGAAGATACAATGGATCACACACATCAAGTTTACCAATCTGAGTACTCGAAGCAGTAATATTACTCATATCAGTAATGTTACTAACAGAACCAGAATCAGCCATAACAAAATAGCAAGAAAAGAATGAAAGCAAGCAAGCACACGCAAGAAGATCAAACAAGAGCTAGAGCCAGGTTTTCACACCTTTCAAAAGAAGGCAGATCAAGGATTAGCTCAAGATGATTATGTAAACACACAAACAAAAAAATAATCACACAAGTGATGCACAGATAGATAGGCAGAATCAACAAAAACAGAGAATGACACCCCCAGATTTCCAGACGCTGGTACTCGTAACCCAACCAATAAAATCTAAGCAGAATCAAGAGCAAAAAATAACAAATGAAAGAATAGATCAGAGATAATAGCAAAGATAAGGAACGATCTCACCAAATCAGCACCCAAGTTAGGGTGTTCTAGCACGAGAATTTACAATCATGTAACCTTCACTTACAGAGATTGAGAGAAGAAAAAAAAGTAGACAGAGCTCCAGCCGTTGTTCTAGCAAATCTTCACAGGGTTTCAAGATGAAACACCAACAATAGACCAGACCACGTAGCTACCCTTGAATCAATACCAGAATCACAATAGAGAGGGTTAAGAGAACAGAAACCCTAACACACTATCACATTACCAGAATCCATAAGAACATCACAGAATATCAACGAAGGGAAACTAGGGTTTCAGATTTAAGAGACAAACCCTAGAAATCCAAATCAGAGCGACAACAACGGATAAACCAATAATACCAGAGCCGATAGCTCTGATATCATGTAAACAAATGAAGGATTTGATAATACGAATAGAGATTAAGAACAAATCTTCAGAATATAAAGATGAATGGAATACAATGACAAAGTTGAACAAGGACAACTTAAACGAATCTGACAACTAAAACTCCATAATCTAGACAAAGGTTGTGAAGATTATGAAATAACATAAATACAAAAGATCATGAACAAGACGAATCGAGAATGATGCAAATGGCGAGAGAAAGTGTGCGGTGGGGATGGACCCTAATAAGAAGACTCCTTTATATAGGCAGCAACTTTGAGAAAATGACAGAAGCAGCCCTCCATAAATTCTAGAAATCAGTAAAGACCCTCGAACAAAGAAACCTGCACAAACTTAACCCAAAAATAAGAAACCTTTGATTTGAGACATTAATACCTTTTAACACAAAGAAAATTTCATTTGATGAGCATGGGCCAAATGTGATACTATCTTAGGTAACATATGAGATACTATCTTTGATAACATACTAACATGGATAAGATTATGGCTCTAAAAAGATTAGAGGACTTGAGGTTTGTATTATAGCTATGAACCTTGTACTTTTAGCCAAGTGACGATGCCAATTCAAATAAGATAGTGATAGATTACAGCCAAAATAATGTATGTGCATAGTTACAAGAAAGTGTGGGAAGTCCTATAATAAAAGATGGGTATTAAGAGAACTTGTAAAAGTATCCTGAAAGTTCGATAGAAACTATTGAATAATGTAACAGATATGGAATCCATGTTGAAAGAGGCTGTTGGTCGAGGAAATTCTATCTTATTTTGATAAGACACATGGCCGGATCAAGGAAGATGACGATTTATTCTTGTTCGTCTTCTTGTTAGAAGGGTCGAAATGCTGTCAACTGAAAGAAAGTTAAGACGAACAAAATTATGTCATAACTTAAATATGGTACCAGAAGGAGTCAAGTAGTGATATAGAGCGTTTGGAACTATAATGAAGCACAGATCTACTCTTTTAGTTGATAAATCAGTATGGCTAGGAGATAGTTTTAGGAATTTATACTGAAGTCCATTCATAAGAAGATAAAAGATAGCATTTTAAAACATAAAGACATATATCCAGTGGCGGAAATAAATCTTTTTCATGGGGTAGAATTTTAGGTTAGGGTGTCTATTACAAATATTCAATCCATGAAATTGAAGTTGTTAATTTTATCATTTTAAAGGATTGACTTAAGAAAGAAATGATATGATTTGTTTTGTTAGGTATCTATAAAATTCATAACATATTTTCATGCTAAACTTCCTAATTACCCATATATTAATTAATAAAGGAAGGAATATTATAATGTTTATTTTTGATTGATTCAAATTAATTATTATGTTTATAATAATAATAATAATTAAATAACTATAAAATTTGTTTATTGAATTGTTGATCAACTTTGACATCTTAAACCCCATAAGTTTTTAAAGTTTCAGGCTTAGTACACTACAACTGTCACTTTGAAAAACTAACTTTTTGCGTTTGTATTTTTAGGTATGAGTCAACAATTTGACCCCCTTAAGTTTCTAAAGTAGGATTTAGCCCGGTACAATTTTATTTAAAAAACTAATTTTTTACGTTCGTGTTTTAGGTACGAGTTGGTTAAAAAAGCGCTTCCGTGCATATTTTTATTTACGTTTTGAGATTATCTGCATTTAATGTTCATCTATGTTTTGACATAAGTTTTGTTAAGAAATGAGTCGACTCAAATATTAAATATTTTTATTTGACGGTACAAATTCAAGTTACTCTACATTTCAACGTAAATTTAGTTCGAAAATGAATCGGGGCGATTGTAATACATGTACTTTTCTATATACGCTTTGACTTGATCTACGTTTCGACATTATTTTGTTTGAAAAACAGTGTGAAGTCACTGGATTGGTAAACATCCGAGCATGTTCTTGACGGAAGGATAAACAACAGCAAAAACCAAGAGACAATCAATAACACGAACTATAATATAATGGTTTCATTGATAAAACCTAACGATTACAAGCTCGTTACAACATAAGAATCAAGACTCTTGGCAAGGGGAGATCGAGCATGACCTCCCCTCTCATCCGGCAGCCCTAGGCCCCGGGCAGACTCCCTCCCCAAACCCTTAATCTCTCTACACATTGAAACTGGTATATATAGGCCTCGGCCCATATTAGATGCGACTGGGCCCATTCGTGCGATTGGACCATGCGTATGGTTCAATCGTACGACTGGACCATGCATATGGTTCAATCGTGCGACTGGACCATACTTATGGTTCAGTCTTACGAATGACCCAATCGCATCTCTCAGTCGCACGACTGGCCTATTAGCAAGGCTCAGTCGCACGACTGAGTCTCATTCGCATATGCTCCTGCGAATGACCCAGTTTCATGTGTTTACAACATATCAGGTGTATTACATTAAGCCTAGACTATTCGACAAGCGACGTACACACTATATATGACAATATATGCTCCAACAAATTCCCTTTGGACGTTGCTTGCGAATAGTAGATAACACCTCTTACAATCTTCAGTCAATCTTTGCTCTGGTTGTCAATAGAAGTAAACGAAAACCATATTAGCCAACGTTGCCGATCCGTCAGGTTGCTACAATATCCCTGAAAATGAATTTAGGCCAATAGCTTTCGTTTACTTTGCAGAACACCATCACAGCATCAAGATTCCCCATATGAGTGATTTTTCCAGATAATGACATGAACAGTTTTCTATTGCTTCAATCTTCACACAGGCTAGCCTGATTAACATTAACACCTGCAGAAATTCCCCCTCACATTCAGCATATCCCAATATATAAACGTTGTGCTCTCTTGGCGTCTTCATACGGTGTATTGGGCAAAAGGTTGAAGGTTCCAATCCAAAGCTGACAATATCAAACAAATCAGCGTGCACTCAGATTCTTCATCAGAAACCGGCTCACATCATCACTTTCTGATTGCGTCTTCAATCTCTCTATACATGGATTCCCCTTAAGAATGATAATCCTCTCTGTGCGGATAGATATAACTTGATTGGCCCATAAATATTCAGATGCTCCTGACTAACCCACAAAATCAGCACCGACTGCTGACATCTTCTCTTTTCTCTTTCGTGTTCCAACTTCATTCACCTATTGTGGAAGTCCGACGAATAATGGGGTATATATCGAACTTATTTGACAAAAGAATCTCAGGGTGAATTTGCTTTGCTCATCCTCAAATCTGTGCAAAAGGTAGTTCCAAACTCTTTTTTTTATTGGTCTGGAACACCGTTCATCCGTATGACGTGGAGGACAAATATCACATTCATGTGAATGGATGATACGAATGATATATTCGTGAGATTGGTCATAAGACTGGTCTAGTAGCATGATTGGTCATAAGACTGGTCCAGTAGCATGACTTGTTATAAGACTGGTCCAGTAGCATGACTGGTCATAAGACTGGTCCAGTAGCATGACTGGTCATAAGACTGGTCCAGTCGCATTTCAGTCGCATTCTAGTCGTACGAATGGTCCAGTCATACGAATGGTCTATTAGCAAGGTCCAGTCACACGAATGGTCCATTAGCATGGTCCAGTCGCACGAATGGTCCATTAGCATGGTCCAGTCGCATGAATGGTCCATTAGCATGGTCCAGTTGCACGAATGGTCCATTAGCATGGTCAAGTCATGAATGGGTCTGCACGCAGATTTTCAGATCTGCAGCCGCCAAAGCTGCCAAAAACCTTAATTTGATGAATTTTACACGAACCTAAACAAAATAGACATCATCAGATTCGCAAGGGTCATAGGAACGTGGTTTCGAGTTCGATTTTAACATAGAAACAACACACGTAACAAGATCTGAGCAAAACACGAAGAACACGAAGTGGGTTTAACGTCAAGAATCTGTAATAGATTCAGAAATCAAGAGCTCGGGTTGCTAGAATGATTGTTAGATCATTCCAGCAGTAACCGACTCTGATACCAATTGTGAAGTCAGCTGGATCAGTAAACATCCGAGCATGTTCTTGACGGAAGGATAAACAACAGCAAAAACCAAGAGACAATCAATAACACGAACTATAATATAATGGTTTCATTGATAAAACCTAACGATTACAAGCTCGTTACAACATAAGAATCAAGACTCTTGGCAAGGGGAGATCGAGCATGATCTCCCCTCTCATCCGGCAGCCCTAGGCCCCGGGCAGACTGCCTCCCCAAACCCTTAATCTCTCTACACATTGAAACTGGTATATATAGGCCTCGGCCCATATTAGATGCGACTGGGCCCATTCGTGCGATTGGACCATGCGTATGGTTCAATCGTACGACTGGACCATGTGTATGGTTCAATCGTGCGACTGGACCATACTTATGGTTCAGTCTTACGAATGACCCAATCGCATCTCTCAATCGCAGGACTGGCCTATTAGCAAGGCTCAGTCGCATGACTGAGTCTCAATCGCATATGCTCCTGCGAATGACCCAGTTTCATGTGTTTACAACATATCAGGTGTATTACATTAAGCCTAGACTATTCGACAAGCGACGGACACACTATATATGACAATATATGCTCCAACAAATTCCCCCTTGGACGTTTTTTGCGAATAGTAGATAACACCTCTTACAATCTTCAGTCAATCTTTGCTCTGGTTGTCAATAGAATCAAATGAAAACCATATTAGCCAACGTTTCCGATCTGTCAGGTTGCTACAATATCCCTGAAAATGAATTCAGGCACAATAGCTTTCGTTTACTTTGCAGAACACCATCATAGCAGCAAGATTCCCCATATGACTGATTTTTCCAGATAATGACATGAACAGTTTTCCATTGCTTCAATCTTCACACAGGCTAACATGATTAACATTAACACCTGCAGAAATTCCCCCTCACATTCAGCATATCCCAATATATAAACGTTGTGCTCTCTTGCGTCTTAATACGGTGTATTGGGCAAAAGGTAGAAGGTTCCAATCACAGCTGACAATCTCAACCAAATCAGCATGCATGTAGATTCTTCATCGGAAACCGGCTCACATCATCACTTTCTGATTGCGTCTTCAATCTCTCTATACATGGATTCCCCCTAAGAATGAGAATCCTCTCTGTGCGGATAGATATAACTTGATTGACCCATAAATAGTCAGATGCTACTGACTACCCCACAAAATCAGCACCGACTGCTGACATCTTCTCTTCTCTCTTTCGTGTTCCAACTTCATTCACCTATTCTGGAAGTCCGACGAATAATAGGGTATACATCGAACTTATTTGACAAAAGAATATCAGGGTGAATATGCTTTGCTCATCCTCAAATCTGTGCAAAAGGTAGTTCCAGACTCTTTTTTTTTGGTCTGGAACGCCGTTCATCCGTATGACGTGGAGGACAAATATCACATTCATGTCAATGGATGATACGAATGATATATTCGTGAGACTGGTCATAAGACTGGTCCAGTAGCATGATTGGTCATAAGACTGGTCCAGTAGCATGACTTGTCATAAGACTGGTCCGGTAGCATGACTGGTCATAAGACTAGTCTAGTAGCATGACTGGTCATAAGACTGGTCCAGTCGCATTCCAGTCGTACGAATGGTCAATTAGCATGGTCCAGTCGTACGAATGGTCCATTAGCATGGTCCAGTCGCACGAATGGTCCATTAGCATGGTCCAGTCGCACGAATGGTCCATTAGCATGGTCCAGTCGCACGAATGGGTCCCAAAGGCAAGCATGACATCATACGCAGTTTTTCAGATCTGCAGCCGCCAAAGCTGCCAAAAACCCTAATTTGATGAATTTTACAGGAACCGAAACAAAATAGACATCATCAGATTCGCAAGGGTCATAGGAACGTGGTTTCGAGTTCGATTTTAACATAGAAACAACACACGTAACAAGATCTGAGCAAAACACGAAGAACACGAAGTGGGTTTAACGTCAAGAATCTGGAATAGAGCCAGAAATCAAGAGCTCGGGTTGCTAGAATGATTGTTAGATCATTCCAGCAGTAACCAGCTCTGATACCAATTGTGAAGTCACTGGATCGGTAAACATCCGAGCATGTTCTTGACGGAAGGATAAACAACAGCAAAAACCAAGAGACAATCAATAACGAGAACTATAATATAATGGTTTCATTGATAAAACCTAACGATTACAAGCTCGTTACAACATAAGAATCAAGACTCTTGGCAAGGGGAGATCGAGCATGACCTCCCCTCTTATCGGCAGCCCTAGGCCCCGGGCAGACTCCCTCTCCAAACCCTTAATCTCTCTACACATTGAAACTGGTATATATAGGCCTCGACCCATATTAGATGCGACTGGGCCCATTCGTGCGATTGGACCATGCGTATGGTTCAATCGTATGACTGGACCATGCGTATGGTTCAATCGTGCGACTGGACAATACTTATGGTTTAGTCTTAAGAATGACCCAATCGCATCTCTCAGTCGCATGACTGGCCTATTAGCAAGGCTCAGTCGCACGACTAAATCTCATTCGCATATGCTCCTGCGAATGACTCAGTTTCATGTGTTTACAACATATCAGGTGTATTACATTAAGCCTAGACTATTCGACAAGCGTCGGACACACTATATATGACAATATATGCTCCAACAAATTCCCCCTTGGACGTTGCTTGCGAATAGTGGATAACATCTCTTACAATCTTCAGTCAATCTTTGCTCTGGTTGTCAATAGAATCAAACGAAAACCATATTAGCCAACGTTGCCGATCCGTCAGGTTGCTACAATATCCCTGAAAATGAATTTAGGTACAATAGCTTTCGTTTACTTTAAGAACACCATCACAGTATCAAGATTCCCCATATGACTGATTTTTCCAGATAATGACATGAACAGTTTTCTATTGCTTCAATCTTCACACAGGCTAACCTGATTAACAATAACACCTGCAGAAATCCCCCCTCACATTTAGCATATCCCAATATATAAACGTTGTGTTCTCTTGGCGTCTTCATACGGTATATTGGGCAAAAGGTTGAAGGTTCCAATCCACAGCTGACAATATCAAACAAATCAGCGTGCACTCAGATTCTTCATCAGAAACCGGCTCACATCATCACTTTCTGATTGTGTCTTCAATCTCTCTATACATGGATTCCCCCTAAGAATGAGAATCCTCTCTGTTCGGATAGATATAACTTGATTGGCCCATAAATAGTCGGATGCTCCTGACTACCCCACAAAATCAGCACCGACTGCTGACATCTTCTCTTTTCTCTTTCGTGTTCCAACTTCATTCACCTATTCTGGAAGTCCGACGAATAATGGGGTATCTATCAAACTTATTTATCAAAAGAATCTCAGGGTGAATTTGCTTTGCTCATCCTCAAATCTGTGCAAAAGGTAGTTCCAGACTCTTTTTTTTTTTTTGGTCTGGAACACCGTCCATCCGTATGACGTGGAGGACAAATATCACATTCATGTGAATGGATGATACGAATGATATATTCGTGAGACTGGTCATAAGACTGGTCTAGTAGCATGATTGGTCATAAGACTGGTCTAGTAGCATGACTTGTCATAAGACTGGTCCAGTAGCATGACTGGTCATAAGACTGGTCCAGTAGCATGACTGGTCATAAGACTGGTCCAGTCGCATTCCAGTCGTACGAATGGTCCATTAGCATGGTCCTGTCGTACGAATGGTCCATTAGCATGGTCCAGTCGCACGAATGGTCCATTAGCATGGTCCAGTCGCACGAATGGTCCATTAGCATGGTCCAGTCGCACGAATGGGTCTGCACGCAGATTTTCAGATCTGCAGCCGCCAAAGCTGCCAAAAACCCTAATTTGATGAATTTTACATGAACCAAAACAGAATAGACATCATCAGATTCGCAAGGGTCTTAGGAACGTGGTTTCGAGTTCGATTTTAACATAGAAACAACACACGTAACAAGATCTGAGCAAAACACGAAGAACACGAAGTGGGTTTAACGTCAAGAATCTGAAATAGATCCAGAAATCAAGAGCTCGGGTTGCTGGAATGATTGTTAGATCATTCAGCAGTAACCGGCTCTGATACCAATTGTGAAGTCACTGGATCGGTAAACATCCGAGCATGTTCTTGACGGAAGGATAAACAACAGCAAAAACCAAGGGACAATCAATAACACGAACTATAATAATAATGGTTTCATTGATAAAACCTAACGATTACAAGCTCGTTACAACATAAGAATCAAGACTCTTGGCAAAGGGAGATCGAGCATTACCTCCCCTCTCATCCGGCAGCCCTAGGCCCTGGGCAGACTCCCTCCCCAAACCCTCAATCTCTCTACACATTGAAATTGGTATATATAGGCCTCGGACTATATTAGATGCAACTGGGCCCATTCGTGCGATTGGACCATGCGTATGGTTCAATCGTACGACTGGACCATGCGTATGGTTCAATCGTGCGACTGGACCATACTTATGTTTCAGTCTTACGAATGACCCAATCGCATCTCTCAGTCGCACGACTGGCCTATTAGCAAGGCTCAGTCGCACGACTGAGTCTCATTCGCAATGCTCCTGCGAATGACCCAGTTTCATGTGTTTACAACATATCAGGTGTATTACATTAAGCCTAGACTATTCGACAAGCGACGGACACACTATATATGACAATATATGCTCCAACAAAGAGGTGGGTCAAGTATAATACATTGTAAGGATTCCTTTAAGTCTGATGCAGCCAAAACATCCAAAGTCTCTCTGCATGTATGCACTAAAGAACAGAAGTAGAAATGCTTCGGAAGTTTTGCACCATGCACTAGAAATATTCTTAGTGTAAAATCTTCAAAGCCAAGACCAACATCTTCTGAAGCCAAAAGTGAAGTCTTCCGAAGCTTCAAAGGCAAAGTCTTCCGAAGCCAAAGAGTGAAGACAGATTTCCTTTGAAGACTTTTAGAGATATGCCTTTATCTGATGTACTTTACCATAAAGCTGGACCACCTTTCCGCTGCTACTCTGTAAAGGTGAAAAGGTCCATGCTTTTGGTAACTATACATTGAGGTCTTGAGTCCATGCTTTCTACTTTATGTACTTTTATCCTTTTTGTAATATATTAGGATGTGAGCTGTCTAGTCAATTGTATCCAGCTGTCTAGTCATAGTCACTAGTCAAAAGGCAGATCTGCCTTTTGACTCTACATTTGATTTGGTAGTTGTCTAGTCAATTGTATCCAGCTGGCCTTCAAAGTATGCCCGACTGTAGGATGTAGTATATGTATCTCAAGTACTTGTAACTTTCCTTCATGCTTTGTAACATTTGTAATAGAACTTGAGAAGCAATATACAATATTCTTGAAAACCAATTACTTGTGTTGTTTGTAATCTTGTTCTGTCTCATATTTACTTGTCTTCTTAGCATCTTTCATTAACAAGTTAACCAGTTCCCTATTTGATTTGTTAAGTGTTCTAAGCAACTCTTCTCTTTGTGTTGTTGTGTGGTTAGTGCATACCCTTCACCGGTCCTGCACACATTTTTGTTCAGTGATATACATTTGAGTTACTTTAGAGTTCCACGTCGGAAACAAGTCGGGACGATTGTAATCGATGTGTTTTCTTTACGTACGCTTTGACTCGGCATGCATTTTGACATAATTTTGTTTAAAAAGAGGCAAGTCAAGTATAAAACGTTTTTGATAAACGGTATAAATCAGAATTACTATATGGTTCGACGTGAATTAGTCTAAAGACAAGTAGGGTTGATTGTTAGTATATACTTGAATTGAAATTTATTGGTCTACGTTTTGACTATAATACATTTTTGTTCAACGGTATAATTTCGAGTCGTTTTACGGTTCGACGTGAATTTAGTCTGGAAACAAGTCAGGTCGATTATAGTCTACAATTTATCATGTCACGTATAGTGCCGCCGCAACGCGCGATTATTAAGCAACTATTTAGATTAATGCATATAATTGTATAGTAATCAAGTTTTCTTCATACGATTCACCATCACATTTACTATGCAAGTTAATATACACGTCTCACCATTCCTTAGCACCATTAGGGAATATTAATATCTTCAAAACATCACTATCAGGCTTTATTGACTTAAAATAAATAATATAAAAATAAAAACACCTTATAGTATGAAGTTGATTTAATTCTTATTGATGGATTCCTCCTTTTACCTCACATTTGTCACCCTTCCCCTCTATGTTGTAAGTTCTGTTAGTCCGGAACTTATGACTAATTAATTCTAGTTATATAGCATGAATCAGTCCCTTTCAAGTTAAATCAACACACATAAATATATAATTACATATAATAACATCAACAAAATCCAAACTCCAATTTTAAACTTGAAAGTAATATATATTTAGCAAAGTGCATTTAGCATCATGGCGTATGGATTAATGTTCGTCATTGTCATGTTCGATCCGAGTACAATCGAATTACTAAGTCATAACTACTCCTTGTGCGAAGAAAAGAAAAGGAATAAAAAGAAACAAGATGTGTAACATGTGTTTCCTCATTTGAAGGTCGATGGTTCAAATTCTGTATCAATCAGTTTAGGTGAATTTAAAAATATATTAGGAAGCATGAAAAAAAGTCTTTTCTGCCAATTTGATTGTATTATCTCATTTCTATATGAAAATACAAAATGTTTTGAATTCTTCAACATAAGGGCTTTTTATTAAATGAGGCGTAGGAACAATGTCGCGAAACTGAAGATGGGACTTAAAGCTGCCATAAGAGATTATAGATTATAGAGAAGGGGTTTCAAGAAAAAAGGGTTTAATGAACGTTATAGTTTACGATGCATAGCTTTCAACTAGCTCGGAAAGGCAAGAAACCCTACTTTAGGGGTATAGCTTAAAAATTGGTTACACAGTAGAAGTTAAGAGGGATCAAACCATTTTTTTAGGGTGAGATTTAGTTAAATAGGGAAAAGTGAATGATATGACGTCTAGACAAAATTAATAGGGTAAGAGGATAGCTAAAGAGAAAGAAGCAGCACAAGCTAGACGAGCAGAAAAAAAAAGAAAGCCTGTAAAAGGAGTTTGAGTCTTGATACTAAGCTAATTCTTTAAATTCTGTTAGTTTCTCAAGAATTGTTCAATTAACCTGTTGAATTGAAATCAAAGAATAATATACAATCTACATAAGAGTGAAAAGAGGGTTTTTATTTTTATATCCCTACAAGACTCTGTTTAAACGCTCTCTTTTTCATCCCCAGAGTGAATGATTGAAACCTGTTTCTTTAGTCCACCTTTGCATTTATTACTTTCCTATTGCTCCTTCTGCTTTAAGAGTCTAAGGTATGTTGATTTACTAAAAGCCAACCAAAAAACACATAATTCAATTGTTTCATCTATTGACCCATATAACCAACTTAATCACAAACCTAATACCCAACTTTAGTTAACTTTTATTCAACTATTTAAGTTCGTTTCAACACCTAAAAATTATTATATTACCCCTTGACGTGCTATTTACGCCTGAACCAACTACTTAGGTATAAAATTCACCAATTAACTATTCCTATTAATATGTTTGGTTGGTGGTTTGGTGTTTGTGTGTGTGTGTGTGTGTGTGTTTTATAAGGTTTGTTTGGGTGTGGGTTCAAGGTTTGGGGATGGGTTTTGTTTGGTTTTTGGGGCCTGCAAACGTGTCTTTGATGTGTGTTTCAATTATGTTCGTTTATAGGGTTTGTTGGTGTTGTCTTTCTTTGGGTTCCTGCTTTTTTTCTTTCAATGATTGATACCCTATCGATACCCTGACTGTAAGGATTCCTATAAGTCTGATGCAGCCAAAACATCCAAAGTCTCTCTGCATGCATGCACTGAAGAACAGAAGTAGAAATGCTTTGGAAGTTTTACACCAAACACTAGAAATATTCTAAATGTAAAATCTTCCGAAGCCAAGACCAACATCTTCTGAAGCCAAAAGTGAAGTCTTCCGAAGCTTCAAAGACAAAGTCTTCCGAAGCCAAAGAGTGAAGACAGATTTCTTCCGAAGACTTTTAGAGACATGCTTTTATCTGATGTACTTTACCATAAAGCTGGACCACCTTTCGGCTGTAACTCTGTAAAGTCACCAACTTACATGAGTTGGTGAAAAGGTCCATGCTTTTGGTAACTGTACATTAAGGTCTTGAGTCTGTGCTTTCTACTTTATATACTTTTATCCTTTTTGTAATATATTAGGATGTGAGCTATGGCATGTCATAGTCACTAGTCAAAAGGCAAATCTGCCTTTTTGACTCTACATTTGATTTTGTAGTTGTCTAGTCAATTGTATCCAGCTGGCTTTCAAAGTATGGCCGGCTGTAGGATGTAGTATATGTTGTGAATCCAAGGATCGTCAACAGGAATTATCAGTGTCAATTGATGTCAAGTCAACTTTTGCGGAATTAACGTTGATTTGGTTTAATTGTTTCAAACAACTTTAAATATCAATAAATGATCAAGAACACACGTAACAAAACACAATTAATGTTTAAATCAATATTTCATTATAATATGTTATTGATTACAAAAGTATCAAATGAATGATATTAAAGAATGCTATGATGTGATGGCTGCTAGGGTTTGATTGAAAGACTTTGGTGCTTGTCGTATTGCTATTGCTGTTCTCAATCAATCAATCGTCTAACTCAATCATCGTTGAATCGAAACCTAGGATCCATATATATAGACATGGATGTTTCAGTTATTGGAAACACCGGATCTCTTGGGATTTGATTTGTTTCAGTTAAGGAATCATCGGATTTCTCGGGATTCGCATAACCGCCTTGTTGACTTGTTGACTTGTTTACTTGTTGACTTGTACCACTTGTATAATACAAGTGTTTGGACTCCGCAGGAACATTGTCTTCAGTAGAAATTTGTTCTTGCGTAGATGATGTATTCTTCCGAAGGAAACTTGTTCTTCCGAAGGAGACGTTCTTACGAAGGAAACTTTTCTGATTGTTCATCCACAGAAGATTTTCGGATGTAGAAATTACTTGTAAAGAATATATCTACGGAAGAACAAAATGTTCATCCGTAGATGTTTCTTACACTTGGTCAATTACATAGATTGACCAATTATAATGTTTGTACCTGCAACCATACATAAACCAACACATATATAAATGGGTTAACCTATATATTTAATGCATTTTCAATGATGAATTACAAAAATTCATTACATATATTAATTCAAGTACTAAGCCTATACATAATGACTAGATCTACTGATTCTAGACCTAACAATATTCCCCCTTAGGCTTAGATACTTGCAATCAGTTCTTCAAAACTGAAAGTTTCTTGACTCTGGCAATGATTTTGTTGTAGAAGTAAGACACAACAGTCTTCTGATCATCATACTTGTAGTTGATCTTCATCTTGCTGAACTTCATCAGAGTCTCAAAACTGATTCCCAGAACATCTTCCTCTGTAGTGAGTGTGTCTAACACATTGTTGTTATTCACCACTTCTAGCTCATCTTGCTCTGAGATTCTGAGTTCTGTTACTTCATCAAAAGTTGTTCCTTCAGCAGTCCAGCATTGAATCTTCTTCTTTTGTAGGCTTTGGCATGTAGTTTGTCAATTACTTGGATCACATGAACATGCAGGAATAGATCATTTTGTGCTTTTTCACCAGTCAGCTTGGGAAAGAATTTGTCACTAAGATATGAGGTGTAGCTGGGATGGAGTAGTTTGATTTCCACAGGATCAAAGATCCTGATCTTGTCAGCTTTCTTGTTCTCAGCTTTCTCAGCAGGACCAACTCCTTTGTCTTCTTAACATAACCCCATTCAGTGATTGGGTATGTGAATTGAGTCCCTTCAATGCATTTGATTGCTGCTTTGTTTCTGTTTTTGTAGCCAACCCTCTTCAAGAATTCATCATCTACATGTTCTGAGGCATTGGACTTGTATCTTTTGAGCCCTTTGATTCTCTTCTGATGCTCTATATCTTCTCTTTTTGCTTCCATCAGAACATCATCTTTAAACTTAGTCTTCAACTTTCCTACTAGAGTTGAGAAATCTCTTCCTCTAGGGTGAATTGGATAATTGCTGATGATTAGACTTTGAAGATCTTTGATGTCATTCTCTGGTAGACTTACCACTGAAAGTACATCATGGAAGTATTCAGCTCTTCCAGATGTTCTTTTAATAATGGCACAATCCCAGTCTGGATCATATTACAAGGCCATGATCCTGTTTTCTTCCACAGAACTGGGAGTTGTGAGGTGGTCTATCAGTTGAATCAGAGTGGACTTCTGCTCAGTTATTTCTCTCACTGTAGTCCCAAGTGGCCATACTTTGCCAGGTATTACTTCTCTTGGCTCTCTGATCAATTTCTCCTTTCCTTTATGCTGATCTTTAGGTTCAACTGTTATAGGTTCAGCAGGAAATTTGCTTTGTTCCTCATAAGATGGATGTGGAGCTTCAGTTCTGAATCTTACACCAGTATCCAGCTCAACTTTCATCACATGCTCCATCATCCTTCTGAGTTCCCCTACTGATCTTCCTTTAAGCTCATGAGGTTTGTAATTATGGCCTTGTAACCAGCAAGTCATGTTGTATTTGCTTAGCTTGGCCGTGTCACAATGTCCCAACTCCTTCTTTGTTTTCTGAATGGATTGAAAGGTGCTGAAGGCTTATAATCATAATTTGGAATCATAAAGCATGCAAGCTCAAATTCTTTCAACAGATTCTTCATCTCAGTCATGTTTAGTCTCTCAACCATGTCATAAGGGAAACCATGGTTTATAAATGTCATGAACATGGTTGATTCAGGCCTCTCTTCTGATATGTCTCTGGTAGTCAAGAGATCATCAGCCTTTGAGACTTCTTGTTCTGGTGGAGAGTCTTCTTTGATTAGCTCTTCCCACTCTTCATCACTTTCATTCTCCTGCTGAGAGATAGGCTTCACAGTAGATAAATCTACTGAAGGTGTGTGTTCAGGAGAGGTCAGCTTTTGTTTCTTGGAGGCACTTTCATCAACAGTTATCTTCTTCTCTGTAGTACCAAGATACTTTCTTTTTCTTGAGTACAGAATCATCTCTTTTGATGTCTCACTGGATTGTTTTGTTTGAGCAGTTGAAGCATTAGCATTAGATTCTAATGTACTAATCTTCATTTTCAGCTGCTCAATCTCTTCTTCTTTTCTCTTTATCACATGTGACTGAGCAGTCATAGTGCTATTTGCTTGTTCAAACTTCATCATTATCTTTTCCTTTTCTTTCTTTTCAGATGTTGCTGACTCTTTAAGCTCAGCTTCCTTATCCAGTAAAGCATCAATGACTTCTTTATCACTTTGAGCATCTTCTCTCAGTCTTTTTATTCTTGCTTGTTGTCTCATCAACTCTTCATCCTTTTCTTTGATCATTCCCTTCAGTTCTTGTATTCTTTCCTTTCTTTTGTTTGATTTAAGCACCAGCTTGTTGTACTCAGCAACCAGATAGCTCTTGCCGACAGGGATATCATTATCACTTAGATCATCTTCATTGTAAGCAATAACATCAACATAGTCTGCTTCTGCATCTACTTCCTGATGCTAAGAATCAACCTCATCATCTTTAACTTCTTCCAGATCAACACTTGCTGAGCTTGACCTGGGTTCAGTGGCTTGATCTACAGGTTCTTGATGAGTTTGTTGTTGTTGATGATCAGTCACTGGAGATACTTGTTCAGTTTCATTTGAAAGCACAGGGGATACAGTTTTGGATAATGACAGTTTGACTGTACTTGCTTGTGAGACTAATTCTGTCTCCCTAGTGTAGATACTCTCAGTAGCTGAATTTTCAGGATTTGGAGGTTGTTGGTAAATTTGAATCTGAAGCTGATTTGGTGATTGGGGTTGAATGGGAGAGATTGGTTCAGTATTTTGGCTGGCTGGTGATTGTGGTTGGGGTGTTTGTTGTTGATTTGGTGATTGATGAAGGATAGGTGAGATTGGTTCTGTGTTTTGACTGGCTGGAGATTGTGGTTGGGGTGTTTGTTGTTGTTGTGGTGATTGTTGGAGGATTGGTGAGATTGGTTCTGTATTTTGGCTAGCTGGAGATTGCTGATGTATGGGTGATGTATCCGGTGAGTGAGTGTCTTGAGCAGAGTTGGTTGCAGAGTTCTCTTGTTCACTTTCCCACACTAGCTCTTGAGGAATGTCTGCATTAGCATCAATCACATGTGCAAACATGTCTATGTCACCTCCTTCATATTTCCCAGAAATTTTGTTCAGCACAGATCTGCCAAGATGTGCTTGAATAAACACACCACCCTCCACAGAAGTTCCAGGCAAATCCGCATTAATGATAAGTTGAATGAACCTTGGAAACATTTACATCTTATCAGCCTTCTGTACTCTAATGTGATCACACAGACAATTGAAGATGTATTTTGAGTAATTGTATGTTCTTCCCTCAAAGATACCAATGATACCAGATGATATATGCCTTGAAAATCTGTCAAGCCCAGATTTTCTGTTTAACATGCACTTCAGATAAGTGTGACACAAAAATCTGTATGGCTTACAGAGTCTTCCCTTCTTAATTTCTCCCTTTTCAAAGTCTCCATCATACCCCATTAAGAGAAAAACCTTTTCTATGTATTCATTTTCAAATACATCAGGGTGTCCGGCTTTAACATCTCCTAGTTCAAGAACCCTTCTTATTGTTTGTTCATCAATTCTCAGCCTTCGATTCTTAACTTCAGCAATAATGCCTTCACAATCTTCTTCTATGTATGCAGAATTCCAGAAATCAGTGATATGAGATCGATAAATCACCGGCTCTGCTGATAGGGCATAGAATATTCTCGATCTTCTTAGATATCTCATAATTTCTTGACATCCTTCTGACACAGGATCGTCAGGGTTTAAGAAGGCACACACATTGTGTTCTTTTGCGAATCGATTATCCATCTGTTCATAAAAAAAGACTTCGTTAAAATCACATTATTGATATGAGAATACGAACAGTTGTGAGATAAAACAAGAATCGAATGGTTCATTCTTGAATATTACGACATGTTTTACCTTAATAAACGCTGATTAATAACACAGATATATGTTTGCTTAAGATTTTGATTTGGTAAATTTTGAATGCTGAGGAAGTGGGAAAAATTTTGTTGAGTGAGATTTTCTAGGTCTGAAAAAGTGAGCTGAAAAAGCAAATAATGAATTTGACAAGTCAAACCACATTATTTATACCCTCAGACACATTAATTTTGTCTCTTTTATTAAGTGGGACCCTCAATGTATTCTTCCGTAGAATTAATTTCTCATTAATTAAGTGGGATCCTCAATGTATTCTTCGTTCTTCCGTAGAATTAATTTCTCATAATCAAGTGGGATCCTCAATGTACTCTTCCGCAGAACATCTACGGATCAACAACATCTGCTGATGATGTGAAATTATAACATTAAATTACTTGTTGATCTTTATTCATCCGTAGTTTACCAATCTACGGATAAACATTTAAGATTGATTTCCGCATTGTAGCTTCTGCTGATGCTTAAAGTAGCACAATGCAAAGAAATATTGTTGTATGTATGGCCCAACGCCATTGGTTAGAATCATTTATTGCTTTAGGACCTTGTTGGTTTTGTATACATGGCAATTTAGTACAAGTAAGTTTAAAATTATGATTTTTACTAAAATTTTCATGTATCCAGAAGCTAAGATGATGCTCAGATTCCAATTCCTTCAAATTGATAATGATATAGACATTGCTGCTACTGATTGAGATACTTTTTCATGTATTCTACTCCCCCTAAATTTGTGATTAATGGTGAACTTAAGCATTTATCATAAATTTCTTTAAGAGGAATAACATGAATTTTAACTGTATGATAATGATCAGATACATATACACATATGATGGGATCATACTATAATACTAAGCCGCTTCGTGATGAGTGATTTTGTTGATTTAATACCTGAACAAGTTCTGATTGCAAGTATATTGTCCACATAAATCCATACAAGAGCTCATGTATCAACTAGGCATGCTGTTTATCATGTTTTCATATTGATTTCAAAATAACTGTTATGGGCTTCACATTCAATTCACATAGGTTTTGTCCTCCCTTTGCAAGTTAAATCATCAATTTTGACACTTAAGACTATGTACTTTAAGTTATAATATCTATCTTGAGATGTATTTGGCATCTCATTGATACATTGATTTAAGAGCTCAAGATAATATACAGTTGATCACAAAGGATTCTTTTGAGAGCTTTAGATATGATCATCATCAGGTCACCAGGTCTTTACTCACGTAAAACAGAGGTGCCTTTAACCCAGGTCTTTGTTCACACAAAACAGAGGGATGATGAGGATCATGATCTTTTCACTTTTTTCAACTGATATTCAGTATGGTGATCATACACCCAGGTCTTTGTTCACACAAAACAGAGGGAGTATGATTTGCAAAGATAGATATTATAAAGTGTTTTACATAGTGTGTTTAGATGAGTGATTTGATCACATTAGGATAAGACTCACTTTGTATTCTCAAAATGAAGTTTCCCACAAACAATCATTTTAATATTATGTTTGGCATGCACTCAGGTTAGTTTCCACTCAAGATGAATCTACTCACATATCAAGAAACTTGCTGAGATTTATTGTTATTTATTTATTCAGGAATAGGCAAAGCTATAGTGTACTATCATTTCCCATACATATGTCATGCTGATGCATCATTACACACAGCATTTTGTTTGTTTAAATTTGATTAATCTAAGTTAATCATGCCTAGAGACTCATTAAGAAAATTAAATCTGACTGAATCAAAGGCTTTAGTGAATAAATCAGCAAGCTGATTTGATGTATCCACTTTGACTAACTTAATCAACCCCTTTTCTGAGCAATCTCTCAGAAAATGATATCTTATCTCAATATGTTTTGTTTTACTATGTTGCACAGGATTAGCAGTGATAAACATAGCAGCAGAATTGTCTATATAGATAGAAGTTTGAAGAAAATTGTAACCATAGTCAAGGAATTGGTTTTGCAACCAAAGAACTTGAGAGCAACCAGCTGAAGCAGCAATGTACTCAGCCTCAGCTGTGGATACAGAAACATTGGTTTGTTTCTTGCACTGCCATGATACTAGCCTTGGTCCAATGAATTGACATCCACCGGTTGTTGATTTTCTTTTACTATTACATCAACCATAGTCACTGTCTGAGTATGAGTAGAGTGTAAAGTCTCCATCCTTGGGATACCAAAGACCAAGTCCTGGTTTTCCCTTAAGGTATCTGAAAATTCTTTTTACAGCATTGAGATGTGATTCCTTGGGATCAGATTGGTACCTAGCACATACACACACAGCAAACATAATATCAGGTCTACTGGCAGTTAAATACATAAGTGAACCTATCATAGATCGATATAATTTTTGATCAATAGATTTTCCAGAGGGATCAGGAGCAATCTTATCAATTGTTGATGGTGGTGTTTTGCATGAGGATACTTCAGCAAGATTGTATTTCTTCAGAATTTGATGTATATATTTTTCTTGATTGATGAATATTCCATCTGCTTTTTGATGAACTTGAAGGCCAAGGAAGAAGGTTAATTCACCCATTGAGCTCATCTGAAATTCAGATTTCATCAGCTCTTCAAAATTCACACACAATCTCTTATTAGTTGATCCAAATATAATGTCATCAACATATACTTGAACTACTAAGAGATCTTGATGTTCTTGTTTGAGAAAAAGTGTCTGATCAATAGTTCCTCTTTTGTAGCCATGTTTGAGTAAGAAAGATGATAGTGTTTCATACCATTTTCTTGGTGCTTGATGAAGACCATACAAGGCTTTATCTAGTTTGTATACCCTGTGAGTATAATGAGGATCTTCAAATCCGGGGGGTTGTGACACATAAACTTCCTCATCAATTTTCCCATATAAGAATGCACACTTGACATCCATCTGATACACAGTAAACTTCTTATATGAGGCATAGGCCAAAAACACTCTTATTGCCTCAATTCTTGCAACTGGTGCAAAAACTTCATCATAGTCTATTCCTTCTTCTTGAGTGTATCCTTGTGCAATCAACCTTGCTTTGTTTCGAACAATAATCCCTCTATCATCCAGATTGTTTTTGTATAGCCATCTAGTTCCAATAGGATGTTGACCTTCAGACAAATCAACAAGAGACCACACTTTTTTGCTTTCTGAACTGTTGAAGCTCTTCTTGCATAGCTTCAATCCAGCTATTGTCTTTTAAAGCAGTTGTAATGTTTGGAGGCACCACTTGAGAAAGAAAACAGTTGAAGAGACAAAGGTTGGCTGTACTACTTTGGCTCCTTGTAGTTCTCTTTTCAGGATTTCCAATGATGTTGTCAAGTGGATGAGTCTTATGAATTCTCATTGAAGGAGTTGATTCAACTGGAATAGATGATTCCAGGTTAGTCATTTCCATTACCTCAGACTGATTCAGCTCAGGTTGAGAATTCAAGAAATAGTCAAAATGAGAGTCTGTTGATTGTGCTACAGAAGTATCTCCAATTGTGTTTTGCTCTTCAGCAGGAACTTCTTCGGAAGCATTTTGCTCTTCCGTAGCAACTTCTCCGGATGCATTTTGGTCTTCCGGATGAACTTCTTTGGAAGCATTTTGATCTTCCGGATGAACTTCTTTGGAAGCATTTTGATCTTCCGGATGAACTTCTTCGGAAGCATTTTGCTCTTCCGTAGGAACTTCTCCGGATGGATTCTGGTCTTCCGTAGGAACTTCTACGGATGCATTCTGGTCTTCCGTAGGAACTTCTACGGATACATTCTGGTCTTCCGTAGGAACTTCTCCGGATGCATTTTGTTCAATTCCACAGGTAGTATCTGCTTCTACTGAAGTGTTTTCATCTGAAGATGGATGTATCCTTGGAGAATCAGCAGATAAGGTTACTTCAGTCATAATAGGTGGAACAAATGGATAGCATACTTCATCAGATCCTGCATTGGTCAAATGATCATAGTTAAATGATTTAGATAAAGCATCTATGTCAAATAACCATGATGAACCTTTAACTGACTTAGTAAATACAGTTTCATCAAAAGATACATTAGGAGTCTCTTCCATAATGTTATGTTATGGAATATACACTCTATATGATTTTGATGTTGAAGAGTATCCAACAAAGAAACCATCATATGTTTTTTCTGAAAATTTTCCTAATGACTCTTTTATGTTCAAAACAGTTACTTGACATCCAAAGACTCTTAGATATCCTATGTATGGTTTTCTTTTAAATAGGAGCTCATAAGGAGTTTTGTTATGTTCTTTGACAATTAATGTTCTGTTTTGAACATTGCATGCAGTATTCACAGCCTCAGCCCAAAAGGTGATAGGTAGTTGTGAATCAGCTAGCATTGTTCTTGCTGCTTCAATGAGAGTTCTGTTTCTTCTTTCAGCAACTCCATTTTGTTGTGGAGTCCTTGGTGCACTGAATTGTCTTGCAATACCTTTGCTCCTGCAAAAGGAATCCAGTTCAAAATTGACAAATTCAGTACCATTATCACTCCTAAAATTTTAACTTTTGTATCAAGTTGATTCTCAATCTTGATTACAAAGTCCATTAATGTTTCTGATGTTTCACTCTTTTGTTTTAAGAAAAAGACCCATGTAAATCTTGTGAAATCATCAACTATCACCAAACAATATTGCCTTTTTCCAATGCTCATTACATTGGTGGGACCAAAAAGATCCATGTGAAGCAATTTGAGTGGTATAGTATTAATATTGATGGTTTTGGATTTATGTGACACTCTGTGTTGTTTTCCTTTGTAACAAGAAGAACAGTGAGTTGAGCAATGAAACTCTTTATTTGGCAATCCAATGACCAGGTCATTTTTCACCAATTTATTCATGTTCTTCATGTTAGAATGGACAAGCCTTCTATGCCATAATTGAGACAAGTCTTCTGAGAGTTTAGATATAAGGCATGTTTCATGTTTTGTGAGAGAAGTGTTGTTCATATCCAAAACATAAGTGTTTCCTTTTCTTGCTGCTTTGAGGAGAATCCAATCTTCTGGAACAATAAATCCTGGCTTAAGAATGTAACAGTTAGTGTCATCAAATAATGTAGTATAATTTTGATCACAAATTTGAGACACACTAAGTAGATTATACTGTAAATTTTTACAGTAATTTACTTTACCAAATTTGAGTACACCATTGGTTATCATTCCTTCACCAACAATTTTACCTCCCATTTTATCCCCACCAAATGCCACATAAGAAGCATTTTTATGTTTGAAATCATGGAGAAGAGAACAGTTTCCTGTCATATGCCTGGAACAACCACTGTCAACATACCACTTGTTGTCAGCTCTCTAATATTGTTCCTGCAATCAGAAAAGAAAATCAGTTAGAAGTGACAACCCAAGTCTTAGTGATCTTGGGTTTGTCAACAGGATCTAAAACAGTTACTCTTTCATGAACAATTTTTGAAGTTTCAATTTTAGATTTGATTGATTCATTCTGAATTGATTTAGATGAGGATGATTCTGCTGAATGGGATGTTGATGAAGTAGATTCATGATTCATATATCTGCTTGACTTAGATCAACTTCATTTGTTTGAGTCTTTTGTTTTGATAATGAACCTTTAAATGTCTCACTATCTTTTGTTTTTGAAAGAGGTATATGAATGCCCTTTTCAAATTTATCAAAGAATGAATCATCATCCTTTAATTCCTTATCTGACAAATCTACTCTTTTGTGGGGTGTTTTTGACTGCTGGAAAGATGGTCTTTTCTTCAGTATATGAACACTTGATGATGTTTTGTCCTTTGATTTTGACTTTGATTTTTGTTCATACTTCTTCAGTTTTGAACCCTTTGTAGAATCTGTAGATTGAGAATCTGATTCAGACTTATCTGATTCTTTCTTCTTTGAGCCTTTTGTCTTGTTCTTTTTGTTGAAATAACATTCTTGTGTGGAATGATTATTTTTGTTGCAGATAACACAATGTTTGTTGAAGTAGCAATCAGCAGTCATATGATTGTTCATATTGCAAATAGAGCAGTAGCTGCTGAAGTAACAGTCTTCAGTATTGTGATTTTTCATGTCACACCATTTGCAATACTTTTCTTCTGATTCTTTCTCAGAATCATTCTTTTTGTTTGCTGATTTTTGTTGTTGTTCTTTCTTCTTCAGCTTTGGATGTGCTTCTCCTTTTTCCACTTTGTGCATATTTTGATTGTTTGTTGCTGAATTCCTCTTCCGTAGATCAACAGCTGAAGTTTTCTTTTTCAGTTGATGATCTGCTGATGACTTTTTCTTTCCTTTTTCTTTGAATCTCTCTTTTTCTTCAGTGATGACAGATTCATCATTCAATATCTTGGAGGAGTCTTGCAGACTTAGTTCTTGAAGACCTTCATTCAATTGAGCTATCCTCTTGCAGATGGTCTTTAGCATGTTTCTTTGTTTAGGAGGATATGGCAACTTTGTTTCTTCAATCACTTTTGGAATATGTGTTTTAAGATGAACATTCTTACCAGTGATTATTCGATCAACATCATGTTCATCAGAATCATCCAAGTCATCACACTTATCATAATCAAATTCTGAATCATTTTGATCTAAAGATTCTGATACAGAAGATTCAGTTTTACTCACCTAAGCTTCATCATTAATTTTAATTTGATTTGAATCTTTTTCAAACTTAGTGCTAGGCACAAAATGATTTGACAGAGTGTTGGTCATTGTTGTAGGTAAAGATGTGTAATTATCATTTATAGGTGGTGCAACCGCATATAACCCAACCCAGACCTTTTCTTTGATTCAATATGAGAATTTAGTAATTTCTCATATTGCTGAGATGATAATTGAAACTTCTGAAGTTTCACTTCAGTTGATGCATGATCAGCCATAGATTTTGTTAAGGAAGTGGTCAGATGCTCAACTTGGGCTTTCAGGCTATAATTTTCAGAAACAAATTCTTCTAAATCCTTTTGCAAAGAATTGATTTTTATTTGATACAATTTATGTTCTCTAACATGGGATTCATTCAAAATCATTGTTTCTTTTACTTTGTCAGCCAATTGTTGAGCATGGACTCTATATCGTTCAACTTCCTCAACACATGTTGATGAACACAATCTTTCTTTTACCTCTTTTGCCATTGGTGGAATTGTTTGATCCATATGAGCCATCAATGCTTGATTCTCTTCCAAAACTTCCTTTTCATACACACTCCAGTCACATGTTCCATCTTGAAGTATGATCAGCCCTGTCTCATTTGAGTTGCTAGGTCCAGCTGATTCTTTGGTGGCTGGTGAGGATGCATTGATCAGTTGAGATTGTTTGTGCAGAGGTCTTTGAGAAGTTGATTGTTGATGAGCTTGAATCTGATGTTGTTGATGCTGCTGGTGTTGTCTCATCTCTGGATATGACTGTTGATTGCATTCTCTTGAGAAATGTCAATAGAGATTGCATTTGTAGCATCTTACTTTTGATTTGTCAACGCCAATCTTTGATGTTTTGCTTGCTGAAGCCAAGTTCTTATTTCTCCTGAGACATTGCTTAGCTCTATAAGCAATCATGGCCATCTGCCATTGTAGATCCATTTCTTCCACTACATCAGGAGGCAATTCTTCTAAGTCTTGTTGGCAAATATTTGCTGAAGTTAGAGAGCTTCCCAGATAGGTTTGAAAACTGGAACTAAAAGCTGCAAAGGCTGCTCTTTGTTCTTCAGAGTCCAATATCACAGTTATTGGTTCTGACTGATATGCTGAAAATGAAGACTTAGCTGTTGCTGTAGTTGTATCTTGTCTATCAGCAGTTCTTCTTTTATTCTTTTGCTGCTTGTCTTGAGATGATTTCTTTGAGGGTTTTGAAGCATAAAAGCTAACTTCCTCCTCATCATCACTCCTAGCACAAGAGTTATCACTTTCATTGTTTGAGATAAATGCACTTTCAACATTATTTGTTTCTTTGAAGTGATAGGGTGAGACATGGGTTCTCACACTCTTGTTTCTTGATTTCTCGTCCATTTCAAGAGCTTCCACTTTAGCAACCAGAGTATCTAAACCAGTTGCTTTCAGATCTATAGTGTTCTTGAACATGGATACAGTATGCTTCCAACTTTCTGGCAAAGTGTGGAGAATTTTCTTGTTTAATTCCTCACTTGTATACTTCAACTCCCGTATATTCATCTCAATGACCAGCTGCATGAATCTATGGAGTTGTTGAGGAATTGATTCACCCTCAATATGATGAAACGTCTCATATTGTGATCTGAGGGTGTCTCTCCTTATACTTCTAATCTCATCACTCCCTTCGCAAAGAGTGTGAAGTATCTTCCATAAGGAGTGTGCTGTTTTATAGTTCTCACACCTGATTAATATCTCTTCAGGTAAAGCCATACTAAGCAAACTGTATGCTTTTATATCAACTTTAACCTTTTTGACATCATCAGGTGATAGATCTTTGGTACTGATTGGTTGGTTTTTGTCATTATAGTCCGGCCCAAGAGTGGGTGGAATATAAGGACCTTCAGTGATGGATATCCATAAGTCAGAATCAGTATAGTTTACATGATTCCTGAACTTGATTTTCCACGACTTGAAATCTGCTTTTGTTTCCAACTTCGGAGGTTGGTAAGATGAACCACTAAAGTTGCTCATGATGTTAATTGATGAAAATAATTAACAAGATCTACTATTCAATTGT
The DNA here is from genome assembly GCA_025215565.1 of Flaveria ramosissima. Taxonomy (NCBI): domain Eukaryota; kingdom Viridiplantae; phylum Streptophyta; class Magnoliopsida; order Asterales; family Asteraceae; genus Flaveria; species Flaveria ramosissima. The sequence goes on from CM046036.1 coordinate 23,107,849, forward strand.
TTTGAATATAGAAACAAGTTAATTAGAACGATTGCAGTTAAACGAAATTAAACTCAATTAAACACAACTAACACTGATAGATCAATCGATCTAAATCAATGAGCACTTGGCTCTGATACCACCTGTGAATCCAAGGATCGTCAACATGAATTATCAGTGTCAATTGATGTCAAGTCAACGTTTGCGGAATTAACGTTGATTTGGTTTAATTGTTTCAAACAACTTTAAATATCAATAAATGATCAAGAACACATGTAACAAAACACAATTAATGATTAATCAGTATTTCATTATAATATGTTATTGATTACAAAAATATCGAATGAATGATATTAAAGAATGCTATGATGTGATGGCTGCTAGGGTTTAATTGAAAGACTTTGGTGATTGTTGTATTGCTATTGCTGTTCTCAATCAATCAATCGTCTAACTCAATCATCGTTGAATCGAAACCTAGGATCCATATATATAGACAATGATGTTTTAGTTATTGGAAACACCGGATCTCTTGGGATTTGATTTGTTTCAGTTAAGGAATCATCGGATTTCTCGGGATTCCCATAACCGCCTTGTTGACTTGTTGACTTGTACCACTTGTATAATACAAGTGTTTGGACTCCGCAGGAACATTGTCTTCAGTAGAAATTTGTTCTTCCGTAGATGATGTATTCTTCCGAAGGAAACTTAATCGAAGGAAACTTGTTCTTCCGAAGGAGACGTTCTTACGAAGGAAACTTTTCTGATTGTTCATCCGTAGAAGATCTTCGGATGTAGAAATTACTTGTAAAGAATATATCTACGGAAGAACAAAATGTTCATCCGTAGATGTTTCTTACACTTGGTCAATTTCATAAATTGACCAATTATAATGTTTGTACCTGCAACCATACATAAACCAACACATATATAAATGGATTAACCTATATATTTAATGCATACACAATGATGAATTACAAAAATTCATTACATATATTAATTCAAGTACTAAGCCTATACATAATGACTAGATCTACTGATTCTAGACCTAACATATGTATCTCAAGTACTTATAACTTTCCTTTATGCTTTGTAACATTTGTAATAGAACTTGAGAAGCAATATACAACATTCTTGAAAACCAATTCCTTGTGTTGTTTGCCATCTTGTTTTGTCTCATCTTTACTTGTGTTCTTAGCATCTTTAACTAAAAGTTAACCAGTTCCCTATTTGATCTGTTAAGTGTTCTAAGCAACTCTCCTCTTTGTGTTGTTGGGTTGTAAGTGCATACCCTTCAACGGTCCTGCATTTGGTATCAGAGCATTTCAGGCTCTTGATATAAGATCTCACCATCTTAAGATTCCTCACACACACAAAATACTTAACAACTCAAATGGCAGCTATTACTAAAGCTGATATGGAAACAGGAACTATGACAAAGTCTCCACTAATCACTCTTGAAGACTTTGATACTTGGTCTCAAAGAATGGAAGGCTTCATCAAGTCTCAAGACTCCAGGATGTGGGACTCTGTTGTTGAAGGACCTTACATACCAAGCACCACTTCTGCTACTGGTGGTGGTATAATTCCTAAGGCTGTGGCTGATTACTCTGAAAAAGACAGAAAGAGAATAGAGATTGATCAGAAAGCCATGACAACCTTTCAAACTGCTCTTCCAAACTCCATCTACAGAGGCTTCAAGTGCAAAACTGCCAAGCAACTATGGGAAGCACTGAAGCTGATGTATGAGGGGTCTACTGAAGCAAAGGAGAACAAGAAGGATCTCCTGAAGTAGCAGTTTGAAAACTTCACCTTTAAGGTAGGTGAAACCATGATTCAACAATACTTCAGGTATGTTGAGATTGTGGATACTCTAATGGATGTTGGAGTAACTCTTGAGAACAGGGAAATTGTAAGGAAGTTTATATCCTCTCTTCCTAGACAATGGACACATTACTGTGTTGTTATCAAGAGGACTGAGAACCTTAAGACTCTTACTTTTACAGAGTTGTATGGTATTCTTAGTGGCTACCAGATGGAGATGAACATGCAAAACTCATCTGGTAACTCCAGCAATCAACTGAGTTCAGCCCTCCATGTGGTTGAAAGGGAAAGCATTGAGCCACAACATCATCTTATATGCTACCCTAACAACTCACAAAAGGGCCCTTTCATCACCTTCCCAGAGACTCCAAGGAAAAGCTACACTCAAGGAAGTCCTTTCCAAGAGACAAGTTCTTCTCATGCCTTTGTCTCTGCTGATGAAACCTCAGGCAACTTTCTCTTCACCCTTGAAGATTTGGACTGTATCCATCCAGATGATCTAGAGTACATGGAGATGGTCCAGCAGATGGCTCTTCTCACTAACAGAGCCAAGAAGTTCTACAAGAGGACAGGGAGAAAGTTTCCAAGCAATGAAGCCAATGGAAAGTTTGGGCTGGATAAAAGCAAGGTAAAGTGTTACAATTGTAACCAGATGGGACACTTTGCAAGAGAGTGTAAGGCACCAAGGACAAATGGTGGCCAAGCACAAACCAGACCAAACTACACTGAGAAAGCCCCCTAGAATGAGAAGCCAAAGCATCAAGCTGCATTTGCTGTTGAAGAAGGAGGCTTTGACTGGAGCTTTCAGGTAGAAGATGCATCTCCAAACCAAGCACTCATGGCAGACCATGATTAGGCCAAGGTATTGGAACATCTTTGTACTCCTGAATGCATTGTTAAAGTCAATAGATACAGGTCCTATAACTTAGAAATGAGATCTGATCTTGAGTCCTTAAATATCTTAAAAGCTGTTTTTAAAAGTGCTGAAAATGATTATAAACTAAAGATAGAGGACTTAGAGAAAACCATTTCAACTTTTAAACATGAGCATACAAACTACAAGACTCAGATCAAAGACCTCATTACTAAGTTAACTGAATGCCAGGCTGAGCTTGTGATCAGCAAAGCCAAGGCAAAAAAATTGTGTTCTTGAAGAAGAGACCTTCAAGAACATAATATCCTCATCCTTGCATGCAAAAGTTTTTTTTATCAAAATAAGCAGGGACTAGGATCTTGTGAGATAGCTCCTCCACACACAATCTTATCTGTAAGATCTCCTAGGTGCGGAACTTGTGAAGATGAGCTTCCCCTCATAGATCCTGTGACTGAAGAGGAAGAAGAGGAGATGGTGGAGAATGGCTCTGAGAAGAGTGAAGAAGAGCATTTTATGAAGGGTCACCATCCCTCTAAGGAGAGAAAAGCTGTTGGGATGACCAAGTCAAGAAAAAAGAACTTGACCAGGAAGGCCAAAAGAAAGTCCAAAAAGGCTCAAAAGATCAAGGCCACCTTCAATTCTGCATGGAAACAAGTCTTCATCTCTGTAGAATTTGAAGAGGTGAAGGCTGAAGACACCAACTTGAACTCCATCAACAAGAGTTCTGGTTCATGTCCAAATCATCCCATCATCAAGAAGAAGACTAATCAGTTGTGCACCACTACTGTACAACCTGAACCATCCAGCTCCAAAGGTAGTTCCATCCCCACAAGAACTGCCACAGCATCTGCAAAGATGAAGATGTAGAAGGAAAGTGATCAAGTTCAGCCTTGTTCACAAAGGAAAACTCCTAGAAGGAAGAAAATGGACTGTGTTATGTGTGAGAGTACTTCTCATCTTGCTAAGGATTGTGTTTACAATCCAAAGAGTACTCTCCACATAACCAAGAAAGAAACTTATAAGAGTTTGGAAAAGAAGAAGCAAGCTTCGGAAGGAAAATCTGTTTCCTATGGAAGCTCCAAAATGAAGAAGAAGACAAGTGGAAACTTGCCTTCGGAAGAAAATTTGGTCTCGGAAGAAAGGAATACTTCCAAAGCACTGAAGCCTGCTGCAGTGAAAGAAGATCTTCCAAAGGTCCAATCATCAAAACTTCCGAAGTATTAAAGGTCAAGTCTAAGCTTCCAAAGGTTGTGTGGAAGTCAAAGAAAGACCAAGTGGCTAAAAGTTCTTCATCAACATCAGTAAATGATCCTTCTAGCATGACTATAAGATCAATTACTGTTGCATTGTCTTCACCTTCTTTTGATGAGCCCAAGACCAATGAGGCTTGGGTTTCCAAATGTAACTAACCATCTCTTTTTACAGGAACAGCTCAAGACAAGCAAAAATGTATGGATCATTGATAGTGGCTGTTCCAGGCATATGACAGGCAATAGGTCACTACTCCAAAAGTTTAAAAGAATTGATGGAGGACCAGTTGCTTTTGGAGGAGATGCAGGAGGTTACATTACAGGAAGGGGCAAAGTCACAAATGGTAAGCTCAATATTGAGAAGGTAAACTTTGTCAAGGACCTTGGGTACAATCTTTTGAGTGTATCTAAATTTTGTGATCAGAGTCATAACATGCTCTTCACTAAGCATGAGTGTATTGTTCTCAGGCCTGGGGTGGTAATTCTTCATGAGCACATCCTGCTCAGAGCCCCCAAGAAAGGGAACATGTACAAGATGGACTTGCAAGAAACATCTCCCTCAGGAGAAGTTTCATGCTTTCTGTCTAAAGCAAATAATGATGAATTTTTCCTCTGGCATAAAAGAATGTGCCATGTAAACTTTAAAAACATGAATAAATTAATTAAGAATGATTTGGTAACTAGAATACCAAAGAAAGAGTTTACAAGTGATGACCACTGTGTTGCATGCCTGAATGGGAAGCAACACAAGGTATCTCACAAGCCAAAGGAAAGAAATTCCATCATTAATCCCCTACACTTATTACATATGGATCTCTTTGACCCCACCAGTGTAATGAGTCTAGGAAGGACCTCTTATTGTTTGGTGATCACAGATGACTTTACAAGATTCAATTGGGTCTTCTTTCTTAGAACTAAGGATGAGACCCCTGAGATTCTAAAGAATTTCATCTTAAAGATTGAGAATCAATGTGATCACAAGGTCAAAACCATAATATGTGATCAAGGAACTGAATTCAAGAATCAAATCCTTGATACATTTTGGGATGAAAAAGGTATTACAAGACAATATAGTGCTCCCAGGACTCCTCAGCAAAATGGTGTTACTGTGAGGAGAAGCAGGACACTAATTGAAGCTGCAAGAACTATGTTATCTGACTCTAAACTGCCCATCACCTTCTGGGCAGAGACAGTGAGCACTGCTTGCTATGTGCAAAACAAAGTTTTAGTGGTTAAGACACATGGTAAGACTCCTTATGAACTTTGGCATAAGAGAAAACCTTTCATTGGTTTTCTCAGGTCATTTGGATGTCCTTGCACCATCTTGAATACCAAATATCAAACTGCCAAGTTAGCTGAGAAATCAGATGATGGTAACTTTATTGGATACTCTTCTCAAGCTAAAGCTTATAGAGTATACAATCTCAGAACTAGAGTAGTTGAGGAGTCAGCCAATGTGACTTTCAGTGAGCACACTCCTAGTGTGAAAGGTTCTAGTCCGGATTGACTATTTGATCTTGATTTAGTTACCAACTGTTTTAACAAATCTGGTGAGAATGTTTTAGGATCCACAGATATACTACCTACAGGTGATCCTGACCCAAGATTTGAGCTAAGAAGACCTTCAAGGTACACATCTTCAGCTCTAGTGGTAACCAATCCTGCAAATAAAGCTTCTACCAGCACATCAATGACAAATCTTGCTGATACTTCTGGGGTGCCTTCAAATTCTAGCTTAGAGGCACAAAACTTAGAGGAAGGAGCTTCAAATGTTGAAGAAAATGGTGGTGGTGAAAGTGATCAGGAATTTCTTGATGTTGATAACCACTCCATTGAAGACAACATCAATGATGTCACACACTCATTGGATCAAGTCAATCTTGATAAGTGTGTTGATGTGGAGGGTGAATCTTTCTGGCCAGATCAGAATTTCTCAAATTTAGATCTGTCTAAGCAACTTGTTGTGATCCCTCAGCTAAGGATCCACAAGTCTCATCCTACCACAAACATCATTGGAGATGTTGATTCAGGGGTGAGAATAAGAGGACAAACCCATAAAGCAAATGTTTGTCTTCACTCTTGTTTCTTGTCCCAGATAGAGCCAAAGAAAATTGATGAGGCTCTAAAGGATGGAAGTTAGGTTGAAGCTATGCAAGAGGAGCTGCTTCAATTCAAAAGGCAAAAGGTTTGGAACCTATGTCCTTTTCCTCAAGGGAAGACTACCACAGGAACCAATGGGTGTTCAAGAATAAGAAGGATGATAGAGGACTTGTCATCAAGAACAAGGCAAGACTAGTTGTGCAAGGGTATACTCAAGAAGAAGGAATTGACTACACAGATGTTTTTGCTCCTGTAGCAAGACTTGAAGCTATCAGGATACTCCTAGCTTTTACAGCATCCAAGAACTTCAAGGTCTACCAACTTGATGTCAAGTGTGCTTTTCTCTATGGGGTGATTAATGAATAGGTGTATGTCAGACAACCACCTGGGTTTGCAGATCCTGATCATCCTGATTATGTCTGCAGGCTTGATAAAGCTCTTTATGGGCTGCACAAAGCACCAAGGAAGTGGTATGAGACTCTATCTCAGTATTTCTGTCAACATGGCTACAAAAGGGGTACTATAGATGGAACTCTCTTCATAAAAGGAATAGGAAATGACATAATGCTAGTTCAAGTATATGTAGATGACATTATCTTCGGTCAACCAATCCAAAGCTCTGCAAAGACTTTGAGAGGCTGATGAATAATAGATTTGAAATGAGTGCCATAGGGGAACTCAATTTCTTTATAGGAATTCAAGTGAAGCAAGTTGACAATGGCATCTTCATAAGTAAGTCAAAGTATGTACAAGACATACTTAAAAGGTTCAACATGACTGATTGTAAGGTTGCTAAGACTCCCATCCACATAGATAACAACAGTGCTATCTCCATCACAGAAAATCCTGTGCAGCACTCAAGGACAAAGCATATCAATATCAGGTATCATTTGATTAGAGATAACTTTGAAAAAGGATTAATCAAACTAGTCAAAGTTAACACAAATGAACAATATGCTGATTTGTTCACCAAAGCTTTTGATGAGCAGAGATTTAAATATCTTGTATCAGCTATTGGGATGATTAACTTTGAATAGCTTTTCTTAAAACTTAATCATATTTATTTCTAAAACCTATGTGTCCTAATTTGTCTATTTTATTACCGTCATAAGCCCTTGTTTTCTTTGGAAGAAAATCTTTTCAAAAGACTTTTCTTATATTTTTGAAAATTTTGATCTATTCGGAAGATTTAAAATTACCTTTGGAAAGCATTCCAAGGGCTATGTCATCCCCACCTCAAGGAACTTCAAACTACATTATTGGGTGGAGGTATGATACTGATAGAAGAGCCCTCATTCTTCAAAGAGTTCAAGGGCAGCAAGAAGTGTTCAATTTTCAGACCTTGAACTACTATGAAGGTCTTTACCTGATCAACATGCCACTTGTCAACCCAAGTCAGTCAAGACAAGCTGACAGGTTAGCACTCTGGATTCAAGACAGAATTACTGAAGAGTTCAGTCTTAGAAGGGGACAAAGGCAATCAGGTAATGTCATTGGTCACTGGATGTTGACGCAGACCCTGAGATTAGATTCAAAGGGAAAACCTTGCCTGAAGGCCCAGTGATAGAGCCTGAGAGCCCTGTCACACCAACAACTGCTTCAGAAATTCATTCCCTCAGTGAAACACCTGCTGGTGAAGGTGTCTCACAACCTCTCTCTGGCCAGAGCTTGGATGCTACACCAAGCAATGAAGGCCAAAGCTCTCTCCACCCTGTGTCACAAAGGTCTGTGGGTGACAAAGGGAAAAGGATTCTAACTCCTGAGGAGATTGAGGAGGAGGAGAGAGAGAGGAAGAGGAAGCTAAGGGGAGAAAGTTCCTCTGGGTCTTCAGGCTTTATGCAAGCTGCAATCAGGGCTGCCCCCAGACCAAACACTCAAGATGATGAGTTGAGGGCAATCAAGATTACTTACCTGCAGACCAGGAACTATGACATAGATGAGATTATATCTCTCCCTTAGAACAACTAAATGAACTTGTTGGCATGGAAGTGTCAAGAGAGATGAAGGAAGCAGAGGATACAAGGCTACTTCTCCAATTCAAAGAGGAGAAGAGACAGAAAAGGTTATACAAGCGTGTTCCTACTCTCTTTCCCAGTTCAAGAAAGCCCTGTGCAAGAGGCTGTAGCAGCTACACAAGAACCTCAGGTAGACAAGGAAACAGATAGGCAAAAGTAAGGCCCCGCTCCCAGGACACTAACAGCTAGTCAATCATCACACATAAAAGAGATAGTTTCATCATCTTACATAAAAACGTGCAGGATCGGGTTTGTCACTTAAACACTTGGATTTCTCTCAAACTCGCTTAAAGAAACACTCAAATCAGATGAAGTAAAGTCTTTTACAAGAGTTGATAATAATATAATAAGTAGCAAGGAACACACAGAAATAATTTTTCAAGGCACTTGTATATATTACTTCTCAACTCAAGATATTACAAGACTCTTACAAGCATGATACATGAGTTATAATGAGAAACTATATATACTAGATCCTACAGTCGGATATACTTTGATGCCAGCTGGAAACCTAAGACTAAAGTATATACTACAATGCTAAAGTTAAGGTATCTTAGATAAGTATTATCTAAGATATGGTAGTCATGACATGTCCATGACTTACCTTTTGTCACCAACTAAATATGGCAACTGTACTAACATAAAAAGGTAAACAGTGGATTAAAGTATGGTCAACTACATGGCTTTAGAGAAAACGCCATGCAGTATCTCAGAGGTCTGCAGGGGAGTGTCAGGGAGACCGTACTTATGTCCACTGGATAATGGCAGTGTCTTCCGAAGGTAAGTTGGCTTCGGAAGAACAAGTTCTTCCGAAGCCACTTATACTTCGGAAGAGGCTTCTATACTTCCGAGGCTTGAGGACTTTTGTACTTCGGAAGTTGATTTCAGATCTTTCATTCTAAGTCTTGATCTTCGGAAGTAGGTTCTTTGTCTTCGGAAGTTGGAGTTTTTCTTCGGAAGTAAGTTTTACACTTTGTCTTCGGAAGAGCTCCTATTTCCTTCGGAAGTTCCACACTTAGCTTCGGAAGTCCTTTATTTGTTGTACCAAAATCTTCTAAGTGATTTGGTTTTGGTTGCACCAGCCGTTGTAGATCCAACAAAACGTTGCAGCAGAAACATTTAAACAAAACATTCTATTTCTTAATAAAGGCTTTTGCAAAATAATACATCGTTATCAAGTTACAAAATACATGTTGCATTACATCACAAAAGCATTGTAAAAATGGATGCCATCCAAAAGAGAGATGACCTTCTACGCCTACCTCAACCTCTTGCTCTGAGTAGCCGCCCTGTGCCATCCTCAGCAATCATTACCTGCCAACTGGAAACAAATAAAAGTCAGCGTTGCTGAGTGAGTTCTAGTTTTAAAAATAAAACATACTTTTCTTTCGTTAAACCGTACTTTACTTTCATGCAATCCTACATCATACGTACACATAGATAATATCATTATTATCTTCATCATTCATTCATTAACTTCCATTCATTCATACGTTCTTACTTCCGTTCATTCCCTCATCATTACATCTTTTCTTTCTATCAAAACCATGAACTTTACCCTTCAGTTTTCTGGTACTGGGCCTAAGCCTATCATAGACCTTCCATTACGGTGCACAGCACCTCTGGCCTCAATACCTAAGATAAAGTTCAGGTGTACCATTGTCATGTGCTATGCCTTTCCGTGTCATGGTACTGGGCCTAAGCCTTTCATAGACCTTCCATTACGGTGCACAGCAACTCCTGGCCACAGTACCTAAGGCAATCAAAAATGGTTCCATACAAATGGTCAAAAACAAAGAAAGACCCCGATGTGCATCCTTCTGGGGTAGCGAACCCACACACCGTTGGGCTAACACCTTACAAAGGGGCGTGTCCCGACATACAATGCTTGCAAGACTTTCATTACATTCATCATTCATTAATGCATGCACTCATCATGTTCCTCGCTTCATTATCTTCCACTTTACGTTACATAATACTTTCATTTTATTCGTTAACATTCATCGTAAAGACAAGGGAAAATAATCATACAATAAAAAGGAACATCATCATACACAGTCATTATCATCATACAGGGCAACATCATACATACATAACATACATCATGCATAATCATGCAACATCATGCCCAACTTAACCTCTAAGGCCTCAACAGTCGTCTTACATGAACTTACGGGAGTCTTCCACGTCAAATCTTACATCTGCGCTTTCCCCCGAAAGTCCGTCAATAAACTATGTTCTCCTCGGGTACACAAGCCCTACTTGGGCGTATGGGCACCCTTCAGTCGCATGGCCTTCCCGGCGACTGAACACTTATGCGAATGAACATCAGGCGAATGGAATCTATGCGAATGGACACCTATGCGGATGGACCTACGCGGATGGACACCTATGCGTATGGACCTATGCAGATGGACACCTATGCGTATGGACCTATGAGGATGGAAACCTATGCGTATGGACTCTCAGTTGCATGACCTTCATGCGTATGGCCTTCACTCGCATGACTTCAAGCGCATGGGCCTCAGTTGCATACCCTTCGTACGAATGGACCTCAGACGCATGACATCCAAGCGCATGGTCCACAGTCGCATAACCTTCAATCACATACCCACAGGCGCGTGAACTTTAGTCATATGACTTATTTGCGTATGGACCTCAGTCGCATGGGAATCGTGCGCATGGACCTCAGTCGCACGCCAGTCGGCCGTATGGCCTCCAGTCGCACCCCATTTGGTCGCCTAGCCCTAGCTCATGCAGAATGCAGTTCAGCCGAACGCAAACTGCCATTTCCGGCCTCCAAGCTCTCCCAAACCCGTTCTAAGCTCAAATCAACTATCCTAAACCTTAGAAAAACATACCACAACACCATTCAAGCACACACAAGCCCCGAAAACAAACCCCACTCGCATCATACACAAACACATCCACACGAGTCAAACACACACTTTTCAAAAACGGGTTTTAGATGTGTTCTAGCCCCAAAATCGTTTGAAAACATGTAAAAGAGGGGTCCTAGAACTCAAACAAACAACCACAACGAGAAGAGCTTCGAATCAACATGCTACACTTCAACTTTCACGCTTGAAATCACGAAAACGGGTCCGAACACCCTTTTTCTCCTTCTCCTCTTCTCTTGGCTGATTTTTGGGTAAGTGTGGGGGAGTGAGGGCTGCCCTCTCCCCTTTTTCCCCAAATTTCTCCCGTTGGCGGGTTTGGTCCCCCGACTTTGGACTTTATTTCTTTTTCTTCATTCTTCGGCTTCAAAATAAATAACCGGGTGTTACAAGTCCACCCCCTTAAATAGGTTTCATTCCCGAAACCTGTTATTCCTCGAACAAACATGGGTAATGATGCCTCATTTCTTCTTCAGTCTCCCACGTTGACTCGGATCCCTTCCTATGCTTCCAGTGTACACGCATAAGAGGAACCACTTTATTTCTCAGCCTCATCTCTTTTCAATCGATGATTGCCACTGGTTGCTCCACATAATTGAGCCGTTCGTCTACTTCAATATCCTCCAGTGGAACAATCATATCTTCATCTGCCAAGCACTTCCTTAGATGAGATACGTGGAATGTCGGGTGAATTCCACTTAACTCATCTGGTAACTCCAATCTATAGGCCACCTCTCCTACTCGAGCAATGATTCGGAAAAGGGCCTTTGTACCTCGGGCTCAACTTGCCCCGCTTTTGGAAACGAATGATACCCTTCAAAGTTGAGACCTTCAACATAACCCGGTCACCCACCTGGAACTCAATCAGTCTGCGTCGTTTATCAGCATACGACTTTTGTCTATCTTTGGCTGCCTTCATGAAGGCTTTGATTCTTTCAAGCTTCTCAGTCATAGCCTCGATCACATCGACGCTCCCTAACTCTTTATGACCAATATCACCCCAACAGACGGGTGTTCTGCACTCTTACCGTATAGCATCTCATATGGGGGCATACCAATGCTGGCATGATAACTGTTGTTGTACGAGAATTCAGCTAACGGTAAGTGGTCATCCCAACTTCCCCCAAAATCAATAACACATGCCCGAAGCATGTCCTCCAAGGTCTGAATGGTCCTCTCGGGCTAACCATCAGTCTAGGGATGATAAGCCGTGCTAATATGTAACCTCGTCCCCATAGCGTCGTGGAATTTCTTCCAGAATTTGGATGTAAACCGGGTGTCACGATCAGACACAATAGACACCGGCACACCATAACGAGTTACAATTTCCTTGATGAACAGATCAGCCAACCTCTCAGATGAATATGTCTCGCGGATCGATAGAAAGTGAGTACTCTTCGTCAAACGGTCAACTATCACCCATATGGCATCATACCCTTTCGGGGTACGCGACAGCTTTGTAATGAAATCCATGGTGATGTGATCCCACTTCCATTCCGGTATATCCAAAGGTTGGATCTTCCCATATGGCTTCTGATGCTCAGCCTTCACTTGCAAGCAAGTAAGGCACTTACTCACATACTCCACTACGTCACGCTTCATACCCGGCCACCAATAATCCTTCTTCATGTCGTGGTACATTTTCGTAGCACCGGAATGAATAGAGTATCGAGTCTTGTGAGCTTCATCCATGATCTTCATACGTAGATCCCCAAAACGAGGAATCCACATTCGTCCAAACCGGGTTCTAACACCAAATGTGTTTTCACCCAACTCCGCGACCAGACCTCTCATTCTTTAAGAGTTAAGATGATCTTCCTTCAATGCCTCATCTTGAAACTCTTTGACTTGCTTCATCACATCTGAGGTCATGATCAACTGATATGCTTTCACCCGAATCGGCTCGGGCCTCTCTTTTTGGCTAAGGGCGTCCGCCACCACATTGGCTTTGCCCGGATGGTAGTGGATCTCACAATCATAATCCTTTATAAGTTCCAACCACCGTCTCTGCCTCATGTTCAGATCTTTCTGCTCAAAGAAGTACTTTAAGCTCTTATGGTCAGTGAAGATGGTGCACTTCGTCCCGTAAAGATAGTGCCTCCAAATCTTTAGTGCAAAGACCACAGTTGCTAGCTCCAAGTCGTGAGTAGGATAATTGACCTCATGAACCTTCAACTGTCGGGATGCATAAGCTATAACCCTCCAGCTCTGCATTAACACACATCCCAACCCCGAGTAGGAAGCATCCGAATAAACCACCAGATCCTCACTTCCATCGGGTAATGACAGAACAGGAGCTTGAGTCAACCTCGCCTTCAGTTCCTCGAACGCCTTCTCTTGAGCCTGACCCCATACAAACTTAACATCTTTCCGGGTCAACTTAGTTAGTGGATAAGCGATCTTATAAAAGTCTTGGATGAATCTTCGGTAATAACCCGCCAAACCTAAGAAACTACAAATCTCGGATGGCGTCTTTGGAGACTTCCATTGCATCACCGCTTCCACCTTTGCCGGGTCCACCATAATCCCGTCAGGATTCACCACATGACCCAAGAATTGAACCTCGCGCAACCCATTCGCGCACTTGGAGAACTTGGCGTACAACTTCTCCTTTCTCAGCGTCTCCAGAACCTCCCGAATGTGACCGGCATGCTCAATCTCACTCCTCGAATAAATCAGGATATCATCAATAAACACAATCACTGATTTATCCAGCATCGGCCGACACACTCGATTCATTAGATTCATAAAAGCAGCTGGTGCATTGGTCAAACCAAAAGACATGACAAGAAACTCGTAGTGACCATAACGCGTGCGAAAAGCTATTTTAGGAATATCCTGCTCCTTTACCTTCAGCTGATGGTAGCCAGATCGAAGATCTATCCTTGAGAACCAACTGGCATCTTGAAGCTGATCAAACAAATCGTCAATCCTCGGTAACGGGTATCGGTTCTTCACTGTTAACTTGTTCAGCTCACGATAGTCAATGCACATCCTCATACTACCGTCTTTCTTCTTTACAAACAGGACCGGAGCACCCCAAGGAGAGATACTCGGTCTAATGAACCCCTTATCAAGCAGCTCTTGCAACTGCTCCATCAACTCCTTCATCTCCATTGGAGCCAACCGATACGGTGCCTTAGCAACAGGTTGGGCATCCGGTATCAAGTCAAACTGGAACTCGATCTCTCGGTCAGGTGGCACTCCTGGTAAGTCTTCTGGGAACAGTTATGGAAAGTCACACACAACCGGTACCTCAGACAGTTGTGGTGTTGGCGTATCCACATCCTTTACATAGGCCAAGTAGGCACTACATCCACGCCTCATACACTTTCCCGCCACCGCCATTGAGATCACTTTCGGAATCGTCGTGACCCGATCCCCATACACAGCTACCGAACTCCCGTCAGGCGCTATTAGACGAATCATCTTCTTGCGACACATAATGTTCGCCTCGAAGTCCGCCAACCAATCCATCCCAAGAACCAAATCGAAACCACCTAAGGTCATCACGAACGGTCTAACAGGAAACTTATGACCTTCTAGTTCCACATCACAGTCCATAATCATCTCAGAAATCCTGGTATGCTTACCTTTGGCAGTTTCTACATCAAATGGCGCATCAACATGTCTACTACTTACAGGAAGCTTAGCACAAAAAGCAGCATAAATAAAACTTTTACTAGCACCAGAATCGAACAACACAGAAGCTAAAGTTTGGTTCACTAGAAACGTACCGGACACAACATCAGGGTCCGTCCTAGCTTCCTCATGTGTCATGGTGAATGCCCTGGCGCTCGCCCTCGGTCCTTCACTCCCCGTCTTCTTCACCCCGGAACCCTCAGCCCTCGGCTTCTTACAATCCCTACTTATGTGGCCCTCCACGCCACAGTTAAAGCATCAGACCGTAAGACAGTCCTTGGCTATATGCCCCGTCTTCCCATATTTGAAGCACACGTTCGACCCCAACCTGCACACCCACTATGCTCTTTTCCACACCTACCACACTTCTTCAAACCCGCACCCGATGCGACCACACGGCGGTCGTCCACCCATGCCTTCTTGTTACCCGTCGAGGCATCACCCCAACCAAACCTCTTCCCATGCCAGTTCTGATCACCACCACCCTTCTTGCTACCTTCAGTCACCACCACTGTTCTCTCATCATACACTCTCCCTGCCAAATCCACCGCCGACCTAAACGTGCTCGGTCGGGCAGCGATCATGTGCCTGCGAATATCTGTTGGCAAACCCTGAATGCACCTCTTAATCTTCCATGATAGAGGCGTCACCTGATCCGTCACCAGACGTGCCATCTCGTTGAACTTCGTGGTGTACTGCTGATGTGTCATGGTTCCCGCCTCCAGCTTCATGAACTCCCTCTCAACCTTATCCATTTCCCGGTGAGGACAGAACTCCTCAATCACCAACTTCTTCAGCTCGGACCATCTCATTCTCCCAATAGCCCGACTACCCTCCGCTTGGACAATATTGTCCCACCAGCATAGAGCCGAGTCCACGAAAGAATGAGAAGTAAACTTTACCTTCTGATCCTCCTGGCACTTGCTGATATTTAGAACCGCTTCCATTTCTCTAACCCATCGGTGAGTAGCAGCAGCAGTGCCGTTACCATCAAAAGTAGGGGGCTTGCATCGTTGAAACGCCCCATAGTTACAGCCTCGTGCCGCCTCCGGTGCAGGCTCCTCTTCTTTCTCTTCCTCATTATCAGAGAGAACCGTTTCAGGCTCCGGTTGCTCCCGTCCTCCCGAGGACCTGTTCCTCTCCTTTCTTTCTCCTTCCTTTAGCGCCTTAATTACTTCAGTCACCACAGACGGTAAGATTGTCTGCATGACCTGATGCACCTCTTTAACAACAACCTCCTTTACCGAGACCTTTAAGTTTGCACTCTCATCACCAGCCTTCGGATGAGGGGTCTTAGGTTCTTCAGGAACCACCTTTTTGACTCTGGGCCTTCCTCTTTTGGGTCGCGGTTCAACACCAAGCCCACCCCGACCTCTACCCCTTGAAGCTTTTGAAGATCTACCACCGGCCATTCTCTAACACACTGAAAGATTCAAACACCAACACGGTCATTCAAGGGAACAGCTCAGTTTATGTCAAGTATAGCAAGTCCCTAATTACAGTGGCCAGTTGTGATTAGCCACTTACTTTACTCTTCATACCCCGAGCATTACCTATCCTGACTACATCAGTATCTAAATCTACGTACAACACATAAACCACAGAACATGCGCACGTAATACCGGTTAATATTAAGAAAATACCTGATGGCACACAGCTACTCAGATTGGCATCTCATTCCCTTTCCGTCCTATTTTCAGTTTAAGTTAAGGTTTATTTTGAAAATTTACCCATTTCACTTAAACTTTGGCTTTGATACCAACTTGTAAGGCCCCGTTCCCGGGACACTTACAGCTGGTCAATCATCGCACATAAAAGAGATAGTTTCATCATCTTACATAAAAACATTGCAGCGGAAACATTTAAACAAAACTTTCCATTTCTTAATAAAGGCTTTTGCAAAATAATACATCGTTATCAAGTTACAAAATACATGTTGCATTACATCACAAAAGCATTGTAAAAATGGATGCCATCCAAAAGAGCTGAGTAGCCGCCCCGTGCCATCCTCAGCAATCATTACCTGCCAACTGAAAACACATAAAAGTCAGCGTTGCTGAGTGAGTTCTAGTTTTAAAATAAAACATACTTTTCTTTCGTTAAACCGTACTTTACTTTCATGCGATCATACATCATATGTACACATAGATAATAACATTATTATCTTCATCATTCATTCATTAACTTCCATTCGTTCATACGTTCTTACTTCCTTTCATTCGTTCATCATTACATCTTTTATTTCCATCAAAACCATGAACTTTACCCTTCAGTTTCCTAGTACTAGGCCTAAGCCTATCATAGACCTTCCATTATGGTGCACAACACCTCTGGCCTCAGTACCTAAGATAAAGTTCAGGTGTACCATTGTCATGTGCTATGCCTTTCCGTGTCATGGTACTGGGCCTAAGCCTATCATAGACCTTCCATTACGATGCACAGCACCTCCTGGCCACAGTACCTAAGGCAAGCAACAATGGTTCCATACAAATGGTCAATCACAAAGAAAGACCCTGATATGCATCCTCCCGGGGTAGCGAACCCACACACCGTTGGGCTAACACCTTACAAAGGGGCGTGTCCCGACATACAATCTTGCAAGACTTTCATTACATTCATCATTCATTAATGCATGCACTCCATGTTCCTCGCTTCATTATCTTCCACTTTACGTTACATAATACTTTCATTTCATTCGTTAACATTCATCGTAAAGCCAAGGAAAAATAATCATACAATAAAAAGGCACATCATCATACACAGTCATTATGATCATACAGGGAAACCTCATACATACATAACATACATCATGCATAATCATGCAACATCATGACCAACATAACCTTTAAGGCCTCAACAGTCGTCTTACATGAACTTACGGGAATCTTCCACGTCAAATCTTACATCTGCACTTTCCCCCGAAAGTCCGTCAATAAACTATGTTCTCCTCGGGTACACAAGCCCTACTTGGGCGTATGGGCACCCTTCAGTCGCATGGCCTTCCAGGCGACTGAACATTTAGGCGAATGAACATCAGGCGAATGGACTCTATGCGAATGGACACCTATGTGTATGGACCTATGCGGATGGACACCTATGCGTATGGACCTATGCGGATGGACACCTATGCGTATGGACCTATGCGGATGGACACCTATGCGTATGGACTCTCAGTTGCATGACCTTTATGCGTATGGCCTTCAGTCGCAGGACTTCAGGCGCATGGGCCTCAGTCGCATACCCTACGTACGAATGGACCTCAGTCGCATGACCTCCAGGCGCATGGACCTCAGTCGCATAACCTTCAATCCCATACCCTACAGGCGCGTGAACTTCAGTCGTATGACTTACATGCGTATGGACCTCAGTCGCATGGCAATCGTGCGCATGGACCTCAGTCACACGCCAGTCGGCCGTATGGTCTCCAGTCGCACCCCATTCGGTCGCCTAGCCCTAGCTAATGCAGAATGCAGTTCAGCCGAACGCAAACTGCCATTTTCGGCCTCCAAGCTCTCTCAAACCCGTTCTAAGCTCAAATCAACTATCCTAAACCTTAGGAAAACATACCACAACACCGTTCAAGCACACACAAGCCCGAAAACAAACCCCACTCGCATCATACACAAACACATACACACGAGTCAAACACACACTTTTCAAAAACGGGTTTTAGATGTGTTCCAGCCCCAAAATCATTTGAAACACGTAAAAGAGGGTTCCTAGAACTCACACAAACGACCACAACGAGAAGAGCTTCGAATCAACACGCTACACTTCAACTTTCACGCCCGAAATCACGAAAACGAGCCCGAAAACCCTTTTTCTCCTTCTCCTCTTCTCTTGGCTTATTTTTGGGTAAGTGTGGGGGAGTGAGGGCTGCCCTCTCCCCTCAAATACTCTCTCATAACCCAACTTTCTCCCGTTGGCGGGTTTGGTCCCCCGACTTTGGACTTTATTTCTTTTTCTTCATTCGTCGGCTTCAAAATAAATAACCAGGTGTTACAACAAAACATGATCAACTACTTGAGTGCCACAGGTCTTGTCAGGATCAACGATCACAAGTTTGAAGTATTAGAGTGTAATGCAGCGGAATGAAGAGAAGAATTAGTCAAATTATAGCGAGTGTTACAACAAAACATGATCTACATTCTCTAGCAAAGTGTCCAAGCCTTTGGCATCTGTGACACCTCAACTTACTCTTGTCAAAACCAAATTTGGTTTTGCTAGAGAGTCCTGGGAACTTTCTTCCAGTTCTTTTGTAGAACTTCTGAGATCTGATATTTATCAAGGCCATTTGGCTCAAAATATCCATCTCTTCTAAGTCATCATCAGCAATCCCCTTGAGATCATCCATGATGAAGCATAGATTGTCATTATTACACCCAGAAAATTGACTATCAACACTCACAAATGCTGAATCAGAAATGTTTGAAGAGAAATCAATATGCTCATCATACTGGCATTCAGATGAAGCATATTCTGACTCATGACTAACCAGAGCAGTGTTGCCTGGTACAAAATCCTCAGTGAGCTTACCAGATGAAGACAGTTTTCTCTTTTGTTCTATCTCTCTCTCAAATGTGAGCAATTTCCCATGAAGTTGGGTGAGAGATAGTTTGTCCAAATTTGCACTGGAGCGTAGGACAATGGTATATGTATCCCATCTCTCAGGCAGTGATCTGAGAAATCTGTTATTCATCTGAACATTAGTATACTCATGTTTGACCATTTTCAATTCAGAGATCAAACAAGAGAACCGCTCAAACTGTTGAGTCAGTGTCTCACCCTTCCTATGAGAGAATGTCTCATATTGTTGGGCAAGGATCTCTCTATTATTTGCCAAGACCTCATCTGTTCCTCCAAATTGTTCTTTCAAGGCATTCCAGAGGTCATGGGCAGATTCATAATGCATTAACCCAGAATAAATTTCATTGGGTAGTGCCATGGCTAGAATTCCATGAGCTTTTGCATCTATCTCAAACAATTTCTTATCCTCATCTGAGTATTGATCCTTCCTCTTCGGAACCATTTGATTGGTTTCTGGGTTATTCACCATAGGCTTGTGTGGACCATGTACCACTGATGTCCAACAACCTGAGCTGTTAACAGACAGGTGATGGAGCATACGACGTTGCCATATGTTATACTCATTCCTAACCAGCATTGGAGGCTTGGTTGAGGAACCAGTATTGTGAGGATCATTGGAAGGAGTAGTCATTTTAGAACCAAAAACAATTTTATTCAAGCAAAAATTTAGACACACCACAACAAACTCAATGAAAACCAAGAATAAGTCTCAGGATGAATGATTAAAAGCACAGAAAATTCAATCTCTATAACAGTTTCTTGCAAAAGAATGCTAATTCACTCAAACTTGGATCTTGAAGAGCAGTTTCAATGATCAATTATTAGATCGATCAATGATTAACCTGCTCTGATACCATTTGTCAGGATCAACGATCACAAGTTTGAAGTATTAGAGTGTAATGCAGCGGAATGAAGAGAAGAATTAGTCAAATTATAGCAAGAGTTTCTTACTTGTAAACAAATGCGAGAGAATATTTTTCTGTGATTAGGAATGTTTCAATAATGCCCAATATTATTGCTAAATCATTCATTATTACAATAAGGTTGGCACTCCTTATATAGAGTGCAATCACTGCTGCAATCACGGGATGGTGATTACTAGCAGATCTAGTACAAAAATAACTAATACTTAACAAACTACTGAAATGTTCACAACTACTGAGAACATGTCAGAGTGCTAAGTATAAAACATAAAACAACTGAAAAGAAACTACTGATACTACAACGACTGAAGAACAAACTCTTCAGTCGTTTTACAGAACTACTGAAAAGAGAAAATATAAAACTACTGAAAGCAAACCGTCACAACTACTGAAGAAGTCCTCTTCAGCTGTTATGACAACGTTTGATACTTTGTCTTCAGCACTTGTCTTCAGACTTTGTCTTCAGTACATGTGTCTTCAGACTTTGTCTTCAGCACTTGTCTTCAGACTTTGTCTTCAGTACTTGTGTCTTCAGACTTTGTCTTCAGTACTTGTGTCTTCAGACTTTGTCTTCAGCACTTGTCTTCAGACTTTGTCTTCAGCACTTGTCTTCAGACTTTGTAATCAGTTGTTGTCTTCAGCTGTTGTGGACTTCAGTAGTTGTTGTGACGTCTGTGGGACTTAAAGGTTTTTCTGATCTGGCTCCTTGGTTCTTTTGGTCCAACAAACTCCCCCTGAACCAATGCAGCCAAAACCTTTAACTTTATTGAGGTCCCACTTATTGTTGGCAAAATGGTTGGTCTTTTTCCTTCTTGATCAGTTGAGAAGATGACCCATATAAGCACCGGCCTGGAAGTAAGTCTCTGATGATTTGGTTGGCAAAGTATGGATGGGAGCTCTGTATTGGGGAATTGGACACTGAGCTGTTCCCCCCATCCATGAAACTCACTTCCCATGTATAAGCC
Organism: Flaveria ramosissima; assembly: GCA_025215565.1. Lineage (NCBI taxonomy): Eukaryota > Viridiplantae > Streptophyta > Magnoliopsida > Asterales > Asteraceae > Flaveria > Flaveria ramosissima. The sequence goes on from CM046036.1 coordinate 23,128,902, forward strand.
TGTAGGATTCTCTGGTGTATGCTCTGAGAAACATGATTTGTTCTTCCATAGTAAGATTCTCTGGTTCACCATCGAACAATCCTTCACGCCCATACAGCTCTGAGATGTATTTGGCCTGTTTGCCATTTTTGAGCTCAACTGTTGTGATCTGTCTGTAGGCAAACTCATCTGGGTGATTACCTTCAAGTAACAGACTGAGCTCATTTTGTTTGAAGTTCTCAAGCTTCTTGTAGACTCACCCCTTCTTGATTACTCTGTTTTCTAACATCTTTTGGGGAGGCTGTTTAGTCTCATAAGCCTTCTTGAAGTCTTCTACAATCTCCCAGGGTGATACTACAAGGACCACTGTGATCTCTTCATCTACGATCCTTTTTATCTGGCCCTTGTATCTTGCAGGAATGTCCTTCTTCACAATTCTGTGAGCCACCCTAGGATCAGGCCATATCCTCACCTTTTCCTTTTGATATTGAAATGTGTTGGCAAGGGTGTACAGTCTCAGAGCTTCTTTCTTCATACTTATTATTGATGAAGAAGCAGCATAGGTTTTATCTATACTCTTTAGCATCTCCTCATCATGAAGCCTTTGTAGTTGCTCTTCTTCGATCTTTACTCTCACAGTTTCCATCTGTGAGGTGGGAGTGATGGGCATAGATTTGGCTTTAGGCAAAGTTAGGACTGCAGAAAGAGGCAACCTATCTTCTTCCTCATCATCCTCTTCTTCTTCTTCTTCTAGCCTCAACATCCTTCTCTTCTTCTTCTTGGATGCATCATCGGCTGTTGGTTTTGAGGGTAAAGGAGTTGGTTTAATGGGTTTTGGTAGTGGTGATTTTGAAGTGGTAGGTTTTGCAGGTTGTTCTAGCATTCTTGTAATGAGTGAGGCTTTGGAGTATTTTGCTAGTTCGTTTCTGTTTCCAGCACCTGCTTCATTTAGTGCTTCAATCACTAATCCCTTTGTGTATGCTTCAGACGTACAGATCTTGGTGGTTATTGCCAAGATACTGTCCCTGGTCCATGACTTAATCTCTATCAATGATCTTCCAAGATACTTTGCAATGAATCTGATCATGATCTCCAGTCTTTCTCTTTCTAACACATCATAACTTGCCCATCTTGAGTTAATTTCTTCAACTTCAAGTCTTCTAATCTCTGAGTCAAGCTGTGCAGTATCGAACCCTTGTCTGTATAGTTGATCAATAATGGAGTCCATAGATTTACTATGTGTAGCATCAGCCATTTTGACCATCTCATCAAGTTGGAGTTCTTTTTCTTTTCTTTCAATCTTCCTCTTCTTATATGTGATGTGAAAGTCTTTGTAACTTTCACTCACTTGATCAGTGTCAGCTCCCTTCACATACTCTTCCTCCTTCTCAGTCTCTTTCACAACCTCTTCTTCCTCCTGTTCTCTCTCTATCAATATGCTCTTCCCTTTCACTAACTGACTCTCCCCCTTTTTGGTTGCATTGGTTGCAAGGGTTTGAGTAGTAGAAAGCCTTGTGCTCACAATTTCCTCCACCAGTGGCTGTATGATTGAGGGAAGTTTGTCATCCAAGGTTTTGATCACAATGTCGGTGATCATTGGGGTGATGAGAGGTAGGGATTTGTGGAATATAGCAGCTGTTTGCTCAGAGGGGTTCTGTCCCTGAGAAACAGTGCCAGAAGTAGAGGCTGGTGGATTGAATGTTTTTAGTGGCTGAGTGTTTAGGAGACCTTCAGGTGAAGGTGCCATCTGTGGGTGTATGGTGGTATCAGATGGACTTGCTTCTTGAGAGAATTGGTCAAGTAGTCTTTGTAGTCTACTGACTTCTTCCTCAAGAATTGTGTTCTGGGCTAGAACATCATAAAAGAAGCCCAGGTCATCATCAGCAGATGCTGAATCACCTGACCTCCTGCTAGTAGCAAGATGTACATGCTCTGGGTGTAGACCAGATGTAGCATGTGCCCCTTTTTCTTGGAACTGGGGACTTCCAGCCTCAGGACGATGTCCTTCATCAGCTGTTGCCTCTGATGAGGTCTTAGCCATGTTACCAGCCTCAGTCTGATCATGTGCTGATGCAGAAGAGGTGGCAGCCTCACCAGATATTCTTGTCTCCGTATCTACACTAGGAGACTGAACATTTAAACCCCTGTGCTGTGGGTTGTCAGAAGCATGTTGATCCTCTACCTCAATATCTGTGGTTTTTCCTTTAGGTGGTTGTTGGGGAGGAGGAGAGGCATGCAGCTGAGTCAGCACATTTGCAATTATAAGTGTTGGACTTTGGGGGGCATTTTCATGAGGAGATAGGGTATTATGCACCTGGGGAGAATGGTGTGTTTCAATGGCAATCTCCTCAAATGAGGAAGATTCCAGATTTGTGGGTACCCCTTCTTTGGTTGCTTCAGGTTCCTTTGGAGAGGAAACCTGAGCGGCTGTGGCTGGGTGAGTCTCTGATACTACTGGGGGGTTTACACCAGTAAGTATATCCTGTCTTGGTGGTACAGGAGCATCTTCAGGGGACTCATCTTCCTGAATAGCTGTTTTGGTTCGTTTTGTTTTTGGTTTGGTGGGGACTTTGGATTTTGTGGTAGTGGCTGTGGGTTCCAGCTGCGTGGGTTTGCGCAGCTTGGCAGCCATTTTGAGTGATTGGTCAGAGTTGTGCCGGGAGTATACTTCAGGCAATACAGCCATAGCAGGGACTCCCAGGCCAACAAGTCCCTCAGCTTGAAGCTGGTTTTCAATTATGGCCATTATAAACCGAGGATATAATATCCAACGGTTAGAAAGTTGTTTTTGGGCCATATCCTTGAGCTCTAAGAATAATATTTCAGAAAAATTTAAAGGTTGTTGCTCAAGGATAGAGTACAATACCTGTTGCCACCTTGTGGACATTTGATCCCATGATGAAGTCTTTGGAGCCAGGCAGACATTGACCATATGAAAGATAAGCCGTTCAGCATCCTGGAAATGTTTCTTCAATATGGTAGAGGCACTCAGGTTGCCTTCGTATCCATGGTGGGCAAATGATAGATCAGTGGTGCCCTTTGGATAGCTAGTCGGGAAAGTGGCATCATCCAGATTGAGGGTTTGGCGAAGAATCTCTGGATTGATGACCACCTTTTGGCTATGGACAAACGAATGAAGTGACTCTGTGTCATTCTCCTCAGAGACAAGAGTGACGTTTGTCCAGAATTGGCTAAGGGATTCGGCATATATGGTGGGGTTTATCAGAAAAGCTGTTTGGTAAGGTGACTGGACCATTAAATCAATGGCGTTGTGAAACTTGGTCCAGAATGGTGATTTAGTAAGGTGAGCGACACAGTTGTGTCGTGGTTTTAGTTGCATGGTCGCCATGGATGAAGAGAGGGTACAGAGTTTTTGAACGTTAGGTTTGAGAGGAAAGGTGAGAAAAACTCTGGTGAGATAAGGGATTTATAGGGTAGGGTTATGAACCGACTGAAGGTTTTGGTGAGTCATCATTTGGTGAAACTGGTGATGACGTGGCATTAACTTTCAGAGGTTTGAAATGACTGACCGTATTGGTGTGATCATCAGTTGTTATAAAACAACTGAAGACTTGGTTTTAACCGTCAGACATTGAAACAGCTGAAGTCTTTGATTTAGTCTTCAGTAGTTATAAAACTACTGAGGACAATTCCGACTTCAGGTGGTGAAACAACTGAGGACATGGTGTTTGTCATCAGTAGTTATGTAACTACTGAAGACAGTGGTTTTGTCATCAGTTGGTGTAAACAGCTGAAGACTTAGTGGTAGTCTTCAGTAGTTGTAAACTACTGAAGACATAGCTGTGGCTTCAGTTGTTTAGAAACAGCAGTTGTAAAAACAACTGAAGAGAAATTACTCATCAGCTGTTGTCGTCAATTCTTAGCTTTTCAGCTGTTTCAGTCTGACCTCCACATTTAAATCCGAGTTTGATGTTTCATTGGTCATCAGTACTTATCTGCATTTCTGACATTTGCAGTTGTAGTTACATCAGCTGTTGTGATTTCATCAGCTGTTATAACTACATCAGCTGTTTTAACAAATGAAGTACTTATATATGACATGGTTACCAATGATCATCAGTATTTATTACTGAGATTATCGGTAGTTGTCACTTATTCTAGCTGCAGCATACCAAGCCTTAACACCAGGTTGTGGAAGGTTGAACTATCCAAAGGCTTAGTAAAAATGTCTGCAAGCTCATCAGCACTAGGAACAAATTTTGGATCAATCAGACCTTTTTCAAAACAATCTCTAATAAAATGATGTCTGATTTCAATATGTTTAGTCCTAGAGTGCTGGACAGGATTCTTGACAATACAAAGAGCTGAAGAACTGTCCATTAACAATGGAGTCTTAGTCTCAGTTATGCCATAATCCAATAATTGGTTTTGAAGCCATAATACCTGAGATGTACAACTTGCAGCAGCAATGTACTCGGCTTCAGCAGTTGATGTAGCAACTGAGGTTTGTTTCTTACTCTGCCAAGAAATCAAACAGTTGCCTAGGAATTGGCATCCACCAGAAGTTGATTTCCTGGTCAACTTACACCCTGCATAGTCACTGTCAGAAAAAGCAACTAATTTACCAGAATGTCTAGTAGAATACCATAAACCTAGAGATGGAGTGCCTTGCAAATATCTAAAGATCCTCTTGACTGCAATCAAATGAGACTCCTTAGGTGCAGCCTGAAATCTAGCACAAACACATGTAGCAAACATAATATCTGGTCTAGAAGCTGTTAGGTACATCAAGGACCCAATCATACATCTGTAAAGTGTTTCATCAACCACTTTACCTTTCTGATCTGTATCCAGTTGTGTGGTGTTGCACATGGGAGTAGAACAGGGTTTACAATTTTGTAAATCAAATTTTTCCAAAAGATTTTTTGTATATTTGGACTGATGAATGAAAATTCCATCAGCCTTTTGTTTGATTTGCAAACCCAGAAAGAATTGTAATTCCCCCATTGCACTCATTTCAAACTTTTGTTGCATCAACTTTGTAAAGGCATCACACAACTGTGGATCAGAAGATGCAAAAATAATATCATCTACATAAATTTGAACAAGTAGATTATGCTGCCCTGCTTTCTTAATGAATAAAGTTTTATCTATGGTGCCTCTAGTAAAATTATTTTCAAGAAGAAAGTTTGATAATGTCTCATACCAGGCTCTAGGAGCTTGTTTCAACCCATAAAGAGCCTTATCAAGCTTATACACCCAATTAGGATGTTTGTTGTCCTCAAAACCTGGTGGTTGACATACATAAACCTCTTCTTTAATTTTCCCATACAGAAAAGCACTTTTGACATCCATTTGAAAAACTTTAAGATTTTGATAAGCAGCATAAGCTAAAAACAATCGAATTGCTTCCAGTCTGGCTACAGGAGCAAAGGTTTCATCATAATCAATACCTTCTTCTTGTGCAAACCCCTGAACAACCAGTCTGGCCTTGTTCTTAACAATAAGCCCATTTTCATCAGTCTTATTCCTAAACACCCATTTAGTGCCTATTGCACACTTACCTGGAGGTAGAGGAACCAGTTCCCACACTTGTTGTTTCTTGAACTGAAGAAGCTCAAGCTGCATGGCATCAACCCATCCATTGTCCTTTAAAGCAATGTGATAATTCTTTGGCTCTTGCTGACTAATGAAGAGAGCATAGAAGCAGAAATTTGACAATTGACTTCTTGTTGATACACCAGCAGTGATATCACCAATGATTTGAGACATAGGGTGATTCTTCAGATCTTGGTACACAATGAGATCAGTGCAAGTGTTTGTAGCAGGCTCAGCAGCAACAGATGGTGATGGTGAAGAATTTCCTTGAAACCAATCAGTTGATGGTAGTTCAAAGGAAGTTGAAGTTGTAGAAATCTCATCAGCATTTGTTGTGGATTGTGCTGCTGAAGCGCAGGAACATCAGGTCTAGCTGAATCAGGCAGTTGATCAGTAAATCTGAAGAGGTGAGTACTACTATCATCATCATCAGCACCAGCAGTACCACCAGGTGGAGAACTGTTGACATGAGCAACAGCAGGAGTTTGATGAGGAGCATATTGTAGTATGTCCAAATCAAATATCTCCACAGGATTTTGTGGAATCTTGTCCTTTGGAGATTCATTAAACTTAACATGTAGAGTCTCTTCAACCATCTTTGTTCTACAGTTGAAGACTCTGTATGCTTTGCAAGTTGATGAATAACCAACAAAATATCCTGCATCCACCTTAGAATCAAATTTTTGGAGTTGATCCCTTGTGTTGAGAATGAAACAAGGACATCCAAAAGCTCTAAAGAATGAAATTAGAGGGGCCAAATGATGAAGAACTTCATATGGAGTTTTCATCAACCTCTTATTCACTAGAGCTCTATTTTGTACATAACAAGCAGTATTGATAGCTTCAGCCCAAAAAGTCATTGGCAATCCAGAGTCAGCCAACATGGACCTTGCAGCTTCAATAAGGGTCCTGTTCTTTCTCTCCACTACTCCATTTTGTTCAGGAGTTCTTGGAATGCTAAAATGCCTCTTGATTCCCTTTGAGAGGTAGAACTCATCAAGTGTATTGTTTCTAAATTCAGTTCCATTATCACTTCTAATACACTTGACTGAGAGGGAATACTGCTTCTCAACATACAACACAAAGTTGATAATCTTCTGAGGTGCTTCATCCTTTGAATGCAAAAAGAAAGTCCATACAAATCTGGAGTAATCATCCACAATTACTAGACAGTATTTCTTCTTAGCCATACTCATCACTCTCACAGGACCAAAGAGATCCATGTGAAGAAGCTGTAAGCAGGCTGTGGACTTAGGTTCTTCTATGGAAGGAAATGAAACTTTGTGCTGTTTTCCTTTTAGACAAGCAGTGCAGTCATCTTCACATTTAAACTCCTTCATAGGCAATCCCCTTACTAAACCATGGTTAATCAGCTGATTTATGTTTTTGAGATTAACATGACCCAGCCTTCTATGCCATAGTGTAGATTCTTGAGGGGAAGCCTTGGAAAATAGGCAAGGATGGCCTTTGAGATCTATTTTCTTAGAAAGATCTAAGGCATACACTCTTCCTGTCCTGTTGGCCTTAAGGAGAGTGTGTTTATCCAACACCTTGTCAATCAAACTCAGAACTTTGGATGACAGAATCCGGCAGTTCTGACTTGTGAAAAGAGCAACATGGCCTTTGTCACACATTTGACTGACACTCAAGAGGTTGTACTTGAGATTTTCCACATGGTTAACATCATCAAACTTTATTTCCCCATTGGAAACAAAGCCTTTGCCGATGATGTAACCCTTTGCATCATTGCCAAAAGATACAAATCCCTTCCTTCCTTGAGAGTAGTCATTAAGAAGTGATCTGTTTCCTGTCATATGCATGGATCCTCCACTGTCTACATACCAGATGCCTCTGTGGCATGTTGAAGAACCCTGCAGAACAAAGCAAATTAGTTAGATTTTGAGACCCAAACCTTTTTGGTTTTGGGCCTATTCACATCAATAGGTGGTGGACTAACAAGTTTGCTAGAAATAACAGCTTGAGAGGAAGAAGATGGTGGAAAAGAGGAATCCTTTGGCTTGGACCTCCTTTTCTGTGGATTCAACATAGGAACATCTAATTGGTTGACTCTTCCCAATAGATGTTGAACCATCATAACCAGCTGTGTCTGATTTTGTGATAAAGCTTTCAGCTCTTCAACACATTAGCACTGGAGTTTGATAAGTTCTTATGTTGCATTCTTCTTTTGAGCAACCTCAGCTGTTACCTGTTTAACCCCTTCCTTTTTGGATTTCTTTTTGGACTTAAGGATTACAGGATTTGATGTTGCTGGTACAAATGTGGCTTTAAACTCATTTTTCATTTTAACCATTTTCTCTTTAATTTCATCTTTATGTTTGAGTTTGGATCCTCTTTTGTACCAACAATCATCAGTGAGATGATTAAACAAACCACATACTTCACATGGTTTCTTTTTCATCTTATGTTGATCATCAACTAAAGAGGATGAAACTACTGAAGACTTGCTCTTCAGTACTTTGGAAGCACTATTTGCTTTCTTGACTTCCTCTTTAGTAGTCTTCAAACTCTTTCTACTGACAGTTTTCTTCTTTTCAGTGCTGTCAGTAGTTGGAGCTTGAACTTCAGGAGTTAAATCTTGCTCTCCAGTCCTTTCAGGACTTTCAGACATAACTCCTGAGTTGATCAACTCTTTGATCATGTGAGTGTCAGCAATTGAACCATCAACATTAGCTGATAGGTTCTGAGAGGGCTTAGTGCTGACTTCAACTTTTGATGATGCTTTATCAAAAAGTGAATCACATGATGAGGTGGATTGGTTATTGCTTTCTCCATCAGATTTCACCTCTACTTTGGAGCAAAATCTGTAGGAGGAGCAGTGTGATTATAACCAATGCCAAACTTCACATTGGAAGCTGATTGCTTACTAAGAAGCATCTCAAAACCTTTGCATGATTGCACCCATCGATCACACTCTACTTGGGTGACTGCAAGGGTTTCTTTAAGACTTTTCTGGTCCTCCAGAATAACCTCTAGCTTAGCCTTTTCATCATTTAATTGGCATTTAAGCTTATAAATCTCATCATTTTTACTATTAAGAGCAGACTCATACTCAGCTTGTCTTTTGGAAATTGTTTTCTCAAACTCAAGTTTTTCATTTATTAATGCTACATTTGCCTCTCTAATAGAGACAAAGGCAGCAATGCAAGATTCAGAACATAACTTGGCTTTGGCCTCTGAAGATACCTGAGTTACCTGTGAAGATGATGCAGTTGAGCAGGAACCCTCAGTTGATTCCAGAGCCATAAGTGCCAGATTTCCAAAAGGACTATCACCACCATGTTGATCAGCACTTGTGAACAGTTGTTCATGACCAGACATGTCATCTGGCAAGCTGCTCCAATCAACAACTTCTGGGGTGAAGAAGCTATGTTGTTGAGGTTGAGGGGGTTGATGAGATGGTTGAGGTTCTGGAAGTGCATGAGGTTGTGGTACCATAGGAGCTTGAACTTGACTGGTTTGTGGCATGTAATAACACGGGTAAGGGTAAGGCATTTGACCCTGAGGAACAAAATATGCAGGAGATTGTAGTTGAGACTGATGACTAGAATTGACAGGATGTTGCCCTTTGTTTTGTTGACTATTGCTAGGAAAAGTCACAAAAGGTGCAGAGGAATTAGATCCAGATGATCTACATTCTCTAGCAAAGTGTCCAAGCCTTTGGCATCTGTGACACCTCAACTTACTCTTGTCAAAACCAACTTTGGTTTTGCCAGAGAGTCCTGGGAACTTTCTTCCAGTTCTTTTGTAGAACTTCTGAGATCTGATATTTATCAAGGCCATTTGGCTCAAAATATCCATCTCTTCTAAGTCATCATCAGCAATCCCCTTGAGATCATCCATGATGAAGCATAGATTGTCATTATTACACCCAGAAAATTGACTATCAACACTCACAAATGCTGAATCAGAAATGTTTGAAGAGAAATCAATATGCTCATCATACTGGCATTCAGATGAAGCATATTCTGACTCATGACTAACCAGAGCAGTGTTGCCTGGTACAAAGTCCTCAGTGAGCTTACCAGATGAAGACAGTTTTCTCTTTTGTTCTATCTCTCTCTCAAATGTGAGCAATTTCCCATGAAGTTGGGTGAGAGATAGTTTGTCCAAATTTGCACTGGAGCGTAGGACAATGGTATATGTATCCCATCTCTCAGGCAGTGATCTGAGAAATCTGTTATTCATCTGAACATTAGTATACTCATGTTTGACCATTTTCAATTCAGAGATCAAACAAGAGAACCGCTCAAACTGTTGAGTCAGTGTCTCACCCTTCCTATGAGAGAATGTCTCATATTGTTGGGCAAGGATCTCTCTATTATTTGCCAAGACCTCATCTGTTCCTCCAAATTGTTCTTTCAAGGCATTCCAGAGGTCATGGGCAGATTCATAATGCATTAACCCAGAATAAATTTCATTGGGTAGTGCCATGGCTAGAATTCCATGAGCTTTTGCATCTATCTCAAACAATTTCTTATCCTCATCTGAGTATTGATCCTTCCTCTTCGGAACCATTTGATTGGTTTCCGGGTTATTCACCATAGGCTTGTGTGGACCATGTACCACTGATGTCCAACAACCTGAGCTGTTAACAGACAGGTGATGGAGCATACGACGTTGCCATATGTTATACTCATTCCTAACCAGCATTGGAGGCTTGGTTGAGGAACCAGTATTGTGAGGATCATTGGAAGGAGTAGTCATTTTAGAACCAAAAACAATTTTATTCAAGCAAAAATTTAGACACACCACAACAAACTCAATGAAAACCAAGAATAAGTCTCAGGATGAATGATTAAAAGCACAGAAAATTCAATCTCTATAACAGTTTCTTGCAAAAGAATGCTAATTCACTCAAACTTGGATCTTGAAGAGCAGTTTCAATGATCAATTATTAGATCGATCAATGATTAACCTGCTCTGATACCATTTGTCAGGATCAACGATCACAAGTTTGAAGTATTAGAGTGTAATGCAGCGGAATGAAGAGAAGAATTAGTCAAATTATAGCAAGAGTTTGTTACTTGTAAACAAATGCGAGAGAATATTTTTCTGTGATTAGGAATGTTTCAATAATGCCCAATATTATTGCTAAATCATTCATTATTACAATAAGGTTGGCACTCCTTATATAGAGTGCAATCACTGCTGCAATCACGGGATGGTGATTACTAGCAGATCTAGTACAAAAATAACTAATACTTAACAAACTACTGAAATGTTCACAACTACTGAGAACATGTCAGAGTGCTAAGTATAAAACATAAAACAACTGAAAAGAAACTACTGATACTACAACGACTGAAGAACAAACTCTTCAGTCGTTTTACAAAACTACTGAAAAGAGAAAATATAAAACTACTGAAAGCAAACCGTCACAACTACTGAAGAAGTCCTCTTCAGCTGTTATGACAACGTTTGATACTTTGTCTTCAGCACTTGTCTTCAGACTTTGTCTTCAGTACATGTGTCTTCAGACTTTGTCTTCAGCACTTGTCTTCAGACTTTGTCTTCAGTACTTGTGTCTTCAGACTTTGTCTTCAGTACTTGTGTCTTCAGACTTTGTCTTCAGCACTTGTCTTCAGACTTTGTCTTCAGCACTTGTCTTCAGACTTTGTAATCAGTTGTTGTCTTCAGCTGTTGTGGACTTCAGTAGTTGTTGTGACGTCTGTGGGACTTAAAGGTTTTTCTGATCCGGCTCATTGGTTCTTTTGGTCCAACAGGTCTCTACCAGGCATCTGCACTTCTTCCCTTGTCCTTTGAGTACATTGAGTTTGAGTATCTCAAACAGCTTGAACTTCAAGTGCTCAAAGAACAAAAGGCAACAAAGAGAAAGATGAGGGAAGATGCTGCAAAGTCAAGAACCATCATCCAAAAGAGTATGAAGAAGTCTGCTGACAGACAAAGGATGATGAGCTTCTTGAAACTGTATGGATTCTCCGGAAGGAGACTTGGCCCTATGTCTCTATCCACAATGGATGAGCATATCAGGGTAATCAAGCAGAAGATTAAGATTGGAGAGCTGATTGACTTACACTCCCCTCCAAGTCAAGTCCCACCTGAAGTGGAGGTTAAGGTTGAACAACCTGAGACAACACAACTTGGACCTCCTGCTGAGCCTCAGCAAGCTTCATCTTCTGATCCACATCAGGGTCAAACTCCCTCTCCTTCTGAACCTGTGAGGGAGGAACACCCAACTAAGCAAGACAAGACTGATCAACAACGTGCTGCAGACCAGTCTTCTCATTTAAAGTCATCTAAGAGGAAGAAGAAGATGGCTTCCAAACCAAAGTCAAAGAAGATAATAAAGCCTGAATCATCCACCTCTATACCTCAGGCTGAGTCAGATCAACCTAAGGAAGTGCATGAAGAGGCAGCCCAATCAACTTCAATTCAAGTGGCTCCTCTTGCAGCTGAGAGACCCATCTTATCCAGGACCTTAACAACTAATCCAGAAAGATGGCATGTGCTCAGAGATCAAGGTGTTGAGAATGTCTACACATGGCAACACTTATTCAACCTACCTCTGCATGATCTCTTTGAGATGAGAAGATATTATGAGAGTCTGAGCGATCCTGACCATCTGATAAAGAAGGGCATGGTCATCATCATTATGAGGACTATCAACAGCTGAAGATCTTCAAATGTTTTGGTAGCATCAGCCTAGGGGCAGTTTGTAAGGATTTTTATAAGTCTGATGCAACCAAAACATCCAAAGTCTCTCTGCATGCATGCACTGAAGAACAGAAGTAGAAATGCTTCGAAAGTTTTACACCATGCACTAGAAATATTCTAAGTGTAAAATCTTCTGAAGCAAAGACCAACATCTTCCGAAGCCAAAAGTGAAGTCTTCCGAAGCTTCAAAGACAAAGTCTTCCGAAGCCAAAGAGTGAAGACAGATTTCTTCCGAAGACTTTTAGAGACATGCTTTTATCTGATGTACTTTACCATAAAGTTGGACCACCTTTCCGCTGCAACTCTGTAAAGTCACCAACTTACATGAGTTGGTGAAAAGGTCCATGCTTTTGGTAACTGTATATTGAGGTCTTGAGTCTGTGCTTTCTACTTTATGTACTTTTATCTTTTTTGCAATATATTAGGATGTGAGCTATGGCATGTCATATTTACTAGTCAAAAAGCACATCTGCCTTTTGAGTCTACATTTGATTTTGTAGTTGTCTAGTCAATTGTATCCAGCTGGCTTTCAAAGTATGGTCAGCTGTAGGATGTAGTATATGTATCTCAAGTACTTGTAACTTTTCTTTATGCTTTGTAATATTTGTAATAGAGCTTGAGAAGCAAAATACAGCATTCTTGAAAACCAATTACTTGTGTTGTTTGTCATCTTGTTCTGTCTCATCTTTACTTGTGTTCTTAGCATCTTTAACTAAAAGTTAACCAGTTCCCTATTTGATCTGTTAAGTGTTCGAAGCAACTCTCCTCTTTGTGTTGTTGTGTTGTAAGTGCATACCCTTCAATGGTCCTGCACTGACGATTCTCACTATTAAAGATTGGGTTTTCCTTTTGTTTGCTCTTTTCAGGGCTTTGATTTTTGTCGGTTGTCTATTTTGGACTGCATCGGCTTTTGCGGCTTTGATTTTCGTCTGTTTTGTGTATGGTGTTGGGCTTTGATTTAGTTTTTAGGTTTTGTATGTTCTGGTGTGTTATGGATTTGGGGTTTTGGTGTGTTTTACTTTGTGTATTTTGTTGATTTTGTGGTTTCGAACATTCATTTTTATTTTGATTTTGGTTTAGGGTTACGTTAAAACTCGCATACGCGCGACAACTCGCGGCGCCAAAACCTAGTTTATGTTTAATCACATCCAATTACATTATAATACTTCAAAACTATTTAACTAAGTATAACTAGTTAGATTTAAAACCCAATTGCAAAAATATATAATTAATTAGGAATGAGATCTTACTTCACTATAACTCCATGAATTGCTGAAGCACCTCTCCTTGCATAGTTATACATGTATGTAACATTTACCAATTGTGTCAAATACACAACTCTTGGTTTGGGGTCGCATGACAAGTGTTGTCAAACATTGGTATGTTTAACCCTAAATACACCTACTTAAACAATTTAAGTAATATTAACCCTTAATAAAACATTGTAGAATCGACCTAACTAACGTAGGAATCACGGTTGTACCTTGCACTAAAACTATAGGCCTGAATTCTGGGTAAACACTAATACTGGAGGTTTAGATTATTGGGCGAAGCGTCACCAATTTAAGATGCGTAAAATATTGATTTTAATTTAGGATCTCTTTTATGTTTTAATTACCATTGGAGTCAAATCAAATTAGACGACTTGTAGCATGCGACAAGTCATACGATTTTACTAAAATCCAATTTCAAAATGGTTTGTGACAGTAATTTGAAACCACCTTCAACACTTGGTAGGATCCAAATTTAAATACCTTGTTTAAACTACGTTGGTCATTTATCACAAACCAGTTTTAAACTAATAAACATATTATTATTCTAATGTATAATATAAATGCTTTTATCTTAAACTGTTATTACTTTTAGATAAAACTCTTTTTTATTTAAATTACCATTCTGAGTATTTAAACTATTTGGTTACTCGTCATCTTTTAATGGTGAAAAATCATGTCATAAATAATTTGCGGTTTTATTTATTCCCTAAACAATTACAAGTAAACACAAACATAACATAAAACAACCAAATCAAGCGACTAGTAAGATATTGTTCGGTTTCGTTTGAGCCACCAAAATGACACTGAACTATCTAGGGTCACAACTTCTTGCAACCTTGCACTAAATCTAAGACCTCCATATTGATTCTCATGTGTCTTCGTCTTCAGTCTATGAATCTTTGTCTTTGGTCTACAACTTTGAAGTTTGAATAAACAATTTACATAAAAATAAAATAAACCAAGGACCAAACACCAAAAAGATAAAAACATTACAAATTTCAAAAGACAATCAAACAATCTTTGTCTTTGGAAAAAATGTATAAACTTTAATCAAAATATCCAATCTTTTAATTAAATATACGATCTTTTGTCAAAAACCAAAACCCTTTTGACAAATAAAGTATTTACCTTTGACAATCAAACCTAAAACTTTGCACTTTAAAATAAAAAAAAAACTTGCTAGTTGACCTTGTTCACAAAAGATCAAAGCTTGCAACGATTTCAGCACAAAACAACAACCAACAACAGTGGAGGCGGCTAGCGATGACGACGACGGTGTTTGATGGTGGTGATGTTGGTCGCGGTTGTGAGATCCCGAAGAGGGTGTCTACGGCTAAAGAGGATGGGTGATTATGGTTAGGGTTTTAATAAGTGAGACTATGGTTAAATCTAATCCCTTATTTATATTAAAAATATTTACATTTTAAACCCTGAGTAATTAATTAATATTTAATTAAATAAACCTATAAACATAAAATAATTTAACTAGTTGAACATTAAACCTTTTTAGACTAAATTACAAGTTTTGAACATTAAACCTTTTTAGACTCTCACTCTTTGTCACTTATTTAAAAACTTGATTTATTTTATGTCCTTTAACTAAATGTTCATCCATTTAATTTGTTGTTAATTTCATATGAGAGCATAATGATAATTCCCACACCCCCCAACTCTTCAAGATCAAATCTCTCCCCGGTAGTTTCTTAAATTTCAGTTAACCCTAAATCTGTATATTCACCAAATAAATGATCAAACTCTAGATCATTAGTCCTAAGGTCAAGTTGTTTTGGTTGAACATTACATTCTCCAAGTCCACAATTACTTTCTTGCTAACCCATGAACAATGTGTTCACAGTAGTAGTCTTATTTTCAACATACACGTTCATCAATTTATGCTCCGAAACATATTGTCCAAACCGCTTGAAATCTGCATCATTTCACAAATCTCTAAGACCAAAATCTAAATCATCATTGGAACTACATAATGGTAGTACCTGGTTGTTGTCAACGTGTAACCTAATTTCTCCGAAACATCATCAATTTCTTGAATAGAAAACTTGTCAATGTCAAGCAACCCAACAAAATTTTCTATACCTCTTTCATATGAACATCCAGGTAAACTTGTAATAGTGCCAACCGTGATGCAACTTGATAGAACATTGATGACGGAAACCAACTAAGTTTGAGAAAAATATACATCAGAACCTAAAAAGTTTAAAGATTATTCAATGATATAACAAGCATCGAGTTTTTTTTACTATATAATGACTCAACATCTTCATGATCGAGGTTTTCCCAAATGAAGTATGACACACCCATTAAACCTTCAATTCACCTTTTACTTTCTTCTAAAATACAGAGTTAGGGTCAATTGAAATTTAAGAATTTCCAAGGAGAGAAACCTTGATACTCGAAGAGTTGGGGGTGGGGGATTATCATTATGTCCTCATGTGAAATTAACATTCTTCGACCTAACAAATTAAATGGATGGACATTTGGTTAAAAGAGAAAAAATAGATTAAGTTTTTAAATAAAGAAAAAAAAAAGTGAAAGTCTAGATATTAAAGGACACATTCCTATTTTTTAATAAATATAAAGGACAAAACTTGTAACTTAGCCTTTTTTATTAAATATTTCACCAAATAAATAATTCATTATTATTTAATTAAATAAACACCATTGTTTAATTAATTTGTGTTTCTTGAATAATAACATGTAACAATTAGACATTATTATCTTGTTGTTGTCCAAAGTGTGACATCCGGTAACTTTCCGTTACCAAACTCCATTAGTTCCGTTAAGTCTTGCATGCACGTGTCGTAAGCACACACTAGTTGTCGTTTAACGTTGGTGACTTTAAAATAATTAATAATGTCAAACTAATAATAATCTAACAAAAAAATATGATTATTGCATTATGCTTATGTGTTTGCGTGTTTTTAAATACTAATTAGGAAATTATTAGCGTAACGTGGAAACGTGCGTATTAATTCGTATGTCTTGTGTTTTTATAAAGATAAAATATATAATTGTTAACATTGGTTTATATGTTTATATTATTAAGTTAAAAACACTTTATAAAGAGTTTAAAAGCTTAAACTTTATAAAATATAAATTATAAGGGTTAAAAGGGTAATTAGGGATAATTAAGTTAATTAAAACAAAAAAACCAACCCTAGAACCCCCCAATCGGCCGCAACCCCACCTTCTACCCTTCTCCACTTCGAAATCAGCCAAGAACAAGGTGTTGGCTGCGATTTTGGTTCGATTTCAGGCCATACAACAAGTTAGCAACATCAAATCGTATTCCTTTGCAAGAATTAAGGTTAGTTTTGGTGTTTATTGTGGGATTTGCATGTTGGCCGAAGCCCTAGGTTTGAATGGGTGTTCATGATGTCAAAATTGTTGTTGTTTGATTATGCTAGTATGTTAGTTAGATAGTATACATGTTGTTTAACGTTGATTATGCAAGAATGATACGTTTTTGATTAATTGATCATGAACTTTGATTCAAGATAAACCCTAATTCGAAATTGATGTGATTATGTGAGATTGATGATTGTATGATGATTGTATGATGATTAGTAAGTTGTATGGAT
This sequence comes from Flaveria ramosissima, assembly GCA_025215565.1. NCBI lineage: Eukaryota > Viridiplantae > Streptophyta > Magnoliopsida > Asterales > Asteraceae > Flaveria > Flaveria ramosissima. Next base: position 23,146,009 of record CM046036.1, read on the forward strand.
GCTAGATTACATTGATCTTGCAAGAAATTGATGAATTGGAGGTTGTGTTCATAGGTTACTAATAATAGTAACTTTATTTTGCATGAAAGGGTGATTTGATCATGAATTGATGTTGTTGAAGTGTTAATGATGATGGTTAGGTGTTAGATTATTGATATGAATGCTAGAAACCTTGGAATGGAAGTTGTAGTTCATAGTTGCCAAAAGTAGAAACTTTTGATATTGAATGATTAGTGGATTATGATGATTGGGTATTGTTGATCATGCTTAGATGTTAATATGAACTTGAATTGGTGTATTATTAATGAATTCATGAATACATTGGGTGTTTGATAGATTTTGGAATGTACTTTCCAAAAAGGGAAACTTTAATTGCACAAAGTTTGAAAGATGATAGTTTGAGCATGTTTGGGATAATAGGAGCATGTTAGTATGTTCATGGATGATTTCTAATGTGATAGAATATGTTAATTTAGTTGTATATAATGCTTGGATAATCATGGGTGATGTATGGACTTTGATGATCATGTATGATGTTGATGTTGCTTAGTAGTTAAGACATCATGTTTGGGACTGGAAATTAATTGTTGTGGTGTATGTTGAATGCAATGAACATTGTTAATGAATATGATTGTGATCATCATACACGCGTGCGAATCTAAGGCCCCTACTTAGTAGGATTGGCAGTGTTTAGGATGTGAAGTCGTGAGTGGCTTCACATGGCATGTAGTGCGTGATTTGATCCTTGTGTGGCATGTTAGTTATGTTGTAACTGATGGGCATGTTAATGTTTTAGATTCGCATGACTTGTATGATATTTAGTGGTATGATGATCTAAGTTATGCATTGGGTTATGTAGCACCTCATGTGATTCAATTGAATGTTAACCATGTATGTTATATGTTCACGTTTGCTTAATTGAATTGTAACTCATGATGTCACCAACGGGTCAAACGGGTCAATTGAGTCAAACGTGTCTGTTTCTGAAACCTTGAGTCTTTGATTGTAGTGTGCTTAGGGTTCCACATGTTCTTTGTTTACACGTACTTATGTACTTACATGATCTAGGTAACCTCTGAAGGTTGTCTGTCCACTCTTTCTTTCAAGTAAATCGTAAGTATTTATTTCGCATATCAGGTGAGTTCATGCCCCACTCTCTACTTAATCTCTTTTGGGGGAGATAGCATACTAGTAATTTACAAACGCTTTATATATATTTAAGTTGTGTATAATATTAATATAGTGTTGTTTACTTTGGAAAAGTCCTCATACTTTCGAATTGTTAATATTGAATAACGGGGAAACTTGGGTAGTACTACTGGGTCTGACGAGCCCCACCTGTGTGACTCGAGGTCAACCGGGTGCAATTTGTCCTATTGAAAATTGTCACGACCTGGTAAGGCGTGACAGGAGTCAACAACTTATCACAGTCAGCTTCAATTGCGAAACCACTATGAATTAATATTTATTGTAAATAGACTAGCTATTGTTACAATACACTGCTTATATATCACAACTGTTAAATTGTTTATATTTGAACGCCAACTCTTGAACTCACCAACCGTTGTGTTGACATTTTTAGTATGCTATTCTCAGGTCGTTAACTTCGCTTGCCATTAGAAGCACTGCACGGGTTCATCATGCATATTAAGACTCCATTTTGAAGACATCCTTGTTGGTTTTATTTATTACTGTTTACTCATTTGGTTGGCGCGTGTTTTGCCATACTATGCATTCATATACTTTGGGTTTCTTTACTTACAAAATGCTTCCGTATGATTTTAAAGTTTGAACTTTGGTTGATTTTATTTTAAATGTGGCATATAGAGTCGTTCTGAGTAACTATTGACTGTGATCCTGGTTTGTTCACACACCTCGTGGTAAAACTCCGCACGTGGATTTTGAGGGTGTGACACAAAGTGTAACTCTTTGAATCGTATCTCGATAGTAACGTTGATAGTATCAATGATCGGGGATCTAATATCTAACAAGAGGTAGTTAATAGTTTGGTCTTTCTACCACTAAAATACTATATATGTAATAACTGTTAGTCTTTTCATAATATAACTTTCATGGACTAAAAAGTCCATGAGCTTAACGTCACTAATATCGGCTTTGTGTATTGCTTTGAAACCTTGTCCAATAATCTACATACGAGGTTATTGCCGTTAATTAGCAACGAAGATACGTTTATTTAACTATAAAAACACATAATCAAACTAAATAATTATACTCAAAACATCAACAGCTCTAATATTCCATAAATAGTCTTTTAAATGTAAGAAATTAAAAAAAAAACCACATTGTCTAGACGCAAGTTGGTATAAAGATGTGAACATATCAAAACTTTCAAATAAAGTACGACCCTTAACGAATTTTTTACAAAATTTTCGGGCCTTTAAAAAGATTCTTTCATATGAAAAACTGAAAAAGTAAACGTCAACGGTAGTCATTTTCCTTTGTTTTTTTTTTCTTTTTTAGATCAACTGCTTCATTCATCTCTTTCATTCCTTACTTCCATAGTTCAATACATATCAAAAGATCCATAGAAACAGTTAGTGTGGTTGACTTTACATCTGTTCATCACAAGAAACAGAAATCAAATCAATGGCTCTTCTTGTTGATCCTCTTCTTTCCGAATCCATTTCCAATCTTACTAAATTTGTAGCATTTGCAGTGAAAACAACTGCCAATTTCAAACCTGAACTGGAGCAACTCCAACGCACCTTACAGACGATAACCCCGATCATCAATGACGTCGTGAAGCTGAATCGGATACTGGATCGCCCAAAGCAACTATCCGACATGTTCATAAAAGAAATCCAAGATGCCGAAAAACTTGTTGAAAAGTGCTTGAAGATCAAGTGGGATTTGTACAAGCAGTTCACTCACTCTTTGAAGCTAAAACATTTGAACAACCAGTTGTTAGCATTCTTTCAGCTTGAAGTTCAAGCGGATCAGAGCCGCGATATTAAACAGACACTTGTCGAATTGAATGAAGTTATACGGAAAATGGGTGGTTTGTCTATGGATGTGAGTCAGGTGGGTGTGGGAGTGAATGATTTGAACAAAAAGTTGGAAGGTTTATCTATGGAAGTGACACAGATCTATCAGACAGTTTTGAGAAGAGAACAATTCAGGTACTACGCATCAACAGAAAGAGCGAAAGTCGGTTGGCGTGTTCCCATCCTTCCTGCAGGGATCGTGGCGTTTGACGAACCACTGAAGAAGCTCAAGGTTAAGATTTTTGATGATGATGAAAGCTCGGTTGTGGTTGTTGCAGCCGCTGGTGGATGTGGGAAGACTACTTTGGTGATCATGCTTTGCCATGATGCTGAAATTCAAAGTAAAGTAAAATTCATCATTGATGACAATTTCTATGGTTTTGTTTGTTTGATACTAACATGTGTTTTACCATAATTGGACAGACAAATTTGGGGAAAACATCTTCTTTGTGACAGTTTCAGAGACGCCCAACTTCATGGTAATTGTCAATGATCTTTTTAACCCAAATTCATCGGGTCAGACGATTCCATTTCAAAGTGATGAAGATGCAAAACATAAGTTGGGGAACTTTTTGCTTGACAAAGCATCAAGTCCAGTGCTTTTAGTGCTAGATGATGTGTGGGATGAATCATTTGTTGATAAGTTTCCACCAAAGATCAAAGGATGTAAAATCTTGGTCACATCTAGGACCGCCTTTACCAAATATAATGATGTGTTTGGGTTTGACCCTTTGAGTGATGAAGATTCAAAGACCCTCTTTTGTCTCTCAGCATTTTCTGCAAGCAAGAAGAGGCCAAGAATTACTTTTGATGAGAAGCTGGTGAATCAGGTAACATTATGTTCTGTTCTTTACTACATGGAGAATAGTGGTTTAGTTAAGTCTAGTGCTAAAAATAATTAATGGGTCAAACGGGTAGAATACAGACGTGTTGATTAATGGGTAAAACGGGTAGAATACAACATGTAGTTAATCAGTGCAACAATAGAAATTAAAATCTTACTGAAACTGTTAGTTATATATAAAGATGTCAATAATGTGTTATTGGCAAACCAAATCGACCCGCTTTGAATTCAACCAAATAATGCATTTTTGCCATCTTACCAAAACCATTTTACCATTCCAGACCACCAGTGATCTCAAATATGTGTGGCCTGTGCTGTAAGGATATTTTATCTGCACATCTAATTCATAGCTTTTGCAACTTTCCATAACTGAAAATTTTAATTTTTTTTGCCATGAACGAATAATGCTCCACAGTTCAACCGTAATTTTACACTTGGAAACTCAGTACTTGCTATGAAAATGCCATTGATTTTAATAAGTATAATGAAAACTACATAATAATTCCACATGCTAAAGCGGTAGTGCTTCTTCTTGCTACTTCTGCTCCCTAATTTAAGGACTAACCGTTCTTTGTAGGTGGTGCAATGTTGTAAGAAACATCCACTCACCCTTACAGTGGTGGGTGGTTCCTTAAATGGCAAAGATGAGTTAGCATGGACAATCATGCTCAAAAATTTGTCTCATGGTAGTTCGGTTATAGATATTAATGAACAAGTGCGTAACTGTCTAGAAAGAAGCTTTACAACATTGGATAAAGACCTTAAGGAATGTTATATGGACTTTGGGCTATTCCCCGAAGATCAAAGGATCCCTGCAGGCGCTCTCTTAGATATGTGGGTGCATTTATACAACCATGATGATGGGGGCCTTGATACGTTTGACAAGATTTTTGGACTTGCATTCAGAAATCTTGTTAATCTTGTAGCTACTAGGTACACAAGCTTTCTTAACTACTTTGTATTTGTATAACATGATGATGTGTGATGTAGTTTTAGTGATATGGTGTACAAATCACACGCTTAGGATGATAATAGTTGGTTACCCAAGTTAACAACAAAGTTATAGTTAATCATAAAATTAGTTTGGATCTTCAAAGTGTCAACAAACTAATGATAACTGCTGCTTTTAAGAAGATCCATATTAGCATTGAGCAGAAGAACTTCAGTTACTGGATTTTCACTTTCATTGTTTATAATTGAATGTAAATCTAATCCCCAGAATGTATAGTTTTAGGAAAGATTCAGGCGCGATAGTTAACTACTGTGACCAGCAATTTGTCACACAACATGATTTGTTGAGGGAACTTGCAATTCACCTAAGTAGCAAACCAGAAGTACCAATTGCGCAGAGGAAAAGATTAATCATAAATGCAGGAGGAAAAGATCTGCCAGCATCAATTTTGAAAATCCAAGAACCCATGCAAGCCACCATATTGTCTATTTCCACAGGTGTTGCTTCACTCCCGTAAATTTGTTTCAAAACTGAAGGTTTACCGCATAGTGCATCATGGTTAGCTTATATTATACATATTTTACAGGAGATTTGTTTTCTTCCGAATGGGGCGACATGAAAGTCCCTGAAGTTGAAGTTATGGTGTTGAACATAAAGTCGAAAACCTACAGCTTACCACACTTCATGAAGGAAACACAAAAGTTGAAGATTCTAAACATAACAAACGATGGTTTATACCCAACATACATCGAGAACTTCTCCACTATTGGCTCTTTATCCAATCTATCAAGGATTAGGCTGGAACGCGTTGCAATATCTTCACTAAGTACATCCATTTTAGGACTAAAAAAGTTGCAGAAAGCATCATTTATCATGTGCAAAATAGGCAGTGCTTTTGAAACTGAACTCAATGGTGACAACCTCAATGTCTGGCCAAGTCTAGTTGAACTTGAGATGGATTACTGCCAAGATTTACTGAGATTCCCTGGGTTGCTATGTGGTTGTATCCGCCTTAAGACTTTAAGCATCACAAACTGCAATGAGATGTGTGAAATATCTGAGGAATTTGGTAAGTTAACTAATATGGAAAACTTAAGTCTTCGATCTTGTACAAAACTCGAAAAGCTGCCTGAATCAATCACAAGACTTGAAAAGCTAAGCATCTTGGATATATCAGATTGCGTAAGTTTGAGCGTGTTGCCAGCAAAAATGGGAAAGCTAGGTGGCCTAAGAAGCATATACATGAAGGGTTGTATGGGACTTAATGAGCTTCCATCATCTGTAGAGGAGCTATCTAACACAAATGTGTTTTGCAGTGAAGACATATATCATCAATGGCGTTTGTATAACAATGTGGAGACAGAACTAGTGGCAGAAGATAGAATTGAAACCTTCTACAAAATCACTAGATCATGAGCTTTAATGATGACTTTTCTTGCTTGTTCTTTTCTTATTTTATGGTTATAATCTGTTTGTTTTATGACATACAAAATAGATGTAATAACATTTTTATTGCTTATAGTATGCAGAGTTAATTTCGGTTCTAGTTCTTGAGTTTTGTAAATTGTCTTTATTTGAATACCAACCTTTAATTTGTCTTCAATTTGTTGCTTGCGTTTTACAAATCGTTTCCATTCCTATCATTTTGACTAACGGTATCAACATTTTGTATGTTAGAGGTCTTCAACAACGATTCACTATCTATCGTCAAACATTAAGATCGATCTATGCTCTATATCAGTAAATTTGTCCTCTATATAATCATCCACACTGATTCGGGAATTATTAGATACTAAGTTTATTCCGCCGCGCAATGCACGGGAATTCTTTTTTAAGGTCTGGATGCTTTACGACAGTAATTTTAAATAGCTTAATCAAACATATTACACGCTCATACATGAAAACCAAGCATACTTCTATTTGCATTTCATCATTAACCGGTGTGAAGCATCACCACATTTGCACCCACCATTCTTTCATGTGGATTAAGTTTACTTGTTAACTCCTATCTAGCCAAAGGCATATATATATATAGAGATATAGAGATAGATAGAGAGAGAGAGAGATAGAGAAGAGAGATAAGAGGAGAGAGAGAGAGAGAGAGAGAGAGAGAGAGAGAGAGAGAAGAGAGAGAGAGGAGAGAGGAACCGGGAGAGACAGAGAGAGACAGAGAGAGACAGATGAGAGAGAGAACAGAGAGAGCACAGAGAGAGAGACATAGAGAGAGAGAGAGACACAGAGAGAGATAGGAGAGAGACACACAGAGAGATAGAGACACAGAGAGAGAGATACACAGAGAGAGAGATAGACAGATAGAGAGAGAGAGAGACAGAGTTAGATAGACATATATAGATACGGAGAGAGAGGGATACATATAAGATAGAAGAAGAGGAGAGAGATATGGTATAGAGACATATAGAGAGTATAAGGAGATACATATACATATATCTCTTCTATATATATAGAGTATATATAATATAGTATAGTAGAGAGATATATATATATGATATATATATTTATATTAAATGTATATATATATATATTATATATATATATGTGATATATACATATATATACGTAAATATATATATACATACATACATATATATATTGTTGGATCTAGAGAGGCTGTTGCAACCAAAACTAAGTCACTTAGAAGATTTTGAGTACAACATACAAAGGACTTCCGAAGCCAAGTGTGGAACTTCCGAAGGAAGAAGGAGCTCTTCCGAAGTCTAAGTGTAAATACACTTCCGAAGGAAATCTCCAACTTCCGAAGACAAAGAAGCTACTTCCGAAGATCAAGACTTAAAGACAAAGTTCTGAAGTCAACTTCCGAAGTATAAAGAAGTCCTCAAAGCCTCGGAAGCATAGAAGCATCTTCCGAAGTATAAGTGGCTTCGGAAGAACTTGTTCTTCCGAAGCCAGTTAACCTTCGGAAGACACTTCTATTATCCAGTAGACATAAGTATGGTCTGTCTGACACTCCGCTGCAAATCTCTGAGATACTGCATGGCGTTTTCTCAAAAGCCATGTAGTTGACCATACTTTAATCTACTGTTTACCTTTTATGTTAAGTACAGTTGCCATCTTTAGTTGGTGACAAAAGGTAAGTCATGGACATGTCATGACTACCATATCTTAGATAATACTTTATCTAAGATACCTTAACTATAGCATTGTAGTATATGCTTTAGTCGTAGGTTTCCAGCTGGTATCAAGTATAACCGGCTGTAGGATCTAGTATATATAGTTTCTCATTGTAACTCTTGTTTCATGCTTGTAAGTGTCTTGTAATCTTGAGTTGAGAAGTAATATATACAAGTACCTTGAAAATACTTCTGCTTGTTCTTTGATTACTTATTATATATTATCAACTCTTGTTAAAGGCATTGCTTCATCTTATTTGAGTGTTACTATAAGTGAGTTTGAGAGAATCACAAGTGTTAAGTGACAAAACCCGATCCTGCAATTGGTATCAGAGCTTTTTAGGCTCTTGATTGTGAGATCTTACCATCCTAATCAACCAGTTTTTCACTCCTCCTTATACCTCACTCAAAAATGGCCCTCATCAAATCTGAAGTTGAAATGGGAACGATGACCAAAGCTCCCATCATCGACCCTGAAAACTTCAGGTCTTGGGAGCAGAAGAATGGAAGGCTTCATCAGATACCAGGATAGCAAGATGTGGCAATCCATCGTTAATGGCCCGTATAAAGCCAAAAGTTGCTGGTGGAAACGGTGCCATGATCGAGAAGGCCGTTGAAGACTATTCCGATGAAGACAGGAAGAAGCTTGACATAGACAGCAATGCTATGACTGTTCTCATGACTGCAATCCCAAACTCCATCATGGTGGGGTTTGAGCATTGTAAGTCTGCCAAAGAACTCTTTGATGCTCTTGCTCAAATGTACTCAAGCTCGAATGATTCAAAGAAGGACTCACTGAAGCAGCAGTTTGAGAACTTCACCTATGTTGCTGGAGAAACTTTTAGCCAGCAATATTTCAGGTATATGGATCTTATCTCTTCCCTTCAATCTGTGGGAATCACTCAAGAACTTAGAGACCTTACTAGAAAGTTTATGAGTGCTCTACCCAATGAGTGGACATTCTACTGTGTCTCCATCAAGAGAACAGAGAATTTTGACACACTCACCATGACCGAACTCTATGGGATCCTTGATGGATACCGTTTGGAAATGGAAAGCAAGAAGGGTCACCAAGCAAGCAGACCCTTGAGCCTTCCTGCTAGCAACGCTTTAATGGTTGCTGAAGGCTCAGGTATCTCCCAGTCTCAGCAGTACCTGTCATACACCCAGCAGCCATCTTGTTCATCTGGGCCTTACATCACATTCCCTGAGACTCCAAGGTCTCATCAAGCTCAGCAAAGCTCCTTTCAGGAGGGCTGTGCGTTTGTCTCAGGGAGTGGACACTCCAATGATCATCAATTCTGCTTTGATGATCTTGAGTGCTTCAGTCCAGATGACATAGAGTATGTGGACATTGTCCAACAAATGGCTCTTCTAACCTACAGAGCGAAGAAGTTCTTTAAGAGAACTGGAAGGCAATTCCCTCAAAACCCAATCACCAGCAAGCAAGTTGGGTTTGACAAAAGCAAGGCTAAATGTTAAAACTGTAACCAGCTTGGCCATTTTGCAAGGGAATGCAAGGCTCCCAAGTCCAACCCGGGAACCTCACAGGCCTCCACACATCCTTCTACACCAAAGCCCAACGGAAAGTCAACTGAAACAGCAGCAATGGCTCAAGAAGTTGACTGGAGCTTTATGGTTCAAGATGTGACTCCTGCTCAAGCACTCATGGCAGGAACAGATGAAAATAAGGTATATGAACATCTCTGTACCCCTGCTTGTATTGCTAAGGTTAAATTGTACCAGGACTACAATATGGAAATTAAATCTGATATTGAGTCTTTAAATGTTTAAAATCTGACTTTAAAAGGGCTGAATCTGACTACCAAAAGAAAATTGAGGAGTTAGAGAAAACTGTGTCCCTTTTAAAACATGAACACACCAACTACAAGACTCAAATCAAGGATTTAATATCCAAATTGACTGAGGCTCAAGCCCAGCTTGTCACTGCTGAGGCTCAAGCCAGGAAGTATGCTATTTCCGAGCAAAACTTCCAAGCCATACTTGCATCATCCTCTCACTCCAAACTTTGTTATCAAAACAAAAGTGGGTTGGGAACCAATGAAATTGCTCCACCACACTCTATGAGTCTGTAAGACAACCAAGGTGTGGTACTGAAGAGCAAGAGGTTCCATCTGTTGACCCACCTTCTCAAGAGTCAAAGAGTGATGCAACTATGGAGACCATGACCATCACAGGGAAGGAACAGGTAATTGTGCCCTCCCCAGCCAATGATGATCAAACCCTGACCACCAAAGCCAGAAGAAGCAGGGCTAAAGCAGCCAGAAAAACTGCCAAGAAGGTGGCTGAATCCAACTGAAGATAGACCCAAAGCAAAAGGGTGTATTCATATCAGCAGGATTTCAGGTGGTTGGACCTTCTGATTCAGGAAAGAGTACAGTACCAGTACTCCTATCCTACCAAAGGATCAGAAGTTAAAGGGAAAGGTTGCTGATGAGGAGAAAAAGAACAAGAAACAGCAACCCTCTCATTCCCAGAAAGTTAACATTGCATGCATAATGTGTGGTCTGCAAAACCACATGGCTAAAGATTGTTACTACAATCCTGCTAGCACACATTATGCAAATAATGTTAAAAGAGAAGGAGTCAGGGAAGGTTTCACATTTGGACCATATCAAATGGTTCAAGTGATGAAAAAGGGAAAGCTTGTTTCCGAAGCAAGGCTTCTCTCGGAAGAAAACTCTTCTTTCGAAAGGAAAAAGGCTTCGGAAGTTAAAGCTGCAAAGACTCACAAAAGAGTCCCCTTGAAACCATCCCAGAAGAAGACTGCTTCGGAAGAAAAGGTGGTGAAGGTCTCTTCCGAAAAGAAAGAAGCTTCGGAAGAATGCCAAGCTACAAAAGCTTCATCAAGCTCATCTTCTATGATCAACCAAGGGATGGAATGGAAGATCAAGGAAGATGCTGTAGCCCAAACCTCTTCTTCAAAGACATCAATTGAACCCCCATGCATAAATTTTGGTTCAATCATGTCACTCTCATTGGAAGAACCCAAGACCAACAAGGCTTGGGTTTCCAATCAAAACTAATTATCTCACCTTATGTGCAGGGACATCCATATGACAAGAATAACAACATTTGGATTGTAGATAGTGGATGCTCCAGGCACATGACAGGGAACAGATCTCTCCTTCAACAATTTCAACATTATGATGGAGGTCCTGTCCAGTTTGGAGGTGAGGCCGGAGGATATATTTCTGGCAGAGGAAGTATATCCAATGGAAAATTAAAAGTTGACAAAGTTAATTTTGTCAAACAGCTTGAACACAACCTGTTAAGTGTTTCTCAATTTGTGATCAAAAGCATCAAATGCTTTTCACAGAACATGAGTGCATCATCCTCAAACCTGGGATGACAATTCCTCAGGAATTGGTGCTTCTTAGATCTCCCAGGAGAGGGGATGTACAAGCTTGATATGAACAATGCTTCCCCAATGGGAGAAGTATCATGCTTTCTTTCCAAAGCTGATAGTGATGAGTCAACACTATGGCATAAACGAATGTGTCATGTCAATTTTAAGACAATGAATAAATTGGCTAAAAAAATAACTTGGTACATGGTTTGCCTAAAAAGGAATTTTTCTGCAAAGATAACTGTGTTGCTTGCCTGAAAGGGAAACAACACAGGTCTTCTCATAAATCCAAAGTTGTTAACTCTATCACTACTCCATTACACTTATTGCACATGGATCTATTTGGTCCCACAAGTATAATGAGCATTGGAAGGAAATCATATTGCCTTGTGGTAGTTGATGATTTTACTAGATTTACATGGGTATTCTTTTTAAGAACTAAAGATGAAACTGCTGAAACTTTAAAATCTTTTATTCTTAAAATAGAAAATCAAGTTGATCACAAGGTTAAAATAATTAGAAGTGATCAAGGGACTGAGTTTAAGAACTTTGTTCTTGACTCATTTTGTAACTCAAAAGGGATTGCCAGACAATACAGTGCTCCTAGAACTCCTCAACAAAATGGTGTTGCTGAGAGGAGAAATAGGACACTTATTGAGGCTGCTCGGACTATGTTAGCTGATTCAAAGCTGCCTCTAACATTCTGGGCAGAGGCAGTCAGCACTGCATGCTATGTGCAGAACAGAGTTCTTGTAGTAAAGCCACATGGAAAGACCCCTTATGAGTTATGGAACAAGAGGCCACCGTTCATTGGCTTTCTAAGGTCCTTTGGCAGCAGGTGTACCATACTTAACACAAAAGACAATTTGGCAAAATTTGCTGAAAAGTCAGATGATGCTATCTTTGTTGGATATTCCTCCTATTCTAAAGCATACAGGGTTTATAATATTAAAAACCAACAATTTGAGGAATCCTCCAACATTGTAGTTAATGAGCACACTCCTTGTGTTAGGGGGAATGGCCCTGATCATATCTTTGATTTAGAATTGTTTCCAAACTATTCTAAACCATCTTGTGAGAATGTTTCAGCTGGAACAGGTGCTCAAAGCAATTCTGATGAAGATCAACTGTTTGAGCTTCCCAGACCTACCAAGTTCTCCAAGAGCTACAACAAATCAAGTTCCCACTATTGAAAGATCAGACAGCATAACCATTTCAAGAAATAGTGGAACTTCAACAAGGGATTCACCTGATGATCTTCAAATCTCCTCAGGTGATCCTGCACAACACCAAGCTGATGGAAGCAGCATTTTGAAGGAACAGGCAACTGTTAATGATGCTTCACAGCAAAGAAGAAATGATGATGTTTCTCTTTCATTCAATCAGTCCTCATTGAATGAGATTGAAACAACAGCTGGACCAAGTATTCAAGCCCTGAGCAAAATATGTCCAACTTGGACTTATCTTTGCAACTGGAGGTGATTCCAAGACTCAGAATTCACAATACTCATCCAGCTGAAAACATCATAGGGGAAGTCTCTGAGGGTGTGAGAACAAGGGGACAAACTCATAATGGGAATGTCTGCTTGTACTCATGCTTCTTATCCCAAATGGAACCCAAGAAGGTGGAAGATGCCTTGAAAGATAGTAGCTGGGTTGAATCAATGCAAGAGGAGCTGCTTCAATTCAAAAGACAAAAGGTTTGGAACCTATGTCCGCTACCATCTGGTCAAGTACCTATAGGCACCAATGGGTATTCAGGAACAAAAGAGATGATAGAGGCTTGATTATCAAGAACAAGGCAAGACTGGTGGTTCAAGGATACACTCAAGAGGAAGGAATCGATTATACTGATGTCTTTGCACCTGTTGCAAGACTTGAGGCAGTTAGGATCTTCCTTGCTTATGCTGCATCCAAGAATTTCACTGTCTACCAGCTTGATGTCAAGTGTGCCTTTCTATATGGGGATATACGATAGGGAAGTCTACGTATGCCAGCCTCCAGATTTGAAGCCCCACAGCACCCAAACTATGTGTGTAAGTTGGATAAAGCTCTATATGGCTACCAAGCACCTAGGCTGTTGGTATGATGAGACATTGTCTTCAATTTCTCCTGAAAAATGGTATACTAGAGGTACCATTGATAAACCTCTCATTAGAAAGTCTGGGAAAGACATTTTGCTAGTTCAAGTCTATGTTGATGACATCATATTTGGTTCCTCAAATGACCAAATGTGTAAAGACTTGAGAGCATTATGAAAAGGAAGTTCAAGATGAGTTCTATGGGAAAATGGACTTTTCCTTGGAATTCAGGTAAAGCAACTGAAGGAAGGGTTCTTCATCAATCAATCTAAGTATGTCAATGATATCTTAGAGAGATTTGATATGAAGGATGGTAAAGCAGCAAAGACACCCATACCCAGAAACTATGATTTAAGCCTGATTCTGAGGGGGAGGATACTGATCAACATCAGTATAGAGCAATCATTGGTTCTCTGATGTATCTCACACAGCAAGTAGACCTGATATCATGTTTGCAACTTGCATTTGTGCAAGATATCAGGCTGCTCCAAAGGTGTCTCACCTAATTGCTGTCAAGAGAATCCTCAAGACCTCAAAGGAGCACCTAAGTTAGGTCTCTGGTATCAAGAAATAGTGATTTTAATCTCTATGGTTACTCTGATAGTGATTATGGTGGCTGCAACATCAACAAGAAATCAACATCAGGTGGATGTCAATTTCTTGGTGGAAGGATCATCTCATGGCAATGCAAAAAGCAATCCTGTGTCTCTACATCAACTGCTGAAGCTGAATACATTGCTGCTGCAAGTTGCTGTGCTCAGCTGCTGTGGATTCAAAACCAGATGATTGACTATGGATTCAACTTCATGAGCACTCCTATCCACATTGACAACAACAGTGCTATATCCATTACTGAAAATCCAGTGAAGCACTCTAAGACAAAGCACATTGATATCAGGTATCATTTCATTAGAGATATTCATGAGAAAATCTTATAAAACTAATCAAAGTTGATTCAAATGAACAATATGCTGATTTGTTCACCAAAGCATTTGATGAACAGAGATTTAAATATCTCATTACAGCTATTGGGATGATAAACATTGATTAGTTAATCTCAATTGAAAACCTTTTTAATGTGTAAAGTCTTATGTCAAAAAATCTAAGCCCTGTTACAAAAGATCTTTTCTTAAATTTATCTAAGTATAAGTTCTTCCGAAGAGAAATTAACCTTCGAAAGATATCTGGCATATCTTCCGAAGCAAATTTCTCACAGGATAATTTTCTTCTCGGAAGAGTGTTAAGTCTCGGAAGAAGCGATTGAGTTCAACTCAGATCTACTTCCGAAGCACTTAACACACTCCATCTGAATGCAACATATACTCTCGGAAGTAAGCAATTTACCTTCGGAAGTAAATTGTCTTCGGAAGAACATTACCTTCGGAAATACATTATACTCGGAAGAAAGATTTTACTGTTGTAACGGAAATCTTTTGGGCCCCACACTGTAAAAAGTAAAGATTTTGTTAATGATGTCGGATTATTTAAATGGTCTAACCTTACCGCCCTTGTCACATCATCCACTGAACCCTCACATCATCTTATCCAAACCACCCTTTAAACCGCCATTTCACCCATTTAAATACTTCCGGTTAATCACTTACACTCTTTTTACCCAATTCACTGCCTTAAAAGCTTTCTTCTTCTCCAACTTACCTTACTCAGAACTATTCTGCTGTGATCTTTCTCAAATGGCCTTAAACCCTCAGCACAACCAGGTCGCACTCCTTGACTCTTCAAGGGATGATGACTTCTCTGATATCATTTCTTTCTTAGCCCAATCTTCATACTACACTGCCTTGACCGTAAACCCAATCATCTACTCCAACCAAATGTCCGAATTTTGGGCAAATGGTCGGATTGAAACCCTAAACGGGGTTCGTGCTATTAGGTCAAGCGTTTGTGGCCAAGAGTTGGTCATCACTGAACAGATCATCAGGGAGCATCTTGAGCTCCATGATGAAGGCGCACCGACGGAATTCCCCAAATCTGAGTTAGATAATTCTTATCTCCAAATGGGATACGGTGGAGATGTAAGCAGGTCAACGGTCTACAAATTCAACTTCTCCTACAAGTGGAAGTTCCTGCTGCATGTGGTTCTTCACTGTCTATCTAACAATCCGGGGGATGGGATCAAATCCCTTATGAACTCGGGTGCTTAGTTCACGGGTTGGTACAAAGCCTCCGCTTCAACGATTCAAGGTTTGTGCTGACTAACCTTATGGGAAATCTGCAAAGGGACACATTCTTTATGTATCCCAGATTTCTCCAGCACATAATCAACTGCGAGCTAGATCAGGGTAAGCTTGTCTGTGCAGCTGCTCTGTCTGCTCCCCAATGAGGCCGACCATCTTCAAGGTCTTGAAGAGAGTGTCTACCAACTACACTGGAAGGGATACCGCACTACTTCCAGGTATGATTGAGCCAACGGCTCCTGGTGACATCCCTGTTCACCCACAGGTGATGAACCCACACCAGCAACTACCCTCACCATTCCAAATCTACCTTCTCCACCCATCACTGTCACCTACCAGAGACGTACCAAACGAACCCTTGTTCAATCTACTCTGATTGAACAAGCCCCCCTCTTCAAACCAAAAAGGCTAGAGTGGAACAAGGGGCTCCCACTCAGCCAGAGGTCCACCCATCCTTCACTATTGACCTCAATATGGGTCTTGAGTCTCCTCAGTCTCAGACCCATGAGCCCAAAACCCCAGCTGATAGCCCTCAGGGTGAGTCTCTATACTCCCCTGAGCAGCCACAAAGGGACAGCTCAATGCCTTTTGACATTGATCAAAGTCCCGGGTCCTTAGGTCTTCATTCCTTTTCTTTCACTGACCTATTGACCGGAGCTGGTGAAGAGATTATGTCTCTCAAAGGCGATGAAGTTGATCCACTACATCCTCTTAAGGATCAACAGAGCCTAGAGAAACCTCTTGTCTCTAGCCCACACCAGCAAAGCCCTACTGAGGTGAGTCCCACTGATGTGGAGGGGACTCATGTAGATTCAGCTGCCACTACTGAAGGAGCCTCAATGGATCCTCAGGACAGTGGTAACGACAGTCAGACTGAATCTACGGCAACCATGCATTTGATGCCTCTGAAAGAGACATCATTGTGCAAGGGAAACCAGGGTGCCAAGAAACCACATCTGGTGGTGGTGAGGATGAACATACCAGGTATGTTACCTCATCTCCCCGTGATTCTTCAAAAGAAGATGAGGGAAGTATGCAACTCACCATCCGAGACCTACTTTCTAAAGTCTCAAACCTTGAATCAAAGGTTAAGACTTTAGAGGATAGGTTTGCCACTCAGCAACTTGAGATTGAAAGTCTCAAGGCCAAACTAGCTGAGACACAGATTGAGAGATCTGTTAGGCATGTACCAGTTCAGGTCTCCTTGACCTCTTCCTCTAGCTCATCTACCTCTCAAGATGATGCTACCAAAAGGGGGAGAGTGTTTAGAGACAAAGCCAAAGACAGGATACCCAAGGTCAAGCTCTTACTTCTTTGAGCTTAAGATATCCAATGCAACAAGCTGCCATCTTCCCCGAGCCTCCTCCAGTTGTCTTTCAAGTGGATCAAAGGATGCTTCAGGATCTAAATAGGTTCTTCAACAAGTTCCTTTTAGAGTCCCTGATAGAACAGCCTAGTCCAGATATGTCTGTGATTTACTTTGGAGCTCAAGAGCTTCAGAGGTTGAATGCACCTCCTACCACTGTTGAGGAAGTTGGTCAACCTAAGGCCCAAGTGGAACCTGAGATTGATTTCGAAGGGGAAACTAGACTGATGGCCCAGTAACTGAAACAGTTGGGACAGAAGGTGTGTTTTCACAGACTTCCGAAGCACAATTCAAAGCCTCGGAAGAACAAGCTCAAACTTCCGAAGCTGAGATTGCTGCTGCGGAAGGACTATTTTCTCTTTCCGATGATCTAATAGTCACAGATGCAATTCTGGAACTTGCATCTGAGGTTAATAGGGAGGACTTTCTCAGCCAACCATTAGCTATAACATCTGCATTGACCCCAGCTCCTACCTCTACCACCCAACCTGGATCTTCTATCCAAGAACCCCCAAAGTCTAGCACTTCCGAAGACATAAAAGGCAAGAGGAAGATGACTTCGGAGGGAGAGCTTCAGGAAGAAGAAAGGTTGGAGAAGCTTAGAAGGAAAGGTAGACTACCAACTGGGAAACTGTTAGCTGCAAGTACCAAAGCAGCTGCAGCCAACCAGGAGGCAGTCAACAATCGAAGAAGGGTAGAGGTAATAGATAGACTTGTCAGTCTAGGGTTGCTTCGGGGAAGATGTACTCCTGCTACCATTAGAGGAGCTGATAGAGCTTGAAAAGGCAACCTTGCTGTAAAGACAGCAAAAAGAAGAGGCTGCAAGGTTGGCCTTAGAAGAAGAAAGGCAGAGAAAAGAAAGGGAAGCTGATCTGCAGCTCAGGAGAGAAAGGATCACTTTCCTACTCTCCAGAGGATTCTCTCAAGAGGAGTTGTCTCCACACAATAGTGATACGATCTTATGGCTCTTCAACAAAGAGCAAGATCAAATGGAGAAGGAGAGAAAGAGAGCTGCAAGGGAGAAGCTGGTGGAGAAGAGGAAGAAAGAAGAAGAAGCTGAACTGTCTGCCGCCAAGAAGATAGGTGAGAAAGCTTGGATGAAGAATTATCTTAAAGCTCATGGCTTCTCTGGCAGGCAGGTGGGTCCCATGTCTGAGAAGACTCTCCAACGACATGTCAGTGACATCAAGGCTGACATTCGTGCGGGGAGAAGAAAAAAAAGATGTATAGAAGGGGACAGGGGATGACCTTCAAAGCAACATCTCAACCCAAAATCCAAACCCAACCTCAACCTGAACCTATACCCTTTCCCTTCCCAATCAAAACTGAACCTGAACCTTTCACCCCTGAACCTACACCATCATACCTACCAACCTCTTCACCTCAACCACCTAAACTACCCATCATCCAACCCAAAACCTTAGCCAGAACCCAAACTCCTAAACCTACCCAACAACCAACCAAACCATCCCCTCAGCCTTCCAAACATCTCTTTATGGAGGAATTCAAGGCGATCAAAACTAAGCTCATCAACTGCACAACTCTGAGCGACATCTCCTGTGAGGAGGATTCAGTCAACTTGACTTATGTTGATGGATCCTCAAGTTCCCTCACAAGAGATGATTTCTTGATCTGCCCAGAGGAACTTTGGACCAAGCTGCAAAACTCCTGGCCTCAATTCAGATACATTGAATGAGGAAGAAAAGAAGCTGAGGAGAAAGCTGGTGACTCTGTGGATACAAAGAAAGGAGACAGGGTACCAAGACAATCTCTTGTACCCAGAAAGAAGATAATCCAGTGGAGGTTCGAAGACTCTTCTCACAACTTTGTTGTTGAGAGAGAGAATGGAGAGCTCAACAGGCTGAGTGCCTCATCTCTGCTACACTTAAGCAGATTTGATATTGCTGAGTTAGCAGAGAAACCATTCTCCAACCCTTCAAACTCCGATGTAGCTGCCCACATCAGAAATCATCTAGGCAGCCTTCATATGGCTGAGCTTACTGCTAGAAGCAAGGTCGAAGAGGAGTTAAAACTGAGAGAGGAGGAGGAAAGGAAAGGATCAGCAACCAAAGGCAAAGCCTTTCTTCAAATGGTTGAAGGTCCTGAACTTGAGCCCATAGTTAGATGGGAGTATGACTACAACTCCCGTCAACTAACTCTCTTCAAGGGGTCACAACAAAGGGTACATGTCATTCAAAGTGATAGACTGGATCTCCTATCCACGAATGACTTGTACAAGCTTCTCAGCACTACTTCCGGGAAGAACAGAGAGACAGACAAATATCTTTTGTCCCTGGGGCTGAAAGCTTTGAGAAGCAGAAATAAGTAAAGTTTTGGTAGCATCAGTCTAGGGGGAGTTTGTTGGATCTAGAGAGGCTGTTGCAACCAAAACTAAGTCACTTAGAAGATTTTGAGTACAACATACAAAGGACTTCCGAAGCCAAGTGTGGAACTTCCGAAGGAAGAAGGAGCTCTTCCGAAGTCTAAGTGTAAAATACACTTCCGAAGGAAATCTCCAACTTCCGAAGACAAAGAAGCTACTTCCGAAGATCAAGACTTAAAGACAAAGTTCTGAAGTCAACTTCCGAAGTATAAAGAAGTCCTCAAAGCCTCGGAAGCATAGAAGCATCTTCCGAAGTATAAGTGGCTTCGGAAGAACTTGTTCTTCCGAAGCCAGTTAACCTTCGGAAGACACTTCTATTATCCAGTAGACATAAGTATGGTCTGTCTGACACTCCGCTGCAAACCTCTGAGATACTGCATGGCGTTTTCTCTAAAGCCATGTAGTTGACCATACTTTAATCTACTGTTTACCTTTTTATGTTAAGTACAGTTGTCATCTTTAGTTGGTGACAAAAGGTAAGTCATGGACATATCATGACTACCATATCTTAGATAATACTTTATCTAAGATACCTTAACTATAACATTGTAGTATATGCTTTAGTCATAGGTTTCCAGCTGGTATCAAGTATAACCGGCTGTAGGATCTAGTATATATAGTTTCTCATTGTAACTCTTGTTTCATGCTTGTAAGTGTCTTGTAATCTTGAGTTGAGAAGTAATATACATACAAGTACCTTGAAAATACTTCTGCTTGTTCTTTGATTACTTATTATATTATTATCAACTCTTGTTAAAGGTATTGCTTCATCTATTTGAGTGTTATTATAAGTGAGTTTAGAGAATCACAAGTGTTAGTGACAAAACCCGATCCTGGCAGATATATAGAGACAGAGAGAAGATAGAGAGAGGAGAGAGGAGAGAGAGAGAGGAGGAGAGATAGAGAGAGAGAGAGAGGATGAGAGAGAGAGAGAGCTAGAGGAGAAGAGAGAGACAAGAGAGAGAGATTGAGAGAGAGAGAGAGAGAGATGAGAGAGAGAGGAGACTAGAAAGAGAGATGAAAGAGAGAGATTTAAACTGAGAGAGACTTGCGAGAGCGAGAGAGAGAGAGGATCGAGAGACAGCGAGAGAGAGAGGACAGAGTAGAGAGGGAGAGAGAGACAGAGAGAGAAGGAAAGAGAGAGAGACAGAGAGCGAGAGAGATAGCAGAGAGACAGACAGAGAGAGAGAGACAGAGACAGAGAGAGACAGAGAGAAACAGAGACAGAGAGAGACAGAGAGAGAGACAGAGACTATAAGAGAGATAGAGACAGAGAGAGAGACAGAGAGAGAGAGAGAGACAGAGAGAGAGACATAGACGAGAGGAGAGAGCAGAGAGAGAGAGAGAGGAGAGAGAACATGGAGACAGAGAGAGAGAGACAACGTAGAGAGACAGAGACAGACGAGAGAGAGAGAGGAGAGAGAGAGAGAGAGAGAGAGAGAGAGAGAGACAGACGAGAGAGATAGAGAGAGAGAGAGAGAGAGAGAGAGAGAGAGAGAGAGAGAGAGATATACGAGAGAGAGAGAGAGAGAAAGAGAGAGTATAGATACATACGAGAGATAGATAGAGATACTATATATGATATATAGAATCGAGAGAGATATATATATCAATTTATGTAACGTATCTCGCTATACTATATATATATATACGAGATGATCTATCGTATAATATATATTAGAGAGTATTATATATATAGATAAGAGTAGTAGATATAGTATTATGAAGTATAGATTATATATATTATAAGATATCTATATATATCTTGAGTCTATCTAGATCGATATCTATCTATTTGTATATCTCTCAGATACTCTCTCTATAAGTATATATACATATATACATACATATATATACATATATATATATATATATATCTATATAGATATATATATATATTATATATATTGGATCCACTAAAACACTTGTTTCTTGAGCCATTTTTAGCATGCTTCTATGTCCCCTTTCAACACATTACCAAACCTGAATTTTAAGCAATAGAAAAGACATTATTGGAAAAGAGCATTGTAGAGAGATCCTATCTCTATTTGGGTAATCTTAAGTAATTTTAGTGTGCATTCTTCCATTCAAGTTAATAAATTAAGTTAATATCCTTGTATGATAATTCCAATATAGGAGTCATCCTCAAAATGATGATTGACTATTGACCTAAGCAATTCATGAACATGAAATGAATTCATAAAATACAGATTATACAAAAGGATTTCAATTGGATCACTGGAGAAATTTACTATCTTTGTGGTAAAATAATTTACATAATCTACTACTATGAAAGATCATTCCATGAGAATAAGATCAATCATAGAAACCTAATCAAAGATATTAATGCTTGAAAACAAAATTTTACCCAAGAAAACATATGCAGTTAAACACAACCTTAGAATTATATAAGAAGCAAAAGCCAGTTGCATTGAACTAAACTTCCACCCAAAATAGAAAAACATAACATACCTCTCTGCCGACGATGAAAAGAAAACACGGGGTTCAAAAATGGTTTCGTGCACGCATAATAGAGTTGTACTTGCGGCATTAAATAGGCGACGTTTACTGTTCATTACCATCTACATCTACATCTAGTATAATAAATAGAGTAATAATGTTGAATCAATTTCCATTGAGGTAATTTTAACAAATCTATTTGAGTGTTCTAATTGTTTGAAAACTATTTATGAGTCATCCTTTACGAAATCATTCCATCTAGGTTTAGATTGTTCTTCTCTTTTGTTAATTGTAGACATAACCAGGGATGAACCACTGCTAGTCAACATTAATTGAAAAGATAAATGATTCTTGATGGCAATTCAATTTAAAGAAATTCGCTAAATTCATCTTTTTAATTAATCTTCCAATCGGTCGATTGATCAAGCTTTTCTCTTGTTAATCTAGATCCAGGTATGTCTCTTATACTGATCTCAACATTTGTAAGTTAGATTCAAAATTTCTTTCTCAATCGTATCAGGTCATCACCTTATTTGCTAATTGCTTGAATTTTGTCTATAATTATTCGTTGTTGTGCAACCAAATAGTTTCGTGATAAATCTGTGGTCTTGATTTGTAATTATTATATGATCATTGATGGATTGTTTAGTGGATTTGGTTATTTAATTAACTGATGCACTTTGAGATTTCATTCTGATCTTAATTGGTAATAATGTTACTCTTTTAATAAACTTTTATCAATCTATTTTGTAGATGTGTATTTTTGCATGACACAAATTTGCTTGCATTTGAAATTGGGTTTTAATAAATTTGCTTGCATTTTTGCAGGTTGGACTTACCCAGATTTCAAAGGTGCAGGTTGGACTTACCTGATGTGAATAACCCAAATTACTATACACTTATTTATAAAGGTCACTAGTAAATGCCAACGGTCAAAACCCCCCCCCCCCCCCCCTTAACTTTTTCTATTTGATACTTTTTACCCTAAACTTTTTGTAAAACTTTGAAAAATATCGCTTCGACCCCTTTAAGTTTTTAAAGTTTCGGATTTACCCCTGTAAAATATAAATACGAGTCCATCATCCTTAGGACCTAATCAGATGTGACTCCGCTTAACTATTTTCCGACAAACGTCTACGTTTTGATGTAAATATTGTTCAGATATTAGTTGAGTCAAATTTAAACGTTTCGACGCAAGTTTAGTTCGGGAACGCGTCGGATCAAATATAATATATTTTTTATACTCTACGTTTCAACGTAAACTTAATTCGGACACGACTCAAATATAAATGTTTCAACATATGTTTTGTTTGGAAAAAAGTTGGGTCAAATATAATACGTTTTCATTCAACGATATAGATTTGAGTCACTCTACATATTGGCGTAAATGTACTTCGAAAACGAATCAGGTCGATTGTAGTTTAAAAATTATCACGCAACGTAAGGTGTCGCGGCAACACGCGACGGGTAAAAAAGCTCGTTTGATATTAAAAGTCTAAATATGGTTCTATAACCATTGATGCCAGCTGGTGTTACATGATTGAGAAGTGTTATTAATTCTTATATGAAAGTTACAGCATATTTAAAAAATAAATGAAATATATACTACATACTTATTTCTATAACCATTGATACCAGCAGGTGTTACATGATTGTCATCATAGTTGACCACAGCGCATTGACTGGCTTCTACTACATGACAATAACATTGTTAAGAGAACGCAAAAAGATTTTCCAAGTTCTGTTAGAAGACTTTATAGAACAGTAGTCCCTGTTTATCCGAGACAACGTATAAATTTGCAGAGTATTATGTCAATTGTCAAAAGTTATATAAAATTCACTCTGTTGTCATCACCATTGGTTTTTGATGTTTGACTAATGGTCAAACATGTTCATCTAACTATATGCCCATTCAAATGTTATAATGTTGGTATCTTTTGGTTTTTTTTTTTTTTTTGCATATCAAAGAGTTATTTTAACAGTATGTGCAACACCTTATTTCAAATTGACAATTGGTGTTATTTAATTATTTGTAAGTTTTCCTGCTTATCTAATTATCTCATATATTTTTTAGAATTTTAGAATGCTGATGATTTTTGCATCTTTCATACACAACTGATGCAAATCACATGAAATTATTTTGTAAACACAAATTAGTTATTTCAAGAGTAATCATAGTATGTTAATCTTATTATTATACAATTTATATTATATAGTCCTTTGTATTATATGAGTCTATAACCTAGTTAATATTAATAATCTAGCAACGTAATTTGTATATAAATAAAAGTTTGAGTTCATATATCAATACTAATCTAGAATATATAACATTGATTGATTACCCTAAACTTTTATATCTTCTAGTTAAACTCTAAGATGGACACTCTTTGTGTTTATCCTCATCACCCATGAAAACACATGGATTTTTTTTTTCAAAATAGTGTAAATGAAAATTTATTTACTAAAATGGTGCGGTTTAAATTATATTTACCAATATAGTGTATTTTTTAAACATTTTGTTTCCCACTCCTATTTTCACAGGGTACTCTACAAAATATTATTTTAAAGTTTTTTTGTTATCTTAAAAGTTGAACATTGTTACATGTTATTTATATAGAAACCGTTTTTAGTTTTCCAGAAATTTTTTTTTTATTTCTTTCTACGTGTTCTAAAAAAATCAACTTTAATGTTTAAATTTCTTTCTACGTGTTTCCAGAATTCTTAGTTATATTGTTTAATGTTGGCATTTAAAATTGAATTTTTTTTATCTCTCGAAATGCTTTTATTTCTTTTAAAACACGTTTGATTAGAAATCTTTCATTTTTACTCAATTTTCGAACACCTTTCATTTTGAGGAACCAATTCCTTTTATTTTACTACTAGAATTTTTTATAAAAAATAGTTTTTATTATTTAAATATTACTAATTATCAACCTAAATTTGCATTAATTGTTATACACTAAGCATTGAAGGTTGTACGTGTCTTTTCTTTTCTTTTAATTTTGTATTTTAAACCCAATACATTTATTATTATTTTTACTATTTAACCCCTAAAACTTTTTCACTTTTAACTTTCCTCCTTTGTACTTTTTATCTTCTATAGCTTTTCCATTTTACATTTCGATCTAATTTTTTAGAGTGATGAATTGTAACGTGTGCGTATGTTTCAACGTTGTTATGCTTATTTTTTTCATTTAACGGCTCTGTCGCAACATGTGGGGTCCTAGATCGACTTAGTTATTGTTTTTAATGTTTTACGTTTGTGTTTGTGGTTCAACATTTTTACATTTACTTTTCGTTTGATTTTATTTCTTTTTTTGGTGTGAGTTTTTCCCGTGTTGGTAGTTAATGACGGTGATATGACATTAGTGTTATTTCTTTTTTACGCCTCCCCGCAACGGGGGCCTTAATACTAGTTTCAACGATTTACCAAGATAACAAAAGAAACTCCATTATTATCGTGCAATTACTTATATACGCAATAAGTGATAAGATGCACCATTGTCATATTATTATATACTTTTAAGTACAAAAAACTGAACCGTCAAATTATAAACCGGTTAAACCAATCAAACTTCTTTGATATGTTCTAGCTAACACCCATAAGATAAACCATTTAAAAACATTTTCTTGTCAAAAACAGTTTTTATTTTGATATCACGATAAGACTTATGTTTAACTTTTTAAAATTATAACATTTTTGTTTAACTTTTATAAAGAATTAAAAAACATTCGAATTTAAGAAAGAACTAGTTTAATCCCCGCGCGCGCTGCGACGCGATGATTTTCTTTTAGTGTCTAATTGCATCATCGTTTACACATAATAGGCAAGGGCTTTGTGAGCAATAATTTTTTTACAATGACAAAAAACACAAACAGATTTTCTATTTGGTCATCAGGCAGTGGTCAAATGATCACATGCGCAACATATGCTTACCAAAAGGGATTCTTTTACGTTTTTAATGCAACATTAGCCTTCATTTTTCAATTTGATCTATTGATCACACCTTACAAGTTGTATGTTTGATGCAGGCCTTGCTACAGAAGATGTGTTCTTGTTTCTTAGTTGTGATGTCAACGAGGTATCAGGCTATCTGACAATCCTGGCTCCACCTACTGCGGCTGCTGGATGCAATGTTTTTTTGGTTAACACACTGACAGATAGTGGATGTAGCAAAAAATGACACAAGCCCACAATGGCTAACAATGTCTACTAAACCAACAAAAGAAACCCGTTAATAAGTGTGAGTAATATGCATATAACGTTATAAGTAGTCTAATAAAATCAATAAAAGAAACCATACCATTTTTAATGAACCAATGAATCTCCAGCCTTTTACATACTTGCACCCAATGTAGACAATCATATTCTTTGCTTCAGACAAAATCTAGAATTGCATTTAGTAAACAACATTAAACTCTTATGCATACATGTTGCCACCGCTTTAAATTCTACAAATCCAAAGTGGTAGAATGCAAACTTTAGTGATACCATTCTTGAAATTCAAAATGGGGACATAATTTGTGAATGATCGCATGAAAAAAGAAAAGGCCACCTTAAGCTAACATTAATTAATAGTAAACCATAATAGATAAGAGTTTCAAATTATTCAAGACATATGTGCCAAGTAAATCAAATAATACAAGAATCATTTTGCCAAAAATAAAAGTTGCAATCCAATTATTTTCTAATTGTTGGTTAAAAGTAAAAGGAGATATGTACGCATATATGGATGTATGTTTCTATGTAGTTACCGTCTGAGCAATCTCTTATAAAAACCAACTTATATACAAAACTCTTTCTGTCATAAGTCATCAACTTTTTAAAGCCATCTAACACAACAATTTTTAGAAACTACTTATGTTTTTTCATACCCAACTTCATACTTGAACTTTAAAAAGCCTAATTATGAAAAGAAGAGGCACATTTGCATGACATTACGAACCTGCATCCCTTCACCACCACTTATTCCAATGCCAATTTCTGCTTCTTGAATCATTCCGACTTCATTGCCGCCATCTCCGATTGCTAAAGACATTTTTACGGTGCCTTCTTTCAGCAATCTCGTAACCTAATTTTGTAATGTATACAAAATGAATGAAGTCGGATACAACACTTGGAATGCAATATGTTAGATAAAGATAACTTTTACCCATTCATGGTCTGCAACTTAGTAGAAACACAACATCATATGACAAAAGCATATCCAAATGATATTTTCAAGAACTGATGCTTCTAAATCTTCCTCCAGAGCTTAAGTTAAAGTCCTTCCATCTATAATTAAAGCAAAAGTAGCCGGTAACATAATGAAAAATTAAAAGCCTTGTACACAAACCGACCTTAATGTTGAAGTGTTAACAAAGGAGCAAGCGAAAATCATGTGATATCAACCAAGTTCAATAGTACTGCATTAGAAATAAAAAAAATTAAAAACATGCATGCTCCATCAAAAATTGTACAAGATAGTTGGACTCCAGAACCCTTTTAGTCCATAAATGATAAACAATTAATGGAAACATGAAAGAATGATTAACTACAATGTTTAGAAAAAAGGATCATTATACAACAAAATAAAGAATGTATTAAAACTACCTCTTGATATCCAGTGCCTTGTTTGGAAATTGACTCCATCCATTGCAAACGCATGTGTTGCTTGAAACACAATAGTAAATGCCATGAAAACAAAATTAGGGGTAAACTAAACATACTGATCTAACCTCGAACACGAAGATCAATACAAAAATAGAGTGTGAACTAACAATACTCTGGCTTGAAGAGAAAGCCTAAAGGTGGAACAACGGAGAAAACGAAAAGAAAGCAACATCCGGTCTTGTCGCCGTTCGAGGGTCACTAGAAACCGGTTGCTTTGATTGTTCACCACCATAATCGCATGATTATAAAACAAAAAAGCTTACAATCGGGGTTGGAATCTGGAACAGACCGAACATACAATCGAGATTGAAAGCGTAAACAACAGTACCTTCGCTAGTCAGCCGGATCTATCTCAACCATGGCATGTGACTTCACCAGCGCGACATCCCCAACCCTCCGTTTCATGCTCTGATGAAATCCAGATTTGAAAGCAATATGCTTTGACAAGAGAGAGAATACCCCCAAAGAAAGCTAACGTGGATGCCTAAATCTGAGCCACGCCCAAAGAAAAGCAACGTGGATACCTACATCTCAGCCACGCATAAGCATACACTATCAAAATTACAAAACTGCCTCGATATACTGTTCATTTCCTTCCTAAATTAACATATAGGTTAAAGGTTAATTATGATAACATTATGGAAAGTCATTATTGTAGATGTCACACCCTTAAAATCCACGTGCCGAGTTTTACCGCGAGGCGTGTGAATAAACCAGGATCACAGTCAATAGTTATTCAGAACGACACTATATGCCACATTTAAATAAAACCAACCAAAGCTCAAACTTTAAAACCATACGGAAGCGTTTTGTAAATAAGACAAACCCAAATATAAAATTGCATATTTGGCAAAACACGCGCCAACCCAAATATTTAAATAGTCATAAATAAAAACCAACAAATATGTCTTTAAAATACAGTCTTAGAATGCATGTTGGACTCGTGTTGTGCTCCTAATGGCAAGCAAAGTTAACGACCTGAGAATAACATACTGAAAATATCAACACAATGGTTGGTGAGTTCAAGAGTTTGCGTTTAACATAACAATTACATTTGAATAACATAAGAAGTGCTTTGAAATAGATAGCTAGTCTATATTCACAAGTAAGAACAATAGTGATTTCGCGATCGAAGCTAACTTTGTTGCGTTTGTTGCCTCTCGTCACGACTTACCAGGTCGTGACAATGTTTGTGTATAAGACAATATTGCACCCGTTTGACCTCGAGTCGCACAGGTGCGGCTTGTCAAACCCAGTATTCCCGCTAGTTACCATTATTAACGATCCAAAAGTGTGACGATTTTCAAGGCATTAAATACTACGTTAAAACATACACAACTTATAATAATAAAATGGCATTTGAGTACAAGTATGCTACCTCCCCCAGAAGAAGGTTTATAAAATAGAGGGGCATGAACTCACCTGTTGTGCAAAGATAATGACAAAAGAGAACTGATGATAGGTGCAAGGACAACCCTTCAAAGGTTACCTAGAACACACAATCATATAAGTACGTGTACACAACAAAACTTAATAATCCTAGGTTAACCTAGTTGACCCGTTTGACCCGTTGGTGACATATTAGTTGAAGTATCGTTTAATCATGCAAAACAACTTAACATACATGAATATCACATAAGCTATTCACGTGTATCGCATCATCAACCCAAGTTCTAGCAAAAGTCATCACACAACATTAGATCATCATACAACTCATGCAAATCTCAACAACCAACATGTTCAACACGAATATAAATACATCACAACAAATAATTCATATGTGAAGTCGAATCATGCCCTACGTGCCATGTGATGCCACTCACGACTTCACATCATAAACTGTAAGGCCCCGTCCCCGGAACGCTTACAGCTGGTCAATCATCGCACATAAAAGAATTATATATATTAACTTTAATAAATTGCAGCTGATTCATTAAAACAAACATTTCATTTCATTATAATAAACGCTTTTGCAAAATAATACAACATTCGTTACAAAATATCGTTTGTTCGCATTACAATGCAAAAACATTAAACAAAAGAATGCCATCCAAAATGAGCCAAGTAGCCGCCCCGTGCCATCCTCAGCAACCTTTACCTGCCAACTGGAAACACATAAAAAGTCAGCGTTGCTGAGTGAGTTCTAGTTTTATAGTAAAACATACTTTATCTTTTAATTAAAACCGTCCTTTACTTTCGTATATGATCACACATCATACGTACACATAGATAATATCATTATTATCTTCATCATTCGTTCGTTCATTACTTTCGATGACATGTACAATACCCCGAACATTGTGCACGAAGCTGGTTACTGGGCCTGAGGTCTTTCATAGACCTCAAACATTGTGCATGAAGCTGACTCCAGTACCTAAGGCAAGTACATTCACCACTTATCTTTTCTATTTCATTCCAGATCAATGCCATATGCTATACCACGAACATTATGCACGAAACTGGTTACTGGGCCTGAGGTCTTTCATAGACCTCGAACATTGTGCACGAAGCTGACTTTAGTACCTGGGGCAAGCGGCAAGGATCCCATACATATGGTCAATCCCAAGGATTGGACCCCAGTGTGCATCCTTCCGGGGTAGCTAACCCACACACAGTTGAGCTAACACCCTTCATTGGGTGTGAACCTCCATACATTTGCTTGCAAGCCTTTCTTACTTTCGTTCATTCATTAATGCATGCATTCTTTCATTATGTTCCTCTTTTCATTATCTTCCACTTTACGTTACAAAATACTTTTCATTTCATTCATTAACATTCATCGCAAAGCCACAGGAAAATAATCATACATACTAAAGAACATCATCATAGACATACAAACATCACCATACAAGGTACCATCTTACATACATAACATACAACATACATGCTACATCATACATGCCCCTCACGTCATCTATGACCTCAAAAAGTCAACTTACTCAGCCCCCGGGAACATCCCAAGTCAAGGCCTACATTAACTCTTTCCCTAAAATCAGAAAAACATTTTAAATCCTTTCAGGCGCATGAGCCCTATTTGGGCGTATGAAGAACACTTAGGCGTATGGAGAGCCTCCAGACGCATGAACACTATGGGGCGTATGAACCCTCAGTCGCATGACTTTTAGGCGCATGAACTTCAGTCGCATGACTCTCAGGCGCATGACCTTCAGTCGCATGACATTCAGGCACATGAACTTCAGTCGTATGACTCTTAAGTGCATGACCTTCAGTCGCATGACTTTCAGGCGCATGACCTTCAGTCGCATGACTTTCGGCCGCATGGCCTCCAGTCGTATAACTTTCGGTCGCATGACCTCCAGTCGCATGAGGAAATTCCCAGTCGCATGAGGCCTAACTGGGCGCAGAAGCAATTCCATTCGTACCAGAACAACATTGCAGTCCCCGAACATTCTCCAACATGTTCTAAGCTTACACCAACCATCCTAAGCCTTAGAAACACAACCATAACATCGTCCTCAAACATAACCTGCCCAAATCCGAACCCCACCCGAATCGCACACAAATACACAAACACATACATACGGGTACAACACCCAACATAACAAAAACAGTTTCATATGCATATCCAGCCCCAAAATCTGTTAAAAACAAGTAAAATAGGGGTCCTAGAACTCACCTTAGCAGTCTCTTCGGGTAAGGCTTCCTTCAAACCCATTTGCCTCAAACTTCACCTCAAAACCCACTTGAATTCGACTCTTTCTCCTTGATCTTCAAAACTCCCGAAAGTTTCTGCCCTTTCCTTTCTTCTCACACTCAAAACCAGCTGCAATGGGGAGAATGAGGGGAGAGTGGGCGGCCATGCCCCTTTACACCCACTCTTCCAAAGTTTTGTCTTTTTTGGCACATTTTACCTCTTAACTTGGGTAAAATACCTTTTCTTCCTTTTTCTTTCTTTTTCTTCACTTTATTCTTCTTTTTTTGACATAAAAAAATAACCGGGTGTTACAAGTCCGCCCCCCTTATATAGGTTTCGTCCCCGAAACCTGTTATTCCTCGAACAAACGTGAGTAATGTTGTCTCATCTCTTCTTCAGTCTCCTACGTAGACTCAAATCCCTTTATGTGCTTCCACTGTACGCGCACAAGAGGAACCACTTTATTCCTCAATCTCTTCTCTTTACGATCGATGATCTCCATTGGTTGCTCCACATAGTTGAGTCGTTCATCTACCTCGATATCTTCCAGTGGTACAACCATATCCTCGTCTGCTAAACATTTCCTCAGATGAAATACATGGAATGTCGGATGAATTCCACTTAACTCCTCTGGTAACTCCAGTCTATAGGCCACCTCTCCAACTCGAGCAATGATTTGGAAAGGCCATATGTACCTTGGGCTCAACTTGCCCCGCTTTCTGAACCGAACGATACCCTTCCAAGGTGAGACTTTCAACATAACTCTATCACCCACCTGGAACTCAATCGGTCTACGTCGTTTATCAGCATACGACTTTTGCCTATCTTTAGTTGCCTTCATGAAGGCCTTGATCTTTTCCAGCTTCTCCGTTGTAGCCTCGATCATCTCGACGCTCCCTAACTCTTTATGGCCGATATCACCCCCAACAAACAGGTGTTCTACATCTCTTACCGTATAGCATCTCATAAGGAGGCATACCAATACTGGCATGATAACTGTTGTTATATGAGAACTCGGCTAACGGTAAGTGGTCATCCCAACTTCCTCCAAAATCAATGGTGCATGCCCAAAGCATATCCTCCAGCGTTTGAATGGTCATTTCCGACTGACCATCCGTCTGAGGATGATAAGTCGTGCTAATATGTAACCTCGTCCCCATAGCAACGTGGAATTTTTTCCAAAACTTGGATGTAAACCGGGTGTCACGGTCAGACACAATAGACACCGGCACACCATGACGAGTCACAATCTCCTTAATGAACAGATCTGCCAACCTCTCGGATGAATAAGTCTCGCTGATCGGTAGGAAGTGAGCACTCTTCGTCAGACGATCAACTATCACCCAGATGGCATCATACCCTTTCGCGGTACACGGTAACTTCGTAATAAAGTCCATGGTGATATGCTCCCATTTCCACTCCGGTATATCCAACGGTTGGATCTTGCCATACGGCTTCTGGTGCTCGGCCTTCACTTGTAAACAAGTAAGGCATTTACTCACATACTCCACCACATCACGCTTCATACCCGGCCACCAAAAATCTTTCTTCATCTCTTGATACATCTTTGTAGCACCGGGATGAATGGAGTATCGAGTCTTATGAGCTTCATCCATGATCTTCCCACGTAGATCCCCAAAACGAGGAATCCACATACTCTCGAATCGAGTCCTAACACCGAGTGTGTTTTCACCAAATTCCACAACGAGGTCTCTCATTCTTTCAAAGTTAAGATGATCTTCTTTCAACGCCTCATCTTGAAACTCCTTGACTTGCTTCATCACATCAGAGGTCATGACCAACTGGAAAGCCTTCACCCGAATCAGATCGGGTCTCTCCTTTCGGCTAAGGGCATCCGCCACAACGTTGGCTTTGCCCGGATGGTAATGGATCTCGCAATCATAATCCTTTATGAGCTCCAACCATCTCCTCTGCCTGTGTTCAAATCTTTCTGCTCGAAGAAGTACTTCAAGCTCTTGTGGTCAAAGAATATGGTGCACTTCGTCCCATACAGGTAGTGCCTCCAAATCTTTAACGCGAAGACCACGGCTGCTAGCTCCAAGTCATGAGTAGGATAGTTAACCTCATGAACTTTCAACTGTCGGGATGATAGTCTATAACCTTTCATCTCTGCATTAACACACATCCCAACCCCGAGTAGGAAGCATCAGAATAAACCACCATATCTTCACTTCCTTCGGGTAACAACAAAACAGGAGCTTGAGTCAATTTCGCCTTTAACTCCTCAAACGCCTTCTCTTGAGCTTGACCTCATATAAACTTTACATCCTTACGGGTCAACTTGGTTAATGGAGAAGCGATCTTAGAGAAGTCTTGAATAAACCTTCTGTAGTAGCCCGCCAAACCCAAGGACTACGAATCTCGGATGGCGTCTTTGGAGACTTTCATTGCATCACCGCCGCCTCCACCTTTGCCGGGTCCACCATAATTTTGTCAGGATTCATCACGTGACCCAAGAACTGAATCTCACGCAACCAGAACGCGCACTTGGAGAACTTAGCATACAACTTCTCCCTTCTCAACGTCTCCAACACCTCTCAAATGTGACCGGCATGCTCATTCTCGCTCTTTGAATAAATCAGGATATCATCAATAAACACGATCACTGATTTATCCAACATCGGCCGACACACTCGATTCATCAAGTCCATAAAAGCGGCTGGCGCGCTAGTCGAACCAAAAGACATAACAAGAATCTCGTAGTGTCCATAGCATGTGCGAAAGGCTGTTTTTGGAATATCTTACTCCTTCACTTTCAACTGATGGCAGCCAGATCGAAGATCTATCCTCGAGAACCAATTGGCACCTTGAGGCTGATCAAACAAATCATCAATTCTTGGTAATGGGTATCGATTCTTTATCGTCAACTTATTCAGCTCACGGTAGTCGATACACATACTCATGCTACCGTCTTTCTTCTTCACAAATTAGACCGGAGCACCCCAAAGAGAGATACTCGGTCGAATAAACCCCTTATCAAGTAACTCCTGCAGTTGCTCCATGTAGGATCGGGTTTGTCACTTAAACACTTGGATTTCTCTCAAACTCACTTATAGAACACTCAAATCAGATGAAGTATAGTCTTTTATAAGAGTTGATAATAATATAATAAGTAGCAAAGAACACACAGAAATAATTTTCAAGGCACTTGTATATATTACTTCTTAACTTAAAGTATTACAAGATTCTTACAAGCATAGAACATGAGTTACAATAAGAAACTATATATACTAGATCCTACAGCCGGATATACTTTGATACCAGCTGGAAACCTAAGACTAAAGCATATACTACAATTGTAAAGTTAAGGTATCATAGATAAAGTATTATCTAAGATATGGTAGTCATGACATGTCCATGACTTACCTTTTGTCACCAACTAAAGATGGGAACTGTACTAACTTATAAAGGTAAACAATGGAATAAAGTATGGTCAACTACATGGCTTTTGAGAAAACGCCATGCAGCATCTCAGAGGTGTGCAGCGGAGTGTCAGAGAGACCATACTTATTTCCACTGGATAATAGTAGTGTCTTCCGAAGGTAAGTTGGCTTCGGAAGAACAAGTTCTTTCAAAGCCACTTATACTTCGGAAGAGGCTTCTATACTTCCGAGGCTTGAGGACTTCTATACTTTGGAAGTTGACTTCTGATCTATCACTTTAACTCTTGATCTTCGGAAGTAAATACTTTGTCTTTGGAAGTTGGAGTTTTCCTTCGGAAGTTAGTTTTACACTTTGTCTTCGGAAGAGCTCCTTTTTCCTTCGGAAGTTCCACACTTAGCTTCGGAAGTCCTTTATTAGTTGTACCAAAATAGTCTAAGTGATTTGGTTTTGGTTGCACCAGCCTTTCTAGATCCAACAAACTCCCCCTAGGCTGATGCTACCAAAACCTCACTTGTTTCTGCTTCTCAAAACACCAGGGACAGAAGATATTTGTCTGTTTCTTTGTTCTTCCCTGAAGTGGTGCTGAGAAGCTTGTACAAGTCATTAGTGGATAGAAGATCCAGTCTATCACTTTAAATGACATGTACCCTCTGTTGCGTCCCCCTGAAAAGAGTTAGTTGACGGGTTTATAGTCATACTCCCATCTAACTATGGATTCAAGTTCAGGACCTTCAACCATTTATAGAAAGGCTTTGCCTTTGGTTGTTGATCCCTTCCTTTTCTCCTCATCTCTCAGTTTCAACTCTTCTTCAACCTTGGTCCTAGCAATTAGCTCGGTCATATGAAGACTACCTAGATGATTTCTGATATGAGCAGCTACATTAGAGTTTGAAGGGTTGGAGAATGGCTTCTCCGCTAACTCAGCAATATCAAATCTGCTTAAGTGTAGCAGAGATGAGGCACTTAGCCTGTTGAGCTTTCCATTCTCTCTTTCAACAACAAAGTTGTGAGAAGAGTCTTCGAACCTCCACTGGATGATCTTCTTCCTAGGTGCAAGAGGTTGTCTTGGCACCCGGTCACCTTTCTTGGTATCCAGCAGAGTCACCAGCCTTCTCCTTAACTTCTTTCTTTCCTCATTCAAAGTGTCTGAATTGAGGCCAAGAGATTTGCATCTTGGTCCAATGTTCCTCTAGGCAGATCAAGAAATTGATCTCTAGTGAGGGAACATGAGGATCCATCAACATAAGTCAGATTGACTGAATCCTCCTCACAGGAGATGTCGCTCAGGGTTGTGCAATGGATGAGCTTTGTCTTGATTGCCTTGAACTCCTCTAAGGGGAGATGTTTAGAAGGATGAGGGGATGGTTTGAGGGGTTGTTGGGTAGGTTGAGGTGTTTGGGTTCTGGCTAGTGTTTTGGGTTGGAGGATGGGTAGTTTAGGTGGTTGAGGTGAAGAGTTGGTGGGGTGATGGTGTAGGTTCAGGGGTGTATGGTTCAGTGGTTGGTTCAGTTTTGATGGGAATGGAAAGGGAATTGGTTCAGGTTGTGGTTGGGTTTGAAGTTGGGGTTGAGTAGTTGATTTGAAGATCATCCCCTGTCCCCTTCTGTACATCTCCTTCCTCTTCCCCGAGCGAATGTCAGCCTTTATGTCACTGACATGTCGCTGGAGGGTCTTTTCAGAGATAGGACCCACCTGCCTGCCAGAGAAGCCATGAGCCCGGAGATAGCTCTTCATCTAGGCCTCCCCACCTATCTTCTTGGCAGCAGCTAGTCCTGCTTCCTCTTCCTTCTTATTCTTCAGCATCAGCTTTTTCCTTGCAGCTTTCTTTCTCTCTTTCTCCATTTGATCTTGCTCTTTGTTGAAGAGCCATAAGATCGTATCATTGTTGTGTGGAGATAATTCTTCTAGAGAGAAACCTCTGGAGGTTAGGAAAGTTATCCTTTCCCTCCTGAGCTGCTGATCAGCTTCTCTTTCTTTCCTCTCCCTTTCTTCTTCTAAGGCCAACCTTGCTGCCTCTTCTCTTTATTGTTTTTGAAGCAAAGTTGCCTTTTCCAGCTCAACTAACTCCTCTAGTGGTAGCAAGAGAACATCTTCACTCGCAGCTCCTAGACTGACAAGTCTATCAATGATCTCTACTCTTCTTCTATTGTTGACTGCCTCCTGGTTGGCTGCAGCTGCTTTGCTACTGGCAGCTAGCAGTTTTCCAGTTGGAAGTCTACCTTTTCTTTTGAGTTTTTCTAACCTTTCTTCCTCCTGAAGCTCTTCCTTAGTCATCTTCCTCTTTCCTTTGATGTCTTCGGAAGTGCTAGACTTTGGGGGTTCTTGGATGGAAGGTTCAGGTTGAGTAGTAAAGATGGAAGCTGGAGTTAATGCTGATGTTTGAGCTAGGGGTTGGGTGAGAAAATCCTACCTATTAACCTCAGATGCAAGTTCTAGGATTGCATCTGTGACTATTAGATCATCGGATAAGGAGAATAGTCCTTCCGCAGCTGCAATCTCAGCTTCGGAAGATTGAAATTGTTCTTCCG
Source organism: Flaveria ramosissima (assembly GCA_025215565.1). NCBI lineage: Eukaryota > Viridiplantae > Streptophyta > Magnoliopsida > Asterales > Asteraceae > Flaveria > Flaveria ramosissima. The sequence continues at coordinate 23,183,055 of CM046036.1, forward strand.
AGGCTTTGACTTGTGCTTCGAAAGTCTGTGAGAATGCATTATCTGTCCCAACTGTCTCAGTTGCTGGGCCATCAGTCCTTGTTTCCCCTTCGAAGTTAATCTCAGGTTCCACTTGGACCTTAGGTTGACCAACTTCCTCAATAGTGGTAGAAGGTGCATTTAACCTCTGAAGCACTTGGGCTCCGAAGTAGATCACAGACGGATCAGGACTTGGCTGTTCAATAAGAGATTCCAACAGGAACTTGTTGAAGAACCTATTGAGATCTTGGAGCATCCTTTGATCCATTTGAATTACAACTGGAGGAGGCTCAGGAAAAACTAAAGCTTGTTGCATAGGATATTTTGAGCTTAGGGAAGTGAGAGCTTGACTTTATGGCTCCTCTTGTCTTTGGCTTTGTCCCTGAACACTCTCCCCCTTTCTGGTAGCATCATCCTGAGAGCTTGATGAGCTAGAGGAAGAGGTCAAAGAGACCTGAATTGGTACGTGCCTAACAGACCTCTCAATCTGTTTCTCAGCTAGTTTGGCCTTGAGATTTTCAATCTCAAGTTGTTGAGTGGCAGACCTATCCTCTAAAGTCCTAACCTTAGATTCAAGATTTGAGACTTTAGAAAGTAGGTCTTCAATGGTGAGTTGCAGTCTTCCCTCACCTTCTTTTGAAGAATCATGGGGAGATGAGGTAACATACCTTGTATGTTCATCCTCACCACCAGATGTGGTTTCTTGGCGCCCTGGTTTCCCATGCTCAATGATGTCTCTTTCAGAGTCATCAAAGGGCATGGTTGCCGTAGATTCAGTCTCAGTAATGTTACCACTGTCCTGAGGATCCCTTGAGGCTCCTTCAGTAGTGGCAGCTGAATCTACATGAGTCCCCTCCACATCAATGGGACTCACCTCAGTAAAGGCTCGCTGATGGGGGCTAGAGGTAAGAGATCTCTCTGCGCTCTGTTGATCCTTGAGAGGGTGTTGTGGATTAACTTCATTGCCCTGAAGAGACATAATCTCTTCATCAGCTCCGATTAATAGGTCAGTAAAGGATATAGAAGTAAAACCTAGTGACCCAGGACTTTGATCAATGTCTAAAGGCATTGAGCATGTGATGGGCTGTCCCTTTTTGGCTGCTCAAGGGAGTATAAAGACTCTCCCTGAGGGTTTTCCGCTTGGATTTGGGGCTCATGGGTCTGAGACTGAGGAGACTCAAGACCCATATTAAAGTTAATTGTGAAGGATGGTTGGACCTCAGGCTGAGTGGGAGCTTATTGTTCCACTCTAGCCTTTTTGGGTAGAACACGAGGACCTTGTTCAATCAGAGAAGATTGAACAAGGGTTCATTTGGGGCGTCTTTGATAAGTGATGGTAATGGGTGGAGAAGCTAGATTTGGCAAAGTGAGGGTAGTGGCTGGTGTGGGTTCATCACCTGTGGGGTTAACAGGGATGTCACCAGGAGCCATTGGCTTAATCATACCTGGAAGAAGTGCAGGATCTCTTCCGGTGAAGTTGGTGGACACTCTCTTCAAAGTTTTGAAGATGGTCGGCCTCATTTTAGGAACAGTTAGAGCAGCTGCGCAGACAAGCTTGCTCTGGTCCAGCTCACAATTGATTATGTGCTAGAGAAACCTGGGATACATAAAGAATGTGTCCCGTTGAAGGTTTCACATGAGATTGGTCAGCACAAATCTTGAGTAGTTGAAGCGGAAGATTTTCACCAAACCATGAACTAGGCACCCAAGTTCATATGGGATTTGATCCCATCCCCCAGATTTGTTGGACAAGCAGTGAAGAACCACATGCAGCAGGAACTTCCACTTGTAAGAGAAGTTGAATTTGTAGACGGTTGACCTGCTAACATCTCCACCATATCCCATTTGGATATAAATGTTGTCCAGATCTGCTTTGGGAAATTCCGTTGGAGCGCCCTCATCATGAAGCTCTAGATGATCCCTGATGATTTGTTCAGAGATGACCAACTCCTGGCCACAGATGCTCGTTTTTATAACATGAACCCCATTTAGGGTTTCAATCTGACCGTTTGCCTAAAATTCAAACATATGGTTTGAGTAAACCGTAGGGTTAACAGTCAGGGCGGTGTAGTAAGAAGATTGGGTTAGAAAGGAGATGATATCTGAGAAGTCGACATCCCTTGAAGAGTCAAGGAATGCGACTTGGTTATGCTGAGGATTAAGTGCCATTGAAGAAAGTTACAAGAAGATGGTTCGGAATTGGGTAAATTGAAGATGAAGAAAGCTTTTAGGGCAGTAATTTTGGTAAAAAGGATGTAAGTGATTAGCCGGAGGTATTTAAACGGGTGGAATGGCGGTTTAAAGGGGGTTTGGATAAGATGATGGGAGGTTTCAGTGGATGATGTGACATGGGTAGTAAGGTTAGTCCATTTAAATAATCTGACATTATTAACAAAATCTTTACTTTTTATAGAGTGGGGCCCAAAAGATTTCCGTTACACAGTAAAATCTTTCTTCCGAATATAAAGCATTTCCGAAGGTAATGTTCTTCCGAAGGCAAATTTACTTCCGAAGGTAAAGTATTTTTTTACTTCCGAGAGTATATGTTGCTTTTTGAATGGAGAATGTTACAAGCTTCGGAAGTGGATCTGATATGAAATCAATCGCTTCTTCCGAGACTTAACAACTCTTCCAAGAAGAAAATTATCCTGGGAGGAATTTGCTTCGGAAGATATGGAAAATATATTCCGAGGGTTAATTCCTCTTCGGAAGAATTCATACTTGGATAAAATTTTAGAGAAATACCTTTTGTAACAGGGCTTAGATTGTTTTGACATAAAACTTTTCACATTAAAAAAAGTTTTCAAATGAGATAGACTAATCAAGGTTTATCATCCCAATAGCTATAATGAGATATTTGAATCTTTGTTCATCAAAGGCTTTGGTGAACAAGTCAGCATATTGTTCATTTGAATCAACTTTGATTAGCTTGATAAGATTTTTCTCATGAATATCTTTAATGAAATGACTTGATATCGATGTGTTTAGTTTTGGAGTGCTTCACTGGATTTTAAGTGATGGAGATAGCACTGTTGTTGTCAATGTGGATAGGAGTGCTCATGAAGTTGAATCCATAGTCTATCATCTAATTTTGAATCCACAGCAGCTGAGCACAACAACTAGCAGCAGCAATGTATTCAGCTTCAGCAGTTGATGTAGAGACACAGGATTGCTTCTTGCATTGCCATGAGATGATCCTTCCACCAAGAAATTGACATCCACCAGATGTTGATTTCTTGTTGATATTGCAGCCACCATAATCACTGTCAGAGTAACCATAGAGATTGAAATCACTATTTCTTGGATACCAGAGACCTAGTTTAGGTGCTCCTTTAAGGTATCTAAGGATTCTCTTGGCAGCAACTAGGTGAGACACCTTTGGAGCATCCTGATATCTTGCAAATACAAGTTGCAAACATAATATCGGGTCTACTTGCTGTGAGATACATCAGAGAACCAATAATTGCTCTATACTGATGTTGATCAGTATCCTCCCCCTCAAAGTCAGGGCAGAGATTGTGGTTTCTGGGTATAGGTGTTTTTGCTGCCTTACAATCTTTCATATCAAATCTTTCTAAGATGTCATTGACATACTTAGATTGACTGATGAAAAACCCTTCCTTCATTTGCTTCACACCTGAATTCCAAGGAAAAAGTCCATTTTTCCCATGGAACTCATCTCAAACTTCTTCTTCATGATGCTCTCAAAGTCTTTACACATTTGGTCATTTGAGGAACCAAATATGATGTCATCAACATAGACTTGAACGAGCAAGATGTCTTTCCCAGACTTCCTTATGAAAAGAGTCTTATCAATGGTACCTCTAGTGTAACCATTCTTCAGGAGAAACTGAGACAATGTCTCATACCACACAGCCTAGGTGCTTGGTGCAGCCCATATAGAGCTTTATCCAATTTGCATACATAGTTAGGATGTTGTGGATCTTCAAATCCTGGAGGTTGGCATACATAGACTTCCCTATCTATATCCCCATATAGAAAGGCACACTTGACTTCAAGCTGGTAGACAGTGAAATTCTTGGATGCAGCATAAGCAAGGAAGATCCTAACTGCCTCAAGTCTTGCAACAGGTGCAAAGACATCAGTATAATCAATTTCCTCGTCTTGAGTGTATCCTTGAACCACTAGTCTTGCTTTGTTCTTGATAATTAAGCCTCTATCATCTCTCTTGTTTATGAAAACCCATTTAGTGCCTATAGGTACTTGACCAGATGGTAGCGGACATAGGTTCCAAACCTTTTGTCTTTTGAATTGAAGCAGCTCCTTTTACATTGATTCAACCAAGCTACTATCTTTCAAGGCATCTTCCACCTTCTTGGGTTCCATTTGGGATAAAAAACATGAGTACAAGCAGACATTCCCATTGTGAGTTTGTCCTCTTGTTCTCACGCCTTCAGAGACTTCCCCTATGATGTTCTCAGCTGGATGAGTGTTGTGAATCCGAAGTCTAGGAATTACCTCCAGTTGCAAAGATAAATCCAAATTGGACATATTTTGCTCAGGAGCTTGAACACTTGGTCCAGCTGCTGTTTCAAATTCATTTAATAAGGACTGATTGAATGAAAAAGAAACATCATCATTTGTTTTCTAAGAAGCAGCATTAATAGTTCCTGTTCCTTCAAGGTGTTGCTTTCATCAGCTTGGTGTTGTGCAAGGTCACCTAAAGAGGTTTGAGAGTCAACAGGTGAACCGCTTGTTGAAGCTCCACTATCTCTTGAGATAGTTATACTATCAGATCTGCCAATAGTGGGAACTTGATTTGTTGCAGCTCTTGGAGAACTTGGAATAAGTCTGGGAAGCTCAAACAGTTGATCATCATCAGAATCACTTTGAGCGCCGGTTCCAGCTGAAACATTCTCACAAGATGGTTTAGAATAGTTTGGAAACAATTCTAAATCAAATATATGATCAGGGCCAATTCCCCTAACACAAGGAGTGTGCTCATTAACTACAATGTTGAAAGATTCCTCAAATTGTTGATTTTTAATGTTATAAACTCTATAAGCTTTAGAGTTAGAGGAATATCCAACAAAGATGGCATCATCCGACTTTTCAACAAATTTTGCCAAATTGTCTTTTGTGTTAAGTATGGTACACCTGTTGCCAAAGGACCTTAGAAAGCCAAGGCCTCTTGTTCCATAGCTCATAAGGGGTTTTTCCATGTGGCTTTACTACAAGGACCCTGTTCTGCACATAGCATGTAGTGCTGATTGCCTCTACCTAGAATGTTAGAGGTAGCTTTGAATCAGCTAACATAGTCCGAGCAGCCTCAATAAGTGTTCTATTCCTCCTCTCAACAACACCATTTTGTTGAGGAGTTCTAGGAGCACTATATTGTCTGGCAATCCTTTTTGAGTTACAGAATGAGTCAAGAACGTGGTTCTTAAACTCAGTCCTTTGATCACTTCTAATTATTTTAACCATGTAAATCTAGTAAAATCATTAACAATCACAAGGTAATATTATTTTCCTTCCAATGCTCATTATACTTGTGGGACCAAATAGATCCATGTGCAATAAGTGTAATGGAGTGGTGATGGAGTTAACAACTTTGGATTTATGAGATGTCCTGTGTTGCTTCCCTTTCAGGCATGCAACACAGTTATCTTTGCAGAAAAATTCCTTTTTAGGCAAACCATGTACCAAGTTATTTTTAGCCAATTTATTCATTGTCTTAAAATTTACATGACACATTCATTTATGCCATAGTGTTGACTCATCACCATCAGCTTTGGAAAGAAAGCATGATACTTCTCCCACTGGGGAAGCATTGTTCATATCCAGCTTGTACATATCCCCTTTCCTGGGAGATCTAAGAAGCACCAATTCCTGAGGAATTGTCATCCCGGGTTTGAGGATTATGCACTCATGTTCTGTGAAGAGCATTTGATGCTTTTGATCACAGAACTGAGAAACACTTAACATGTTGTGTTCAAGCTGTTTGACAAAGTTAACTTTGTCAACCTTTAATTTTCCGTTGGATATACTTCCTCCGCCAGAAATATATCCTCCGGCCTCACCTCCAAACTGGACAGGACCTCCATTATAATGTTGAAATTGTTGAAGGAGAGATCTGTTCCCTGTCATGTGCCTGGAGCATCCACTATCCACAATCCAAACATTGTTATTCTTGTCATATGGATGTCCCTGCACATAAGATGAGATGATTAGTTTTGATTGGAAACCCAAGCCTTGTTGGTCTTGGGTTCTTCCAATTATAGTGACATAATTGAACCAAAATTTATGCATGGGAGTTCAATGGATGTCTTTGAAGAAGAGGTTTGGGCTACAACATCTTTCTTATTCTTCCATTCCATCCCTTGGTTGATCATGGAGGATGAGCTTGTTGAAGCTTTTGCAGCTTGGAATTCTTCCGAAGCTTCTTTCTTTTTGGAAGAAGCCTTCATCACCTTTTCTTCCGAAGCAGTCTTCTTCTGGGATGGTCTCAAGGGGAATCTTTTATTCTTTTGAGTCTTGATAGCTTTAGCTTCCGAAGCCTTTTTCCTTTCGGAAGAAGGACCTTCTTCCGAAAGCAACCTTGCTTCGAAAACAAGCTTTCCCTTTTTTATCACTTGAACCATTTGATATGGCCCGAATGAGAAACCTTCCCTGACTCCTTCCTTTTTAACATTATTTGCATAATGTGTGCTAGCAGGATTGTAGTAATAATATTTGGCCAAGTGGTTTTGCAGACCACACATTATGCATGCAATGTTAATCTTTTGGGAATTTGAGGATTGCTGTTTCTTGTTCTTTTCTCTTCATCACCAACCTTTCCCTTTAACTTCTGATCCTTTGGTAGGACAGGAGTGCTGGTACTACACCCCTTTCCTGAATCAGAGTTTCCAACCACCTTGAATCCAGTAGAGATGAATACACCCTTTTGCTTTGGGTCTATCTTCAGCTTAGACTCAACAACCTTCTTGGTAGTTTTTCTAGCTGCCTTAGCTCTGCTTCTTCTGGCTTTGGTGGTCAGGGTTTGATCATTATTGGTAGGAGAGGGTATAATTACCTGGTTCTTCCCTGTGATGGTCTCCATGGTTGCATCATTCTTTGACTCATGAGAAGGTGGGTCAGCAGATGGAACCTTTTACTCTTCAGTACCACACCTTGGTTGTCTTATAGACTCATAGGAGTGTGGTGGAGCAATTTTATTGGTTCCCAACCCACCTTTGTTTTGGTAACAAAGTTTTGAGTGAGAGGATGATACAAGAATGGCTTGGAAGTTTTGCTCGGAAATAGCATACTTCCTGGCTTGAGCCTCAACTGTGACAAGCTGGGCTTGAGCCTCAGTCAATTTGGATATAAATCCTTTATTTGAGTCTTATAGTTTGTGTGTTCGTGTTTTAATAGGGACACAGTTTTCTCTAACTCCTCAATTTTTATTTGATAGTCAGATTCAGCCCTTTTAAAATCGGATTTTAAAACATTTAAAGACTCAATATCGGATTTAATCTCCATATTGTAGTCCTGATACAATTTAACCTTAGCAATACATGTAGGAGTACAGAGATGTTCATATACCTTATTTTCATCTGTTCCGGCCATGAGTGCTTGAGCAGGAGTCACATCCTGTACCATAAAGCTCCAGTTAACTTCTTGTGCCATTGCAGTTGTTTCTGTTGACTTTTCGATGGGCTTTGGTGTAGAGGGATGTGTGGAGGCCTGTGGGGTTCCCGGATAATACTTGGGAGCCTTGCATTCCCTTGCAAAGTGACCAAGTTGGTTACAGCTGTAACATTTGGCCTTGGTTTTGTCAAACCCAAATTTGCTGTTGATTGGGTTCTGGGGAAATTGCCTTCAAGTTCTCTTGAAGAACTTCTTTGCTCTGTAGGTTAATAGAGCCATTTGTTGGACTATGTCCATGTATTCCACGTCATCTGGGCTGAAGGACTCTAGATCATCAAAGCAATATTGATAATCATTTGAGTGTCCACTTATTGAGACAAAAGCACAGCTGTCCTGAAAGGAACTTTGCTGAGCTTGTTGAGACCTTGGAGTCTCAGGAAATGTGATGTATGGCCCAGAGGAACAAGATGGCTTCTGGGTGTAAGTTAGGTAATGTTGAGGCTGGGAGGTTCCTGAGCCTTCACCAACCGCTAAAGCGTTGCTAGCAGAAAGACGCAAGGGTCTGCTTGTCTGATGACCTCTCTTATTCTCCATTTCCAAACGGTGTCCATCAAGGATACCATAGAGTTCGGTCATGGTGCGTGTATTCAGGTTCTCTGTTCTCTTGATAGAGACACAGTAGAAGGTCCACTCATTGGGTAATGCACTCATGAACTTTCTTGTAAGATCCCTTAGTTCATGAGCAATTCCCACAAACTGAAGGGAAGAAATGAGATCCATGTACCTGAAGTATTGCTGGCTAAGTGTCTCTCCAGCAACGTAGGTGAAGTTCTCGAACTACTGCTTCAGTGAGTCCTTCTTGGAGTCATTTGAGCTAGAATACATTTGAGCAAGCGCATCGAACAGTTCTTTGGCTGACTTGCAATGTTCAAACCCCGCCATGATGGAGTTGGGAATTGCAGTCATGAGAACAGTCATAGCATTGCTATCAATGTCTAGCTTCTTCTGGTCCTCATCAGAATAATCTTCGACAGCTTTCTCAATCATGGCACCGTTTCCACCAGCTACCTTTGGCTTATACGGGTCATTGACAATAGATTGCCACATCTTGCTGTCTTGATACCTGATGAAGCCTTCCATTCGTCTGCTCCATGCCTTGAAGTTTTCAGGGTTGATGATGGGTGCTTTGGTCATTGTCCCCATTTCTACTTCAGATTTGTTGAGGGCCATTTTGAGTGTGGTGTAAGGAGGAGTGAAAAACAGGTTGATTAGGATGATAAGAGCTCACAATTAAGAGCCTAAAAAGCTCTGCTACCAATTGCAGGATCGGGTTTATCACTTAAACACTTGGATTTTGTTGGAGCATATATAGTCATATATAGTGTGTCCGTCGCTTGTCGAATAGTCTAGGCTTAATGTAATACACCTGATATGTTGTAAACACATGAAACTGGGTTATTCGCAGGAGCATATGCGAATGAGACTCAGTCGTGCGACTGAGCCTTGCTAATAGGCCAATCGTGCGACTGAGAGATGCGATTGGGTCATTCGTAAGACTAAACCATAAGTATGGTCCAGTCGCACGATTGAACCATACGCATGGTCCAGTCGTACGATTGAACCATACGCATGGTCCAATCGCACGAATGGGGCCAGTCGCATCTAATATGGGCCGAGGCCTATATATCCCAGTTTCAATGTGTAGAGAGATTAAGGGTTTGGGGAGGGAGTCTGCCCGGGGCCTAGGGCTGCCGGATGAGAGGGGAGGTCATGCTCGATCTCCCCTTGCCAAGAGTCTTGATTCTTATGTTGTAAGGAGCTTGTAATCGTTAGGTTTTATCAATGAAACCATTATATTATAGTTCGTGTTATTGATTGTCTCTTGGTTTTTGCTGTTGTTTATTCTTCCGTCAAGAACATGCTCGGATGTTTACCGATCCAGTGACTTCACAATTGGTATCAGAGCCGGTTACTGCTGGAATGATCTAACAATCATTCTAGCAACCCGAGCTCTTGATTTCTGGATCCAATTTCAGATCTTGACGTTAAACCCACTTCGTGTTCTTCGTGTTTTGATCAGATCGTGTTACGTGTGGTATCTCTATGTTAAAATTGCACTCAAAACCACGTCCCTATCACCCTTTCGAATCTGATGATGTCTACTTTGTTTCGGTTCATGTTGGATTCGTCAGATTAGGGTTTTGGGCAGCCCTAGCGGCTGCAGATCTGAAAAACTGCGTGCAGACCCGTTCATGCCACTGGGCCATGCGAATGGACCATTCGTACGACTGGGCCATGCGAATGGACCATTCGTACGACTGGACCATGCTAATGAACCAGTCGTGCGACTGGACCAGTCGTATGTTCAGTCGTGCGACTGGACCAGTCGTATGTTCAATCGCACGAATGGACCAGCCGCATTGACTCATCCGCATTTGTTCCAGACTAAAAAAAAAAGAGTCTGGAACTGCTTCTTGCACAGATTTGAGGACGAGCAAAGCGCATTCACCCTGCGGTTCTTTTGTCAAACAAGTTCGATGTATACCCCATTATTCGTCGGGCCTCCAGAATAGGTGAATGTATTTGGAACACGAAAGAGAGAAGAGAAGATGTCGGCAGTCAGTGCTGATTTTGTGGGGTAGTCAGGAGCATCTGACTATTTATAGGCCAATCAAGTTATATCTATCCGCACAGAGAGGATTCTCATTCTTAGGGGGAATCCATGTATAGAGAGATTGAAGACGCAATCAGAAAGTGATGATGTGAGCCGGTTTCCGATGAAGAATCTACATGCATGCTGATTTGGTTGATATTGTCAGCTGTGGATTGGAACCTTCAACCTTTTGCCCGATACACCGTATGAAGACGCCAAGAGAGCACAACGTTTATATATTGGGATATGCTGAATGTGAGGGGGAATTTCTGCAGGTGTTAATGTTAATCAGGTTAGCCTGTGTGAAGATTGAAGCAATGGAAAACTGTTCATGTCATTATCTGGAAAAATCAGTCATATGGGGAATCTTGCTGCTATGATGGTGTTCTGCAAAGTAAACGAAAGCTATTGTGCCTAAATTCATTTTCAGGGATATTGTAGCAACCTGACGGATCGGCAACGTTGGCTAATATGGTTTTCGTTTGATTCTATTGACAACCAGAGCAAAGATTGACTGAAGATTGTAAGAGGTGTTATCTACTATTCGCAAGCAACGTCCAGGGGGAATTTGTTGGAGCATATATAGTCATATATAGTGTGTCCGTCGCTTGTCGAATAGTCTAGGCTTAATGTAACACCTGATATGTTGTAAACACATAAAACTAGGTCATTCGCAGGAGCATATGCGAATGAGACTCAGTCGTGCGACTGAGCCTTGCTAATAGGCCAGTCGTGCGACTGAGAGATGCGATTGGGTCATTCGTAAGACTGAACCATAAGTATGGTCCAGTCGCACGATTGAACCATACGCATGGTCCAGTCGTACGATTGAACCATACGCATGGTCCAATCGCACGAATGGGCCCAGTCGCATCTAATATGGGCCGAGGCCTATATATACCAGTTTTCAATGTGTAGAGAGATTAAGGGTTTGTGGAGGGAGTCTGCCCGGGCCTAGGGCTGCCGGATGAGAGGGAGGTCATGCTCGATCTCCCCTTGCCAAGAGTCTTGATTCTTATGTTGTAACGAGCTTGTAATCGTTAGGTTTATCAATGAAACCATTATATTATAGTTCGTGTTATTGATTGTCTCTTGGTTTTTGCTGTTGTTTATCCTTCCGTCAAGAACATGCTCGGATGTTTACCGATCCAGTGACTTCACAGATTTCTCTCAAACTCACTTATAGAACACTCAAATCAGATGAAGTAGAGTCTTTTATAAGAGTTGATAATAATATAATAAGTAGCAAAGAACACACATAAATAATTTTCACGGCACTTGTATATATTACTTCTCAACTCAAAGTATTACAAGACTCTTACAAGCATAGACCATGAGTTACAAGAGTCTGCCCGGGGCCTAGGGCTGCCGAATGAGAGGGGAGGTCATGCTCGATCTCCCCTTGCCAAGGGTCTTGATTCTTATGTTGTAACGATCTTGTAATCATTAGGTTTTATCAATGAAACCATTTTATTATAGATCGTTTTTATTGTTTGTCTCTTGGTTTTGATTTTGTTTCCTTCCTTCAAGAACATGCTCGGATGTCTACCGATCCAGTGACTTCACAAAGGTAAACAGTGGAATAAAGTATGGTCAACTACATGGCTTTTGAGAAACACCATGTAGTATCTCAGAGGTCTGCAACGGAGTGTCAGGGAGACCATACTTATGTCCACTGGATAATAGTAGTATCTTCCGAAGGTAAGTTGGCATCGGAAGAACAAGTTCTTCCAAAGACACTTATACTTCGGAAGAGGCTTCTATACTTCCGAGGCTTGAGGACTTCTATACTTCGGAAGTTGACTTCTGATCTATCACTCTAAGTCTTGATCTTCGGAAGTAAATACTTTGTCTTCGGAAGTTGGAGTTTTCCTTCGGAAGTTAGGATTACACTTTGTCTTCGGAAGAGCTCCTTTTTCCTTCGGAAGTTCCACACTTAGCTTCAGAAGTCCTTTATTAGTTGTACCAAAATAGTCTAAGTGATTTGGTTTTGGTTGTACCAGCCTTTCTAGATCCAACACTCCATCAACTCCTTCATCTCAGTCGGAGCCAACCGATACGGTGCCTTAGCAACAGGTTGGGCCCCTGGTATCAAGTCAATCCGGAACTCGACCTCCCAGTCAGGTGGCACTCCTGGTAAGTCTTCAGGAAATACATCTGGAAAGTCACACACAACCGGTACATCGGATAGTTGTGGTGTTGGGGTATCCACGTCCTTTACGTAGGACAAGTAGGCGCTACATCCACGCCTCATACACTTTCCGGCCACCGCCATCGAAATCACTTTCGGTATCGTAGTGACTCGATCACCATAAACCGTCACCAAACACCCGTCAGGCGCTGTCAAACAAATCATCTTCTCGCGACACACAATGTTCGCCTCGTAGTCCGCTAACCAATCCATTCCTAGGACCACGTCAAACCCGTCCAAGGTCATCACGAAGGGGCTAACAGGAAACTTGTGACCTTCTAATTCCACGTCACAACCTTCTATCATCTCAGAAATCATGGTAGACTTACCTATGGCAGTTTCTACATGAAAGGGCGCATCTACACTCCTACTACTAACAGGCAGTTTAGCACAGAAAGCAGCAGAAATAAAACTTTTACTAGCACCAAAATCAAATAACACAGAGGCTAAAGTTTGGTTTACTAGAAACGTACCTAACACAACATCAGGGTCCGTCCTAGCCTCCTCGTGCGTCATCGTAAACGCTCTGGCGCTCGCCCTCTGTCCTTCTCCTCCAGCCTTCTTCACTCCCGAACCTTCAGCCCTCGGCTTCTTGCAGTCCCTACTCATGTGGCCCTCCCCGCCACAGTTGAAACATCTCCCTGCCTTGCATTCCCTCGCCATATGACCAGGTTTCCCACACTTGAAGCACACGTTCGATCCCCACCTACACTCACCGGTGTGCTCCTTCCCACACTTGCCACATCTCTTCACTCCCGCACCGGATGTGACCACACGTCGGTCATCCACCCGTGCACCTTTGTTGCTTGGAGTGGCCCTGCCACGTCCAACCCGCTTTCCATTCCAGTTCCGATCACCACCACCTTTCTTGCTGCCTTCAGCCACCACCACAGTCCTTTCATCATACAACCTCCCCGCCAAGTCAACTGCCGACCTAAACATGCTCGGTCGGGCAGCGATCATGTGTCTACGGACATCCGCCGGCAAACCCTGGATATACCTCTTGATCTTTCGTGACAAGGGTGTCACTTGATCTGGCACCAGCCGTGCCATCTCATTGAACTTGGTGGTGTATTGCTGATGTGTCATTGTTCCCGCTTCCAGCTGCAGGAACTCTCTCTCAACCTTGTCCATTTCCCTATGAGGACAGAACTCCTCGATCACCAACTTCTTCAACTCCGGCCACCTCATTCTTCCAATGGCCCGGCTACCCTCAGCTTGGACAATGTTGTCCCACCAGCACAAAGCTGAGTCCACGAATGAGTGGGTAGCGAACTTCACTTTCTGGTCTTCCCGACACTCGCTGATATCCAGAACAGCTTCCATCTCTCTCACCCACCGGTGAGCGGCAGCAACACTGCCATTACCATCAAAAGTAGGGGGCCTGCATCTTTGAAATGCCCCGTAGTTACAGCCTCGTGCCGTCTCCTGCACAGGCTCTTCTTCCTCCTCCTCATCATCGGAGAGAACCGTCTCAGTTTCTGGTTGCTCCTGTCCTCTCGAGGACCTGTTCCTCTCTTTCTGTTCTCCTTCCCGTACAGCCTTTATCACTTTGGTCACCACAGACGGTAAGATTGTCTGCATGACCTGATGCACCTCTTCAACAACAGCCTCCTTCACTGAGGCCCTTAAGTTAGCACTCTCATCTCCACCCTCTGGGTGAGGGGTCTCGGGTTCTTCATGAACCACCTTTTCGGCTCTAGATCTTCCTCTTTTGGCCCGCAGTTTAGCACCACGTCCACCGCAACCTCCACTACGTGAAGCTTTCGATGATCTACCACCGGCCATCCTCTAACACACTGAAAGATTCAAACACTAACACGGTCATTCAAGGGAATAGCTCAGTTTATGTCAAGTGTAGTAAGTCTCTAATTACAGTGGCCAGCTGTGATTAGCCACTTACTTTACTCTTCATACCCCAAGCATTTCCTTTCCCGACTACATCAGTATCTAAATATACTAAAAGCACATAACCCACATAACATGCGCACGTAATACCGATTAATCATTAGGAAAATACCTTATGGCACGCAGCTACTTGGACTGGCATCCCTTCCCTTTTCCGTCCCATTCTAAGTTTAAGTTAAAGTTTGTTTTGAAAATATTTACCTGTTTCACTTAAACTTTGGCTCTGATACCAACTTGTAAGGCCCCGTCCCCGGAACGCTTACAGCTGGTCAATCATCGCACATAAAACAATTAAATATATTAACTTTAATAAACATTGCAGCGGATCATTAAAACGAACATTTCATTTCATTATAATAAATGCTTTTGCAAAATAATACAACATTTGTTACAAAATATCGTTTGTTCGCATTACAATGCAAAAACATTAAACAAAAGAATGCCATCCAAAAAGAGCCAAGTAGTTGCCCCGTGCCATCCTCAGCAACCTTTAACTGCCAACTGGAAACACATAAGAAGTCAGCGTTGCTAAGTGAGTTCTAGTTTTAAAATAAAACATATTTTATCTTATAATTAAAACCGTCCTTTACTTTCATACATGATCACACATCATACGTAAACATAGATAATATCATTGTTATCTTCATCATTCGTTCGTTCATTACTTTCGATGACATGTACAATACCCCGGACATTGTGCATGAAGCTGGTTACTGGGCCTGAGGTCTTTCATAGACCTCGAACATTGTGCATGAAGCTGACTCCAGTACCTAGGGCAGGTACATTCACCACTTATCTTTTCTCTTTCATTCCGGATCAATGCCATATGCTATACCCCGAACATTGTGCACGAAGCTGGTTATAAGGCCTGAGGTCTTTCATAGACCTTGAACATTATGCACGAAGCTGACTCTAGTACCTGGAGAAAGCGGCAAGGATCCCATACATATGGTCAATCCCAAGGATTGGACCCCAGTGTGCATCCTTCCGGGGTAGCTAACCCGCACACAGTTGAGCTAACACCCTTCATTGGGTGTGAACCTCCATACATTTGCTTGCAATCCTTTCTTACTTTCGTTCATTCATTAATGCATGCATTCTTTCATTACATTCCTCTTTTCATTATCTTCCACTTTACGTTACAAAATACTTTTCATTTCATTCATTAACATTCATCGTAAAGCCACAGGAAAATAATCATACATACTAAAGAACATCATCGTAGACTTACAAACATCACCATACAAGGCACCATCTTACATACATAACATACAACATACATGCTACATCATACATGCCTATCATGTCATCTATGCCCTCAAAAAGTCAACTTACTCAGCCCCCGGGAACATCCCAAGTCAAGGCCTACATTAGCTCTTTCCCCAAAAATCAGAAAAACATTGTAAGTCCTTTCGGGCGCATGAGCCATATTTGGGCGTATGAAGAACACTTAGGCGTATGGAGAGCCTCTAGACGCATGAACCCTATGGGGTGTATGAACCCTCAGTCGCATGGCCCTCAGTCTCATGACTTTTAGGTGCATGAACTTCAGTCGCATGACTCTCAGGCGCATGACCTTCAATCGCATGACTTTCAGGCGCATGAACTTCAGTCGTATGACTCTCAGGCGCATGACCTTCAGTCGCAAGACTCTCAAGCGCATGACCTTCAGTCGCATGACTTTCGGCCGCATGGCCTCCAGTCGTATGACTTTCGGTCGCATGACCTCCAGTCGCA
The DNA here is from genome assembly GCA_025215565.1 of Flaveria ramosissima. Classification (NCBI taxonomy): domain Eukaryota; kingdom Viridiplantae; phylum Streptophyta; class Magnoliopsida; order Asterales; family Asteraceae; genus Flaveria; species Flaveria ramosissima. The sequence continues at coordinate 23,199,152 of CM046036.1, forward strand.
TGAGCCCTAACTGGGCGCAGAAGCAATTCCATTCGTACCAGAACAACAGATTGCAGTCCTCGAACATTCTCCAACCTGTTCTAAGCTTACACCAACCATCCTAAGCATTAGAAACACAACCATAACATCGTCCTCAAACATAACCTGCCCAAATCCGAACCCCACCCGAATCGCACACAAACACACAAACACATACATACGGGTACAACACCCAACATAACAAAAACAGTTTCATATGCATATCCAGCCCTAAAATCTGTTAAAAACAAGTAAAATAGGGGTCCTAGAACTCACCTTAGCAGTCACTTCGGGTAAGGCTTCCTTCAAACCCATTTGCCTCAAACTTCACCTCAAAACCCACTTGAATTCGACTCTTTCTCCTTGATCTTCAAAACTCCTGAAAGTTTTCTGCCCTTTCCCTTATTCTCACACTCAAAACCGGCTGGAATGGGGAGAATGAGGGGAGAGTGGGCGGCCATACCCCTTTACACCCACTCTTCCAAAGTTTTGTCCTTTTTGGCACATTTTACCCCTTAACTTGGGTAAAATACCTTTTCTTCCTTTTTCTTTCTTTTTCTTCACTTTATTCTTCTTTCTTTGACTAAAAAAAATAACCGGGTGTTATATAAACCCTGCCAATCTTACTTAGTAGGGGCCTCAGATTCGCACGCGTGTATGACAATCATAATCATATTACCAACATACACACTGACAATCAATTCCAATCCTAATCATGATCTCTTAATCACTAACCACCATTTATCACCATGTATGATCACCAAACCTAAATTCCTTACATGATCAACCAAACATCCATATAACCCTATTATCACATTCCATCACATTAAACATCATCAACAATCATTCTAACATGATCCTAACATCATAAGCATGCCCAAATCACCATATCTAAAGTTCTACAAAAATAAAGTTTCTTTTTTGGGAAGGTAACACCCAAAAGTGATCTAGCATCCAATTCAATCATAATTTCATCAATTTTATACCTAATCTTCATAAAATTCATTCTAACATGTTAATCATCACTAAATCATCAAAATTCCCAATCATCATACACAAAAGTTTCTACTTTTAGTAAGTTATGATCAACACCTCAAATTCATGGATTTTCTTGCATAATTCAATTAAACTAACATCCAAGCATTGTATCTAACATCATAATATCATCAAATCATGAATTCCAAGAACAAAAAGTTTCCTCTTAGACAATCTAACTAACATTCATACAACCTAACTAACATCATATTAACATCTAACAATCATTAATTTCATGTTTTCATCACCAAATTCGAACCTAGGGTTCATCAAGATCAAAACTATGAAAAAAACAAACAAAACCAACCTTTAGATGTGTTTAGATGATGATTAGCACTTGGAAACAACTTGTACAACTTGAATCTCAATCAAAATGGACTTGTTCTTGATGTTATTGATCAAAATCGAATGGTATGAGTGTGTTTGGAGGTGGTTTCGGCCGAATGAGGGACAAGAGGGCTAGGGTTGGGTTTTGTCAAAGTTACCTTATTTAACATTTACCTTTAAACCCTCCTTTAACTAGGTTTTTATAAAATTTAACTTTTGAAGCATTTTTTATAATTTTTAACTACAAATCACAAGTATTATTAGTCATTGATCATAAACATAAACATTTACAATAAGTCACACAACACATGAAATACATATATAACATGTTGTCACGTTATCGCGTAAAATTTACAAAATAAATATTTAAAATTCTATAACTTCTTGAATCACATAATCATAACTAATAATCAACATTATTAATTAGATTATTATTATTAAGTCACCAATATTCAACGACAACTAGTGTGTGTTCACAATACGTGTATGCAAGACCTAACGGAACTAACGGAGTTTGGTAATAGAAAATTACCCGATGTCACAGTAGAATGTTTAAAAAGAGAATAGCAAAATATATTTCAAAAACTAAAAAAGTCGTATCCAGAAAACATTTCTAAAATTTTAAATAAACCAACTTAAAAAAGATTAAACAACATTTAAAAAGCTTTTGTGAAGTATCCAATGAAATTAGGAGTGACAAAACAAGAAAGATACCAAAAACACCATTTTAATAAATATTTTTCTAACTATACTATTTTGATAGTTATTTTTTTATTTACACCTTTTTGATAAAAAACTCGAACATAACACTAAGAAAAATATATGATAATATATAACGGTCAGTTAAAAAAATGATAATACACAAGTGTCAACAATAATGATAATACAAAAAGTGACAAGGTGTTTAAATATGTTCAAAGAAGGATATGAAGCTTTGAGTTTGGGTGGTTTCTATAAAAATAAATTAGGCTATACAAACGACCATTTATATTATTGAGACATTCTATTATTTCTATCTCTCTCCATGTATCTATATGTATGTATAGAAAGAGATAAAAATGATAAAGTGATTTGGATATATCAATAACATACCCCTAAGAAAACACAAAAACACGTCATTAATGATATATTGAGAAATCAATTGAAAGTTACATTGTTGTAAAGTTGAGTATAAAGAAACAAAAAAACAAAATAAAAAATTTTAAAATTTATCATATTCGAAACAAGAAAACTTTGGTATTTTTTTTACAAAATATAAAAATAAAAATCTAAACTTATATGTTGATGCTAGATATTTATCAGATTCGCATCGTCTCAGTTAGGCTATGTATTCGACATGTTGTCACGACAATTTCTTAAAAGTCAACAAACTAATAATGACAACTAAATGATCAAATCCTGTCAAACTAATAACATTATTTAACGATCAATCAAATTCAAAAGGCATACAGTTTACAAGATACTAGGAATAACCTAATGATTATCTTTAAAGACAATATAGTTTGCATAATTTAGATAAAGGATTTACTAAATATGACATGAGAGTTTTTCTCAATGTATGAAGTGCATAAAGAAGAGAAAATAAATGTTTGCTAGATCAACGTAAGACCCAATTCTATTTATTTGACATCTATTTATTTGGATGAATTTGAAATAATTGTAATACTGTTATACATTTCTCCACTATAATTTAACTGAATTTGAAAACAAAGATATTTTGATTTGAAAATTATTTTAATTTAAATATTTCTACTCTAGACTCTGTGTAATGGGGCATTAAACCCATACACAACGCCACATAATGCCCCATCACCATTACGGTGGGGCGTTATGTTTAAAGGGACATTATTATTATACGCCACAAATCACCAAATCCATAACAATGAAGGGGCGTTATAAGGGCATCAACCATTAATTATGTTTTTAACAAAAAAATGATGACTTGGCGCTGATGTGGCAGAAAATGCCTCTTAATGGGCATTTGTAGATACATGTTGTTCCTACTTTATAAGCTTAAATATAAAAGTCTTTTATGTCTTACACATATGTAATGAAATGGTTCAATGAAATATAATATGTGATTGATGTTTGTTCATGTTTATTTATTTCATATTACTATTGTGTTGAAGTATAATGTATATGTATGACCATATTATATAGGTTTGAGGGTGTTGGACATGATTCTTAGTCAATGATGCTTAAGTAATGTGTTCAACCTAGTCGGATGAGTCTTCATGCGAATGGACAATACTTATGGACCATACGCATGAATACATCATGCTTATGGACCAGTCGCACGACTGAACCAGGAGACTGGATCAGTCGTACGAATGAGACATAAGATTGACTCAGTCGCACGACCGAACCTTCAGTCGTGCGTATGACTCAATCGCATGATTCAGGCGCATGACTGAACCATGCTAATGGTTCAGTCGTACGATTGGAAACTCCTAACCTATAAATACCACTTAATTCATGGAAAAACATAACAATTAAAAACACTTGATATTCTTACAAACCCTAGCCGTCCAGAACGTCCAAGGAAGCTTGTCCAAGTTCATAGATCATTCCTAATCAATCTCTATTCGTTCATAACGTTTAGTTTCAATCATATATCGATCGGGTAATTGTTCTCACTAATTGGATCGCCAATCAAATAGGATTCCACACTATTTGATTCGGTATAAACGCATAATCAGTTAGTACTCGTACGTAGACGGTCCTAACAAGTGGTATAAGAGCATTGTCTCTTGATTTTGCGTTTGATTCAATTAGAATTATGTCAAAACTCACATTTTAACTCAAAAGAGTCATCTTTTTGAGTCCACAGGTGTTTTTCGTCGTTTCCAAGCATTAAAGTTGAAGTTTTTTGTTATACGGCAGATTAGGGATTCTAGGTAAATCGTAATTCGTGTCTAAGTGTCAAAAATTTGATTTTTCTAAACACAGCATGTTGATACATGTATGTCCCTAGATCAGGATTTGTAATGTAATGAACTTGTCTGTCTGATTTTGATGTAATTGTAATGGATTAATGAAATGATATGAATTGGTTGTTACTTGTAATGTTTAATATTTCATTAATGAGTTGTGATTGAATTAATTGGGTTTATGAATGTTTGAATGAGTGTACATTAAGTTATATTAAGTAGAACATTCAAACTTAACTTAATGAAGTTCTCATGCGGATGGCCCATGCGAATGGACCACACGCATGAATAACTTCATACGATTGACTCAATCGCACGACTGAACCAGGAGACTGGATCAGTCGTATGATTGACCTATAAGATTGACTCAATCGCACGACTGAACACTCAGTCGTGCGGATGAATCAACCGCATGGTTCAATCGCACGACTGAACCATACTTATGGCCCAGTCGCACGATTGACCAATACTAACCTATAAATAGACCCAATTCGTGGGAAAACGCAAGCATTCATCCCATTACGACTCCAGACGTACCCTAGCCGTCCAGAAGCCTCCCAAATCGTTCTCCAAGTTCATAGAACACATCAGATCGGTTCTTGATCGATTTCTGACGTTGAAATCAATTCTTGATTGATTCATCGTGTGTTCTCACTGATTGGATCGCCAATCAAATAGGATTCCGCACTATTTGAGTTGGTTTAACACGCAATCACTCGGTATTTCGTTCAAATACCAGGTCCTAACAAGTGGTATCAGAGCTTTGGCTCTTGATTTCGTGTTGATTCAATCAAGATTGCATAAAAGTTTGTGTTTTTGCACGAAAAACGCAATCTTTTGCATCAAAAGTGATCTTGGACGTTCCCTGCTCATCAAAGTTCAGTTTCTACGAACCTAGACGATTTGGACTTGCAAAATTTCGAATTTTTACGGCTGAAACCCGTCAAACCTAGAAATTTTCGCAAAACAGCAGTTTCAGTCGCACGAGTGGCTCATTCGCACGACTAGACTCATTCGCAGTGTTCATTCGCACGACTGGACCTAGTCGCACCTTCATTCGCACGACTGAACCCTTTCGTTCGCATATCTCACACGCACCAGATTCATTCGCACGACTGAACCATTCGCCCTGTTCAGTCGCACGGTTGGACCAATCGCAGAGTTCATACGCACGAGAGGACCATTCGCATTCTTCAGTCGCACCAGTTAAAGTTGATTTGATTAGACTCTAAGTTTAGTAACCATGGAAGATCAGATGTCAGCCTTTACTGCGGGGAAGGACTCAAGAATACAGAACCTGCTGCTGCTTGAGAGTGAGGTGGGTATTCACAATAAACCACCAAAGCTCTTGACGTTAGATGAGTTTCCTCACTGGAAGCAACGTTTTGAGATCTACCTCAATGGGGTAGATCCTAATCTGTGGGAAGCTATCGAAGTTGGATATAGTACACCGGTGGGAGCAGATGGAGTGAAACTAACGTTGAGTGGGATGACTGATGCTCAGAAAGTTAAGTATAATGCTGAGAAAAGAGTTTATGCGATGATAACTCAGTCGATCCCCAAAGATATATTCCACCAGTACTCAGAGAACAAGCAGTCCAAGAAACTGTGGGATGAGCTAGAGAAAAGGTATGATGGGAATGCATCGTTAAAGGCAATCAAAGCAAAGGAGTTAAAGAAGGAGTTCGATAACTTCTCATCAATTGGTAACGAGGGTTTAGATGAAGTCATAGACAGATTCTACCATTTGATGAGCGAGTTGCATACACATGGAGTAGAGACAACTATGGAAGAGAAAGTAAGCAACTTCGCAGATGGATTGCCGGATAAGTGGGCCTCATTCGTGTCTAATCTTAGACAGAATGGAATACTTATAAAGCTGGACATAAATGACTTTATTCTTAGACTACGTGAAGAAGCACTAAGGATGAAGTATAGAGCACAGAAGTCATCATATACACAAAACCCAGCTTTATACAATACCACGCCCCAATCTAAGACTTCTGGAGCACCTCTCCAGACAGCATTTGTGTCTAGCTCGTCAGGTCCTTCACATGCTTCTACTTCTGGATCAGACACGTCTGGGTCATCATGTACCCATTATATTGGATCAGAAGCAAGTGCTACAAAATTGAAGACCGAGAATCTCGGTAATGTGACCGTAGAAGTAGCAAGAGAGCATATGGATCTTCTAGCTGCTGTAGTTCATTCATATGATGGACTTGTAGCTGGGAAGATTGGAAACTGTCATTTGGCAGACGAAGACTACGAGCAGGTAGATGAAATGGAGCTGGAAAGGATGGATATAATGTGGGCCTTAGCTAGCGCTGTCCGAAGGGCGAAGAAGTTTGTTAAGAAGACCGGACAGAACTTGATAGCTACTAAGGATACTACTTTTGGTTTTGACAAGAGCAAGGTGACTTGCTTCAACTGTGGAGAGAAAGGGCACTTCAAGAGGGAATGTGTCAAACCAAAGAAGACGGGTAATGGGAACCCGTTCTCATCCTTTACTCACCAAGACAAGCAAGCCTCTAGTTCTACTTCATCAAACAAGGACCCAAAAGCCTTGACTGCTCATGATGATGAAGGACAGGACTGGAGCTTTAGATTTGTCAACCCAGAATCCAACATTGCAAGTGTTGAAGATCTTGATGATGATTCTGCGAGTGAGGGTGATATAGCAGTTGATATAGCAATGTCACACAGTGAAGAAACAACTGCAGCTGAAGTCAGTTACACACCAAAGGAGGAAACTTCCAAGTCAGATTCAGAAAAACCAGAATCACCAGAACCAGAGACGTCTGATGCTGTGTTGATGGCTAACTCCTCTGAAACAACACAGGTAAGTACAACTGACCAATTGTTTAATAATCATGCTTGTTCTAACTGTGATAAATTTAGGAATAGCATTGATGAAAAATTTGCTAGGTTATTAGATCACAATGATAACTTAGTAAAGGACTTACAACTATGCACTGAGGCCAATAGAGTTCTAAAACAAAATGAGCATAGTTATAAGGAAAAGATAGATCTATTGACTAAGCAACTTAGGGAAACCGAAGTAGTTGCCTTTAATCAATCAAATGACATTAGGTACTATCTAAACTCCCTAGAGGACACTAAGAAACAAAAGGCAGTTCTAGAAGTAGAAGTTAATTCCTTAAAACAGAAACTGCATAGTTGGACTAGTTCTTCACACATAGTTCAACACTTAGTGAGAGAAAGAAATAATGGGGAGGGATTAGGATACAAAGTGGTTCCACCACCACCTGAGACCTTGATGAACACAAGTCTAGACCAGTAAACAACAACCCAATCAAGGATCATGTGGTGACCACCCTCTTGTTACTGATCCAGACACATCATGTTCATCTACTGAATCTGGACAGAAACAAAAGGAGGCCACTTCAAAGGCAAAGGGTAAATTGCCTTGTGTTAATCTGGAAAATGAATTTGAAAAGGTTAACTTAAAGTCAGGGTCAAACAGAGTCAAATCAGAACCCAAAAAGACTTCAAATGTTAATTTTTCACATGCAACAAGTCTAAAACCAGTTAACCAAAAAGTTGAACAAGTTAAACAAGTTAAATCAGTTAAATTTGTTAAACCAGAGAAAACATCAAACATACAAGAGTCAAAACCTAAAGTGAATGATGTTACTAAAGTGTCACGCATTTCTCCACAAAGAAAGTCAAACTATAAGGTTGATAGCAGATCGTGCTACAACTGTGGAGAATGTGGACATATTGCTTCCTATTGTCCTTTCTATCAGACACCTAGGAAGAAAATTGATCTTCAGGACTCTAGACCTAGGTCTTCTAAGAGGAGTTCTCTAACTCCACCTAGAAGATCTAGTGAACCTAAAGTTCAACCTGTAAGCCAGACGACTGTTTATCATAAACAGGCATTGCACAAATCTGGTTTATGGAAAGAGAAGACTACCTGTGTGACTGATACTGATGACAAGAAGGAATCTGAGTTACCCTCACCTTCTAAAGGTCAATGGGTAGAGTTTATGATGTGTGATGCCTCTGGGAAACCCAAGACAGTAAAGGCTTGGGTTCCTAACCTAAACTAATACATTTACTTGATATGTGCAGGGTGTTCGGTATAGCGCTGAGACTAACACGTGGATCATAGACAGCGGAGCATCCAGGCACATGACAGGTAATAGAGCCCTTTTATCAAATGTCAAACAAATAAAAGGAGGGCATGTTTCCTTTGCAGGAAACAAGGGAGGATACATCACAGCACAGGGAGAAGTGGGAAATCAGAAGGTGAAGTTTGATAAGGTGAACTATGTTCAACAACTTCAAAATAACTTGCTTTCTGTTTCCCAAATCTGCGACAAAGGTTTTAAAGTCATCTTCGACAACAACAAGTGTTACGTGCTGAAGAAAGACTACATGATTCCAGAGGATCAAGTACTAATGACTGCTTCAAGATATAAGGATCTATATGTCTTGGATCTGTCAACAGCTGCTCCAACGGATCAAGAGGTGCAGTGCTTTCTATCAAAAGCTACTGAGAAGGACTCAATCTCCTGGCATAGGAGAATGGGACACATTAGTCAAAGGAAGATGAATCACTTGATTCAGAAGGATTTAGTGAGAGGAGTAAATGTCAAGAACTTCCAACTTCCTGACTTTTGTGTAGCTTGCAAGAAAGGCAAACAGACAAAGAAGTCTCATAAGGAAAAGAAAGTTCATTCAATAGAACTTCCTCTTGAACTTCTTCACATGGATCTGTTTGGTCCAGTCAGTACAAGGAGCATTGCAGGCGATCTGTACTGTTTTGTGGTCACTGATGACTACTCAAGGTTCACTTGGGTAATGTTTCTGAAATCCAAATCAGAAACATTTGAGTCATTCAAGGAATTAGTCACCACTCTGGAATCTCTCTACAAGCTAAAGGTTAGACAAGTACGCTCAGACAACGGGACTGAATTCAAGAATCAATGGATGGAGGCATACTGCAAGGAAAAGGGGATTGTTCATCAATTCACTTCAGCTTACACGCCTCAGATGAATGGAGTTGCTGAGAGGAAAAATAGGAGCTTGATAGAGACTGCACGGACTATGCTAGCGGACTCGAAACTGCCTATCCAATTCTGGAATGAGGCAGTAGCAAATGCATGTTATACACTTAATCGAGTCCTAATAGTCAAGCGCCACGGAAAGACATGTTATGAGCTACTCCAAAGACGCAAACCGAATTTGGAGTATCTTGAACCTTTTGGCGCACCATGTACACTTCTGAAGAAGACGCAGGAAGGAAAATTCAGCGAGAAGGCAGATGAAGGAATCTTTCTAGGATACAACATACCGAATAAGCGAGTTTACAATAACTCAACGGGTCTTGTAGAAGTGTGGTGTAATGTCGACGTTCAGAGATATACCACACCACCTACAGGAAAAGGACCCGCCTACTTCTTCGATTATGATGGATTCTTCAAATCCTTCAACATACCTCTCTCTCCCTCGGATGATGAGCTAGCAACTAGGATGATGTATGATATTCTGAATACACCATCTAGCACACAGGGAGAATCATCTACTCAGTCAGGGGGAGTAGTCAACGACAGTGACTCCTCCTCTGAAGATGAAGCTGAAGAAGATGACCAGAACAGTCAGGAGGAACAGGTTCCAGTTCCAGCAAGTCCACAAGCATCTACGAGTGATGCACATTCGACTTCGAACCTCAAACTCCAACTACCTCAGATGCAGAACCAAATGTTCATAATCTTGGCTCTGAGGTAGCTGTTCCTACTACTCCAGGATCACGACTAAATGTTTATCATCCCCTTGACAATGTCATTGGAGATGTCAGATCAGGAGTACAAACCCGAAATCAGTTATACTCAGCTGATTACGCCTCGGTTATGGAGAAAGGTTACATTCATGATGGTGCCTATCGATGTTTTGTCTCGCAGGTTGAGCCAAAATATGTCAGTGAAGCACTCAATGATGAGGCGTGGGTGAGTGCCATGCAAGAAGAACTTCTACAGTTTAAGAAGTTAGGTGTATGGACACTGGTTGATAAACCTAAAGGTGCTAAAGTCATTGGCACTAAATGGGTACTAAAATGCAAGAAGGATGACCAAGGGGTCATTATCAGGAACAAAGCTCGACTGGTGGTTCAAGGTTTTCGCCAAGTCGAGGGGATTGACTACAATGAGGTGTTTGCACCCGTGGCAAGGATGGAAGCGATTCGTATCTTCCTTGCCTATGCATCGTACATGAAGATCAAAGTCTACCAATTAGATGTAAAGAGTGCATTCCTTCATGGGGAAATCAGAGAAACAGTCTACGTGAGTCAACCAGAGGGTTTTGAAGATCCCTATCATCGGGATAGAGTCTACAAGCTTGACAAAGCTTTATATGGGCTTCATCAAGCTCCTCGAGCTTGGTATGAGAAACTCTCAACTCATCTTGTGAAACACGGCTTTCGCAGGGGAGTAATTGACTGTACACTGTTTATTAAGGAAAAGGATGGCGACCTACTGCTTGTACAGATATACGTTGATGACATAATCTTCGGGTCAAAGAACGAAGAGTTATGTAAAGAGTTTGAAGCAGTAATGAAGAAAGAATTTGAGATGAGTGCCATGGGGGAGATGAAGTTCTTTCTCGGGTTACAGGTGGATCAAACACCTAATGGGATCTTTCTACATCAGACCAAGTATGTAGGAGACATTCTCAGTCGCTTTGACATGGAGAATGCTTCTGCTGCTGGGACTCCACTTGCTACTAATCATGATATAGCACCGGATGATAATGGAGATCTAGTAGATGCCACCATGTACCGAGGAATGATCGGATCCCTCATGTATCTCACTGCCTCAAGACCTGATATTATGTATGCTACATGTCTATGCTCAAGATATCAGGCTAAACCAAAGGTCAACCATCTGATTGGGGTCAAGAGGATCTTTCGTTATCTGAAGGGTACACCTACACTTGGACTGTGGTACCCTCATGATGATGACTTTGAGCTTACCGCGTATAGTGACTCGGATTACGGAGGCTGCAAGATGAACTACAAGTCTACATCAGCAGGGTGTCAATTCTTTGGGAGAAGATTAGTTACCTGGCAGTGTAAGAAGCAGACATCGGTTGCCTTGTCAACCTGTGAAGCCGAATATGTTGCTGCTGCAAGTTGCTGTTCTCAAATCATCTGGATTCAACAGCAAATGCGGGATTACGGTTTAAAATTCTCATCTACTCCTATTTTTGTTGATAACTCTGCTGCAATTGCAGTAACTAAAAATCCGGTCCAACATCCTAAGACCAAACACATCGGTATTAAATACCATTTCATAAGGGATTGTTTTGAAAAGAACTTAATTGATGTGGTTAAAATTAATACTGATTTTCAACGCGCTGACCTCTATACTAAAGCTTTTGATAAACCACGTTTTCAATATTTATTAGAGGTCAACGGTGTTAAAAAGAAAAGTGAGGTAATTCCTGATGATGAAAATGTGTAGTCCGATGTCGTGTACTTAAATTTTATTTTTTTTATTTATTTTGATTTGTTTATTTGAATTTTATTTTATTTAAACTCATGTTCCCTTGCTGTTTATTAAAATCCTAAAATAATTAAACCAGTAATGATTTTAGTATTTTAGGGGGAGAATATGTCAGCAAGTTAACATTAAAAAAAAAAAAAAAAAAAAAAAAAAAAAAAATGAGGGAGAAGGAGTAGCGAGCTGAAATAAGGTAGATTGTATCTGTGATACCGATTCAATACCTTTGGAAAATGATAGTACACAGGAACAAATCAAGAGGGACTTTAAAATTTAAGTGTTAGTAATATGCAAAAGTTCAAAGTAATAAATCTGTGTAGTCTAAGCAATACCAAAAGGAAAGATGATAGAAAACTGGCAACTCCTAAGGTGACACAAAGAAAGTAGACTTAGAGGCTGCTAGACCATATATGATATGTTGGTAGATTCAACACAATAGACAACTAGACCTGATTGGTGATTTCAAGATAAAACTAAAGTGTTCAACTGACTGTGGGCGTCCATCTTATCACTGGTTAACACAATCAACAATATTCCAATAAGGGGTAATGAGCAATTAAACGCCACAAATGTGTGCGGATGACCATAACTAGAGCAAAGCAAAGAAAAAAATGAAAGACAAATGCAATAAAGCTAATGACTTATGTTGTTGGTGCATTTTGTGCAAAATAAAATAAGCTGCTCTAACAAGGAGATAGGTTATGTGCCTCTCTGCTGTGCGATGGCACTGACCTGAGGATAAGCATAACCTAGATATTCTAGAATTCATTGTTGTTTGCCGCCTCTCTGCTGTGCGATGGCACTGACCTGAGGACAGGCTTCTCTTTGAAAGCTCTAAGAATAGTCTCTTCTTGTAATAATACCCGTAGACCGCTCAAAAGCTCCTGAGGGATGTTGATTACCATATAAGTGTGGGATCCACAAGTGTTAGTTGAAATAATTACACCTAAATAAGTCACCAGTCTGTGTCAAAAGTCTGTGTATGGATTTAAGTGGACAAACATACTGACAATCATTGTGGCTACTTTCTCAAAGGTCCAAATCAATGTGAAAACCTAAGAGTTTCAGTATGATTTCCTTATGTTGCTAACGACTCTGGATGAACACCGAGAACTTGAGCATCAAAAGGTTTTATAACAAGTCTCAAATGATTTGAATTGCCTGTATGATTCCAAAAATTGAATTGGTCCAGATGTGATCAACCTAAGTTGAAGCTATCTACTCCCGATCCAAATCCCGTAGATATCAATCTCTGGATTTATCTCTCACAAAAAGCCAAAAATATGTCTGATTATGTAATTAGTTTAACTTCTTAAATTAGTTCGTTGTTTTAAGTTTTAACTTGAGTCAGTGTCGGACTACATCAGGAAAATCAGAAGGAATAAACTCACTAAAAGGGTCATGTCTGAGATGACCATATGTTCTTTGAAAAGTTATATCAGTCACGTCTGAGGTGACAAAGTATTTTTAAAAGGGTCACGTCTGAGGTGACAAAGTGGTTAAAAGGATCACGTCTGAGGTGATCAATGTTTTTCTAGATTAAAACGATCATGTCTGAGATGATCAACAGTTCATAACGTTAATTAAACTAATATAAAAGAGTTAAGGTAAATTGGGAAAATAGCAGAAAAATTAACTAAGTATGACCCATTCGCACGAATGGACCATACGTATGGTCTAACCATACGAATGAAGTCCATTCGCACGAATGGAACATACGATTAGTCCAATCGGATGCTTAAATGCGAACGAGTGAGTCAGTCGCACGACTGAACTTCAGTCGGACGACTGGAGAAGGGCGACTGACCCAATCGCACGACTGAGTCCCACTCGCACGACTGAAAGGTGCGAATGAACTCAGTCGCACGATTGGAACTTGAGTGGATATAAATAGAGGGGAGTCGGTCGCAGAGACTCTTCATTCGCAAAAATCGCCCTAAATCGCATATAGTACCGTTACTCTGCCCAAATTTTCTCTATTTGATTTTTATAGCTGATTCTGTGTCACTAACGTTCGCTCATCATCTTACAGGTATATTGAAGTCTATTCCATCGAAATCAGATAGAATGAAACCCTAATTGATGAATGCGACTGTAACAAGCGAACCGAGACCATCAAACCCTAATAACCTATTAAAACTAAGTAATATGTTAAAATTGGTTAAAATAGGTTATTAGGGAAGTATAGGCGACACTAAAGAACCGGTTAATTGAATGTTAAAACTTGTTCTGCGTAGATTTGATCTTGGGACGACTGAAACGAATGAGACAGACGACTGGTCGTCTTGATGAACTTCAGTCGCACGACTGAAGGGTGCGAATCACTTAATCGCACGACTGAACCATGCGAATGAGACTCAGTCGCACGACTAGTGTAACCGCACAAGAGTTCATGCGCATGAGTCCAGTCGCACACTCAGTCGTGCGTATGAGGTCAATCGCACGTCTGAACCTCAATCGCATGATTCAGTCGCACGACTGTCTTCAGTCGTACATCCCCAATCGCATGACAGAAAATGTTTATTTAAAGTTTAAGTGTTGCTTTATACTCTTAGCCAATGAAACTAACGTTTATGTTATTATGTGTTACAGATGGCGGGTAATTGGAATATGAGCACTAAGCACAACATTTGTGCTCACCTGGACTTGACTTCCAGGAATGCAGCCGACTTTGCTGGCATTATTACTTTCCTTCAGAGATCGAGGATCGCGTATGCTATATCTACTCCCTGCACACCTTACAGATCAGTGCAGCAGGCCTTTTGGGCTGGGGCATCAGTCGACCGATCCACCGAGCCACACTGCATCAGGAGCTCGATCTTCGGTGAGGCTATCACCATTTCTGAGGAGGATCTGAGGATAGTACTTCAGTTTGGGGACGATGCTGAGTGTCCCACACGTTACACCCCCTCACTGTCCGTGGATGCTTCATGAGAGCAAGTACTCTGGGGACATCAATGCCGGGGTACTCAACAAGAGTAACCTCTGTCCCCAGTTTAAGTACTTGGCCCACGTGCTGCTAAGTGTATAGCATCACGGAAGGGTGGATTTGATGAGCTCTCGGACCAGATCCAGAACGCTTACGCAGCGTTGGTGCTGAACCATCCGTTCAGCTTCTCCAGGATGATTTTCAGCTACTTAGTGGAGAACCTCGAGGGAAGGGGAAGGAAGGCTTCTGTATGTACCCCAGATTCTTACAGATGATCATTGATCAGAAGCTTCCTTCCCTACCGAAGGAGAAGGAGGATGCTGTTATCCTCGAGGTCATGGATGACACCACTCTTGGCAGGATGAAGGTTACAGGGGGAAGCAGGTGAAGCCCCCTGTCAGGAGGCTGTTTGGGCATCTGGCCCGGGTTGATTATGTGGCGCCAGCGAAGAGGAAGTGGCGCCACGAGGACAGTGACTCAGACGTGGAGCACATTGCTATACCAGAGTCAGACTCTGATGATGATGATAGTGGCGATGCCGGGGATGACATGCCTGCCCCATCTAGAGGCACAGATACAGACGAGACTATTCCCCCGGGGTCAGCCACTGCCGGAGAGGTCGCAGAGATGGCCGGCTTCCATCAGGAGTTTGTCGCTGGTGACATGGAGGAGGAGTCCGACGAGGAGCCCCTCACCAGGACTGTGGGAAGCAAAGTCGTTCCCACAGACCACGGGCTAAAGGTGGTCGGTGAGCATCCGAGGGACTCCTCGGCGAGAGATACTGACCCCAACTATGTTCCGGGGTCAGGAGCAGAGTTGCAGGGGGAGCATCTACTTCCTCCGGGACCAGGAGGAAGCGGATGGCTCAACCACATGGGATGAAGAAGAGAAGAAGTCGGTTGACCTTCGTGACTACCACTTCTACCACCACAGCCACCACTACCACCACTACTGAGATTCCACCCCCATCCCCACAGCCACCAACCCACTACTCCTACCACCCTCATCCACCACTTACCCACCACCACTATATCTATCCCATCCATCACCAGACATTCACCCCACTTCACCACCATCGACCCACCGACCCATATCACCACAGCCACTGCCACCAACCACCACACATCAGGCTGGACCATCAGCCCAGCCCTCACAGGTACAGGGAGTCACTCTACCTCACATTGGGGTAGATGAGCAGCTCTCAGCGCTTAACCGAATGGTTATGCGTCTGCTGGCTGCTGACGAGGAGAAGGCGGCCCAGATCCGCAGACTGACCGACTTGGCTGCTGCCCAATCTCAGCAATTGGCAGAGCAAGCTCGGGTCATAGACCAGCAGAGAGCTGAGGTGGCCCAACTCCAAGATACTCAGGCTCAGTCAGCCAAACGTATTGAGGAGTTGGAGTCGACCAACAAGACGATCATGCTGAGGCTGAAGGGTCGAAGGATGAGCCCCTGAAGCTAAAGGAGGGTGACGGAGACGACGGAGATGATGATGATGAGATGAGGATGATGATGAGGGAGATGATGATGATGAGGAGACGAAGAAGAAGGACAGAAGGACACGATGATGATGACGAGGCAGACGGAGGGGATGCGGCTGCATCGGCCTCTGCCTCAGGTCAGGAGCGCAGATCCAAACGTCGACAAGACCAGTCATCCACTACTTCTGCTCCTCCGAGCGACACACACACAGACAGATTCAGGATCAAAGTACTGATTAGATGTTTTATTTGTTTATTTACTTTGTACTTGAATCATGTAATGAAAAACAAATGTATTAAATGTTTATATATATTAAGTTAAGTTAATGTATGTCTGTTTGATTAATTACTAATGATTTATGTGTTGAATGTTTATATCAAACAGATCCAAACTTTCAGAGGGATGAGTTTGACTTCACTCCCCTTCAAATGGTCAAGACTCAGTTAACTATGATTCTTGACCTACAAGGGATAGTGAGACGGTCTGTGAGTTATACCCCTGAAGAAGGGGAGATAATTCACGACCTGTCCAATGAGCAAATAGCTGAAATGTTCAAACTCAATCCCGATGAATCGTGAAGGATGCTCCAACAGTGGACTCAACCAGTGATGAGGAACTGAACGACATAGATGAGGTTGAGATTGAAGACATCACTGCTGAAGAGTATCCTCAGTACGCTGACGCTGAGGGAAATGTGGTCCCCAATTTGGGTGAATCCCTAGTCAGTGATACCTTTGAGGTACTCAACAAGATGGAGCAAGAAGCAGAAAAGACTGCAGAAACAGCCCAAGCCTCCAATGCAGATGTTGATATTCGTAAGGCTGAATGGGCTGCCTGTTTTGAGGAAGTTAGAGCCCAGCGGGCTGCACCAAAGAGAGATGCCTACACAAAGCTCTACAAAGTCAAGAAACACCACAAGGTGTCAGGCAGAATATCTCTGGGCATATTTTGAAGACCTTAACGCGTATGCTGTTAAGAGGGAGCAGGGCATAGAGTACTTCAGGTTCCCACATGATCTGAAGACTCTACCTGGTTTTGAGCTCAACCAGCTGGCTAAACTCAAGGCTGCTGTATGCTGACCCGAGGAAGATGTCAGGCTGGTTTGAGGCTGCCCTGAGGAAAGAGTACCACACCAGGTGGGTCAACTTCAAACCTCAACAACCTACGAGGTATATCAGACGACGGTCTGAAGTTGATCCCAGGACTGGAAAGCCAAAGATAGTGCTGAAGTGGAGTCCTCCGCGCACTATGTCAAGAATCCCTCTAAGGAAATGCCACAGGACTTCACTCCCCACTTTAAATGGTGGTACTACGATTGGAGAACAGCTGAAGCGGTCATAGTCCTAAACAGAGAGGGCCAAATGGATACTATCAGGGTATTCGACCCAATGTGGCTAACCAACTTATCTGCTAATGATGTTTACACATTATATAAGTGGCCACTGTTCTATGACACGCAAGATATTGTACAAGCCCTCCAATTCCAAAACGTCATAAGACTCTGCTTTGCTTTGAGATACACGCAGGAGTCACTAAAGGGAGAAGTACAAGAGATAAAGGAGGTTCAGAAGACAAGAGAATAGATAGATCTAGGTCCAAGGGGGAGTTTGTTGATACATGTATGTCCCTAGATCAGGATTTGTAATGTAATGAACTTGTCTGTCTGATTTTGATGTAATTGTAATGATTAATGAAATGATATGAATTGGTTGTTACTTGTAATGTTTAATATTTCATTAATGAGTTTGTGATTGAATTAATTGGGTTTATGAATGTTTGAATGAGTGCACATTAAGTTATATTAAGTAGAACATTCAAACTTAACTTAATGAAGTTCTCATGCGGATGGCCCATGCGAATGGACCACACGCATGAATAACTTCATACGATTGACTCAATCGCACGACTGAACCAGGAGACTGGATCAGTCGTATGATTGACCTATAAGATTGACTCAATCGCACGACTGAACACTCAGTCGTGCGGATGAATCAACCGCATGGTTCAATCGCACGACTGAACCATACTTATGGCCCAGTCGCACGATTGACCAATACTAACCTATAAATAGACCCAATTCGTGGGAAAACCAAGCATTCATCCCATTACGACTCCAGACGTACCCTAGCCGTCCAGAAGCCTCCCAAATCGTTCTCCAAGTTCATAGAACACATCAGATCGGTTCTTGATCGATTTCTGACGTTGAAATCAATTCTTGATTGATTCATCGTGTGTTCTCACTGATTGGATCGCCAATCAAATAGGATTCCGCACTATTTGAGTTGGTTTAAAACACGCAATCACTCGGTATTTCGTTCAAATACCAGGTCCTAACACAGCAGCCATTCATCGCACAATCGCCATTCGTACATTGAATCATTCGCACACTCCATCCGATAAGTGAACTCAGTCGTATCCTTCATTCGCACGACTGAACCACTTCAGTCGTTTTGAGTCCATTTCGCCTTGTACATACGCACGACTGAATCCCTCGCAAACACGATTTGAATTCATTTCACACCTTCATTCGCATTAGTGATCCATACGTCATTGTTCATATCGTACGATTGAAGTTTGTGCTGTTCTCAAAGTACAAAGTTCATACAAATGGAAGATCAATTTTCAGCGTTTACCGCCGGGAAGGACTCACGCATCCAGAATCTACTACTTCTGGAGAATGAGGTTGGGAATCATAATAAACCGCCGAATCTTATAACGTTGGACGACTATCCACAATGGAAACAGCGGTTCGAGATTTACCTAAATGGAGTGGATCCAAATCTCTAGACTTCTATAGAGACTGGTTACACGGTACCAGTAAATGCAAATGGAGTAAAGTTAATGTTGGGTGGAATGAGCGAGGCTTAGAAGATTCTTTACAATGCTATGCCCTGCTGACTCAGTCAATCCCGAAAGACATCTTTTACCAATTTTCTGAGAACAAGCTGGCCAAAAAGTTGTGGGATGCATTAGAGAATGATACGAAGGGAATGCAATGTTAAAGGCACTGAAGGCAAAGGCTCTCAAGAAGGAGTTCGATAACTTCTCTTCTATAGGAAACGAGAGCTTAGATGATGTTATTGACAGATTCTACCATCTGATGAGTGAGTTACACACTCATGGTGTAACGACGTCTATGCAAGATAAAGTTTCAAGCTTTGCAGATGGGTTGCCTGAGAAATGGAATTCATTTGTGTCCAACATGAGACAAAACGACATACTTACTACGTTGGACATAAATGACTTCATCTTGAAGTTAAGGGAGGAGGAACTAAGGATGAAGTACAAGTCAAAGAAAGGATCTTACGTTCAGAACCTTCACTATATAACTCAGTTCCTACTCCAACTGGTTAAGGAGCACCACTACAACCAGCATTCGTGTCCAGTTCTGCGGCTCCTTCCCAAAACACTGCTTCAGGACCAGCAACGTCGGGGTCATCGTCGAGTCAATACATAATGCCTGAAGCTAATACAACGAAGTTGAAGACCGAGAATCTCGGTAATATCACAGTGAAAGTTGCAAAGGAGCATATGGATCTTCTAGCAGCAGTGGTCCAATCGTATGATGGCTTAGTTTCTGGGAAGAACGGAAATTGTCATCTTGCAGATGAAGACTACAGCAGGTTGACGAGAATGAGCAGGAAAGAAGGTATCATGTGGGCTCTAGCAAGTGCAGTTAGACGAGCTAAAAGTTTGTCAAGAAGACGGGGTAGAATCTCGTAGCCACGAAAGATACACTTTTGGTTTCGACAAAACCAAGGTCATCTGCTTCAACTGTGGTAAAAAGGGGCATTTTAAACATGAGTGTGTGAAGCCCAACAAAACGAGAAAATGGTAACCCATTCGCTACTTTCAACTTCAAGAACCGTCAAGACAAAGATATGGTTTGAACTAGTTCTTCAAGAAAGAGCTAAGGCTCAGCTAACTGCTCAGTTATGAGGCTCCAGACTGGTCCTTCCGATTTTCTCTCCTGGAAATCAACATTGCTGTGTCGAAGCATTGGAGAATCAAACATTGCTTGTGTTCGAAGCATTGGATGATGGGTGTCTGCCAGTGAAGGTGAGATTGCAGCTAAGCAAGCTATGTCAGATCAGAGGAAGCTGTACACGTGGTAAATCACGTTATTTAGGAAGAGCTCAGAGCAACAAGTTCAAGTCTACTCCGAAACAGAAGAGTCAACCTCTGCATTGATGGCTGATTCAACTGACTCCTATAGGTAAGTTCCTAGATCAATTATTTAATAAACATGCGTGTTCAGAATGTGAAAAGTTAGGGAAAGCATTGATCTAAAATTTGCTAGGTTATTAGAACACAATGATAACTTAGTAAATGACTTACAACTCTGCACTGAAGCTAATCTATATCAAAACAAATGAGTGAGTTTTAAAGAAAAGATAGAACTTTGGGTAAACAACTAAGAGAAACCGAGGTTTTTGCCCTACATCCATCTAATGATATAAAGTTTTATTTAAATTCATTAGAAAAACCAAAAGGAGAAAGCAGTTTTAGAAGTAGGTTAATTCATTAAAACAAAAACTGCATAGTTGGGTCAGTTCTTCTCACATAGTAACATAACTTATGAAAGAAACGAAACAATGGGGAAGGTTTGGGATCCTGATTCCACCAGTAGACTGTGAATCTGACACTAAAGAAGGAGGCTACTTTGAAAGCAAAAGGCAAGATGCCAGTGAGAATTTGGAATGATGCATTCAAAAGGGTTAATGTAAGGTCAGGTTCACCAACGTCCATTTCAGAACACCAACTGACTAAACTAATTAACCATAACGTATTAATCATCAAAGTCCAACCAAAGTGAAGTTAAAGATGTTCAAAATGTTAAAAATTCAGTTTTGTAATAAGGATGAAACATCTAAAAGAGTAGTGACAAAACCAAACCAAAAACATCTCATACATCACCAAACACACATCACACAAAATTTTTTTCCTCAATCTGTAGAAGGGAGATCTTGCTACAATTATGGAAAACGAGGAATATTTCTCCTGATTGTCCTTATTATCAGACGCCAAAAGAAAATTGAATTTTAATGATGCAAAGCCAGGTCTTCTAAACAAGATCTAACACTCCACCTAAGAGTGTTAGTGAATCTAAAGTTCAACCATAAGTCACGTGTCTGTTTACCACAAACAGGCCTTACACAAGACTAGCTTATAAAAGAAAAATCAAGTATAGGTCTGATAGTGAGAACGATAAAAAGAAAGATATGTCCTCTCCTCTAAAGGACAATGGTTGAGTTTATGATGTGTGATTCCTCCGGGTCACCAAGCTAGTAAGGCTTGGGTCCCAAACCTGAACTAATCATTTCTTTTGTATGTGCAGGGTGTCCGCTACAGCGCTATCACACTAATAACTATATTATTGATAGTGGGGCGTCCAAACACATGACAGGGAATTCGTCTCTCCTTTCAACGTCAGACACATTAAAGGGGGACATGTTTCATTTGCTGGGAACAAAGGAGGATACATCATAGCACAAGGCGAAGTGGGAAACGAGAAAGTGAAGTTTGATAAGGTCAACTACGTTCAACAACTACTGAACAACTTACTTTCAGTCTCCCAGATTTGTGATAAAGGATTCAAAGTTGTATTTGACAACAAGAAGTGCTACATGTTGAAAAAGGACTATGTGATTAAGGAGGATAAAATTCTTATGTCAGCTTCAAAGAATAACGACTTGTATGTCTTGGATCTATCAAACGCCTCCACAACTGATCACACAGTTCAATGCTTTCTTGTCAAAGGCAACTGAGAGGGATTCAATCTCCTGGCATAGGAGAATGGGACACATTAATCCAAGGAAGATGAATCATTTAGTTCAAAATGATTTAGTAAACAGAGTAACTGTCAAAAGCTTCCAACTCCCGGATTTTTGTATGGCATGTAAGAAAGGGAAACAAACCAAGAAGTCTCACAAGTCAAAGTAAGTTCATTCAATTGATCTTCCTCTTGAGCTTTTACACATGGATTTGTTTGGCCCTATCAGTACAAAGAGCATTGTTGGAGATCTGTATTGCTTTGTAGTAACGGATGATTACTCAAGATTCTCTTGGGTGATGTTTCTGAAAGCCAAAGCAGAAACTTTTGAATCATTCAAACATCTAGTTACTACTTTGGAATCACTCTACAAGCTGAAAGTAAGGCAGATTCGATCACACAACACAGAGTTCAAGAATCAGTGGATGGAGGCATACTGTAGAGAGAGAGGAATCGTTCATCAATTTACCTCTGCCTACACTCCACAGATGAATAGCGTTGCTGAAAGGAAAAATCAGAGCCTGATAGAGACTGTCAGGATAATGCTAGCTGACTCGAAACTGCCTATTCAATTATGGAATGAGGCAGTGGCTAATGCTTGTTACCCGCTCAATCGAGTCTTAGTGATCAAACGACATGGGAAAACATGTTATGAACTACTCCAGCGACGTAAACCCAACTTGGAGTATCTAGAACCGTTTGGCGCACGGTGCACACTGCTGAAGAAAACTCAGTCAGGGAAATTTAGTGAGAAGGCAAAAGAAGGTATCTTTCTCGGATACAGCATACCAGACAAGCGAGTTTATAACAACTCAACGGGTCAGGTAAAAGTGTGGTGCAACATTGATGTTCAAAGATACACCACCCCCTGCTGGAAAAGGACCCTCGTTCTTCTTTGACTATGATGGATTCTTCAAGTCCTTCAATGTACCACCTTCTCCCACTGATGATGAGCTTTCTGCGAGAATGATGTACGATGTTCTGAACACTCCACTACCAGACTCGACATCAATGGCTCCATTGGATGACACTTCTAGCCCTTCAGGGGAAGAGCTTGAAGTAAATGATTCTTCCTCTGATGATGAAGCAGTTGAGATTGCAAATGTGGAAGAGGAGGAACAAATTCCTATCATCGGGATTCGAGGATCCTTATCTTCCATGAGACCGTCTACGTCAGTCAACCCGAAGGATTCGAGGATCCTTATCATCGAGATAGAGTTTACAAACTGGACAAGGCTCTCTACGGGCTCCATCAAGCCCCTAGAGCCTGGTATGAGAAACTCTCAACTCATCTAGTGAAACATGGTTTTCTTAGAGGAGTTATTGACTGTACATTATTTATCAAAGAAAAAGATGGTGATTTACTGTTGACAACATAGTCTTCGGTTCCAAGAATAAAGAATTATGTAAAGAATTTGAATCTGTAATGAAAGCAGAGTTTGAGATGAGTGCTATGGGGGAGATGAAGTTCTTCCTTGGCTTACAGGTGGATCAGACACCCAAAGGAATATTCCTGCATCAGACCAAATATGTAGGTGATATCCTCAGTCGGTTCGACATGGAGAATGCTTCAGTTGCTGGAACTCCACTTGCCACTAACCATGATGTGGCACCCGACGAAAATGGTGATCTGGTTGATGCTATAATGTACAGAGGAATGATCGGATCCCTAATGTACCTCACAGCCTCTCATCCTGATATTATGTACGCAACGTGTCTTTGTTCCAGATATCAGGCAAAACCAAAAGTGAATCATCTTATCGGAGTTAAACGGATCTTTCGTTTTCTAAAGGGTACACCAACACTCGGGTTGTGGTATCCTCATGATGATGACTTTGAGCTTACAGCGTATAATGACTCGGACTATGGTGGTTGCAAGATGAATTACAAGTCAACATCTGTGGGATGTCAGACCTTTGGTAGACGGTTAGTCACCTGGCAGTGTAAGAAGCAGACATCAGTTGCTCTGTCAACTTGTGAAGCTGAATATGTTGCTGCTGCAAGTTGCTGTTCTCAAATCATTTGGATTTAACAGCAAATGCGCGACTACGGTTTGAAATTTTCTAACACCCCTATTTTTGTTGATAATTCTGCTGCTATTGCTGTCACCAAAAATCCAGTTCAATATCCTAAAACTAAACACATCGGTATTAAATATCACTTTATACGTGACTGTTATGAAAAGCAATTAATCGATGTTGTTAAAATTAATACGGATTTTCAACGCGCCGACCTCTACACAAAAGCATTTGATAAACCGAGGTTTTTATATCTGTTAGAGGTTAATGGCGTGAAAAAGAAAAGTGAAGTGATTCTAGAAGACGAAAGTGCGTAGTCCGACAAGTTTTTTGTTTATTTTTATTTTCTTTTATTTATTTTATTTTCCTATCTATTAAAATCCGAAAGCACAAAAAGATTTTTGGTTTTAGAATTTTAGGGGGAGAATAGGTTAGTTTAATATTTAATTCGTGCAGTATTTCATTACTTAAAAAAAGACGAGGGAGGAGGGCACCTGAGCTAAAAGAAATGAAATCAAATCTGTGATTCTGATTCAACGCTTATGAAAAATGATAGTACACAGGGAACAAATTGTTTGGGACTTCAAAAGCACCTAAATGATTAAGATTCAAAATTCAAAGTATAAATCTGAGAAGTCTAAGCAAAATAAAAGGAAAAATGATAGTAAAACTAGTCTGCTACTGAGGTAACATAGAGAAAGTAGACCTAGAGGTTGCTAGTCCATCGTATGATGTGCCGGTAGATTCAACACAATAGATGAATAGACCTCATTGGTGATTTAAATTCAAACTAAATTGTTCAACCTGCTGAGGGTTTCCATCTTATCCCTAGTTAACACAATCAACGCATTTCCAATAAGGGGTGACGAGCAAAATAAACGCCACAAATGTGTGCGGATGACCATAAAAATGAGCAAAGCACATGAAAAAAATGTTAAGCGCAATCAAGCTAATGACTAATGTTGTTGGTGCGTTACGTGCAAAAAGAAAAGAAAAATGCTCTCACAAGAAGATAGGTTGTGTGCCTCTCTGCTGTGCGATGGCACTGACCTGATGATAAGCATAACCTAAATATTCTAGAATCCATTGCTGTTTGCGCCTCTCTGCTGTGCGATGGCACTGACCTGAGGCTTGGCATCTCTTTGAAAGCTCTTAGAATAGTCTCTTCTTGTCAAATATCCGTAGACCGCTCAAAAATCTCCTGAGGAATGTTGATTACCACATAAGTGTGGGATCCACAAATGCTTGTTGAAATAATATAACCTAACTAATCACCAGTGTGTGTCAAATCTGTGTATGGATTTAAGAGGACAAATATACTGACAATCATCGTGGCTGTGTATAGATTTAAGAGGATAAATATACTCATAATCATCGTGGCTGCAATTCTTGACAGTCAAAATCATTGTATGCATCTTATAGCTCTAGTATTATTTCCTAAAATTGCTATTGACTCTCGGTCAAAACAAGGATCTAGCATCAAAATGTTTTATTAAAATGTCCCAAATGATTCTGATATACCAATATGATTCCATACTGAATCGTTCCAGAATTGATCAAATTAACTTGAAGTTGTGCTGTTCAGGAAGAAAAATCTGCTAGACGGTTTTCTAAAAGATTTCAATCCATCTCTAATCAAAAACCCAAAAATAGGTCTTGTTCTGTCTTAGATTTCAAGTTGTTTTTCTATTTTTTAGTTTTTTTGTTAGGTAAAAGTCGGACTATAAAACTAGATGAATTATGTGGATCACTCACTAAAAGGGGTCACGTCTGAGGTGACCAATCAGTTTCAAATTAAAAGGATCACGTCTGAGGTGATCAAAGGTTTTCAAATTAAAAGGATCACGTCTGAGGTGATCAAATGGTTTTAAATTAAAATGATTACGTCTAAGGTGATCAAATGTGTGTCAAATTAAAAGGTCATGTCTGACTGGTACGACTGGATCACCAGAATGAACCATTCGTACGACTGGATGAAGGAGTATGAGCCAGTCGCACGACAAAACCCCAGTCGCACGACTGAAGCATGAGTATGGGCTCAGTCACACGACTGGAACATGCGTATGGGTCCAGTCGTACGATTGAACATTAAGACAGTATAAAAGAGGGGTGAGTCGGTCGCATTTCTCACCACCCCTCAAATCGTTCAAAAACCGCTCATACGTAGTCACTTTGCCCAAATTTTGTTCTAGCTTGATTACTTGCCGATTGTGATCCTAACCGGTTTCTTATTCATCTACAGGTATTGTGGGACTGAAATCGATCAAAATGACTGGTGAAATCAAACCCTAAATGACCAAAATTCCTAAAATCAAGAAATCAGTTAAACCCTAAAAATAGACCACTTAAATGGACATTAAAGTTGACTTAGAGGATATTAAGTGCTATTTAGAGTCTCTGCGAACCTAATGAGTCTAAACACGACGTCTAACATCAAGTTTTGACCAAGATTCAAGGTCGGAGTGTCGCACAGAGCCTTCTTCGAATGGACACTCCGAATGAACTTCAGTCGCACGATTAAGCCAGACGCACGATTCAATCGCACGTATGAATCATGCGCATGGGTTCAGTCGCACGATTGATTCAATCGCAGACTCAATCGCATGACTGAACTCAGTCGCATGCTCAATCGCATGACTGAACTCAGTCGCAGGCTCAATCTTACGATTGAACTCAGTCGTATGGTTCAGTCGCACGGCTGAGCCAGTTTCATCAAAACAGTTTAAGTTTTTGTTGTCTTCTGTTATGCACATCTCTAATGTATATGTTTATTGTGTTACAGAAACATGGGTGATAGATGGACCATGACCCCAAAGCACAACATATGTGCTCACTTGGATGCCACCTCTCGGAATGCTTCCGAGTTTGCCGGGATTATTGCATTTCTTAGGAGATCGAGGATCTTCAAAGCTATTTCGACACCATGCACACCTTACAGATCCATACAGCGGGCATTCTGAGAAAACGCCAGAGTTGATCGGTCCGTTGAGCCACACCGTATACAGAGCTCCATTTTTTGTCAAGAGATTGAGATCACTGAGGCTAAGGCGGGTCTTAGATCTGGGTGAGGACGGAGCCTACCTAACTAAGCTACATCCCTTGACTGTCCGCGGATGTTTCATGAGGATCAAGTACGCCGGAGACTTAAATGTCGGCGTACTGAACAAGAGCAACATGTGCCCTTAGTTCAAGTATCTGGCACATGTGATCCTGAAATGTATAGCCTCCAGGCATGGAGGATTTGACGAGCTCTTCGACCAAATCCAGAATGCATATGTTGCACTGGTACTGAACCACCAGTTCAGTTTCTCTCGCATGATCTTCTCCTATCTGATCGAGAACCTTGAGGCTAAAGGCAAGGAAGGATTTTGTATGTATCCACGCTTCTTACAGATGATCATAGATGAGAAGCTTCCTATGCTGCCAAAGGAGAGAGATGATGCAGTGGTGCTTGAGGTGATGGATGATACCACCTTAGGCAGGATGAAAGTTTACAGGGGGAAGCAGGTGAAGCCCCCTGTCAGGAGACTGTTTGGGCACTTGGCCAGGGATGATTACGTGGCGCCTGCTCCCAAGAAATGGCGTCACGATGACAGTGATTCAGATACTGAGCTCCTCATGACTGCCACATCCGACAACAGTGACGATGATGATGACCAAGATGACGGTCAAGGTGGGGGAGATACAGGTCCCAGTACTTCACGAGCCACTGATACTTCTTATATATCTTCACCACCTCCACCTACTACTTCTTCGGCTCCAGGTGGATTTGAGCAGGCTGCTATTCATCCTGATTTTCTGATAGAGGAAGAAGAGGAGACAGATGATGAGCCTGGTACGGACGGTTGGGAGCCGGTCATGGCCACTGAGAGAGGGATCAGGGCGGTTGGTGGACGCCAGGCTGAGTCTAGGGGTGACGCTACTGAGGTCACAGATCCTTCTTACACCCCTAACCAGCCTAGCAGCCAAGGGGGAGCGCCTGTGGCAAAGGGCTCCAGGAAGAAGAGGATGGCCCAACCTTACAAAAACAAAGAGCAAAAGGCCAAGATTTACGTTGATCACTTCTTCAGACACCACCACCATTGTCACCACTACCACTACTCCAGCCACCACCACTACAGCCACCACTACCACCACCGCTTCTCACACAGCCACTATCACTCCATCCACCACCACTACCACAACCATTCCACCACATTCCACTCACATTCCACCTCCCATATTCACCACATCCACCACTACCACCACCCACCAAGCCGGGACATCCACCCAAGCCCCAATGACCCATGATTCCACTCTACTCAATGTTGGGTTAGAGGAAAAACTGGCAAACCTTAATAGGTTGGTGCTAAAGCTGTTAGCTACATATCACGTGAGGGCAAATCAGATTAACCAGCTGATAGCGATCAACAACGCCCAAGAAAAAGCAGATTACACAGCTGACTGAGAGGAGTGATCAGTATGAAAAGGCTTTCGGCCGAGCTCACCATGCGCTTACTACTCAAAATGAGTTGGTGATGGCTTTGGTCAAGAGGATAGAGGAGCTTGAGAAGAAGAACAAGAAGATACTCCTAAAGCTTAAGGGATCAAAGAGCGAGCCATTGAAGATAAAGGATGGTGATGATGGTGATGATGATGATGATGATGATGATGATGATGATGATAAGGATGAAGATGATTCTGAGGAAGATGTTGATGAGGGAGAATCGAGCGATAAAGATAAAGAGGACGAGGATTACCAGGAAGGTGATGCTGCTGCATCAACCTCTCCTCGAGCTCAAGAGAGGCGGACCAAACGTAGTCAATATCAAAGAGCCTCGTCCTCCGCTCCTCCAGCTGAAGAACCCACTATTCAAGACAAAAGTAATGATTAGATGTTTTTATATTTAAAAACTTTTGTACTTGAATTATATATTACATTAATGTAATTATTGATCATTTAAGTTTGTTTATGTCTTATTGTCTCATATAATGACTTATGTGTGATATTGCAGGACCGTTTAAGGGCTTGAACACAATTACAACACAACAACACAATGAGGAGAGCAACTAAACTTTAATCAAACAGTGAACTGGATTAACCAAGGTGATACAAAGAACACAAGTAAAGTAAAGAGACAGAACAAGAGAGTTGGGTTTCAAGGAGGTAGTATATTGCTTTCTCAAGTTCTTTTACAAGTATTACAAAGCATAAAGAAAGATACAAGAACTTGAAATACTTATACTACAACCTACAGCCGGCTATACTTTGAAAGCCAACTGGATACAATTGACTAGACACTAACAAAATCAATTGTAGGATCAAAAGGCATATCTGCCTTTTGACCTTGTGACTATGACATGCCATAGCTCACATCCTTATACATTACAAAAAGGATAAAGTGCATAAAGTAGAAAGTTTCAGACTCAAGACCTCAATGTACAGTTACCAAAAGCATGGACCTTTTCACCAACTCATGTAAGTTGGTGACTTTACAGAGATGCAGCGGAAAAGGTGCTTTATGGAACAGTACATCAGATAAAGCATGTATACTAAAAGTCTTCGGAAGAAATCTGTCTTCATAGGTTGAAGCTTCGGAAGACTTTGTCTCTGAGGCTTCGGAAGACTTCATGTTTGGCTTTGGAAGATATTGGTCTTGGCTTCGGAAGATTTTACACTTAGAGTATTTTCTAATGCATTGTGTAAAACTTCCGAAGCATTCTATACTTCAGTACTTAGTGCATGTTGCAGAGACACTTTGGATGTTTTGGGTTGCATTAGACTTAAGGAATCCTTACAAACTCCCCCTAGGCTGATGCTACCAAAACAC
The DNA here is from genome assembly GCA_025215565.1 of Flaveria ramosissima. Lineage (NCBI taxonomy): Eukaryota > Viridiplantae > Streptophyta > Magnoliopsida > Asterales > Asteraceae > Flaveria > Flaveria ramosissima. Next base: position 23,229,000 of record CM046036.1, read on the forward strand.
TTAGAAGATCTTCAGATGTTGGTAGTCTTCAGTACAATCATGACCATTCCTTTCTTCATTAGAGGGCCAGGATCATCAAGACTCTCATAGTATCTTCTCATTTCAAAAAGATCATGCAGAGGTAAGTTGATTATGTCTTGCCAGGAGTAGACATTCTCAACACCTTGATCTCTGATAACATGCCATCTTTCTGGATTGGTAGAGTAAGTCCAGGACAAGATGGGTGTCTCAGTTGTTAGAGGAGCCACTTGCATAGGAGTTGATTGGGCTGCCTCATTATGCACTTCCTCAGGTTGATCTGATTCAGCCTGAGGTGTAGAGGTAGATGACTTAGGCTTCTTCTTCTTCTTTGTCTTTGGTTTAGAAGCCATTCTCTTCTTCCTCTTGGATGACTTTAACTGAGAAGACTGGTCTGCAGCACCATGTTGATCATCATTGTCTTTCTCAGTTGGGTGTTCCTCCCTCACAGGTTTAGAAGGAGAGGGAGTTTGACCCTGCCTTGGATCAGAAGATGAAGTTTGCTGAGGCTCAGCTGGAGGTTCTGGTTGAGGTGTCTCAGATTGTTCAAACTTGACCTTCACTTCAGGTGGGACTTGACTTGGAAGAGAGTGCAAGTCAATCAGTTCACCACTCTTTATCTTCTGCTTGATCACCCTTATATGCTCATCCATTGTGGATAGAGACATGGTGCCAAGTCTCCTTCCGGAGAATCCATATAACTTCAAGAAGCTCATCATTCTTTGTCTGTCAGCAGACTTCTTTACACTCTTTTGAATGATGGCTCTTGACTTTGCAGCTTCTTCCCTTAGCTTCCTTTTGGTTGTCTTTCTTTCTTTGACTAGCTCAAGCTCAAGTTGCTTTAGATACTCAAACTCAATGAAGTCATAGGACAGGGGAAGAAGTGCATCTTCCTGATAGAAGCCTGTGGCACTCAGGTAGTTGATCATCTTGATCCTATCTTCTTCTTTATCTACCTGAGGTTCTTGTGGAGCCACATCTTCCTGTGCAGGACTTTCTTGAACTGGAGAGAGAGTGGGAGCATGCTTGTAGAGTCTTTTCTGTCTCTTCTCCTCTTTGAATTGGAGAAGTAGCCTTGCATCCTCTTTCTCCTTCATCTCTCTTGATACTTCCATGTCAGCCAGTTCATTTAACTCTTCTAAGGGGAGGGAGATGATTTCATCAATATCATAGTTCCTGGTCTGTAAATAGGTAATTCTAACTACCCTTAACTCATCATCTTGAGTATTTGGTCTGGGGGCAGCCCTGATTGCAGCTTGCATAAAGCTAGATGACCCAGAAGAACTTTCTCCCCTTAGCTTCCTTTTCCTCTCTCTCTCTCTCTCTCTTCCTCCTCAATTTCCTCAGGAGTCATTATCCTTTTCCCTTTGTCACCAACAGACCTTTGTGACTCAGGGTGGATAGAGGCTTGGCCTTCATTGCTTGGTGTAGCTTTCATGCTCTGGCCAGAGAGAGGCTGAGAAACACCTTCACCAGCAGGTGTCTCAGAAGGAGTTTGGACCTCTGCAGCAGTTGTTGATGATGAGACAAGGGTCTCAGGTTCTGCCACTGGGCCTTCAGTCAAGGTTTCCCCTATGAAACTAATCTTAGGGTCCACCTCAACATCCAGTTGATCGATGACATTGCCTGATTGCCTAAGTCTCCTTCTTAGAGAGAACTCTGCAAGGATCCTATCTTGGATTCTTTGAGCCAGCCTGTCAGCTTGTCTTGAATTGCTTGGATTGACAAGTGGCATGTTGGTTAAATCCAATCTTTCATAGAAGTTCAGGCTTTGGAAATTAAACACTTCTTGTTGACCTTGAACTCTGTGAAGGATAAGGGCTCTTCTGTCAGCATCATACCTCCACCTTATGATGTAGTTGCCAGTTCCTTGTGGTGGAGATGAGACAGCCCTTGGTATACCTTCCTCAAAGAGACTCCTGATGATTGAGTCTATAGAGTCCACATTAATGTGAACTTGAGGAAGTTGCTGAGAATGCACAACAGCAAGTGAGGATGGTGAGTCCTCTATGTCCATTCTCTGTGAAGAACTCCCAGGTTTTGTGGTTGTAATAACTTTCTCCCCCTTTTTGGTAGCATCACCCACTTGCATAGGTGAGCTGGAGGATAAGTCAATCACTTCCACATGTTCTTGTGTTCCTGGTTGAGCTCTCCTTAAAGGTCTCCCAGCTAGTTTTTCCTTTAGATATGAAATCTGAAGTTGCTGATCATTGACCCTGTTATGTAAGGTAGTCACCTGAGATTCCAAGTGACTAACCTTAGAGACTAAATAGGAGCATGTTTTTGACAATTTCTGCACCTTTAGTCTCGAATTCCCCTCATCTTCATCAGAAGAATCATTGGGGGATGAGATGATTGGACCAAAGTCCTCTCTCTCACCACCAGCTTGAGGTTCTTGGCTGCTGGTTTTCCTCTGCTCACTAGCAACCTCAGTTGAGATGCCAGTGGGCTGAGTTGCCATGGTTGAGGTCTTAATGATGTAATCACTTTCAAAAGTGAGAGCCTCTTTCATATGGACATCCTGAACATGTTCAGGAGTGTCCACCTCAGTAACAGGTGACTGATGTGGGATAGACTGAGGAGAGTCAGAGGTACTCATCTCTCTTTGAGTATGGGAGGAGAAAGAGACTCATGGTACTCACTGAATCCTAAGTCTTCATCAGTATAGAAGGATAGGTTGGGAATTGGTTGGTTGAGATCTAAAGGCTGGGGATGGTAACTGTCCCCTGAAGGTTGTTCACTTGAGTGTTGAGACTCAGAGTGAAGGCTTAAGGCTGTTGGGCTTGTGAGCTCATCAGGGTGAGCATGAGGAACCTCAGCCCTGATAGGTGAAGAAATGGGAGTGGTTTGCTCCTCAGGAGAAGTGGGAGCTCTAGTGTCCACTTCCTCCTGTAAGGTTGAGTATATGGGGGCCTGCACAGACTTAATAGCCTGAGCAGGGGTTCGTTTGGATTTTCTTTGGTAGGTGAGGGTGATTTCTGGTCTTTTTAGAGGTAAGGATAAAAGAGGTGTGGGTTCAACACTAGCTTGTGTTGCTAGGTTGTCACCTTGAGCAATGAGCTCTAACATTTTGGGGACTAGGGCTGTTTCTACCCCTGAGAAGCCTACAGTTGGCTTCTTCATTATTTTAAAGATGTCGGGCTTCATCTGTCCCAATTTAAGAATATTAATTGTTTCCCTCAACTGTGAGCCCAGTTCACAGTTGAGAATGTGTTGAACATATCTAGGAAACATGTAATACTCTAAGGAGTCTAAGTTTGCAAGTAAATTAGTATAAACAAATTGTGAATACCTGAACTTGACTCCCTGAACCATTCCATAAACTATAAAGGAGAGATCCTCAGGAATCTGGTCCCATCCACCATGCTTGTTTGATAAGCTGTGGATAACCACATGGAGCAGGTATTTCCACTGGGATGAGACCTTCCCTTTCCTGAAGGTCTTTATAGAGAAATCCCCCTCATAGCCCATCTGCTCAAAGGAATGATTAAAAGCTTCCTTTGGGAAGGACAACTCACCTTCTTCATCATCCAGCTGCAAATGTTGGTTAATGATGGCCGGAGTAATGAAGATTGTCCTCCCTTGCACTGTGGCAGACAGTGCCTTCTCCCCATCCATAATGACCTCTTGGCAGGTCTTCCAGAATTCAAGCAAGTGATCCTCATAGAGAGTAGGATCAATGGTCAGGGAGGTGAAATAGTTGGATAGAGTTAAGAATTGGCAAATCTCTGAGAAACTTGCATCTTTCTCAGAGCTTAACAGAGCAACTTGATTATGTTGCCTGTGAAGTTGCATGGAGAAATCTGGGTTGTTTCTGCGGTTTAGGTTATCCATTTCAGAAGCTTAAGGGTGTAAGGGTGAAGAAAGGTAGAAAGCAAAAGCGATTTAGAGAATTAGGTTAGAGGAATAGTGGAATTGAGGAAGATAGTGGGATAGAGGGGGAACCGTTGGGTATTTATGTGAAAAGGGATTTGAACCAAAGTTAATGAAAGAGGATAAACTTTGAAATCCGGAGGTCGGTCACACCTCTGAAAAAGGTAGTTTACTTTTGCTCAAAAAGTAGTTTTCTTGGAATTCGAAAAGCTTCCGAAGGTAATTTGTCTTCGGAAGTTTTAATGAAAAAGCTTCCGAAGCTAATATGGCTTCGGAAGATTTTCCTGAGAGTCTTGAAAATTTTAAGCTTCGGAAGAGAAATAAACCCTTGAATGCTTTGTATAAAGAACAACAAAGCTTCTGAGAGTTAATTTTGCTTCGGAAGGAAAAAGTCCTTAAAAACAAATAAGTGTCTGAGATAGGCATTTAAGCTTCGGAAGATGGGTTTAGACTTCTTCCGAAGGTAAAATCTCTTAGACAGTTATTTATTTTGAAGACATAATTTTCTTCCGAAGATAAAATTTTATCTTTCGAAGTATCAGAAAATTTTCAAGAATCTAAGGAAAGTCTTCAAAAAGAATTTTACATCCAAAAAAAACATGAGCTTATGAAAGTGATAAACTAGACAACTTAGGACACACATATTTTAAGAAGAAATAATAGAATTAGTTTTAAGAAAAAGTCTACTCAAAGTTAATCATCTCAATAGCTGATATCAGATCAGCATATTGTTCATCTGTATGAACTTTGACTAGTTTAATTAATCCCTTTTCATAGTTATCTCTTATTAAATGATACCTGATGTTGATGTGTTTGGTCCTTGAGTGCTGCACAGGGTTCTCAGTGATAGAGATAGCACTATTGTTGTCTATGTGGATAGGAGTCTCTTTGAAGTTAAATCCATAGTCCAGCATCTGATTTTGAATCCAAAGCACTTGAGCACAGCAGCTTGCAGCAGCGATGTATTCAGCCTCAGCAGTTGATGCAGACACACAGGATTGTTTCTTGCATTGCCATGAGACAACCCTTCCACCAAGGAATTGACATCCCCCAGATGTAGACTTTGCAGTCATGTTGCAACCACCATAATCACTATCTGTATAGGCATACAGATTAAATTAGGATTCTTTGGATACCATAGACCAAGTGTTGAAGCACCTTTGAGGTATCTTAAAATCCTTTTCACAGTGATTAAGTGAGACATCTTAGGGTTGGCTTGATATCTTGCACAAATACATGTAGCAAACATGATATCAGGCCTGCTAGCTGTAAGATACATAAGAGACCCAATCATAGCCCTGTATAAGTGTTCATCTACACACTCCCCCTCAAGATCAGGACCAAGGGAGTGATTTCTGGCTATGGGTGTCTTAGCAATCTTACAATCAGTCATGTTGAACCTCTTGAGTATGTCTTGAACATACTTTGACTGACTTATGAAGATGCCATCTTCAACCTGCTTCACTTGAATTCCGAGAAAGAAATTGAGTTCTCCCATTGAGCTCATTTCAAATCTGTCTTTCATCAGCTTCTCAAAGTCTTTGCAGAGCTTTGGATTAGTTGAACCAAAGATGATGTCATCTACATATACTTGAACCAGCAATAAGTCATTTCCCTGTCCTTTGATGAAGAGAGTTCCATCTATAGTACCTCTCCTGTATCCATGTTTACAAAGGTACTCTGATAGTGTCTCATACCACTTCCTGGGTGCCTGATGCAGCCCATAAAGAGCTTTGTCAAGCTTGCAGACATAATCAGGATGATCAGGGTCTACAAAACCAGGTGGCTGTTTGACATAAACCTCTTCATCAATCACTCCATATAAGAAAGCACACTTTACATCAAGTTGAAAGACCTTGAAGTTCTTGGATGCAGCAAATGCCAGGAATATCCTAACAGCTTCTAGTCTTGCTACAGGAGCAAAGACATCAGTGTAGTCAATCCCTTCTTCTTGTGTGTATCCTTGAACAACTAGTCTTGCCTTGTTCTTGATGATGATTCCTCTATCATCCTTCTTATTCCTAAAAACCCATTTGGTTCCAATGATAGTCTTCCCATGAGGAAGAGGACAAAGGTTCCAAACTTTCTGCCTTTTGAATTGAAGCAGCTCTTGTTGCATAGCTTCAACCCAACTTCCATCCTTTAGAGCTTCATCAACTTTCTTTGGCTCTATCTGAGATAAGAAACAAGAGTGAAGACAAACATTTGCTTCATGGGTTTGTCCTCTTGTTCTTACCCCTGTGACAACATCTCCAATGATGTTTGTGGTGGGGTGAGACTTGTGGATCCTTAGCTGAGGGATCACAGCAAGTTGCTGAGAAAGATCCAAATTTGAGAAATTTAGATCTGGCCTGAAAGATTCACCCTCCACATTATCACACTTATCAAGATTAACTTGATCCAATGAGTGTGTGACATCATTGATGTTGTCATCTATGGTGTGGTTATTAGCATCAAGGAATTCCTGATCACTATCACCATCACCATTGTTGTCTTCTACAATTGAGGTGTCTTTATCTGGTTGAGGAGTCTCTGAGCTGGAATTTGAAGGCATGCCAGATGTATCAGCTGAATTTGTCATTGTTGTGCTGATAGAAACCTCATTTGCTGAAGTAGTTCCAACTGGAGCTGAAGATGTATGAGTTGAGGGTCTTCCTAGCTCAAATCTTGGATCAGGATCACCTGTATTTAAATTTTCTGCAGATCCTGAAACATGCTCACAAGATTTGTTAAAACAGTTGGTAACTAAATCAAGATCAAACAGCCAATCAGGACCAGAACCAGCCACACAGGGTGTGTGTTCATTGAAAGTCACATTGGCTGACTCCTCAACAATTCTAGTTCTGAGATTGTATACTCTATAAGCCTTAGCTTGGGAAGAGTATCCAATGAAATGTCCATCATCTGATTTCTCAGCAAACTTGGCAATTTGATCTTTGGTATTCAAGATGGTGCAGGGACATCCAAATGACCTGAGAAAACCAATGAAAGGTTTCCTCTTGTGCCAAAGTTCATAAGGAGTCTTACCATGTGTCTTAACTACTAAACTCTGTTTTGCACATAGCAAGCAGTATTAACTGCCTCTGCCCAGAAGGTGATAGGCAGTTTAGAGTCAGACAACATAGTTCTTGCAGCTTCAATAAGTGTCCTGTTTCTCCTCTCAGCAACTCCGTTTTGCTGAGGAGTCCTGGGAGCACTATATTGTCTTGTAATACCTTTTTCATCACAAAATGTATCAAGGATTTGGTTCTTGAATTCAGTTCCTTGATCACATCTTATGGTTTTGACCTTGTGATCACATTGATTCTCAACTTTTAAGATGAAATTCTTCAGAATCTCAGGGGTTTCATCCTTAGTTCTAAGGAAGAAGACCCAAGTGAATCTTGTAAAATCATCTGTGATCACCAAACAGTAAGAGGTCCTTCCTAGACTCATTACACTGGTGGGGCCAAAGAGATCCATATGTAACAAGTGTAGGGGAGTAGTGATGGAGTTCTTTTCCTTAGGCTTGTGAGATACCTTGTGTTGCTTCCCTTTCAGGCATGCAACACAATGATCATCACTTGTAAACTCTTTCTTTGGCATTCCAGTTACCAGATCATGTTTAATTAATTTATTCATGTTCTTAAAGTTTACATGGCACATTCTTTTATGCCATAGGAAAGACTCATCACTATTTGCTTTAGATAGAAAGCATGAAACTTCTCCAGAGGGAGATGTTTCTTGCAAATCCATCTTGTACATGTTCCCTTTCCTGGGGGCTCTGAGCAGGATATGCTCATGAGGAATGACCACTCCAGGCTTGAGAACAATGCACTCATGCTCAGTAAAGAGCATGTTATGACTCTGATCACAAAATTGGGATACACTCAGAAGATTGTACCCAAGCTCCTTAACAAAGTTTACCTTTTCAATGCTGAGCTTACCATTTGTGACCTTGCCCCTTCCAGAAATGTAACCACCTTCATCTCCTCCAAAAGCAACTGGTCCTCCATCAATTCTCTCAAAATTATGGAGTAGAGACCTATTGCCTGTCATGTGCCTGGAACAGCCACTGTCAATTATCCAGACATTCCTGTTTGTCTTGAGCTGTTCCTGCACAAAGAAGATGATTAGTTACATTTGGAAACCCAAGCCTTACTTGTCTTGGGCTCACTAAGTGTAATAGAAGGTAATACAACAGTGATAGATCCTATGGTTGTACTAGGGGAATCTTCAGCTGTTGTTGATGGAGAAACTTCAGTCATTTGGTCTTTCTTAGACTTCCACACCACCTTTGGAGCCTTGGACTTGACCTTCAAAACCTTAGAAGCTTTTGGTACTTCACAAGTTTTGATGACTGAACCTTCGGAAGATTCTACAGTCACTGCAGCAGACTTCAGTGCTTCGGAAGAACTCCTTTCTTCCGAGACCAATTTTACTTCCGAAGGTAATTTTCCATTTACCTTCTTCTTTGATTTGGAGCTTCCGAAGGAAACAAACTTTCCTTCCGAAGCTTGAGACTTCTTGAGACTCTTTGAAGTCTTTGTATTGGTCATGTGGATAGTACTTTTAGGATTGTATGGGCAATCCTTAGCAATGTGAGAAGTACTTTCACACATGACACATAACATTTTCTTCTTCAAAGGAGTCTCCTTTTGAGAACAAGACTGGCTTTGGTCACATCCCTTCTCCACCTTCATCTTGGAAGATGCTGAGACAGTTCTTTTGGGCTGTGAACTGTTCTTGGAGTTTGATGGTCCAGGCTGTGCAGCAGTGGTACACAGCAACTCAGTCTTCTTCTTTGCACTGAGATGATTTGAACAAGAACCAGGACTCTTAGCTGAGAAGTCTTGGTTGATGTCTTCAGTCCTTACTACTTTGAAACCTGCAGAGATAAAAACTTGTTTCTGCTTAGCATTAAAAGTAGCCTTGATCTCTTGAGCCTTCTTTGCTTTTCTCTTGCTCTTTCTGATCAAGTTCTTTCTCTTGGACTTGGTCATCACATTAGATTTCTTCTCCTCAGAAGGATAGTGGCCCTTGGAAGAAACCTCTTCTTCACTCTTCTCAGAGGGATTCTTCACTATCACTTCTTCATCATCCTCACTTATAGGATCTATGAGAGGAAGCTCATCTTCACAAGTTCCACACCTAGGAGATCTTACAGACAAGATTGTGTGTGGAGGAGCTATCTCATTTGATCCCAGTCCCTGTCTATTTTGATAGCACACTTTGTTGTGCAGGGATGAGGATATCATGTTCTTGAAGGTCTCTTCTTCAAGAACACTCTTCTCTGCCTTGGCTTTGCTGATCACAAGCTCAGCCTGGCACTCAGTCAACTTAGTTATGAGATCCTGATCTGAGTTCTAAAATCTGTATGTTCATGTTTTAGTACTGAAATGGTTTTCTCCAAGTCCTCTATCTTTAACTTGTAATCATTTTCAGACTTTCTAAAATCAGATTTTAATATGTTTAATGACTCAAGATCAGATCTCATCTCTAAGTTGTAGGACCTGTATCTATTTAATTTAGCAATGCATTCAGGAGTACAGAGATATTCCAATACCTTGGCTTCATCATGGTCAGCCATCAGTGCTTGGTTTGGAGAAGCATCTTCCACCTGAAAGCTCCAGTCAAAGCCTCCCTCTTCAACAGCAATAGCAGCATGTTGCTTTGGCTTCTCATTCTGAGGGGCTTTGTCAGTGTAGTTTGGTCTGGGTTGTGTTTGGCCCCTATTTGTTTTAGGTGCCTTACACTCCCTAGCAAAGTGGCCCATAAGGTTACAGTTGTAACACTTAACTTTGCTTTTATCCAGCCCAAACTTTCCACTGGTAGCATTGCTTGGAAATCTTCTTCCTGTTCTCTAGTAGAACTTCTTGGCTCTGTGAGTGAGGAGAGCCATCTGCTGAACTATCTCCATGTATTCCAAGTCATCTGGATGGATACAGTCCAGGTCTTCAAGAGTAAAGAGAGAGTTCCCACAGCTTTCATCAGTAGACACAAAGGCTTGAGAAGAACTTGTCTCTTGGAATGGGCTTCCTTGAGTAAAGTTCTCCCTTGGTGTCTCCGGGAAGGTGACGAAATGACCCTTTTGTGAGTTGTCAGGGTAGCATATGAGATGATGTTGAGGTTCTATGCTGTCCCTTTCAACCACATGAAGGGCTGAACCCATTTGATTGTTGGAGTTGCCAGATGAACCTTGCATGTTCATCTCCATCTGGTATCCACTGAGAATCCCATACAACTCTGTCAGAGTAAGAGTTTTAAGGTTCTCAGTCCTCTTGATCACCACACAGTAGTGTGTCTATTGCCTAGGAAGTGAGGACATGAACTTCCTTACAATGTCCCTGTTCTCAAGAGGAACTCCTCCATCCACTAGGGCATCCACAATCTCAACATACCTAAAGTATTGTTGAGTCATGGTTTCACCTGCTTTGAAGGTGAAGTTTTCAAACTGCTGCTTTAAAAGATCCTTCTTGTTCTCCTTGGCTTCAGAGGAGCCTTCATACATCAGCTTCAGTGCATCCCACAGCTGTTTAGCTGTTTTGCACTTCTTAAAGCCTCTGTATACAGAGTTTGGGAGAGCAGTAGAAGAGCAGTCATGGCCTTCCTATCAATCTCTACTCTTTTTCTATCTTCATCTGAGTAGTTGGCCACATCTTTTGGAATCATACCAGCACCAGTAGCAGAGGGGGTGCTGGGTATGAAAGGTCCATTCTCAACAGATTCCCACATTCTTGAATCAAGAGACCTGATGAAACCTTCCATTCTCATACACCAGGTGTCAAAATCATCAAGAGTGATCAGTGGGGATTTGTTCATGGTTCCAGTCTCCATATCAGTCTTTGAGATGGATGCCATTTGAAGAGTTTAGTTTTTATGTGTGTGAGGGATCTTAAGATGGTGAGATCTTATATCAAGAGCCCGGAAAGCTCTGATACCAATTGCAGGACCGTTTAAGGGCTTGAACACAATTACAACACAACACAATGAGGAGAGGAACTAAACTTTAATCAAACAGTGAACTGGATTAACCAAGGTGATACAAAGAACACAAGTAAAGTAAAGAGACAGAACAAGAGAGTTGGGTTTCAAGGAGGCAGTATATTGCTTTCTCAAGTTCTTTTACAAGTGTTACAAAGCATAAAGAAAGATACAAGAACTTGAAATACTTATACTACAACCTACAGCCGGCTATACTTTGAAAGCCAGCTGGATACAATTGACTAGACACTAACAAAATCAATTGTAGGATCAAAAGGCATATCTGCCTTTTGACCTTGTGACTATGACATGCCATAGCTCATATCTTATACATTACAAAAAGGATAAAGTACATAAAGTAGAAAGTTTCAGACTCAAGACCTCAATGTACAGTTACCAAAAGCATGGACCTTTTTACCAACTCATGTAAGTTGGTGACTTTACAGAGATGCAGCGGAAAAGGTTCTTTATGGAACAGTACATCAGATAAAGCATGTATACTAAAAGTCTTCGGAAGAAATCTGTCTTCATAGGTTGAAGCTTCGGAAGACTTTGTCTCTGAGGCTTCGGAAGACTTCATGTTTGGCTTCGGAAGATATTGGTCTTGGCTTCGGAAGATTTTACACTTAGAGTATTTTCTAATGCATTGTGTAAAACTTCCGAAGCATTCTATACTTCAGTACTTAGTGCATGTTGCAGAGACACTTTGGATGTTTTGGGTTGCATCAGACTTTAGGAATCCTTACAGATATGCTTAATGTCTAATTAAACAGATGAAGCTCAACAGACAGATGAATTTGATGTCCAACCCCTTCAGCAGGTCAAGACACAATTAACCATGATTCTTGACTTGCAAGGGATAGTTAGAAGGTCTGCGAACTACACTCCAGAGGAGGGAGAGATCATACACGACCTAACGGATGAATAGCTGGCTGAAATATTCAGGCTGAATCCAGATGAATTGGTCAAAGATGCTCCTACAGTTGATGTGGCAAGTGACGATGAGCTTAATGATGTCAACGAAATCGAGTTAGTGGACGTCACTGCTGATCATTATCCTCAGTACACTGATCTGGACGGACATGTTATCCCTAATTTGGGTGAAACCTTCGACAGTGGTACTTTTGAGAAGCTGGATGAAGTTGAAAAAGAAAAGGAGAAAGAAGAAAGCCCTGCCCAAGCTACAGACGAAAACGTTGATATCAAGAAAGCTGAATGGGCAGCTTGTTTTGCTGAGATGAAAGCTCAGCGCACGCCCCAAAAGCAGAATGCCTACACAAAGCTTTATAGAGTCAAATGTCATCAGAAAGTGTCTGGCAAGATCATAGTGTGGGCGTATTTTGAAGATTTGGACGTGTATGCTATTAAGAGAGAGAAGGGGATTGAGTACTTCAGATATCCTTAGGATCTGAAGACTCTTCCTGGATTTGAGCTCAACCGACTAGCATGCTTAGATCTACTATATGCTAATCCAAGAAAGATGTCAAGTTGGTTTGAGGCAGCATTAAAGAAGGAATACCACACCAGATGGGTAAACTTCAGACCTCAACAACCGAAGAGGTATATTCATAGGTCTAAAGTGGATCCTATATCTGGAAAGCCTAAGGTCGTGCTGGAAGTGGGGTCCTCCACGCACAATGTCTAAGATTCCCTTGCTGGAAATGCCTCAGGACTTCACTTCACACTTCAAATGGTGGTATTATGATTAGAGGACGGGTGAAGCGGTCATAGTGCTGAATAGAGAAGGAAAGATAGAGACTACCCGGGTATTTGACTCTATGTGGCTAACAAACTTGTCGGCTGAAGATTTTACACATTATACAAGTGTCCACTATTCTATGACACGCAGGACATTGTACAAGCTCTCCAGTTTCAACACGTGATAAGACTCTGCTTTGCATTTGAAATACATGCAGGAGTTACCAAAGAGGAGAAGTACAATAAGTTCCAAGATCATGTGAAGAGTGTTAGACAATAGAGGAGACTAAGACCAAGGGGGAGTTTGTAGATACATGTTGTTCCTAGTATATGAGCTTAAATGTAAAAGTCTTTCATGTCTTACACATATGTAATAAAATGGTTCAATGAAATATAATATGTGATTGATGTTTAATCATGTTTATTTATTTCATATTGTGTTGAAGTATAATGTATATGTATGACCATATTATATAGGTTTGAGGGTGTTGGACATGATTCTTAGTCAATGATGATTAAGTAATGTGTTCAACCTAGTCGGATGAGTCTTCATGCGAATGGACCATACCCATGAATACATCATGCTTATGGACTAGTCGCACGACTGAACCACAAAACTGGATCAATCATACGAATGAGACATAAGATTGACTCAGTCGCACGACTGAACCTTCAGTCGTGCGTATGACTCAATGCATGATTCAGTCGCACGATTGAACCATGCTAATGGTTCAGTCGTACGATTGGAAACCCCTAACCTATAAATACCACTTAATTCATGGAAAAACATAACAATTGAAAACACTTGATATTCTTACGAACCCTAGGCGTCCAGAACGTCCAAGGAAGCCTGTCCAAGTTCATAGATCAATCCTGATCGATCTCTATTCGTTCATAATGTTTAGTTTCAATCATATATCGATCGGGTAATTGTTCTCACTGATTAGATCGCCAATCAAATAGGATTCCGCACTATTTGATTCAGTATAAACGCATAATCAGTTAGTACTCCGTACGTACACGGTCCTAACAGCATTAACCATTACTCATGGTCTAATAAAAGGGTATCTATGGAGGACACGTGGCAATACCACATTCGTTCTCACAAAATTTTTCCGCTTCTTTCTCCTATTGAATAATTACCTTAAATACAAATAATATTATTTAAGTCTTTTTTAAAGTAAAAATATTTTTTTAATAAATTAAGAAAGATATATTTTTATTAATGTTATTTCTAAAGAAATAAATTTTTACAAAATAAATATTTTTATAAAACATCAAACTTATGTAAAAATATGAAATATTTTAAATTTAGTGTTTTTAAAAAGTAATTTTTTATAAACCAAAAATAATTAAAAGTGAGAGTTATAATAAGAAAATTTTTAAAAGTGACAATTTTTTAACAAAATGTTTGTTTTTTTAAAAAAAATCAAAATATTGATATCGTTGTTTTATTACTTATAGTTTTTACTCTTACGTAATTTAAATCATATCTTATGTTAGGATATCTTTCTATTCTAATAAAAGATTATCTATGGAGGACACGTGGCAACACCACATTTATTCTCACAAAAAAATTTTCTCTTCTCTCTTCTATTGAATAATTAACTTAATTACAAATATATTAGTTAAGTCTTTTTTAGATTAAAAATGGTTTTCTAATAAATTAAGAAAGATATATTTTTATTAATGTTATTTCTAACTAAATATTTTTTTATAAAATAAGTAAAATTATATTATATTTAATATGTTATTTATTTAATTTATGTAATACACGGGTTTACTAAAACTAGTACAAATGATTTGCAAAACGATTTATAAAACAGTTGATATTGTTTCATTACTCAACTAAACTAGGAGAGCTTCCAAAGTCCTTTATTTCCCGGGCACGTGAGAAACTAGATTTGTACGCAAATCAAGCTTAATAAATCTAATAGTAAATTACACGGATAGTCCCTAGGGTATGCACATATTGCAACTTTACTCCCTACTTTCAATAAATTACATATACAGGCCTAAACTATGCATGGTATGCATACTGACAGTCCCCGATGCTACTGAGGTTAAGTTTCTCGGTTAAGTCAATGTAAAGTTACCAATATGTCCCTAAATTTAGAATATAATAATATTCAAATAAAACCGAACTCAGCCCAACCAAAACCCACCACACCTAACCCCCCATCTCTCCATCTTCTTATTCCATCTTCTTCCATATTCATGTTCTTCCTCCATCTTCATCTTCATCATCATCATCACTACATGAGAAATCAAATATCACTACTAGTTAAAGTCTCTCTCTCTCCCCTCCCTCACTCCCTCTATCTCTTCAGATCTAACGAACTAGGTTGTCATCGTGTTCAATGGTAGCCACAGATGTTTGTCTGTTTGATGGTGGTGAGTCGAGGGAGTAGGTAGCAACAATGGTGGTAGGTCATATAGAGCAGGTAGTGACGGTGGTGGTGGGTGGAAGGTGGTGTAGCAAAAGTGGTGGCGGGTTAAGGTTGTTACGGTGACGGTGAAGGTGATGGTGGGTTGAGGGTGTTGCAGTGGGTGACGGTGGGCTGAGGGTGTTACGGCGATGATGGAGGTGGGTTGTGGTATTCGAGTTTTCTCCACATCTAATTGTATATTTTAGCTATAGACGTATATTAAACATTCTACAAGCTATTCATTTTGATAATATCAACATTCTTTAGTGTTTGATTAGCTTTATTTTCTATCTCTAATATTTATTAGATACTTTAATTGACTTTACAATGAGTTTGAATTAGATCATTGATTGGTAGTAGTCCGCTAGTAAAAGACGAAACGCTTTTAGAGTAAACTTAGGTTCAAGGTTGATAATTATATTGGGTTGATATGTTGAATTGTTTAATCCAATAAAACTAGTATTTTTTCATGTAAAAGACATCAACCATAACACGTACACACTTAAATTTGTGTTACATGAACAAGATCTATGTAACATGTTTATCCATATGTGTAAAATCAAATTGTAAGTATGTTAATCAGATTAGTGGATATTTAAAAATGAGTTAAACGGGGGATTGCTTCATCCTAACATTATAGAAAGGAGTTTACAATATACTTTTATTAACAACCAAAAGATACTCTAAGTCTGGTCATCCGTGTAAAACCATTAAAGAAGGACCATTGTTAGGACCTGGTATTTGAACGAAATACCTAGTGATTAGCGTGTAAACCAACTCAAATAGTGCGGAATCCTATTTGATTGGTGATCCAATCAGTGAGAACACACGAAGAATCAATCAAGAATTGAATCCAACGTTAGAAGTCGATTAGGAATCGATCTAATGTGTTCTGTGAACTTGGAGAACGATTTGGGAGGTCTCTGGACGGCTAGGGTACGTCTGGAATCGTAATGGTATGAATCCTTACGTTTTTCCACGAATTGGGTCTATTTATAGGTTAGTATTGTTCAATCGTGCGACTGGGCCATAAGTATGGTTCAGTCGTGCGATTGAACCATGCGGTTGATTCATCCGCACGACTGAGTGTTCAGTCGTGCGACTGAGCCAATCTTATGTGTCAATCATACGACTGAGCCAGTCTCCTGGTTCATTCGTGCGATTGAGTTAATCGTATGAAGTTATTCATGCGTATGATCCATTCGCATGGGCCATTCGCATGAGAACTTCATTAAGTTAAGTTTGAATGTTTTAATTAATATCACATTATGTGTAACCATTCAAACAATCATAAACCCAATCAATTCAATCACGACTCATTAATGAAATATTAAACATTACAAATAACAAACAATCCATGTCATTTCATTAATCAATATATATTACATCATAATCAGACAGACAAGATCTATTACATTACAAATCATGATCTAGGGACATACATGCATCAACAAACTCCCCCTTGGACCTAGATCTATCTAATCTCTTGTCTTCTGCATTACCTCCTTGTACTTCTTGTACTTCTCCTCTTTGGTGACTCCCGCGTGAATCTCAAACGCGAAGCAGAGTCGTATAACATTTTGGAACTGGAGGGCTTGTACAATATCTTGCGTGTCATAGAACAGTGGCCACTTGTATAATGTATAGACATCATTAGCCGACAAGTTAGTAAGCCACATCGGGTCGAATACCCTGATTGTATCCATTTGTCCTTCTCTGCTTAGGACTATGACCGCTTCAGCTGTTCTCCAATCATAGTACCACCATTTGAAGTATGGAGTGAAGTCCTGTGGCATTTCCCTGAGTGGGATTCTCGACATTGTGCGCGGAGGACTCCACTTCAACACAATCTTGGGCTTGCCAGTAATGGCATCAACCTCAGACCTTCTTATGTACCTAGTAGGCTGTTGGGGTCTGAAGTTAACGCATCTGGTGTGGTACTCTTTTTTAAGGGCAGCCTCGAACCAGCCTGACATCTTCCTCGGGTCAGCATACAGAAGCTTTAGCTTAGCCAGCTGGTTGAGCTCAAAACCTGCTAGAGTCTTCAGATCATGTGGAAATCTGAAGTACTTTATGCCCTGTTCTCTCTTAACTGCATATGCATTAAGATCATCAAAATAAGCCCATGCTATAATCCTGCTTGACACCTTGTGGTGTTTCTTGACTCTGTAGAGCTTGGTGTAGGCATCTTTCTTTGGTGCAGCACGTTGGGCTCTCACTTCTTCAAAACACGCAGCCCACTCAGCCTTTCGAATGTCAACATCATCATTTGAGGCTTGGGCTGTTCCTTCTGCCTTTTCAGTTTCTTGCTCCATCTTGTTCAGTACCTCAAAAGTATCACTGACGAGGGACTCACCCAGATTGGGGACCACATTACCCTCGTTGTCAGCATACTGAGGATACTCCTCTGCAGTGATATCTTCGACCTCGACTTCATCAACATCATTTAGCTCTTCATCACTAGTCGAATCAACTGTTAGAGCATCTTTGACTATTTCATCCGGATTGAGTCTGAACATCTCTGCGAGTTGCTCGTTAGATAGGTCATGAATTATTTCCCCTTCTTCAGGGGTATAACTCACAGACCTTCTTACAATCCCTTGCAGATCAAGAATCATGGTTAGTTGAGTCTTGACCTGTTGAAGGGGAGCAATATCAAACTCATCTCTTTGAAAATTTGGATCTGTTTGAGTTAAACATTCAACACATAAATTATTAGTAAGTAATCAAACAGAAGTACATTAACTTAATATATAAACATTCAAAACATTGTTTTCAGTACATGATTCAAAAACAAAAATAAATAAATACATAAAACATCTAGTCTGTACTTTTATCTTGAATCATGGTCTCATTGCTCAGAGGAGTAGAGGTGGTAGCTGACTGGTCTTGTCGATTCTTTGATCTTCTTTCTTGACCTGAAGCAGAGGCCGATGCAGCCGCATCCCCTCCTTCTGCTTCGTCATCATCATCCTTTCCCTCTGTCCTTTCTTCATCTGTTTCCTCCTCATCCTCAGTATCCTCCTCATCCTCATCATCGTCTTCATCCTCGTCATCACCATCTCCATCCTCTCCATCCCCTTCCTTTATCTTTAAAGGCTCATCCTTTGATCCCTTTAACCGCAGCATGATGGTCTTGTTGGTAGTCTCCAACTCCTCTATACGTTTGGCTGATTGGACATGCTGCTCCTGGAGTTGGGACATCTCTACTCTCTGTGCATCCATCAGCTGGGTCTGCTGCTCTATAACACGAGCCTGCTCTGCCATCTGTTGAGACTGGGCAGCAGTCAGGTCGGTAAGCTGACGTATCTGTGCAGCTTTCTCCTTGTCGGCAGCTAGTAAGCGCATCACCATACGGTTTAGCGGCGACAGCTGTTCCTCTACCCCGATTGGAGGTAGAGGTGATCCATACATGTGTGAGGACTGGGCTGACGGTCCTTCATGATGTCAGGTGGAGGTGGTGGTGGCTGTGGTGAATATGGGTCGGTAAAATGGTGGAGGTGATGTGGGTGTAAATGGTATGGTGGTGGATGGGAAATGTACAGTGGTGGTAGGTAAGGTGGTGGCTGTCGTAGCAGTGGTGGATGTGGTGGATGTGGTGGCTGTGGTAGCTGTGGTGGTGGATGGTATATCAGTGGAGGTGGTAGTGGTGGCTGTGGTGGTGGATGTAGAGGCTACAGTAGTGACGAAGGTCAGTCGACGCTTCTTCTTCTTCAGTCCATGGGGCTGAGCCATCCTCTTCCTCCTAGTCCCTGTGGAAGTGGATGCTCCCCCTACAGCTCTGCCTGCTGAACTCGGAGCATAACTCGGGTCAGTCTCTGTCTCTCTGGAGTCTCTAGGGTGTTCACCAACCACCCGTAGCCCGTGTTCTGTGGGAACAACCTTGCTTCCCATAGTTCTCGTGAGGGGCTCCTCATCAGACTCCTCCTCCTCCTCAGCACCAACAACAAACTCCTGATGAAATCCGGCCGTCTCGGCAACATCTCCGGCAGGGGCAGACACCGGGGGAATAACCTCAGACTCAGTGCCTCTCGGTGGAGCAGGCATATCATCCCCGGCGTCTCCACTATCATCATCATCCGAATCATGAGCTGGTAGAGCAATCTGCTCCACATCGGAATCACTATCATCGTGGCGCCACTTTCTCTTGGCTGGCACCACGTAGTCAGCACGGGCCAGATGCCCAAACAACCTCCTGACAGGGGGTTTCACCTGCTGCCCCCTGTACACCTTCATCCTCCCCAATGTAGTGTCATCCATGACCTCGAGCACTACTGCATCCTCCTTCTCCTTTGGCAGGGAGGGAAGCTTCTGATCTATAATCATCTGCATAAACCTCGGATACATGCAGAAGCCTTCCTTCCCTTTCCCCTCAATGTTCTCCACCAGGTAGGTGAAGATCATTTTGGAGAAGCTGAACGGGTGGTTCAGCACCAACGCAGCATATGCGTTCTGGATCTGATCCGACAGCTCATCAAATCCTCCCTTCCTCGACGCTATGCACTCCATGTCAAAGCGACTGAGAATATCTCCTACATACTTGGTCTGATGTAGAAAGATCCCATTTGGTGTCTGATCCACCTGTAACCCGAGAAAGAACTTCATCTCCCCCATAGCACTCATCTCAAACTCTTTCTTCATCACTGCTTCAAACTCTTTGCATAACTCTTCGTTCTTTGAACCGAAGATTATGTCATCAACATAGATCTGTACAAGCAGTAGGTCGCCATCCTTTTCTTTAATAAACAGCGTGCAGTCAATGACTCCCCTGCGAAATCCGTGTTTCACAAGATGAGTCGAGAGTTTCTCATACTAAGCTCGAGGAGCTTGATGAAGCCCGTATAAAGCCTTGTCGAGCTTGTAAACTCTATCCCGATGATAAGGATCTTCAAATCCCTCGGGTTGACTGACATAGACTGTTTCTCTGATTTCCCCATGAAGGAATGCACTCTTCACATCTAATTGGTAGACTTTAATCTTCATGTACGATGCATAGGCAAGGAAGATACGAATTGCTTCCATCCTTGCCACGGGTGCAAACACCTCATTGTAGTCAATCCCCTCGACTTAGCGAAACCTTGAACCACCAATCGAGCTTTGTTCCTGATAATGACCCCTTGGTCATCCTTCTTGCATTTTAGTACCCATTTGGTGCCAATGACTTTAGCACCTTTAGGTCTATCAACCAGAGTCCATACACCTAACTTCTTGAACTGCAGAAGTTCTTCTTGCATGGCACTCACCCACGCCTCATCATTTAGTGCATCACTGACATATTTTGGCTCAAACTGCGAGACAAAACACCGATAAGCACCATCATGAATGTAACCTTTCTCCATAACCGAGGCGTAATCAGCTGAGTATAGCTGATTTCGGGTTTGTACATCTGATCTGACATCCCCAATAACATTTTCAAGGGGATGATAGACGTTTAGTCGTGATCCTGGAGTAGTAGGAACAGCTACCTTAGAGCCAAGATTATGAACATTTGGTTCTGCATCTGAGGTAGTTGGAGTTTGAGGTTCCGAAGTCGAAGGTGCATCACTGGTAGATGCTTGTGGACTTTCAGGAACTGGAACCTGTTCCTCCTGACTGTTCTGGTCATCTGCTTCAGCTTCATCTTCAGAGGAAGAGTCACTTTCATCGACTACTCCCCCTGACTGAGTAGATGATTCTCCCTGTGTGCTAGCTGGTGTATTCAGGATATCATACATCATCCTAGTAGCTAACTCATCATCAGAGGGAGAGAGAGGGATGTTGAAGGACTTGAAGAATCCATCATAATCGAAGAAGTATGCGGGTCCTTTGCCTGTAGGTGGTGTGGTATATCTCTGAACGTCAACATTACACCACACTTCTACAAGACCCGTTGAGTTGTTGTAAACTCGCTTGTTCGGTATGTTGTATCCTAGAAAGATTCCTTCATCCGCCTTCTCGCTGAATTTGCCTTATTGTGTCTTCTTCAGAAGTGTGCACGGTGCGCCAAAAGGTTCAAGATACTCCAAATTCGGTTTGCGTCTTTGTAGTAGCTCGTAACATGTCTTTCCGTGGCGCTTGACTATTAGGACTCGATTCAGTGTATAACATGCATTCTGTGACATCCGCTTAATTTTAAATTATAAACCCAAAACCCGAGCTTATTTTAAGTTTTTATTATTAAGTTATGTAATAACTTTAATGGATAAAAAACATCAATAATATAAACAACTTGTAATAACTTAGGGATTTATAAATAATTCTTTTCATAAAGGTATAGAGTTTATTAATCATTTACGATAAATAACTAGATGGAAAGTTTTATTAAAAAATTTATTAAGTTATAAAATGAATTCAAATAAACTTATACAACTCATTAAGTAATTATGGATTTTAATTATTAAGTAAAACTAAATAATCAAGTCATAAGGTTTAAAAGCTTATAAAAGTTTTAAAGATTAATAACTAATTAATTTGTTTTATTATTCAAATTAGTTTTATAAGTCTAGGGTTCATTTTGTAATTTCTAAAATTTAATCTAAAACCTTTTACATAAAATAACAAAATAGAAAACTTCAGGGGCCAAAAGTGAAAAGGTTTCTAAAACCTTTGAACCCCACCCGTCGACCCCCGTCTTTCCGGTCGCCGGCCGGCAATGTCCGGCGCGGCGCCGGCGAGGCCAAAATCGGCCGTTTGCCCTCCAATTTCAAGCCCGAATGATGCAATCACTTCGGGGAAACGATTTGAACTTGAATACATACTTTAATTGGGTGTTAAACACTGTTATAATGACATTTGAACGTGAAACCGAACCCACAATCAAATCCCACTCGTTTCAACTCCCAAATTATGATGGTAATCCAATTAATCAACCAGAAACGTTTGTATAATCATTGCAAAGCTTAAAATGCAGTTTAATTCGAGTTAAATCACCAATTAATCGTCCGATTATAACCGTAACACCCGAACCACATTCGAAACCCATTCGCCGTGAAAACATCCAAATTGGAACTATTAAATAGAGGGAAAATGTCCCCTACGACCCCTTTCAACTCTCTATAAACCACAATTCGTGAAACACACTCTAAATCAATCGAATCCTGAGCTTTATTCATCGCGAGTTAACCGAAGCAAGAACCGAGTCTTAAATCCGCAAATCAATCTTAATCAAGTAAGTTGGATACATGTTTATGATCGCCTAACCATGGGAAACAAAAGCCCCATGGTTAATTTAGTTAACAACATCGAATGGAAGATCAATTTAATTCAGGAATAAACTAGGGTTCTTGAATTTGGGGATTATTTGAAAACTGGTTTTTGTTAATTGATTTGTAAAGTAAAACAAGTTCTGGGCTTTAGCCCAACCGGTTACCATATCATCTTCCTATACAAGAGGTCGCGGGTTCGAACCCGGCCTCTTGCATATTTTTTTAAAGCCAATTTCATATATTTTAAACTTCAAAAAAATATACCAATATGTTATTAAATCAAAGTAAAAGTTATTTTAATAACTAAAATATTTTAGAAATTATTAAATTAATTTTAAATGTATTACAAGCTTATGATTTTAAATTTAATTATTTTAGAATAACAAAGATTATATAATATTATTACTTCTTTTATGTGATTTAAATGCTAAAAATCTTTTATGGTTCAAATTTTAAACCTTATAAATTTACATGTTAAATAACTAATTATTCAAATAGTTATTGTATAATTATTTAAATATTAATTCCTTTAGCCATGTTGTATATAAATAATTAATAAAGTTATTCCTTAAAATTTTTTTAAAATTCTTAAAACTTATAACATTATATAATGTGCTATTTATTTTTATATTCAAGGTTTTTGTATTATAAAACCTTTATAATAAATCATTTTAAAAGCTCAAAACTTTAATAAATGATTTTAAATAACTTCAACGTCATTTAAATATGTAATATCTTTATCAAGTTTTAAATAGTTAACTATTAAATTAATTATTTCTCTACACATATTATACTTAATTTCTATTAAATCAATAACTTAAATTGTTGAGATATTTTTTTATTTTGTTTGAGTTATATTGTCTTTATTAAACCAAAACATAAACAAGACAATATTTTACTTAATTATTTAAACCCTCAAATTCCAATTGAAACCCTAGTTCATGTCTTATTGTTAATCCTATTATTGAACTTAATATTGGAACATATACCTCTAGGCATCTTGTAAGAGAAATCGTTGGAGCCTCGTTTGTTTTTCTTATCATCATCTTATATATATAATGTGAGTTTTCTTGTCCCCTTTTTACTTTATTTCATACTATTTTGGGGTGAAACATGATACTTATACATCATACACTTATAAACGTTTGAGACTTGTAAAGCACTTGCAATTCATCTTTATTTTTGTCATGGTTATTTGTGTGTTGTAAGTTATTATATGAGATACATAGTTTGTTTACAATCATTAACTATTGCTAGCCTGGCGACGTCTTAGATCTTTGGGCCGGACAAGCCTATTTGGTGCTAAAGTCGATGTATTGCCGACTCCTGATGACGTATGCTTGTTCATCATGGGAACCAAATACACTTAGCCAATCTTTAATACTTGTAATCAAGTCGAGGTTTGGTTGTAACGATATGTGTTCTATAACCTTACTTGCTTATGACCTATGACATGAATTGCTACTTGTAACCTTTTTCATATTATGTATGAAAACCTTGGAAACTCACCAACTATTTTTAGTTGACTCTTATTTTTATCATGTTTCAGGAAACCCCCAAGTTTAATGTGGACTTTGAAGCTTGCAATAAAACTAGGACTTGGACCTAGTTAAATAAACAAAATGTTATGTTATGTTTGAGTTATGTTGAACTTATTTCTTGTTTGAGACTTATGGTTGTATTTCATTTTAAGACTTATGATAATAATATTTACAATTTAATATAGCGTTATGTGGCTGTGAACAATCTTAACCCTCACATCTCGACGATTCCGCCGTCAAGGTTGGGGTGTGACACATTCGCCACTGCCTCATTCCAGAATTGGATAGGCAGTTTCGAGTCCGCCAGCATAGTCCGTGCTGTCTCTATCAAGCTTCTGTTCTTCCTCTCAGCAACACCATTCATCTGAGGCGTGTAGGCAGAAGTGAATTGATGCACAATTCCCTTTTCCTTGCAGTATGCCTCCATCCATTGATTCTTGAATTCTGTCCCGTTGTCTGAGCGTACTTGTCTAACTTTTAGCTTGTAGAGAGATTCCAGTGTGGTTACTAACTCCTTGAATGACTCAAATGTTTCTGATTTGGATTTCAGAAACATTACCCAAATGAACCTTGAGTAGTCATCAGTGACCACAAAACAGTACAGGTCGCCTGCAATGCTCTTTGTACTGACTGGACCAAACAGATCCATGTGAAGAAGTTCAAGAGGAAGTTCTATTGAATGAACTTTCTTTTCCTTATAAGACTTCTTCGTCTGTTTTCCTTTCTTGCAAGCTACACAAAAGTCAGGAAGTTGGAAGTTCTTGACATTAACTCCTCTCACCAAATCCTTCTGAATCAAATGATTCATCTTCCTTTGACTAATGTGTCCCATTCTCCTATGCCAGGAGATGGAATCCTTCTCAGTAGCTTTAGATAGAAAGCACTGAACCTCATGATCCGTTGTAGCAGCTGTTGACAGATCCAAGACATAAAGGTCTTTATATCTTGAACCAGTCATCAGAACTTGGTCCTCTGGGATCATGTAGTCTTTCTTCAGCACGTAACACTTCTTGTTGTCGAAGATGACCTTAAATCCTTTATCACAGATTTGGGAAACAGAAAGCAAGTTATTTTGAAGTTGTTGAACTTATTTCACCTTATCAAACTTAACTTTCTGATTTCCCACTTCTCCCTGAGCTGTGATATAGCCTCCCTTGTTTCCAGCAAAGGAAACATGCCCTCCTTTTATTTGCTTGACGTTTGATAAAAGGGCCCTATTTCCTGTCATGTGCCTGGATGCTCCGCTGTCTACAATCCACGTGTTAGTCTCAGCACTGTATCGAACACCCTGCACATACAAAGTAAATAAATTAGTTTAGGTTAGGAACCCAAGCCTTTACTGGCTTGGGTTTCCCAGAGGCATCACACATCATAAACTCCACCCATTGACCCTTAGAGGGTGAGGGTAGCTCAGGTTCCTTCTTGTCATCAGTATCAGACACGCAGGATGACTTCTCTTTCCATAAGCCAGATTTGTGCAAGGCCTGTTTATGATAAACAGTCGACTGGCTTACAGGTTGAACTTTAGGTTCACTAGCTCTTCTAGGTTGAGTCAGAGAGCTCCTCTTAGAAGACCTAGGCTTAGAGTCCTGAAGGTCAATCTTCTTCCTAGGTGTTTGATAGAAAGGACAATAGGAAGCAATGTGTCCACATTCTCCACAGTTGTAGCACGACCTGCTATCAACTTTATGATTAAACTTTCTTTGTGGAGAAGTGTGTGACACTCTAGTAACATTAATCACTTTAGGTTTTAACTCTGGTTCTTTAGATGTTTTCTCTGGTTTAACAAAGTTAACTGTTTTAACCTGTTTAACATCTTTCTCTTTTTGGTTGACTGGTTTTTGACTTGTAGCATGTGAAAAATTAACTTTAGAAGTCTTTTTAGGTTCTCATTTGACTCTGTTTGACCCTGAGTTTAAGTTAACTTTTTCAAATTCCTTTTCCAGATTAACACAAGGCAATTTACCCTTTGCCTTTGAAGTGGCCTCCTTTTGTTTGTGTCCAATTTCGTTAGATGAACATAAGGTATCTGGATCACTAACAAGAGGAGTAGACACCACGTGATCCTTGATGGGGTTTTTATATACTGGTCTAGTCTTAGTGTTCATCAAGGTCTCAGGTGGTGGTGGAACCACTTTGTAACCCAATCCCTCCCCGTTATTCATTTCTCTCACTAAGTGTTAAACTATGTGTGAAGAACTAGTCCAACTATGCAGTTTCTGTTTTAATGAATTTACTTCTACTTCTAGAACTGCCTTTTGCTTCTTAGTGTCTTCTAGGGAGTTTAGATAGTACCTAATGTCATTTGCTTGGTTAAAGGCAACTACTTCGGTTTCCCTAAGCTGTTTAGTCAATAGGTCTATCTTTTCTTTATAACTATGCTCATTTTGTTTTAGTACTCTATTAGCCTCAGTGCACAGTTGCAAGTCTTTTACTAAGTTATCATTATGATCTAATAACCTAGCAAATTTTTCATCTATGCTATTCCTAAAAGTATCACAATCAGAAAAAGCATGATTATTAAACATTTGGTCAGTAGTACTTACCTGAGTTGGTTCAGAAGAGCTAGCCATCAACGCAGCATCAGATGTCTCTGGTTCTGGTGATTCTGTCTTTTCTGTCTCTGACGTGGAAGTCTCCTCTTTAGGCTTGTAACTGACCTCGGCTGCAGTTGCTTCTTCACTATGTGACATCGCTATCTCAACTGCTAGATCACCTTCACTCGCAGAATCATCATCAATATCTTCTACACTGGCAATGTTTGATTCCCCTGGTGAGACAAACCTAAAGCTCCAATCCTGTCCTTCATCATCATGAGCAGTCAAGGCTTTTGGATCCTTGTTTGATGAAGTAGAACTGGAAGCTTGCTTGTCTTGGCGAGTAAAGGACGAGAACGGGTTCCCATTACCCGTCTTCTTTGGCTTGACACATTCTCTCTTGAAGTGCCCCTTCTCTCCACAGTTGAAGCAGGTCACTTTGCTCTTGTCAAAGCCAAATGTGGTATCCTTAGTAGCTACCAAGTTCTGTCCGGTCTTTTTAACAAACTTCTTCGCCCTCCGGACAGCACTAGCAAAGGCCCACATTATATCCATCCTCTCAAGCTCCATTTCGTCCACCTGCTCGTAGTCCTCATCTGCCAGATGGCAGTTTCCAATCTTCCCGGCAACAAGTCCATCATATGAATGAACCACTGCAGCTAAAAGATCCATATGCTCTCGAGCTACTTCCACAGTCACATTACCGAGGTTCTCGGTCTTCAGTTTGGTAGCACTTGCTTCTGATCCAATATAGTGGGTACAAGACGACCCTGACGTGTCTGATCCAGAAGGAGAAGCATGTGAAGGACCTGACGAGCTAGACACAAATGCAGTCTGGAGAGGTGCTCCAGATGTCTTAGCTTGAGGCGTGGCGTTGTACAAAGCTGGATTTTGTGTGTACGAAGACTTCTGAGCTCTGTACTTCATCCTTAATGCTTCTTCTCGCAACTTAAGAATGAAGTCATTAATATCCAGCTTAGCAAGCATTCCATTCTGTCTTAGATTAGACACAAATGAAGCCCACTTATCAGGCAATCCATCTGCAAAGTTACTCACTTTCTCTTCCATGGTCGTTTCCACTCCATGTGTATGCAGTTCGCTCATCAAGTGGTAGAATCTATCTATGACGTCATCTAAACTCTCGTTACCAATCGATGAGAAGTTATCGAATTCCTTCTTTAACTCCTTTGCCTTGATTGCCTTCAATGAAGCATTCCCATCATACCTCTTCTCTAGCTCATCCCACAGTTTCTTGGACTGCTTATTCTCTGAATACTGGTGGAATATGTCTTTGGGGATAGACTGTGTAATCAATGCATAAACCCTTTTCTCTGCATTGTACTTAACTTTCTGTGCGTCTGTCATCCCACCTAATGTTAGCTTAACTCCATCAGCTCCCACCGGTGTACTATAACCAATCTCAATGGCTTCCCACAGATTAGGATCTACTCCATTGAGGTAGATCTCAAAACGTTGTTTCCAGTGGGGAACTCATCTAAAGTCAAGAGCTTTGGTGGTTTATTGTGATTACCCACCTCACTCTCAAGCAGCAGCAGGTTCTGTATCCTAGAGTCCTTTCCAGCAGTAAAGGCTGACATCTGATCTTCCATTGCGAATAACTTTAAGTCTAATCAAACAAACTTTCACTGATGCGACTGAAGGATGGGAATGGTCTAGTCGTGCGTATGAACTCTGCGACTGGTTCAATCGTGCGGCTGAACTGGGTGATTGGTTCAGTCGTGCGAATGAATCTGGTGCGTATGAGCTATGCGAACGAACGGTTCAGTCGGCCGAATGAAGGTGCGACTAGGTCCAATCGTGCGAATGAGCAGTGCGAATGGAGTCCAGTCGTGCGAATGGGTCACTCGTGCGACTGAAGCTGCTGTTTTGCGAAATTTTCTAGGTTTGACGAGTTTCAGCCGTAGAAATTCGAAATTTCACAAGTTCTAATCGCCTAAGTCCGTAGAAACCAAACTTCGATGAGCAGGGAACGTCCAAGATCACTTTTAACACCAAAGATTGCGTTTTTTAGTGCAAAAACACAAACTTTTATGCAATCTTGATTGAATCAACACGTAATCAAGAGCCAAAGCTCTGATACCACTTGTTAGGACCTGGTATTTGAACGAAATACCTAGTGATTAGCGTGTAAACCAACTCAAATGGTGCGGAATCCTATTTGATTGGCGATCCAATCAGTGAGAACACACGAAGAATCAATCAAGAATTGAATCCAACGTTAGAAGTCGATTAGGAATCGATCTAATGTGTTCTGTGAACTTGGAGAACGATTTGGGAGGTCTCTGGACGGCTAGGGTACGTCTGGAATCGTAATGGTATGAATCCTTACGTTTTTCCACGAATTGGGTCTATTTATAGGTTAGTATTATTCAATCGTGCGACTGGGCCATAAGTATGGTTCAGTCGTGCGATTGAACCATGCGGTTGATTCATCCGCACGACTGAGTGTTCAGTCGTGTGACTGAGCCAATCTTATGTGTCAATCATATGACTGAGCCAGTCTCCTGGTTCATTCGTGCGATTGAGTTAATCGTATGAAGTTATTCATGCGTATGGTCCATTCGCATGGGCCATTCGCATGGGCCATTCGCATGAGAACTTCATTAAGTTAAGTTTGAATGTTTTAATTAATATCACATTATGTGTAACCATTCAAACAATCATAAACCCAATCAATTCAATCACGACTCATTAATGAAATATTAAACATTACAAATAACAAACAATCCATGTCATTTCATTAATCAATATATATTACATCATAATCAGACAGACAAAATCTATTACATTAAAAATCATGATCTAGGGACATACATGCATCAACAACCACACACGCCCTGCAAACACATACGATGTTGGTGATCAGACTCACCCATCATTTAAGAAAAGTTTCACCACCAAAAAACCCATTGTAACCACCTAAAACATAAGGGTTTGCAAGAAACCAAAATAACCAAACCGCAACCGTAATAACTGACACAACCGAAACGAAAAAACCGAAACCAATAAGAAACCGATGGTTTGGTTTGATGATTTTTTAAAAACGATTTTTTCGGTTCGGTTTTGGTTTTGCTTGTAATAGAAACTGAAAAAACCGAACGCAATCATAAAACCGAACTTGTAAATTTCGAAGTATATTCATACACTTATAGCCTATAAATTACTTATTTAATTTATGTTATCTAAAATAGATAGATGTTTAGGTTTCGAAAACAATTTTTAATTTATTTTTGTTTAGGAGATTAAATTATTTTTATTAAACTTTTTGTTATTGTATTTTATTAATTATAATTAATTTTAATGTTAGGTAATTATAAGAATCTATAGATTATGTTTAAAAATCAATAAAATGATGTAAGCTCTAATGTTTTAGCTTAAATTTATTACTTTGAACCAATTTAAATTTAAAAAAAAACAAAAAAAAAAACTTGAAGCCCAAAAACAAAACCAAAAAAACCAAATCGAACCAAACCGAAATGAAAACTGAATACCCAAAACCGAAATATGAATTTTTGGTTTCGATTTTAACTTAAAACCGATCATGCTAACCACTACTAAAACATATTACACCATAAACCATAAACTTCAATTTAAAATAAATAAATAAATAAATACATCCTCTCATTGATTAACATCGAAAGTTGCAATATAATTTAGGTTTTGTCTTTAGAAAATAGATTATTGCTTATTCATCTAAACATACTAAGCAGGCGCGTTGACCTGAAGCAGCCATTGCAGTGAACCTCCTACATACCATCTCTTCATCCATCACTCCCATAAATCTCAAACCAAATACCATAAACGATCCAATTCATAACCACATATTGTGGGAATCAATGGAGTTTCTCGGAGACCCCCTTCTTTCTGAATCGATCTCCAAACTCACTTCAATCGTCGTATATGTAGCTGCAACAACAGCCTATTTCAAACCCCAATTGAAGCAACTCCAACAAACCTTACAGAAAATAGCCCCAATCATCAACGACGTCGTCAAGTTGAATCTGATACTAGATCGACCCAAGCAACAATGCGATATGTTCGTGGAAGAAATCAAAGAGGCCGAAGAACTTGTGCGAAAGTGCTTGAGGATCAAGAGGATCAATTTCATCAAGAAGTTCACTCACTCGTTGAAGCTAAAAGATGTCAACAGCAAGCTCTTGAGATTCTTTCAGCTCGAAGTGCAAGCTGATCAATGTCGTGATATCAAACAGACGCTTGTGGAGGTGAATGATGTGAAGTTGAGGATGGATAGTTTATCGGTGGATGTGAAGCAGATCCATCAGACTGTGAGTAGTAATTCGTTGTCAGTTTCTTCGAGATATGAGTTGGTAGAAAGGGGGAAATTGGGTTGGTGTGTGCCCATTCTTCCTGTGGGAATTGTGGCCTTTGATGAACCATTGAAGAACCTCAAGGCTAAGGTTCTTGAGGATGTTGATGATTGTAATGGTGGTTTGATGGAGGTTGATGATGGTGGTGATGAAAGCTCTGTTGTGGTTGTTGCAGCTGCTGGTGGATGTGGGAAAACTACTTTGGTCACCATGTTATGCCATGATTCTGAAATTCAAGGTAAAATGCATCAAACTCATGATTCATTAATGGGAATTTGTATGGTTTTGCTTGTTTAATAATAACATATAATATTCTAATTGGACAGAAAAATTTGGGGAGAACATCTTCTTTGTGACTGTCTCAGAAACGCCTAACTTCATGGCAATTGTTAATGATCTCTTTAATCCGCATCCCTCGGGTCAGCCGATTACATTTCAAAGTGATGAAGATGCGAAAAATAAGTTGGGGAACTTTTTGAATGAGAAAGTATCAAGACCTATGCTTTTAGTGTTAGATGATGTGTGGTCTGATTCTTTTATTGATAAGTTTCCATTAAAGATCAAAGGGTGCAAGATTTTAGTCACGTCTAGAACGGCCTTTTCCAGATATGATGTGTTTCGGTTTGACCCTTTGAGCGATGAAGATGCCAAGGTTCTGTTTCAGCGGTCAGCGTTTACTGTAGGCAAGAAGAGACCAAGGCCTACTATCGATGGGGATCTTGTGAAGCAGGTAACAGAAAGTTCTGTTCTTTATTCGGCCTAAGTACTTATGAATGTGTTGATAAATGGTTAAATGGGTAGAATAGAAAACAAAGTTAACATGATTACAGGTTGAAAGCCTCCCAAAGTTTATAGTTTTGAAGCCATATTTAACATGTTAGTTATTTATAAAAATGTTTAGAAAAACTTGGCAATAATGTCTTTGCGGTAAACCTAACCCAACCCGTTTTGAATTGAGCCAAATAATACATGCTTTGACATGTTACCCAACACCGCACCATTTTGCCACATCTAGAGACCATGATAGGCCATTCTGCGGATCTTATTCAAAGCTCTTTGAAACTTTTCACTACTCAAAAACTTTGACTTTTCAGTCACAAATGAATCGCCCCATGAAAATGTCATTGATTCAATAAATATTATGAAGACTAGAAAATAGCATTTTAAGGAGTAATGTTTCTTTCGTATTTCTTCCTCTTGCTCTGTGTATTCCCTAATTTGAGAACTAACCATTCTTTGTAGATGGTGAAACGTTGTAAAAAACATCCGCTCACCCTTAGAGTGGTGGGCAGCTCCTTAAACGGGAGAGAGGAGTCAGCATGGATATCTATGCTAAATACTTTGTGTCAAGGTAGTTCGGTTCTAGATCTGAATGAAGAAGTACGTAACACTCTAGAAAGAAGCTTTAAGACATTGGACGGAGAATTCAAGGAATATTTTATGGACTTCGGTTTATTCCCAGAAGATCAAAGGATCCCTGCTAGTGCTCTCTTAGACATGTGGGTGCATTTATACAACCATGATCATGAGGGTCATGATACATTCGACAAGATTGTTAGACTTTCATTCAGACATCTTGTCAATCTCATGGCTAGCGGGTAATAATCTTTCTTCATTACTTTGTATTTATAAGGTCGCCCTTTGACTTTTGAGGTCACACACCAAAATTACTTCATCCCCCACCTACATGACCAAAAGTATTGATAATGACTGTCTGACAGTTGCTAAATCTGTACTTCAGTTGTATTTAAGACTCTACTTTTACTGTCATTGTAGATCTAATCCCCAAATTGTTTAGTGCTAGGAAAGATTCAGGTGCAACGGTTAACAACTGTGACCAGCAATTTGTCACCCAGCATGATTTGCTGAGGGAGCTTGCTATTCACCTAAGTAGCAAACCAGAAGTACCCATTGCGCAGAGGAGAAGATTGATTATAAATTCACAAGGAGAAGATCTTCCACTATCAATTTTGAAAGTCCAAGAACCCATGCAAGCCTGCATCTTGTCTATTTCCACAGGTTTTGCTCACTCATGTACATTCTGACTATTTACAATATGTTTGTCAGAATTGACTTTAGAACGTTTTATTGCAGGAGAGTCATTCTCTTCAAGATGGGGTGATATGAAAGCCCCTGAAGTTGAAGTTATGGTGCTGAACTTAAAGTCAAAAGCCTACACTTTACCCCACTTCATGACGGAAATGCAAAAGTTGAAGGTTTTAAATGTCACAAACTACGGTTTATACCCATCATACATTGAGCATTTCCACCATCTTGGATGTTTATCCAATCTAACAAGGATTAGGCTTGAACGCGTTGAGATCTCTTCATTAACTACATCCATTTTAGCATTAGAAAACTTGCAGAAAGTATCATTCATAATGTGCAAAATAGGCAATGCTTTTAACACAAACTTTGGTAGTGAAAACCTCAAAGTCTGGCCAAAACTAGTTGAACTTGAGATGGATTACTGCCAAGATTTAGTAGGATTTCCGGGGTTACTGTGTAGCTGTGTTGACCTTAAGACTTTGAACATCACCAACTGCAACGAGATGTGTGAAATATCTGAGGAATTTGGAAATTTAACCAATTTAGAAAACTTAAGTCTTCGATCTTGTACCAAACTCGAAAAGCTTCCTGAATCAATCACAAGACTTCAAAAGCTAAGCATCTTGGATATATCGGATTGTTTAAGTTTGAGCGAGTTGCCAGCTGAGATGGGAAAGCTAGGTGGCCTAAGAACAATTTACATGAAGGGTTGTACAGGAATTTATGAGTTACCTACATCTGTAGAGGAGCTATATCACACACATGTGGTGTGCAGTGAAGAAATACATCATCAATGGGTGGAGTTTAATAATGTGGAGGTGGATCTAGTGGAAGAAGATAGATTAGAAACCCTGATGAAAATCATATGATTTGGTATTCACATCTCTAATGACACCAACCTTGATTTGAGTCCCCCTTGTAGCTTTGTTGCTTCTTGATTTTTGTGTGTATATGTTTTGTTTATTTATTGATAGAACTTGGTTAATTGGGGAAAACAATGCAATGGGCTGTTGTATATATGTTTACAACTGGGTTTGTTAAAATTCACTGGAATTAAGTGATTAGAATCTGAATGATATATCATACACATACAGTAATGTAAATGCAAAGCTGACGTATACATACATTTTGTGATAAAGTGATATATGTTTCAAACATGGTAATATGTGTGAAAATAGGAAAGATAATCAATTTCAAAGTTTCATAAATTACAAGACATTTATAACTTAGTTTACTGTAACACATAAAACTTTCTTTTATCGTCAATTTTAAAATGCTTATACTTCCTACTATGTTTTTTTGAGTTCCCTTGCTTCTTTAGTCACCTTTTCCTCACATATGTTTGCATTAGAAAGTAATATCCTCTAAGCATATTTCTTCTTGAATTGATTTTGTTGTGTTTTTTTTATCGTACTATCAATATTAAACTTGCAATCCTAGTTTTTAGTGTGACTTTCCATGACCATTTTCATGTATCTCAACACCATCTTTCATACCAACAAAACTCTCATATTTATGCATGTTGTTTGTTAACAAAACCGTCAAATATTTCAAATGATCAAACTATCCTATTTTCAAAATTTGAAACAATATCAACTCATATGACTTTTGATCTAGAAGGTTTTCAAATCCTTCCACAACAACAAACAAGTTTTTTTAATACGGTTAACCAACTAGCATAATTTTCTTTTATCATCCACTCCTGCTATTAAGTTGTAATTATAACCCTAGTTCAGTAACAACTACATCATATGTGTAGTTACTTAACTATTATTAAGTATAAAATTTACAATCCCATAAGTATAACAAAACGCACATCGTAATGAATTGGGACCCGGTGTATTTCCTCATAGTCAAACTTGTAGCTAGTTCAAACTTGTAACTAACAATATACAACACTACCATAAAATTTCATCCTTGGATGTAGGATTACTAGAATAAAGAATTGTCTCAACACCATAGCTTAATAACACAAAGCATACATGCATATTTTATATCAAATATATGGTCAAGTATAAATAAATATAATGACAACATTTCATATATGTAATAATAGAATTACACTTATGTAATAATATACTTACATATATGTAATAATAAAATTGCATATTTGTAATATTAAGTAGTTCATACTTACTCGAAGGTCCTCGCTACTACACTATGCTCTTTCACATCTTTATCATTTAGAGCCCTGCATGCGATACATATGTTTAATATTACATAGTTAAGTATTTGACTGTCATAAAGTTTGCGTTCATAAATCTGTTCAATTCTCGGTTAGATTAGATGTAATACTACAAAATAAACACATTTTAAGTTGAATAAAGCTTATAACAAACTCCATAATAGGTGACATTTCCATCATGTATTTCCAAGTTTATTACTCCTCCTTTGTTAGTCCTTTATTAACGTCTAGCACCGAATAAAATTTAGACCTTAGGGTCACTCATATTGGTTTCTATCCCCTATATTAATTTTTATTCTTCTATGGTTCATTATATTATCAAGTTTTATAGCGACAACCCTCTTTTGTAGATGATTTTGGTTCTATTAATCTTTCATGTGCCTGACTAGGACTAAAGCTAGGAAAAAGTGTATTCTTGGTAAAAAAAAAGGCATGCTTTAGGCATGAAGCGCTACAAGTAGTGGGAAAAACACTTCTAAAGGAGCGAGGTGCACCATTTTACATAAAGTGGTTTGTGACGGCGCCAGGCGGACGGAGGTGGTGTTTATTGTGAAAAGCACTTTGGTCAAAAGAAATGGTCAATTTTAACTTACAGGCTGACAAGTTGGTTTTTTTTAAACATGATAAAAGGATGTCACCTAAGTCAAAGCTGGAGACTTTTATAATCATAAAATACTATCGCTGGGTTATATGTTACTGTTAGGGTAGGGGGACTTAAGATAACATGATAAACATTAGTGATTTATTGGGTATAAACAACAACAACAATAATAATAATAATAACTAGTGGTGTCGTATGATGGTCGTTTAAAACCACGTCTCAACAACTGCTACATCATAATAACTATCATACTCGAGCTCACAACCGATATTCCGTTGCAAGTGCTAACCATAAATGAAAGCCATGCTAAAGCAACGGACACCATACACCATTGTAGTTGTGTCATTACGACCCACATAATCTAAGTATGATCACAAAACAAATAGCATTCAGTCTCATATTGAAAACAACGTCTCGTCATCATCGACCAAAATGAAGTCTCAAATAAGATACCAAATGGATGAATTATCCCAACTACATGGTCGAACTTTTAAAACAAATAAGTCTCAGATGAGCAAAAATCTTCCATCATCAACATAACAATATTCATTACAACAACATCGCAGTCACCAACGCAGTAACAACATTACAGACAAAAAAATAACTAGAGCATTGCCAAAGTCTCGGTTGAGATAAAACTCATCATCATTAACCTAACAACCCTATTAACATCCAATAAAGAAGGAACACATGGAGGCAATCACTTACCTCAAAAAAGTGTTGGATTAAGTAAGGCTGGTACAACCAAAACAAACACTTATAGTATTTTTGGTGCAACTAATGAA
The DNA here is from genome assembly GCA_025215565.1 of Flaveria ramosissima. Lineage (NCBI taxonomy): Eukaryota > Viridiplantae > Streptophyta > Magnoliopsida > Asterales > Asteraceae > Flaveria > Flaveria ramosissima. Next base: position 23,265,212 of record CM046036.1, read on the forward strand.
GAACTTCCGAAGGAAAAAGCTGAACTTCCAAAGCTCAAGACTGAAAGAGCTTCCGAAGAGAAACTCTAACTTCCAAAGACAAGGTCTTTCATCTTCCGAAGATCAACATTTAGAAGAGTTCAAGACAATGACTTCCGAAGTATGAAGATCATCAAGCCTTGAAAGAAGTAGACTCTTTCGAAGTATAAGTGGTTTCAAAAGAACTTGTTCTTCCGAAGCCAGTTAACCTTCGGAACAACCTGCTATGAACCAGTGGACATAAGTATGGACCTTCTGACAGATCCGCTGCAACCTCTGATATACTGCATGGTGCTTTCCCACGCCCATGTAGTTGACCATACTTTATTCCACTGTTCATTGCTTATCAATTAGTACAGTTACCAACTTTAGTTGGTGACAAAAGGTAAGTCATGGACATTTCATGACTACCAAATCTTAGATAATATTTTATCTAAGAAACCTTACCTTTAGCAATGTAGTATTTGCTTTAGTCATATGTTAACAGCTGGTATCAAAGTATAACCGGCTGTAGATAGTAGTATATATAGTTTCTCATTGTAACTTTGTAAACATGCTTGTAAGACTCTTGTAACACTTTGAGTTGAGAAGTAATATATACAAGTATTTTGAAAAACTATCTTCTTGTGTTTGTTTACTTAGTATATTATTATCAACTCTTAAGGGATTCTGCTTCATCAACCCGAGTGACTTAGTGAGTTTGAGAGATAATACTTGTGTTGAGTGACAAAAATCGATCCTGCAATTGGTATCAGAGCTTCTTAGGCTCTTGATTGTGAGATCTTACCATCCAAATCAACCTTTTCTTCACTCATACTTTCACCACACTCAAAATGGCCCTCAATAAAAAATCATCTGAAGGTGAAATGGGGACAATGTCTAAAGCACCCATCATCACCCCTAAGAACTTTAGATCTTGGAGCAGACGTATTGAAGGTTTTATTAGGTATCAAGACAACATGATGTGGAAATCTATCACAATGGCCCATACAATCCAAAGGTTGCAGGACCAGCTGGTAATGGTGTTATGATAGAGAAGGTTGTTGAAGACTATTCTGATGAAGACCACAATCGACTAGAGATCAATAGAAAAGCAATGAATGTTCTTATGACTGCCATACCAACTCAATCATGGTGGGTTTTGAGCATTGTTAGTTAGCCAAAGAACTCTTTGATGCTTTGTCTCAGCTGTATGCCAGCTCCAATGACTCCAAGATAGATTTCTTGAAACAACAATTTGAAAACTTTACTTACATTGCTGAAGAGACCCTCAGCCAGCAAAACTTCAGGTATAAGGATCTTATTTCATCACTTTAGTCTGTGGGAGTGACTTTTGAGATGAGAGATCTCTCAAGAAAGTTCATGAGTGCACTTCCAAATGAGTGGACTTTCTACTATGTCTCTATCAAGAGGACAGAGAACTTAAACTCTCTCACGATGACTGTACTATATGGCATCCTTGATGGATACCATGTAGAGGTGAAAAACAAGAGAGGCCACCAGGTGAGCAGACCCTCAAGCCTTCCTACTAGCAACGCTTTAATGGTTGCTGAAGGCTTAAGACCCCTAACCTCAGCAGTACCTGACTTACTCCCTGCAACCATCCTGTTCTTCTGGGCCATACATTACCTTTCCTGAGACTCCAAGGTCTCAACAAGCTTAGTAAGTCCTTTCCAGGACAGCTGTGGATTTGTCTCAGGAAATGGGCATTCTAGTAATTTTCAGTTTTGCTTTGATGATCTAGAATATTTCAGCCTAGATGATGTCGAGTACATGGACATTGTCCAACAGATGGCTCTGTTAACTTACAGGGTGAAGAAGTTCTTTAAGAGAATTGGAAGGCAATTTCCCCAAAACCCAACTAACAGCAAGTTCGGGTTTGACAAGACAAAGGCTAAATGTTACAACTGTAACCAACTTGGTCACTTTGCCAGGGAATGCAAGGCTCCAAAATCCAATCCGGGAACCTCTCAAGCCTCCACACATCCCACCTCACCTAAAGCAACCAGGAAGTCAACTGAACAACACACAACTGCTGTTGCTCAAGAGGTGGACTGGAGCTTCATGATGCAAGATGTGATCCCTGCTCAAGCATTGATGGCTGGAACTGATGACAGCAAGGTATTTGAATTCCTTTGTACTCCAGCTTGCATTGCTAAAGTTAAATTGTATCAGGACTACAATATGGAAATTAAATCTGATATTGAGTCTTTAAATATCCTTAAGAGTGATTTTAAAAGGGCCGAATCTAACTATAAAATGAAAATTGAAGAGTTGGAGAAAACTGTGTCCTTTTTAAAACATAAACATACCAACTATAAGACTCAAATCAAAGATTTAATCTTAAAATTGAGTGAGGCTCAAGCCCAGCTAGTCACGACTGAGGCTCAAGCCAGGAAGCATGCTATTTCTAAGCAAAACTTCCAAGCCATTATTGCATTATCCTCCCACTCAAGGGAACCAATGAAATTGCTCCATCACATTCTTATGAGTCTATCAGACAACCAAGATGTGGGACAAAAGAGCAAGAGGTTCCAACTGTTGACCCACCACCTCATGAGTTGAAGAGTGATGCAACTATGAAGACCATCACAGGGAAGGATCAGGTAAATCAACCCATTTCCACAAGTGATGATCAACCTTTACCACCAAAGCCAGAAGAAACAGGGCTAAGGCAGCCAGAAAAACTGCCAAGAAAGTGGCTGAATCCAAGCTGAAGATAGACCCAAAACAAAAGGGTGTGTTTATTTCAGTCGGATTCCAAGTGGTTGGAAGCTTTGATCCTAGAAAGGAGTGTAATATCAGCATTACTGTCCAGCTAAAGGATCAGAAGTTGAAGGAAAAGACTGTTAATGAAGACAAGAAGAGCAAGAAACAATAGTCTTCACATCCCCCAAAGGTAACATTGCATGCATAATGTGTGGTCTGTAAAACCATATGGCTAAAGATTGCTACTACAATCCTGCAAGCACACATTATGCAAATAATGTTAAGAAAGAAGGAGTCAAGGAGGGTTTCACATTTGGACCCTATGACATGGTCCAAGTGATGAGGAAAGGAAAGCTTATTTCCGAAGTAAAGTTGCTTTCGGAAGAAACTCATTCTTCTGAAGGGAAAATAGCTTCAGAAGATAAGGCTAAGAAAATTCAAAAGAACAAAAGAGTTCATTTGAAACCTTCCGAAAAGAAGACTGCTTCGGAAGAAAATGTGAGGAAAGCTTCTTTCGAGAAGAAAGAAGCCTCGGAAGTATGTCATGCTGTCTAAGCTTCATCAAGCTCATCTACATTGATTAGCCAAGGGATGGATTGGAAAATCAAACAAGATGTTGCAGCCCAAACCTCTTCTTTACAACCATCTATTGAACCCCCATGCATACACTTTGGTTCAATCAAATCCTCATCATTGGAAAAGCCCAAGACCAGCAAGGCGAGGGTTTCCAATAATAAACTAACTTTTTCACCTTATGTGCAGGGACATCCACATGACAAGAATGACAACATATGGATTGTAGATAGTGGATGCTCCAGGCACACGATTGGGAATAGATCTCTTCTTCAACAATTTCAACATTTTGATGGAGGTCCTGTTCAATTTGGAGGTGAGGCTGGAGGATACATTTCTGGCAGAGGAAGTGTATCCAACGACAAGTTAAAAGTTGACAAAGTAAACTTTGTCAAACAGCTTGAACACAATCTTTTAAGTGTTTCTTAGTTTTGTGATCAAATGCACCAAATGCTTTTCATAGAACATGAGTGCATTATCCTCAAACCCGGGATGACAATTCCTTAGGAATTGGTGCTTCTTAGATCTCCCAGGAAAAAGGATATGTACAAGCTAGATATGAACAATGCTTCCCCATTGGGTGAAGTATCATGCTTTCTTTCCAAAGCTGATGGTGATGAGTCAACTCTGTGGCATATACGATTGTGTCATGTTAATTTGAAAACCATGAATAAATTGGTTAAAAGTAACTTGGTATATGGTTTGTCTAAAAAGGAATTTTTCTGCAAAGATAACTGTGTTGCATGTCTTAAAAGGAAGCAACATAGAGCATCTCATAAATCCAAAGTAGTTAACTCTATCACCACTCCATTACACTTATTGCACATGGATCTATTTGGTCCCATATGTATAATGAGCATTGAAAGGAAATCATATTTCCTTGTGATTGTTGATGACTTTACTATATTCACATGGGTATTCTTTTTAAGAACTAAAGATGAAACTGCTGAAACTTAAAAATCTTTTATTCATTAAATAGAAAATCAAATTGATCACAAGGTTAAGATCATTAGAAGTGATCAAGGGACCGAGTTTAAGAATCAAGTTCTTGACTCATTCTGTAACTCAAAAGGGATTGGCAGACAATATAGTGCTCCTAGAACTCCTCAATAAAACGATGTTGTTGAGAGGAGAAATAGGACACTTATTGAGGCTGCTCGAACCATGTTAGCTGATTCAAAGCTGCCTCTAACATTCTGGGCAGAGACAGTCAACACTGCACGCTATATGCAGAATAGAGTTCTTGTAGTTAAGCCACATGGAAAGACCCCTTATGGCAGCAGGTGTACCATACTTAACACAAAGGATAATTTGGCAAAATTTGCTGAAAAGTCGGATGATGCTATCTTTGTTGGATATTCCTCCAACTCTATTGCCTATAGAGCTTACAAAATTAAAAATTAACAATTTGAGGAATCATCCAACATTGTTGTTAATAAGCACACTCCTTGTGTTAGGGGGAATGGACCTAATCATATCTTTGATTTAGAATTGTTTTCAAACTTTTCTAAACCCTCTTATGAGAATGTTTCAGCTGGAACAGGTACTCAAAGTGATTCTGACGATGATCAACTGTTTGAGTTACCCAGACCTCTTCCAAGTTCTCCAAGATTTGCTGAAAATCAAGCTCCCACCACTGGAAGATCCGACAGTATAACTATCACAAGATCCAGTGGAGCTTCAACAAGTTGTCAACAAAGTGAGCCTCAAAACTCATCCAGTGACAACGTACAACACCAAGTTGATGGAAGCAGCATTTTCAAGGAACAGGCAACTGTTAATACTGCTCCACAACCAACTGATACTGATATTGTCTCTTCTTTATTCAATCAGTCCTCACTGAATGAATGTGAGACAAAAGTTGGACCAAGTATACAAGTTCCTGAGCAAAACATGTCCAATTTGGATCCATCCATACAACTGGATGTAATTCCTAGGCTCAGGATTCAGAACACTCACCCAGCTGAGAACATCATTGGAGATGTTTCTGAAGGCGTGAGAACAAGGAGACAAACTCACAATGGGAATGTCTGCTTGTACTCATGTTTTTATCACAGATGGAGATAAAGAAGGTATAAGAAGCCTTGAAGGATAGTAGTTGGGTTGAATCAATGCAAGAAGAATTGTTTCAATTCAAAAGACAAAAGGTTTGGAACCTATGTCCACTACCATCCGGTCAAGTACCAATAGGCACTAAATGGGTATTCAGGAACAAGAAAGATGACAGAGGCTTGATTATCAATAACAAGGCAAGACTGGTAGTTCAAGGGTACACACAAGAGGAAGGAATTGATTGCACTGATGTCTTTGCACCTGTTGCAAGACTTGAGGCTGTGAGGATCTTTCTTGCATATGCAGCATCCAAGAACTTTATAGTTTACCAGCTTGATGTCAAGTGTGCCTTTCTGTATGGGGATATAGACAGGAAAGTCTATGTGTGCCAGCCTCTAGGATTTGAAGACCCACAACACCCCACCTATGTGTGCAAATTGGATAAAGCTCTTTATGTGCTGCACCAAGCACCTAGGCTGTGGTATGAGACTTTGTCTTAATTTCTCTTGAAGAATGGTTACACCAGAGGTACCATTGACAAGACTTTATTCATAAGAAAGTCTGGGAAAGACATTTTGCTCGTACAGGTCTATGTTGATGACATCATATTTGGTTCATCAAATGACCAAATGTGTAAGGACTTTGAGAGCATTATGAAGAAGAAATTTGAAATGAGTTCCATAGGAAAAATGGACTTTTTCCTTGGAATTCAGGTAAAACAGATGAAAGAAGGGTTCTTTATCAATCAATCTAAGTATGTTCAAGACATCTTAGAAAGATTTGATATGAAAGATTGCAAGCCAGCAAAGACTCCTATACCCAGAATTCACAATCTTTGTCCTGACTCTAAAGGGAAGGATACTAACCAACATAGGTATAGGGCAATCATTGGATCTCTGATGTATTTCACAGCAAATAGACCTGATATCATGTTTGCAACTTGCATCTGTGCAAGATATCAGGCTGCTCCAAAGGTGTCTCATCTAGCCACTGCTAAGAGAATCCTCAAATATTTCAAAAGAGCACCTAAACTGAGTCTCTAGTATCCAAGAAACAACAAATTCAATCTCTATGGCTACATTGATAGTGATTATGGTGACTGTAACATCAACAAGAATTCAACACCGGGAGGATGTCAATTTCTTGGTGGAAGGATAATTTCATGGCAATGCAAGAAGCAATCCTGTGTCTCAACATCAACTGCTAAAGCTGAATACATTGCTACTGCTAGTTGTTGTGCTCAACTGCTATGGATTCAAAACCAGATGTTAGATTATGGATTCAATTTCATGGAAACTCCTATCCACATTGACAACAAGAGTGCCATTTCTATTACAGAAAATCCTGTCAAGCACTCCAAGACAAAGCACATTAACATCAGGTATCATTTCATTAGAGATATTCATGAGAAAAACTTGATTAAACTGGTCAAAGTTGACTCAAATGAACAATATGTTGATTTGTTCACCAAAGCATTTGATGAAAAAAGATTTAAGTTTCTTATTACAGCTATTGGGATGATAAACATTGATTAGTTTATCTCATTTGAAAACCTTTTCACAATGTGTCTTGCCTTTGTCAATACAACCTAAGCCCTTTTACAAAAGGTTTTTCTTCAAAAATTTTCTAAGTGTAAATTCTTCCGAAGAGAAATTAACCCTCGGAAGATGTCATATATATCTTCCGAAGGAAAATTCCTCCAAGGGAAATCTTATCTTCCGAAGAGTTTTTAGTCTCGGAAGAAGCATTTGATAAAATATCAAATCTACTTGCGAAACTTAATAAAATTCTTCACTCGGAAGGCCTTGTTACTCTCGGAAGTATATTAGATAAATTTACCTTTGGAAGTAAGTTTGGCTTCGAAAGAAGATTACCTTCGGAAAAGCTTTACACTCGGAAGAAAGCTTTACTGTGTAACGGAAATCTTTTGGGCCCCACTCTGAAAAAGGCAAAGATTTTATTAATGATGTCGAAATATTTTAAATGGATTTAACCTTACTGCCATTGTCACATCATACCCCAAACTGACATTTCACCTTATCTATCCTCCATTTCACCCATTTAAATACTTCCGACCTATCCTTTTAATCTTTTTACCAATTTCACAGCCCTAAGTTTCCTTTATCTTTAGTTTTACTCCCAAAATCAACCTCATTTCCACTGTAATTTTGTCACACAATGGCACTAAACCCTCAGCATAACCAAGTCACACTCCTTGACTCTTTTAAGGATGTAGACTTCACCGAAATCATCCATTTCCTTACCCAATCGACCTACTACACTGCCCTAACTGTCAACCCCACTGTTTACTCAAACTACATGACAGAATTTTGGAGGAACGTAGAGATTGTAACCTTGAACGGAGTTAGGGTGATTCGGTCAAGCATTTGTGGCCAGGAATTTATCATATCCGAACAAATCATCAGGGAGTGCAGGATCGAGTTTGGTCACTCAACACAATTGTTATCTATCAAACTCACTAAGTAACACTCGGATTGATGAAGTAGAACCTCTTAAGAATTGATAGTAGTATAATAAGTAAACAAACACAAGAGAAAGGTTTTTCAAGATACATGTATATATTACTTCTCAACTCAAAATATTACAAGACTCTTACAAGCATAATAAGTGAGTTAGAATGAGAAACTATATATACTACTATCTACAGCCGGTTATACTTTGATACCAGCTAGAAACTTACGACTAAAGCAAATACTACATTGCTAGAGGTAAGGTATCATAAATAAAATACTATCTAAGATTTGGTAGTCATGACATGTCCATGGCTTACCTTTTGTCACCAACCGAAGTTGGTAATTGTAAAAACTGATAAAGAATGAACAGTGGAATAAAGTATGGTCAACTACATGGGCGTGGGAAAGCGGCATGCAGTATCTCAGAGGTTGCAGCGGCTTGTCAGAAGGAGGATACTTATGTCCACTGGTTCATAGCAGGTTCTTCCGAAGGTTAATTGGCTTCAGAAGAACAAGTTCTTCCGAAACTACTTATACTTCGGAAGAGTCTACTTCTTCCGAGGCTTGAGATGATCTTCACACTTTGGAAGTCATTGTCTTGGAATCTTCTAAGTGTTGAACTTTGGAAGAAGGAAGACTTTGTCTTCGGGAGATAGAGTTCCTCTTCGGAAGCTCTGTTAGCCTTGACCTTTGGAAGTTTAGCTTTTGCCTTCGGAAGTTCTTCATTAGTTGCACCAAAAATGTTCTATGTGTTTGTTTTGGTTGCACCAGCCTTACTTAATCCAACAAACTCCCCCTAGGCTGATGCTACCAAAACCTCACTTGTTTATTCTTCATAAAATTTTCAGCACCAAGGATAGAAGATATTTATCTATCTCTTTGTTCTTCCCTGAAGGGGTGCTGAGAAGTTTGTACAAATCTTTCATAGACAGCAGATCAAGTCTGTCACTCTGAATGATGTGTACCCTTTGTTATGTCCCTCTGAAGAGAGTTAGTTGACGGGAGTTGTAGTCATACTCTCATCTAACTATAGATTCCAATTCAGGACCTTCAACCATTTGTAGAAAGGCTTTGCCTTTGGTTGCTGACCCTTCCTTTTCATCTTTCTCTCTCAGCTTCAACTTTTCTTCAATCTTGGCCCTTGCAGTTAGATCAGCCAGATGAAGACTGCTCAAATGATTTCTGATGTGAGCAGCTATTTCAGAGTTGGAGGGATTGAAGAATGGTTTCTCTGCTAACTCAACAATATCAAATCTGCTTAAGTGTAGCAGAGAAGAGGCATTAAGCCTGTTGATATCACCATTCTCTCTTTCCACAACAAAGTTGTAAGAAAAGAGTCTTCGAACCTCCACTGGACTATTTTCTTTCTAGGAACAAGAGGTTGAGATGGTAATTTGCCTTCTTTCCTAGTGTCCAGTAGAGTCACCAGCTTCCTTCTCAGCTTCTTCTATTCTTCTTCAAGAGAGTCAGAGTTAGTTGCCAAGAGTTTGAGAGCCTAGTCCACTGTTCCTCTAGGTAGATCAAGGAACTGTTCTCTTGTGAGGGAACATGAGGAGCCATCAATGAAGGTTAACTTGATGGACCCCTCCTCTTGATCTCCTTAAACTCTTTAAAGGTCATAGGTTGAGAGGATTGAGAAGATGACTTAGGTGGTTGTTGGGTAGATGATGATTGGGTTCTGGAGAGTGTTTCGGGTTTAAGGATAAGTAGTGGAGGTGGTTGTTTTGATGGAATTGGTGTGGGAGAGGGTATGGACGATGGTGCGGGCTTAGGAGTGTAAGATTCAGTGGTTGGTTCGGTTTTGATGGGGAAAGGAAGAGTTGTTGGTTCTGGTTGAGGTTGTGGTTGTGATTGAGGTATGGGTTCAGAAGTCATCCCTTGCATTCTTCTGTACATCTCTTTCCTTCTTCCTGAGCGAATGTCAGCCTTGATGTCAGTGACATGTCGCTGCAGGGTCTTCTCGGACATGGGGCCAACTTGCCTGCCAGAGAAGCCATGGGCCCTGAGATAATCCTTCATCTAGGCTTTATCTCCCATCTTCTTGACTAATGCAAGTTGAGCTTCTTCTTCCTTCTTCTTCTTTTCTTTCGGCTTTTCCCTGGAAGCCCTCTTTCTCTCTTTGTTCATTTGGTCTTGTTCTTTTTTGAAAAGCGACAAGACCGTATCATTATCATGAGGAGCCAGTTCCTCAAGACAGAATCCCGTGGAGCTCAGAAAAGCTATCCTTTTATTCCTGAGCTGTTGCTCAGCTTCCTCCTTCTTTCTTTGTTCTTCCTCTTCCAAGGCCAACCTTGCTGCTTCTTCTTGTTCTCTCCGCAGTAGAGTTGCCTTTTCTAACTCAACCAAGTCCTCTAGTGGCAAGAGGAGCACATCTTCACTTACAGCTCCCAGGTTGACAAGTCTGTCAATGATCTCCACCCTTCTTTGGTTGTTGATAGCCTCCTAGTTGGCTACAGCTGCTTTGCTACTTGCAGCTAATAGCTTCCCAGTTGGGAGTCTACCTTTTCTCCTAAGCTACCTTTCTTCCTCTAATAGTTCTTCCGTAGTCAACTTCCTCTTACCTTTGATGCCTTCGGAAGGTTGAGATTTTGGAGGTTCTTGTACAGAGGTTTCAGGTTAGTGGGTGGTGATTGGAGCTTGTGGTGATGATGGTGTTTGAGTAAGAGGGAGTCTGAGAAAGTCTTCACTATTTATCTCAGATGCTAGTTCAAGAATTGCATCTGTGATAATTAGATCCTCAGACAAGGAGTATAGTCCTTTCGCAACTTGGACCTCAGCTTCGGAAGTTTGGAATACTTCTTCCGTAGCTTTGACTTCAGCTTTGGAAGTTTGTGGGATTGCACTATCTGTCCCAACTGTTTCAGTTGCTAGGCCATCAGTCTCCATATCCCCTTCAAATTCAATCTCGGGTTCAATGAGGACCTTAGGTTGACCAACTTCTTTGATAGTGGTAGATGGTGCATTCAACCTCTGGAACTCTTCAGCTCCAAAGTATGCCACAGCAACATCCGGACTTGGTTGTTCAAGGGAGGAGCCCATCAGGAACCTGGTTAGGAACCTATTCAGATCGATGAGCATCCTTGGGTCCACTTGAAGAATGATAGAAGGAGGCTCAGGGAAAACAGTTGATTGTTGAGCAGGATATCTTGAAGATAGAGTGGAAGTTCTTCATCAGTTGCACCAAAAATGTTCTAAGTGTTTGTTTTAGTTGCACCAGCCTTACTTGAACCAAAAGGGAGCATCTCGAACTTCATGATGAAGGCTCTCCTACGAAATTCCCCAAATCAGACCAAGATGACACATATACCCAGATGGGATATGGTTGTGACGTGAGCAGGTCCACGATGTACAAGTTCAATTTCTCATATAACAGGAAATTTCTAGTTCACATAGTCCTTCACTGCCTGTCAAATAAGTCTGAGGGGTGGGATCAAATCCCTTATGAACTAGGATGCCTAGTTCACGGGTTGGTAAAAGGCCTCCGCTTCAACTACTCAAGATTTTTGCTGACTAATCTTATTTGAAACCTTTAGAGGGAAACATTTTACATGTATCCCAGGTTTATTCAGCACATAATCAATTGTGAGTTGGATCACAGTAAGCTTGTCTATGCAGCTACTCTAACTGTCCTTCACATGAGGCCGACCATCTTCATGGTGTTGAAGAGGGTATCACCAACTTCACTTGGAAGACACACTGAGCTACTTCCAGGTATGATTAAGCCAATGGATCCTGGTGACATCCTTGTTAACCCCACATGTGATGAACCCACACCAGCACTAACCACTACATTGCCAAATATTCCTTCTCACCCCATCAAGATTACATACCAAAGACGCTCCAAATGAACCCTTGTTCAATCTCCTCTGATTGAACAAGTTCCCCTTGTTCTATCCAAAAAGGCTAGAATGGAAACATAGGCTCCCACTCAGTCTGAGGTCCCACCTTCCTTCACATTTGACCTTAATATGGGTATTGAGTCTCCTCAGTCTCAATCCCATGAGCCCCAAACCCAAGTTGAAAACCCTCAAGATGAGTCTCTATACTCTCCTGAGCAGCCAAAAAAAGACAGCCCCATCATAGGCTCAATGCCATTAGACATTGATAAAAGTCCCGGGTCATTACGATTAACTTTCATATCCTTTACAGACCTTCTTATAGGTACTGATGAAGAAATCATGTCTCTTCAAGGCAATGAAGTTGATCCACAACACCTTTCTAAAGATCAACTGAGCTTAGAGAGATCTTTGATTTCTAGCCCCCATTAGCAAACCCAAACTGTGGTGAGTCCCACTAGAGTGGAAAGGACTCTTGTAGATTCAGCTGCCACTACTGAAGGTGCCTCAATGGACCCTCAGGACAGTGGTAACATATATGAGACTAAATCTACAACAACCGTGCCTTTTGATCACTTTGAAAGATACCATTAAGCAAGGGAAACCAGGGCGCCAAGAAACCACATCTGGTGGTGGGGATGAACATACTAGGTATATTACCTCATCTCCTCGTGATTCTTCGAAAGAAGATGAGGGAAGTATGTTACCTCCTTTCTAAAGTCTCAAATCTTGAATCCAGGGTTAAGACTTTAGAGGATAGGTCTACCACTCAACAACTTAAGATTTAAAGTCTCAAGGCTCAACTAGCTGAGAAACAGATTGAGAGATCTTTTAGGCATGTACCTGTACAAGTCTCTCTGACTTCTTCCTCTAGCTCATCTACCTCTCAAGATGATGCTACCAAAAATGGGAAGAATGTTTAGAGTGAAACTCACATGGAGCAGCCAAGCTTAGTTCTTTCTACTCTCTTTTCAAGATATCTTGCTCAGCAATCAGCTGTTTTCCCTAAGCCTCCTCCGGTCATCCTTCAAGTGGATCCAAGGATGCTCATAGATTTGAATAGATTCCTAACCAAATTTCTGATGAGCTCCTCCCTTGAACAGCCAATCCCAGATGTTGCTTTGGCATATTTTGGAACTGAAGAGCTTCAAAGGAGGAATACACCATCTACCACTGTCAAGGAAGTTGATCAACCTAAGGTCCACATTGAACCTGAGATTGAATTCGAAGGGGATATGAGGACTGATGGCCCAGCAACTAAAACATTTGGGACAGATAGTGAAATGCCACTAACTTCCGAAGCTGAAGTCAAATCTGCGGAAGAAGTATTTCAAACTTCCGAAGCTGAGATCCAAGCTGCGGAAGGACTATACCCCCTATATGATGATCTAATTATCACAGATGCAATTCTTTAACTAGCATCTAAGGTAAATAGTGAAGACTTTCTCAAAACACCTCTCACTCAAACAGCATCATCACAGGCTCAAATCACCACCTACCAACCTAAAACCTCTACGCAAGAACCTCCAAAGAATCAAGCTTCCGAAGACATCAAGGGTAAAAGGAAGTTGACTGCGGAAGAACTGCAAGAGGACGAAAGGCTGGAAAAGCTTAGAAGAAAAGGTAGGCTTCCCTCTAAGAAACTATTAGCTGCAAGTAGCAAAGCAGCTATAGTCAATCAGGAGGCTATCAACAATCAGAAAAGGGTGGAGATTATTGACAAGCTTGTCAATCTGGGTGCAGCTAGTGAAGATGTTCTCCTCCTATCACTTGAGGAGTTGGTGGAGTTAGAAAAGGCAACCCTGCTACGGATAGAACAAGAAGAAGCAGCAAGGTTGGCCTTAAAAGAGGAAGAACATAGAAAGAAAGAGGAAGCTGAGCAACAGCTCAGGGATGAAAGGATAGCTTTTATGAGCTCCAGGGGATTCTCTCTTGAGGAACTGGCTCCTCATGATAATGATACGGTCTTGTGGCTTTTCAAAAAGGAACAAGACCAAATGAACAAAGAGAGAAATATGGCTTCCAGGGAAAAGCTGAAGGAGAAGAAGAAGAAGGAAGAAGAAGCTCAACTTGCAGCTGTCAAGAAGATGGGAGATAAAGCCTGGATGAAGGATTATCTCAGGGCCCATGGCTTCTCTAGCAGGAAAGTTGGCCCCATGTCCGAGAAGACCCTGCAGTGACATGTCAGTGACATCAAGGCTGACATTCGCTAAGGAATAAGGAAGGAGATGTATAGAAGAATGCAGGGGATGACTTCTAAACCCATACCATAACCACGACCTCAACCGGAACCAACTCCTCTTCCTTTCCCCATCAAAACCGAACCAACCACTGAACCTTACACTCCTGAGCCCACACCATTATCCATACCCTCTCCCACACCAATTCCATCAAAACAAACACCTCCACTACTTATCCTTAAACCCAAAACACTCTCCAGAACCCAACAATCATCTACCCAACAGCCACCTAAGTCATCCTCTCAACCCTCTAAACCTCTGACCTTAGAAGAGTTTAAGGAGATCAAGAGGAAGCTCATCAAATGTACTACACTGAGTGATATCTCCTGTGAGGAGGGGTCCATCAAGTTAACCTTCATTGATGGCTCCTCATGTTCCCTCATAAGAGCACAATTCCTTGATCTATCTAGAGGAACACTAGACCAAGCTCTCAAACTCTTGGCAACTAACTCTGACTCTCTTGAAGAAGAAGAAGCTGAGAAGTAAGCTGGTGACTCTACTGGACACTAGGAAGAAAGACAAATTTCCATCTCAACCTCTTGTTCCTAGGAAGAAAATAGTCCAGTGGAGGTTTGAAGACTCTTCTCATAACTTTGTTGTGAAAAGAGAGAATGGTGAGATCAACAGGCTTAATGCCTCCTCTCTGCTACATTTAAGCATATTTGATATTGTTGAGTTAGCAGATAAACCATTCTCCAATCCCTCCAACTCTAAGGTAGATACTCACATCCGAAATCATTTGAGCAGTCTTCATTTGGCCAAACTAACTGCGAAGGCCAAGATTGAAAAAGAGTTGAAGCTGAGAGAGAAGGATGAAAAGGAAGGATCATCAACTAAAGGTAAAGCCTTTCTTCAAATGGTTGAAGGCCCTGAATTGGAATCTATAGTTAGATGGGAGTATGACTACAACTCCCGTCAACTAACTCTCTTCAGAGGGACACAACAAAGGGTACACATCATTCAGAGTGACAGACTTGATCTGCTGTCTATGAAAGATTTGTACAAACTTCTCAGCACCATATCAGGAAAGAACAAAGAGACATATAAGTATTTCCTATCCTTGGTGCTGAAAGTTTTGAGAAGTAGAAACAAGTGAGGTTTTGGTAGCATCATCCTAGGGGGAGTTTGTTGGATCAAGTAAGGCTGATGCAACCAAAACAAACACTTAGAGTATTTTTGGTGCAACTGATGAAGAACTTCCGAAGGCAAAAGCTGAACTTCCGAAGGTCAAGACTGAAAGAGCTTCCAAAGAGAAATTCTAACTTCCGAAGACAAGGTCTTTCATCTTCTAAAGATCAACATTTAGAAGATTTCAAGGCAATGACTTCTGAAGTATGAAGATCACCAAGCCTCGAAAGAAGTAGACTCTTCCGAAGTATTAGTGGCTTCAGAAGAACTTGTTCTTCCGAAGCCAGTTAACCTTCGGAAGAACCTGCTATGAACCAGTGGACATAAGTATGGACCTTTTGACAAATCC
The DNA here is from genome assembly GCA_025215565.1 of Flaveria ramosissima. Lineage (NCBI taxonomy): Eukaryota > Viridiplantae > Streptophyta > Magnoliopsida > Asterales > Asteraceae > Flaveria > Flaveria ramosissima. Next base: position 23,280,591 of record CM046036.1, read on the forward strand.
GATGCAACCTCTGATATACTGCATGGGTCTTTCCCACGCCCATGTAGTTGACCATACTTTATTCCACTATTCATTCCTTATCTGTTAGTATAGTTGCCAACTTTAGTTGGTGACAAAAGGTAAGTCATGGACATGTCATGACTACCAAATCTTAGATAGTATTTTATCTAAGATACCTTACCTTTGCAATGTAGTATTTACTTTAGTCATAGGTTCCCAGCTGGTATCAAAGTATAACCGGCTGTAGATAGTAGTATATATAGTTTCTCATTGTAACTCTGTAAACATGCTTGTAAGAGTCTTGTAACACTTTGAGTTGAGAAGTAATATATACAAGTATCTTGAAAAACTATCTTCTTGTGTTTGTTTACTTAGTATATTATTATCAACTCTTAAGGGATTTTGCTTCATCAAACCAAGTGACTTAGTGAATTTGAGAGATAGTACTTGTGTTGAGTGATAAAAACCGATCCTGCAATTGGTATCAGAGCTTCTTAGGCTCTTGATTGTGAGATCTTACCATCCAAATCAACCTTTTCTTCACTCATACTTTTACCACACTCAAAATGGCCCTAAATAAAAAATCATCTAAAGGTGAAATGGGGACAATGTCTAAAGCACCCATCATCTCCCCTGAGAACTTCAGATCTTGGAGCAAACGTATTAAAGGTTTCATTAGGTATCAAGACAACATGATGTGGAAATTTATCACCAATGGCCCTTACAAGCCAAAGGTTGCACCACCGGCTGGCAATGGTGCTATAATAGAGAAATCTATCACCAATGGCCTAGTATAATGAACAAATGCAACACATAATTCAATCTTACTATATTGGTTTCTAGATCCAGTATAGTGGTACATATCATATAAACTTGTTATAACAAACTATATATAGTTTTTTTATAAGAATAGATATACATTTTCATTCCTTGGATGTATTAGTTGGCTGTGTAATTAAAGTGTTGTGTAAGCAGACAATCCTTTAAGGGAACCAGTTGTTTCTTGAAAGAATTACCGCTTCTCCCAATCATCATTGGTTGGTATTATGTCATCCAGTTTTGTTACCTAATCATTTTTTAAATGTATTGTATTTTCAATATTCTTTTGTGTTGAACATGACAACATTTGATCACCATCACCCAGATTCATTGCTTTCACTGTTTTCAGAACCGGATCGGACGACCTACTGGTTCACTTGTCGAACCGGTCAGACTGGTCAAACCAGATTTAAGAACCGGTTAATTTTATATTAATATTAAAAGTATATACATGATAGAATGTTAAAATAAAAATTTAAAGTAAAAGATAGTTGGAAAACATAGATTAAAAATATAAAGGATTAAATAAAAAATGAAATAAATTTTGAAGATGCACATGCAAAGTAAATGTCAGTATCAAGTCTGCAAAAAGATGATTTTCCTTAATCAAATTTACTTTTCAGGTTTTCATATATTCTACAAAAGTTAATTATACCTCCCGAGTTAAAACTTAAAACTTCTCCAGTTCTCCTCCCCACTCTCCCACTCTTTAGTCTTCCATCTTTCCTCTCTATGTTCTCATGTCAACCATAATAAACATTCTGCAAAAGTTAATATCTCTTTTAAATCCTCGAGGATGAGGCATGAGCATCAACTTTTCTATCTAGCAAGGCGAGACTAGGATTTGGTCTAGATCCAACAAAAACGTGACTAAGTTATCTATTCTAATGCAGATCTGAGGGTGAATTTGTCGATTACGATGAAGATCTAGCAAATAGGAGCCTTAACACTTGAAATAAGGCAACACCACTCCAATCGGTTCTACCGGTGACTCGCTCCCAACCGGCCGGTTCTATCAATGCAAAACGAATGAGGCTAGATCGGACCGTTCATCTCACCAAATCCCGATCGAATCGCTTGGAACGGCCGGTCCAATCCGGGCTTGAAAACATCGATTGCTTCTTCAATTTTTTCGTCAACTTTTTGAACCTCTGATAGTTTATCAGATTTAACTCAACATCTTTCTTTTTAGCTACCTTTATCCTCAGCTTCTGCCTTTTGTTTGGTCCATGTTTAACTATGCTCACTTGCATTTTTTCTGATTGCTCACTTGTTATCTTCTTTTTAGATTCTTGTTGCATCTATGCTAGATCTTCTTCATCCCGTAATCTTTTTTCTACTTCTTTTTACATTTTTTATCTTATTTGTCCTTCAATCTTTTTACCATATTTTCTTTTACGGGGATCCTTTCCTCTTTAGGATTGCTTCTTTTGTACGAGTCATATGCATATACCAACTGTTGAGTAGAGTATTCTTATGTTAGTACATTATGCTCTTGCTCGGAAATGATAGGTGTGTATAATATGGCGTATTGTAAGAATTGTAGCAGGTCCATTATAGTGCAGAATTCAATACATTTTCTTTTTGTTTTGTTCAAACATGTTATTATATACGAACACCAATCCAATGATTTTATGTCTCTTTTTTTACTAATGATGTGAGAAACTCCATGTTTACTTTTGATCCTTGTGTCATCCTAACCAAAATTGTAACAAATACTACTAGGAAGTTGATTTGGAATAACCGTCTTGAATAATTGGATGATTTGACTTTTCAAATAACTTCAGCTATAGAAGGCAAACAAATACCAGGAAATTGGCTTTTAAATTCTGCAACAATTGGATCTCTTCCTGTAGTAACAACTTCATGCACTAGTTCTCGTGTTATCTTTATAACGTGTGAACCGACATTCAAGTTGTTTGTGTTAGGATCATAGTTTGATATCTACTAATATGCTATGTTAAAAGGTGCAGATTTTATGCAATAAGAGTTTATGCATCCAAATCCCATATCTTCAACAGCCTTTTGTCGTCCTTTAGTTAATTTCTCAATTAAACTACAAAGGTTTTTTTGGTGGGTTTCGTATCCCTAGTCGTTTTTTCTTTAAATTCGACAAATGGTTTTGATGACTTGTTCGTACTGGTCTACCCTTTCATAAAAGTAGATTGTTTTAGTGATTTCAATGGTTTCTCAAAATTATCATCTGAAACACTCTACTCTGGCATTACAATATTTGTAGATAGTTTATAACATTAGCAATTGTATCACTGTTTTGTAAGATAACGTAGTACATGTGCAACACACAAATCTAACCTATAACACTAGAACCCAAATTACACTGTTTTTATTGATTACAAATATTAGAAGCCAAATTTAAAGATAGAGTACATTATTTTACATTAGTGTACTTGTAAAAGGAATATTTTAGCACATTGTTATATAAGCATACATTACATATAATAAGATATATGCATTAGATGTTTAGAATATAGTACATATCTATAGAAACACAACACATACACGTGCTATACAAGTACATAATGGTGTTCATGCATGTAACACCCGGAAATTTCCTTTGAAGCCGACGAAAGAAGAAAAAGAAATAAAGTCCAAAGTCGAGGGACCAAACCCGCCAACGAGAGAAAACTTGATGAGTGGGAGTATAAAAGGGGGGAGACACCCCACCCTTCTCATTTTCAGCCATCAAGAAGAGAAGAGAGAAAGAAGAGAAAAGAGAAAAAGTGTTGGCTCGGGTTGGTTCGAGTAGCCAAAATCGTTGAGGAGCGAGTCAAATCGAAGCCCTACTCATCGGGATCGTTAAGGTGAGTTCTAGGACCCCATTTTTACTTGTTTTTAACCGATTTTGGGGCTAGAAAGCATCAAAAACCCGTTTTTGTATGTGTATGTGTTTGACCCATTTGGGTGTGATGTGTGTGATGCGTTTAGAGTATGTTTCTGGGCTTGTGTGTGCTTGTATGGTGTTGTGGTATGCATTCCTAAGGTCTAAGATGGTTGATTTAGGCTTAGAATGGGTTTGGATGAGCTTGGAGGCCGAAAATGGCAGATTGGGTTCGGGATGAACTCCAATCTGCATCAGCTAGGGCTAGGCGACCGAATGGAGGCCATACGGCCGATTGAGAGGCGATTGAGGGTCATTCGCATGATTGGGATTCATTCGCACGATTGAGGGTTCAATCGCACGCCTAAGGTTTCATTCGCACGATTGGGAGTCCAGTCGCATGGGGAGTCATACGACTGAGGGTCCAGTCGCATAGGTGCTTGGTCACATGAGTCCATTCGCAAGAGGTCAGTCGCATAGGTGCTCATTCGCATTAGTTCCATCCGCATGAGGTCCATACGCACGACTGGATGTCCATTTGCATAGATGTTCATCCGCATGAGTCCAATCGCATGATGTTCAGTCGCATGGAGGCCATGCGACTGAAGGGTGTCCATACGCACGAATAGGGCTGTTGCACCCGAAGGAAAGTGTAGTTAGACTTCTGACTTTCGTGGGAAAGTGCAGATGTAAGTTTTGACGTAAAGGTTCCCATAAGAGCATGTAAGATAACTGTTCTGGCCTTAGAAAGCAAGTAGGGCATAATGATGATGATGTTGCATGTTTATGCATGATGCATGTAATGTATGTATGATGTTGCCCTGTATGACGTGATGTTGGTGCATGTTAATGTTCCTTAGTATGATGTATGTTTATCTTTCCTAGGGCTTTACGTGTTATGATAATGAATGAAATGAAGTATTATGTAACGTAAAGTGGAAAGAAATGAAAAGTCTTGCATGTATCGGATATCGGGTCCTTCTTTGTGATCGACCATTTATGTAGAACCTCTACCACTTACCTCTAGTACTGCGGCATACGCTCAGCTGTTCAATTATTGACTTCGGCCCAGTAGCTAAGATTGTTCGGGGTGTAGCATATGGTATTGGTACAGATGATATCCGATGCGCAAGTAAAGTTATATTGAACGAATGAATGAATGGATGAATGAAGGAGATAATAAAGATATTATCTATGCGTACGCATGATGTGTGATCATGCAAAAGTAACGAATGGTTTTAAATGAAAGTAAAGTATGTTTTATTCTAAAACTAGAACTCACTCAGGTACGCTGACTTTTTATATGTTTTCTAGTTGGCAGATAATGTTTGCTGAGGATGGCACCGCGAGGCTACTCAGCTCTTTTGAGATGGCATCCATTTATAAAGCTTTTGTGATATAATGCAAACATGTATTTTGTAATCAGATAATGATGTATTATTTGGCAAAAGAGTTTATAATGAAATGAGATGTCATTTTTGAATGTTTCCGCTGCAATATTTTCATGAGACAAATGTAATTATATGTTTTATGCGCGATGAATGACCAACTGTAAGCGTCCGGGAACGGGGCCTTACAAGTTGTTATCAGAGCCAAAGTTTAAGTGAAATGGGTAATTTTTTTCAAATAAACCTTAACTTAAACTGAAAATGGGACGGAAGGGGAATGGGATGCCAATCTGAGTAGCTGCGTGCCATCAGGTATTTTCGTAAAGTTAACCGGTTTTATGTGCGCATGGTATGTGGTTATGTGTTGTATGTAGATTTAAATACTGATGTAGTCAGGACAGGTAATGCTTGGGGTATGAAGAGTAAAGTAAGTGGCTAATCACAACTGGCCACTGTAATTAGGGACTTACTATACTTGACATAAACTGAGTTGTTTCCTTGAATGACCGTGTTGGTGTTTGAATCTTTCAGTGTGAGTTAGAGAATGGCTGGAGGTAGATCTTCTAAAGCTTCTAGGGGTGGAGGCCTTGGCGGGCCTGATGTTGAGCCGCGACCCAAAAGAGGAAGACCAAGGGTTGAAAAGGTGGTTCCTGAGGAACCAGAGACCCCTCATCCGGAAGCTGGGGATGAGAGTGCAAACCTATGGGCCTCGGTAAAGGAGGCTGTTGTTGAAGAAGTACACCAGGTCATGCAGACAATCTTACCGTCTGTGGTGACCGAAGTCATTAAGGCGGTGAAAGAAGGAGAAAGAAAGGAGAGAAACAGGTCTTCGGGGGAACGAGAGCAACCGGAGCCCGAAACGATTTTCTCTGATAATGAAAACGAGGAAGAGGAAGATGAGCCTGTGCGAGAGGTAGCACGAGGCTGTAACTATGGGGGGTTTATGAGATGCAAGCCCCCTACTTTCGACGGTAATGGCAATGCTGCCGCTGCTCACCGATGGGTGAGAGAAATGGAGGCTGTTCTCGACATCAGCGAGTGCCGGGAAGATCAGAAGGTGAAGTTTGCCACTAATTCATTTGTGGACTCGGCACTATGCTGGTGGGACAACATTGTCCAAGCTGAGGGTAACCGGGCAATCGGAAGAATGAGATGGCCCGAACTGAAGAAGATGGTGATTGAGGAGTTCTGTCCTCATAGGGAGATGGATAAGATAGAGAGGGAGTTCCTGCAGCTGGAGGCGGGATCCATGACACACCAGCAATACACCACTAAATTCAATGAAATGGCACGGTTGGTGCCGGATCAGGTGACGCCTCTGTCTCGGAAGATCAAGAGGTACTTTTAGGGCTTATCGGTGGATGTTCGCAGACATATGATCGCCGCCCGGCCGAGTACTTTTAGGTCGGCGGTCGATTTGGCCGGAAGGCTATATGATGAGCGGAAGGTGGTGGTGACAGAAGTGAATAAGAAGGGCGGTGGTGATCGGAACTGGAACGGGAAAAGGTTTGGTCGGGGTGATGCCATTACGGGTAGCAAAAAGGCACGGGTGGATGACCACCGCGTGGCCACACCGGGAGCGGGATCAAGGAGGTGTGGCAAGTGTGGAAAGGAGCATGCGGGAGAATGTAGGTTGGGATCGAATGTGTGCTTCAAGTGTGGGAAGACAGGGCATTTGGCAAAGGATTGTCTGGCGGGCAAATGTTTTAACTGTGAGGAAACTTGTCATATGAGCAGGGATTGTAAGGAACCGAGGGCTAAGGGTTCCGGGGCAAAGAGGACGAGAGGTGAAGGACCGAGGGCGAGCGCCAGGGCATTCACCATGACACAGGAGGAAGCTAGGACGGACCCTGATGTTGTGTCCGGTACATTTCTAGTGAACCAAACTTTAGCTTCTGTGTTATTTGATTCTGGTGCTAGTAAGAGTTTTATTTCTTCTGCTTTCTGTGCTAAGCTGCCTGTTAGTAGTAGACGTGTTGATGTGCCCTTTGATGTAGAAACTGCCATAGGTAAGTCTACCAGGATTTTCGAGATGATAGAGAACTGTGATGTGGAACTTGAGGGTCATAAGTTTCCTGTTAGACCGTTCGTGATGACCTTAGGTGGTTTTGATTTGGTTCTTGGGATGGATTGGTTGGCGGAATTTGAGGCGAACATTGTGTGTCGCAAGAAGATGATTCGTTTGACAGCGCCTGACGGTAGTTCAGTAACGGTTTATGGTGATCGGGTTACTATGATTCCGAAAGTGATCTCTATGGCTGTGGCGGGAAAGTGTATGAGGCGTGGATGTAATGCCTACTTGGCCTATGTAAAGGATGTGGATACGCCAACACCACAACTAGCCGATGTACCGGTTGTGCGTGACTTTCCAGATGTGTTTCCCGAAGACCAACCAGGAGTGTCACGGGACCGTGAGATTGAGTTTCAGATTTACTTGATATCAGGTGTCCAACCAGTAGCTAAGGCACCGTATCGGTTGGTTCCGGCTGAGCTAAAAGAGAATTGGTGGAGTAATGGCAAGAACCGTTTGATAAGAGGTTGGTTAGACTGAGTATCTCTCCTTGGAGTGCTCCGGTCTTATTTGTGAAGAATAAAGACGGTAGTACGAGGATGTGTGCAGACTACCGTGAGTTGAATAGGCTGACAGTGAGGAATCGGTACCCCTATCGAGAATTGATGAATTGTTTGACCAGCCCTAGAGTACCAGTTGGTTTCCAAGGATAGACCTTCGATTTGGATATCATCAGTCGAAGGTGAAGGAGCAGGATATTCCTAAAACAGCTCTTCGCACGCATTATGGACACTACGATTTTCTTGTTATGTCTTTTGCTTTGACCAATGCGCCAGCTGCTTTTATGGATTGGATGAATCGAGTGTGTCGACCCATGTTAGATAAATTAGTGATTGGGTTTATGGAGGATATCCTGATTTATTCGAAGAGCGAGGGGGAGCATGCTGATCACGTTCGAGAGGTGTTAGAGACGCTGAGAGGGAAGAAAATGACGCCAAAGTTCTCCAAGTGCGCATTCTGGTTGCGCGAGGTTCAGTTTTGGGTCAGGTAGCGAACCCCAACGGGATTATGGCGGAACCGGCAAGGGTAGAGGTGGTGAAGCAATAGAAGTTTTTTGAGACGCCATCCGAGATTCGTAGTTTCTTGGGTTTGACGGGCTACTATAGAAGATTCATTCAAGACTCCTCCAAGATTGCCTCTCCACTAACTAAGTTGATCCGGAAGGATGTGAAACTTGTATGAGGGTCAAGCTCAAGAGAAGGCGTTCGACGAATTGAAGGCAAGACTGATTCAAGCTCCCGTTCTGTCATTACTCGATGGGAGTGAGGATCTGGTGTTTTATTCAGACGCTTCCTAATCGGGGTTGGGAGGTGTGTTAAGGTAGAAGGAAAGGTTATAGCCTATGCACCCGACAGTCGAAGGTTCACGAGGTAGAAAGCCTAAAGATAGGCAAAAAGTCGTATGCCGATAAGAGACGTTGGCAGATTAAATTCCAGGTGGGTGATAGAGTTATGTTGGAAGTCTCACCTTGGAAAGGTATCATTCGGTTCAGAAAGCGGGGCAAGTTGAGCTCGAGGTACGTAGGGCCTTTCCGAGTCATGGCTCGAGTAGGAAATGGTGGCTTATAGCTCGGAGCTACCAGAGGAACTAAGTGGGAAACTGGAGAAAAAGATAAGACAACATTGTCCACGGTTGTTTAAGGAATAACAGGTGTCGGGGACGAAGCCTAGTTAAGGGGGGTGGACTTGTAACACCCGGAAATTTTCTTTGAAGTCGACGAAAGAAGAAAAAGAAATAAAGTCCGAAGTCGAGGGACCAAACCCGCCAACGAGAGAAAACTTGATGAGTGGGAGTATAAAAGGGGGGAGACACCCCACCCTTCTCATTTTCAGCCATCAAGAAGAGAAGAGAGAAAGAAGAGAAAAGAGAAAAAGTGTTGGCTCGGGATGGTTCGAGTAGCCAAAATCGTTGAGGAGTCTAGTCGCATGGGGAGTCATACGACTGAGGGTCTAGTCGCATAGGTGCTTAGTCGCATGAGTCCATTCGCAAGAGGTCAGTCGCATAGGTGCTCATTCGCATTAGTTCCATCAGCATGAGGTCCATACGCACGACTAGATGTCCATTCGCATAGATGTTCATCCGCATGAGTCCAATCACATGATGTTCAGCCGCATGGAGGCCATGCGAATGAAGGGTGTCCATACGCACGAATAGGGCTGTTGCACCCGAAGGAAAGTGTAGTTAGACTTCTGACTTTCGGGGGAAAGTGCAGATGTAAGTTTTGACGTAAAGGTTCCCGTAAGAGCATGTAAGATAACTGTTATGGCCTTAGAAAGCAAGTAGGGCATAATGATGATGATGTTGCATGTTTATGCATGATGCATGTTATGTATGTATGATGTTGCCCTGTATGACGAGATGTTGGTGCATGTTAATGTTCCTTAGTATGATGTATGTTTATCTTTCCTATGGCTTTACGTGTTATGATAATGAATGAAATGAAGTATTATGTAACGTAAAGTGGAAAGAAATGAAAAGTCTTGCATGTATCGGATATCGGGTCCTTCTTTGTGATCGACCATTTATATAGAACCTCTACCGCTTACCTCTAGTACTGCGGCATACGCTCAGCTGTTCAATTATTGACTTCGGCCCAGTAGCTAAGATTGTTCGGGGTGTAGCATATGGTATTGGTACGGATGATATCCGATGCGCAAGTAAAGTTATATTGAACGAATGAATGAATGGATGAATGAAGGAGATAATAAAGATATTATCTATGCGTACGTATGATGTGTGATCATGCAAAAGTAACGAATGGTTTTAAATGAAAGTAAAGTATGTTTTATTATAAAACTAGAACTCACTCAGCAACGCTGACTTTTTATATGTTTTCCAGTTGGCAGGTAATGTTTGCGGAGGATGGCACCGCGAGGCTACTCAGCTCTTTTGAGATGGCATCCATTTATAAAGGTTTTGTGATATAATGCGAACATGTATTTTATAATCAGATAATGATGTATTATTTGGCAAAAGTGTTTATAATGTAATGAGATGTCATTTTTGAATGTTTCTGCTGCAATATTTTCATGAGACAAATGTAATTATATGTTTTATGCGCGATGAATGACCAACTGTAAGCGTCCCGGGAACGGGGCCTTACAATGCATGTACACGTACAATCAAGTTTAAAATAGAAAGAATACAACACGTTTATGATAAATTCATGTTCATACTTATATAATTACAAATCAAGTTTAGAATATAGTACATATATGAAAATCCATTTAAAGGTTATAATACAACTAATAGATGCATCGACTTTGTATCGTTTGGAAACATAATAACACAACCTCAATATATATCAGTGTTATAATGAAGGTTAAAATTCAATACATCCATGTGCTATGTGAGTACAAAATGGTGATTTTGCATATATTAAAATCCATGTTTATACATCTTCATATACGATCAATTTTAGAATATAGTACACATATGATAATCCATTAAAAGTTTATAATACAATACATTGATGATAGATGCATCGACTTTATACTATTTGAAAACATAGTAACCCAACTTCAACATATATTAATGTTATAATGAAGGATAAATTATAGTACATATATGTATATCACAACACATCCATTTGATTTCATTTGAAAACACAGTATATTATATCAAGTTTTGAATACTATACATATATGAAAATCAATTCAAAATTTATAATTCAGTACACAGATGCATCGACTTTGTAACTAAACCAATCATATATATATATATAAACAAACAATGCATTATATCAAGTTTAGAATGCCGTACATATATGAAACTCGATTTGAATTTTATTTTTCACATACATAGATGCATCGACTTTGTAACTAACTAATCATAAACGCGGTTGTCAATTATGTGTTCTTCATTTGATATTTTTACAATATCATTAGAATCTAATAATGTATACAGAGAACAAAGTTGAGGAACTTACCGTTGGTATAATTTGATGAATCCTTCTTCATTTAGGTCATTTTGATTATGTTTTCCACCCAAAAAACATAGAATCAGTACTATAACTACAATAAGTGAATGGATTTCACAAATAATTTGAATAACTTACTTTGAATTTGATGCTTGAATCAGAGAGAAGGAGATGAAACGATTGAATGAGATGATCGGTTTGAAATCGTAAGTTTCTCTTTTTTTTATTTTCCTTGTCAAATCACCATAATGTTCTTATATGCCTTTTATTTGATATAATTACTAAAAATACCCTTAAACATATAATTAGTGCTTGAAAATACATCTTAGATTTTTTAGGGATAAATATATTTTTGGGGCAACTTCTATCTATATATATATGGGAAGGATCAAACGAGAGCTCACTTTTTTTATGAGAACTCTAGAAACTAATGTGGGCCATATATTTTTTAATGGCAAAATGGTAAATAATGAAAACATAATAAAAAAATTATAAAATGAAAAATAACATAAAATAAAAAAAATGTTTCTCTCGTTTCACTCTTTTATAAAAAAAATAAAAAAAATATAAAATTATAAAAAACTCGTTTTTTTATGAAATTCGTTCTACACATGTGTAATACCGGATTACACATGTGTAAAATCGGATATACACATGTGTAAATAACAGGCGGGCGATTGTTTTAAAGAAAAGGCATATCAATATGGTTGTTGTTGGAAAGATAGAAAATACTTAAACTAATGGTGATTTTTTAGTGGAAAACTATGATGTTGTGATAAAAGTTATAACGTTTTAAAAAAAGAGGAAAAATGGCATGTGACTTGTATGTGATAAGAAATGTGTAGCTTATTTTAATTCCTAGAGTTCTCATAATACATACATATATGGATATATATATATATATATATATATATATATATATATATATATATATATATATATATATATATATATATATATATATATATACATATATATGTATATATATATATATATATATATATATAGAAAAGTTATGGTACAAAGTGTTTTTTCGTGCGAAGCGTACGAAGTTATCACGCAAGAATGAAGGTTATGGGTGGAATTATAATACAAGTGTAACAATTACTCACACAAAGATGAAATTATCACGCAAAGGTGGAATTATCACGCAATAAGGTATTTTTGCGTGATAATTCCATCTCTACGTGATAATTTCACGCGAGTGTAATAGGTCTTGTATAATTATCAACTTGTTCTTGCGTAATTATTATTGTTATTTCGTGATAATTCCATCCTAAAACTTCGTACGTTTCGCACGAAAAAAGCACTTTATATAGTAACCGTCCTTTATATATAATCCTACTTTAATAAAAGAGTAAACAAAGTATCATGTGTTATCATATGATGCATCTTCAACTTTGTTTTTCCCCTCAAAGTTATTGCTAATTTTAGACAAATAATTGATACCTTTGTTATTTTTTACTACATTTTAGGTTACTAAATAAATTTTCATTTTAATCAACTCTAATATTTTAGGCAATTGCATTAAGAATTTATTTCAGTTTTTACTTACATATTTTAATTCAAAAATTTAGTTCATTATCAATTTAATTGTTGAATAGTATATTTTTGAATTTTACATGAAAATCATTTTATAGGTAGAAAAGATCCAATTAAAAAAACTTTAATCATATATTTACATATTCAAAGATTTAATATTTGTTATGGTTTATTAAATCAAAACATATTTTTTTGTCATATCACTATAGCATAAAGTATTTAAATTGATAATTTTGTTTCATTTCATCTTGAAACATTTGTTTTCAACACATTATTAATTGAAATAATTTTACTTGATGTGCAGGTATATTCAAATGTTAAGTAACTTTTTTACCATCACAAATTATATTACTTTAAAAAGTAACATTTAAATTAAAAACTCATTTCATTTTTCATACTTGTCAAGTTTATATATTAAAGTGTGTTTCTATTTTTTTTGTTTCACAATAACATATGTCAAGTCAATGTGTTGCACAAATGTTTTTTAGGTTTAAAAGTTTTTGGTGGAGGAAAATTGTTTGATTGATAAAAAGCCGGCACTATATATATGCCATCACTTAATAAAAATGCAACGTTTTTTCTTGTGTCATATATGTGTTTAATTTTATCATTTCCCAATCTATTTTGATTGTGTTCTATTTATTTAGGGGAGTATAGGTTTATGAAAAGTCTTGTTATGTATTAAAAATATTATAATATGAAACACATTTATAGTAGTGCTTTTAATATCGAAATATCACCATGTAGAATGAAAAAGAATGGACAAAATTGACATTTTAAATGAAAGATTTAGATTTTGCATATTTTTTAATATTAGAAACAACATATAAATGATAAGTATTATCATTGTATAAGTGATATTGTCATTGTATAGCTGTTACTTCCAATGTTTAAAAGAAACTCTAATTTTCTCTGTCTTTCGTTTTTTATATGTAATAATTGATTTCAGTAATTATAAGTATATACAGAATTATGGTTCAAAACTATTTGATTATTCAACCCGTATAATACATGGGTACTAGATCTAGTGTGTATGTATACATACATACATACATGTATACATACATACATGCATGCATACATACATACATGCATGCATACATACATACATACATACATACATACATACATACATACATACATACATACATACATACATACATACATACATACATACATACATACATACATACATACATACATACATACATACATACATACATACATACATACATACATACATACATACATACATACATACATACATACATACATACATGCATGAATGCATACATACATACATACATACATACATACATACATACATACATACATACATACATACATACATACATGCATGCATGCATGCATGCATGCATGCATGCATACATACATACATACATACATACATACATACATACATACATACATACATACATACATACATACATACATGCACGCATGCATGCATGCACGCATGCATGCATGCATGCATGCATACATACATACATATATGCATGCATGCATACATACATACATACATACATACGTACATGCATACATACATACATACATACGTACATACATACATACATACATACATACATACATACATACATACATACATACATACATACATGCATGCATGCATGCATGCATGCATGCATGCATGCATGCATGCATGCATGCATACATGCATGCATGCATACATACATACATACATACATACATACATGCATGCATACATACATACATACATACATACATACATACATACATACATACATACATGCATGCATGCATGCATGCATGCATGCATGCATGCATGCATGCATGCACATACATGCGTGCATGCGTGCATGCGTCCATGCGTGCATGCGTCCATGCGTGCATGCGTCCATGCGTGCATGCGTGCATACGTAATAACCCTTCATTATATCTTTATATCTTCTCAATTCCAAGCTTTCTAATCGATAGATTCTAAATCTCCTAATCAACTATCACTTTTTAACAGGCAACCTCCAGGCTCTAGGCCTTTAATTAGCTTACTTAATTGACTTCAAATATTTTCCTTCAATTCTCAAGCTTTCTAATTGATTATATTCACCTATTTGTTTATGTTTTAATCACTGATTTGTTGTTTGTTTCTATATTAATCACCAATTCACCATGCCTATTGCATTTTGGATTATTAATCATCTATTGGTTTTTGTTTTAATCACCCATGAACACTTCCTATACATCTATATCATCCGACTCAGGTAGAAAGTATGATACCTAATATATAACATGTAAGTCGAATATTTCTTGTAATTTTGTGGAAAAGTGTGCAAAGGATGAGTTAATAGACTCAAACAACACTTGGTGGGAGGTTTTGTAAGGCCCTGTTCCCGGGATGCTTACAGCTGGCCAATCATCGCATATAAAACATATAATTACATTAACTTAAATAAAATGTTGCAGCGAAAACATTAAAACAACATTCCATTTCATCATAAAAACTTTTGCAAATTAATACATCGTTTTCAAATTTCAAAATACATGTTGTATTACATCACAAAAGCATTATAAAAATGGATGCCATCCAAAAAGAGCCAAGTAGCCGCCCCGTGCCATCCTCAGCAACATTACCTGCCAACTGGAAACACATAAAAGTCAGCGTTGCTGAGTGAGTTCTAGTTTTATAATAAAATATATTTTACTTCCTTTTTAAAACCGTCTGTTAATTTCATACGTGATCACACAACATACATACGTACAGATAATACAATTATTATCTTCCATTACGTTCGTTACATTCTTCCATTCATTAATCATCGCATGGTACTTTATCATTCGCTTCGTTCGTTCATAACTTCTTTTCTTATGTTTGTTCATATCACACATATCGCACGTTCGCACATTTTCCACTTTCGTATCTTCGTACCCATCGTACATATCGCATAAATCGCACAAATGGAGTGGTCACTAGGACAGACTCCCCCTGTGTGTGTGAACTCTTAGGGGTTTAGCCAAAATCGCACGCTGTCTCATGGGTTAGCCAAAATCGCATGCTACATAGCACACAGTGAATACCACATCGCACGTATTGGGGCAATTACCAAAACTGAACCCCCTACGGTGTGTATGAACCCATATGAGTTAGCCAAAATCGCACGCTACATAGCACACAATGAATACCACATCGAACGTATCGGAGTAATCACCAAGACTGAACTCTTACTGTGTCTATGGTCTCTTATGAGTTAGCCAAGATCGCATGCTGTAAATACACACACAGTTGAGCTAACAACTCTCAATGAGTTGTGAACCTTCTTTCTTTTACTTGCGAGCCATTCTTACTCTTATTCATTCATTCATGCATCCATTCATTCATTCATCATGTTCCTTTTTTCGTTATCTTTCACTTTACGTAACATAATACTTTCATTTCATTCATTAACATTCATCGCAAAGTCACGGGAAGATAAACATACATAGACAGGAACATCAAGGAGATCATGCAAATCATCATACATATCAGCATGCATACATAACATATATCACACATACCATCATGCATAACATCATACATAACATCATCATCATACATCATCATCATACATCATCATCTTGACTTCAAAAGTCAACTTACATAAACCCCCGGGAATCTTACAAGTCAAAACCCACATCTGCACTTTCCCTCGAAAGTTAGAAAATAAACCATTGTTCTTTCGGGCGTATGAGCCCTACTTGGGCGTATGGACACCCTCAAATCGCATGGCCTCCCAAGCGACTAAACACTTAGGCGAATGGAAATCAGGCGAATGGACCCTATGCGAATGAACCTATGCGGATGGACCTATGGGCGAATGGACACCTATGTGTATGGACTCTCAATCGCATAGCTTTCATGCGTATGGCCTTCAGTCGCATGACTTCAGGTGCATGGGCTTCAGTCGCATACCCTTCGTGCGAATGAACCTCAGTCGCATGGACCTCAGTCGTATAACCTTCAATCGCATACCTCACAGGCGCATGAACTTCAGTCGTATGACTTTCATGCGTATGGACCTCAGTCGCATGGCATTGGTGCGCATGGACATCAGTCACATGCCTTTCGGTCGTATGGCCTCCAGTTGTATGCCATTCGGTCGCCTAGCCCTAGCTGATGCAGAATGCAGTTCATCCCGAACGCAGACTGCCATTTTCAGCCTCCAAGTTCACCCAAACTCGTTCTAAGCTCAAATCAACCATCCTAAACCTTAGAAACACCTACCACAACATCATTCAAGCACACGCAAGCCCAAAATCAAACCCCACTAGAATCACACACAAACACATACACACGGGTTCAACACACACACTTCAAAAACAGGTTTTCAGATGTGTTCCAGCCCCAAATCAGTAGAAAACGTGTAAAAGAGGGGTCCTAGAACTCACACAAACAACCCCGTCGAGTAGAGCTTCAATCCAACCCGCTACACCTCAACCTTCATGCTCGAATCCACAAAAACCGAAGCTTGAAACCACTTTTCTTCCTCTATTCTCTCTATGGCTGAAAATTATGAGTGTGGGGGAGGGTGTGGGCTGCCCTCCCCTCTTAATCCCCCACTCTTCCAAACCTTCTCCCGTTTTGGCAAGTTTGGTCCCTCGACTTTGGACTTTATTTCTTTTTCTTCTTTTGTCGGCTTCAAAGAAAATATCCGGGTGTTACAAGTCCACCCCCCTTATTTAGGTTTCATCTCCGAAACCTGTTATTCCTCGAACAAACGTGGGTAATGCTACCTTATTTCTTCTTCAGTCTCCCACGTTGACTCGGATCCCTTCCTGTGCTTCCACTGTACACGCACAAGAGGAACCACTTTATTCCTTAACCTCTTCTCTTTTCGATCAATGATTGCCACTGGTTGCTCCACATCAGCGAGCCGTTCATCTACCTCGATATCCTCCAGTGGTAAAACCATATCCTCGTCT
Organism: Flaveria ramosissima; assembly: GCA_025215565.1. Taxonomy (NCBI): domain Eukaryota; kingdom Viridiplantae; phylum Streptophyta; class Magnoliopsida; order Asterales; family Asteraceae; genus Flaveria; species Flaveria ramosissima. The sequence goes on from CM046036.1 coordinate 23,298,125, forward strand.
GCTAAACACTTTCTCAGATGGGATACCTGGAATGTCGGATGAATTCCACTTAACTCCTCTGGTAATTCTAGTCTATAGGCCACCTCCCCTACTCGATCAATGATTCGAAAAGGCTCTATGTACCTCGGGCTCAACTTGCCCTGCTTTTAGAGCCGAATGATACTTTTCCAAGGTGAGACTTTCAACATAACTCTATCACCCACCTGGAACTTAATCAGTCGACGTTTCTTATTGGCATACGACTTCTGCCTATCTTTAGGCTTTCAACCTCATGAACCTTCAACCGTCGGGATGCATAGGCTATAACCTTTCCTCCTAGCATCGACAGACATCCCAGCCTCAAGTAGGAAGCATCTGAATAAACCACCAAATCTTCACTTCCCTCGGGCAACGACAAAACAGGAGCTTGAGTCAACCTCGTATTTAACTCCTCGATAACCTAATCTTGAGCTTGACTCCATACAAATTTCACACCCTTACACTACCGTCCCTTTTATCGAGCAACTCCTGCAGTTGTTCCATCAATTCCTTCATCTCAGTCGGAGCCAACTAATACGGTGCCTTAGCTACAGGCTGACCACCCGGTATCAAGTCAATATGAAACTCGATCTCGTAGTCAGGTGGCACTCCTGGTAAGCCTTCGGGAAATACATCTGGAAAGTCACACACTACCAGTACATCAGACAGTTTTGGTGTTGGCATATCCATGTCCTCCACGTAGGCCAAATAGGCACTACATCCACGCCTCATACACTTTCCCGCCACCGCCATTGAAATCACTTTCGGAATCGTAGTGACTCGATCATCTTAAACCGTCACCGTGACCCCGTCAGGCGCTGTCAACCGAATCATCTTCTTGCGACACACAATGTTCGCCTAGTAGTCCGCTAACTAATCCATCCCAAGAACTACATCGAAACCACCTAAGGTCATCACGAATGGTCTAACAGGAAACTTGTGACCTTCTATTTCCACATCACAACCTTCGATCATTTCAAAAATTCTAGTAGACTTACCTATAGTAGTTTCTACATCAAAGGGCGCATCAACACTCCTACTACTAACAAGCAGTTTAGCACAGAAAGCAGCAGAAATAAAACTTTTACTGGCACCAGAATCGAACGACACAAAGGCTAAAGGTTGATTTACTAGAAACGTACCTGACACAACATCGGGGTCCGTCCTAGCCTCCTCCCGCGTCATCGTGTAGGCGTTGTGCTCGCCCTCTGTCCTTCTCCTCCGGTCTTCTTCACTCCCGAACCTTCCGCCCTTGGGTTTTTACAGTCCTTGCTCATGTGGCCAATTTCTCCACAATTGTAACACCTCACAACCCTACATTCTCTAGACACATGACCAGGCTTCCCACACTTGAAGCAGGTATTTGGTCCCCTTTTGCATTCTCCCGAATGCTCCATCCCGCATTTACCACATCTATTCGACCCCGCACCAGGTGTGACCACACTGCGATCATCCCCCCGTGCGTGCTTATTACTCGTCGAGACACCACCCCGTCCAGTCCTCTTCCCACTCCAGTTCTGGTCTCCATCATCCTTCATACTCACCTCCGCCATCACCACAGTCCTTTCATCATACAACCTCCCCGCCAAATCAACTGCCGACCTAAACGTGCTTGGTCGAGCAACGATCATGTGCCTGCGGATGTCCGCTGGCAAGCCCTGAATATACCTCTTAATCTTTCATGACAAAGGCGTCACTTGGTCCGGCACCTGACGTGCCATCTCATTGAACTTGGTGGTGTACTGCTAATGTGTCATCGTTCCCGCCTCCAGCTGCAGGAACTCCCTCTCAACTTTATCCATCTCACGATGAGGACAGAACTCCTCAATCACCAGCCTTTTCAACTATGATCATCTCATCCTTCCAATAGCCTGACTACCCTCAGCTTGGACTATTTGTCCCACCAACACAGAGCCGAGTCCACAAAAGAGTGGGTAGCAAATTTCACCTTCTGGTCTTCTCGGCACTCGCTGATATTCAGAACAACTTCCATTTCTCTCACCCATCGGTGAGCAGCAGCAGCAGTGCCATTACCATCAAAAGTAGGGGGCTTGCACCTTTAAAATGCCCCGTAGTTACAGCCTCGTGCCGCCTCCGGCGTGGGCTCTTCTTCCTCCTCTTCTTCTTCGTCATCAGATAGAACCGTCTCAGTCTCGGGCTGTCTTCTTTCGCCCGTGGGCCTACTTCCATCCTTCCTTTCTCCTTCCCTCACAGCCTTGATAACTTCGGTCACCACAAACGGTAAGATTGTCTGCATGACTTGATGAACTTCTTCCACAACAGCCTCCTTTACTGAGGCTCTCAAGTTAGCACTCTCATCACCGTCCTCCGGATGAGGGGTCTCAGGTTCTTCATAAACCACCTTTTCAACTCTAGGCCTTCCTCTTTTGGGTCGCGGTTTAGCACCACTTCCACCACGACCTCCACCACGTGAAGCTTTAGATGATCTACCACCCGCCATTCACAAACACACTGAAAGATTAAACACCAACATGGTCATTCAAGGGAACAGCTCAGTTTATGTCAAGTGTAGTAAGTCCCTAATTACAGTGGATACAATTGACTAGACACAAACAAAATCAATTGTAGAATCAAAACGCATATCTGCCTTTTGACCTTGTGACTATGACATGCCATAGCTCACATCCTTATCTATTACAAAAAGGATAAAGTACATAAAATAGAAGGTTACAGACTCAAGACCTCAATGTACAGTTACCAAAAGCATGGACCTTTTCACCAACTCATGTAAGTTGGTGACTTTACAGAGATGCAGCGTAAAGGTGTCCAGCTTTATGGAATAGTACATCAGATAAAGCATGTTACTAAAAGTCTTCGGAAGAAATCTGTCTTCATAGGATGAATCTTCGGAAGACTTTGTCTCTGAGGCTTCGGAAGACTTCATATTTGGCTTCAGAAGATATTGGTCTTGGCTTCAAAAGATTTTACACTTAGAGTATTTCTAGTTCATGGTGTAAAACTTCCGAAGCAATTCTACTTCAGTACTTAGTGCATTACTTGCAGAGAGACTTTGGATGTTTTGGTTTGCATCAGACTTAAAGGAATCCTTACAAACTCCCCCTAGGCTGAAGCTACCAAACTTAGAAGATCTTCAGATGTTAGTAGTCTTCAGCACAATCATGACCATACTCTTCATTAGATGGTCAGGATCATTCAAACCTTCATAGTATCTTCTCATCTTAAAGAGATCATGCAGAGGTAAGTTGATTATGTCTTGCCATGTATAGACATTCTCAACACCTTGATCTCTGATTACATGCCATCTTTCTGGATTGGTAGAGAAGGTCCAGGATAAGATGGGTGTCTCAGTTGCAAGAGGAGCCACTTGCATTGGAGTTGATTGGGCTGCCTCTTCATGCACTTCCTCAGGTTGATCTGACTCAGCCTGAGGTGTAGAGGTAGATGATTTAGGCTTCTTCTTCTTAGACTTTGGTTTAGAAGTCATCCTCTTCTTCCTCTTAGATGACTTTAACTGAGAAGACTGGTCTGCAGCACCTTGTTGATCATCCTTGTCTTTCTCAGTTGGGTGTTCCTCCCTCACAGGTTCAGAAGTAGAGGGAGTTTGACCCTGCTGTGGATCAAAAGATGAAGCTTGCTGATGCTCAGCAGGAGGTCCGGGTTGTGTTGTCTCAGGTTGTTCAACCTTAACCTCCACTTCAGGTGGGACTTGACTTGGAAGAGAATGTAAGTCAATCAGTTCACCACTCTTAATCTTCTGCTTGATTACCCTTATATGCTCATCTATTGTGGATAGAGACATAGGGCCAAGTCTCCTTTCGGAGAATCCATATAGCTTCAAGAAGCTCATCATCCTTTGTCTATCAGCAGACTTCTTTGTACTCTTTTGGATGATGGCTTTTGACTTTGCAACTTCTTCCCTTAGCTTCTTCTTAGTTGTCTTTCTCTCCTTGACTAACTCAAGCTCAAGTTGTGTTAAGTACTCAAACTCAACAAAGTCATAGGACAAGGGAAGAAGTGCATCTGCCTGATAGAAGCCTGTGGCACTCAGGTAGTTGATCATTTTAATCCTATCTTCTTCTTTGTCTACCTGAGGTTCTTGTTGAACCACATCTTCTTGCACAGGGCTTTCTTGAACTGGGGAGAGAGAGGGAGCATGCTTGTAAAGTCTTTTCTGTCTCTTCACCTCTTTGAATTGGAGAAGTAACCTTGCATCCTCTTTTTCTTTCATCTCTCTTGACACTTCCATGTCAGCCAGTTCATTTAGTTGTTCTAAGGGGAGAGAAATGATTTCATCAATGTCATAGTTCCTGGTCTGCAGATAAGTAATCCTGACTGCCCTCAACTCATCATCTTGAGTATTTGGTCTGGGGGCAGCCCTGTTGCAGCTTGCATAAAACCTGAAGACCCAGAGGAACTTTCTCCCCTTAGCTTCCTTTTCCTCTCTCTCTCTCTTCCTCCTCAATTTCCTCAGGAGTCAAAATCCTTTTCCTTTTGTCACCCATAGAGCTTTGTGACTCAGGGTGGATAGAGGTTTGGCCTTCATTGCTTGGTGAAGCATCCATGCTCTGGCAAGAGAGAGGCTGTGAAACACCTTCACCAGCAGGTGTGTCAGAGGGAATGTGAATCTTTGCAGCAGTTGATGATGATGAGACAGGGGTCTCAGGTTCCGCCACTGGGCCTTCAGTCAAGGTATCCCCTATGAAACTAATCTTAGGGTCCACCTCAACATCCAGTTGACCGATGACATTGCCTGATTGCCTAAGTCTCCTTCTTAAGCTGAACTCTGCAGTGATCCTGTCTTGGATTCTTTGAGCCAATCTGTCAGCCTGTCTTGAGTTGCTTGGATTGACAAGTGGCATATTGACTAGATCCAAACTTTCATAGAAGGTTCAAGCTTTGAAAGTCAAATACTTCTTGTTGCCCTTGAACTCTGTGAAGAATAAGGGCTCTTCTATCAGCATCATACCTCCATCTTATGATGTAGTTTGAAGTTCCTTGAGGTGGGGATGACACAGCCCTTGGTATACTTTCCTCAAAGAGACTCCTGATGATAGAGTCTATAGAATCCACATTAATGTGAACTTGAGGAAGTTGCTGAGAATGCACAATTACAAGTGAGGATGGTGAGTCCTCTATATCCATTCTCTGTGAAGAACTCCCAGGTTCTGTGGCTGCAAAAAAATTCTCCCCCTTTTTGGTAGCATCACCCACTTGCATAGGTGAGCTGGAGGATAAATCAATCACATCCACAGGTTCTTGTGTTCCTGGTTGAGCTCTTCTTAAAGGTCTCCCAGCTAGTTTTTCCTTAAGATATGAAATCTGAAGTTGCTGATTATTGACCCTGTTTTGTAAGGTAGTCACCTGAGATTCAAGGTGACTGACCTTAGAGACTAAATAGGAGCATGTTTTTGACAGTTTTTGCACCTTTAGTCTCAAATTCCCCTCTTCTTCATCAGAAGAATCATTAGGGGATGAGATGATTGGACCAAAGTCCTCTCTCTCACCACCACCTTGAGGTTCTTGGCTGCTGGTTTTCCTCTGCTCACTAGCAATCTCAGTTGAGATGTCAGTGGGCTGAGTTGCCATGGTTGAGGTCTTAATGATGTAATCACTTGCAGAAGTGAGAGCCTCTTCCATATGGACATCCTGAGCAGGTTCAGAAGTGTCCACCTCAGTTATAGGTGACTGATGTGGGCTAGACTGAGGAGACTCAGAAGTACTCATCTCTCTTTGAGTAGGGGAAGAGAAGAGAGACTCATGGTACTCACTGAATCCTAAGTCTTCATCAGTATAGAAGGATAGGTTGGGAATGGGTTGATTTAGATCTAAAGGCTGGGGATGGTAACTGTCCCCTGAAGGTTGTTCACTTGAGTGTTGAGACTCAGAGTGAAGGCTTAAGGCTGTTGGGTTTGTGAGCTCATCAGGGTGAGCATGAGGAACCTCAGCCCTGATAGTTGAAGAGATGGGAGTGGTTTTCTCCTCAGGGGAAGTGGGAACTCTAGTGTCCACTTCCTCCTGTAAAGGTGAGTATATGGGGATCTGCACAGACTCAATAGCTTGAGCATGGGTTTGTTTGGATTTTCTTTGGTAGGTGAGGGTTATTTGAGGCCTTTTTAGTGGTAAAGAAGTAGAAGGTGTGGGTTCAACACTAGCTTGTGTTGCAAGGTTGTCACCTTGAGCAATGAGCTCTAACATTTTGAGGACAAGGGCTGTTTCTACCCCTGAGAAGCCTACAGTTGGCTTTTTCATGATTTTAAAGATGTCAGGCTTCATCTGTCCCAATTTAAGAATATTACCTATTTCCCTCAACTGTGAGCCCAGTTCACAGTTGAGAATGTGTTGAACATATCTAGGAAACATGTAATACTCTAAGGAGTCCAAGTTTGCAAGTAAATTGGTATAAACAAATTGAGAGTACCTGAACTTGACCCCTTGAACCATTCCATGCACTATGAAGGAGAGATCCTCAGGAATCTGGTCCCACCCTCCATGCTTGTTTAACAAGCTGTGGATAACCACATAGAGTAGGTATTTCCACTGGGATGAGATCTTCCCTTTCCTAAAGGTCTTTACAGAGAAATCTCCCTCATAGCCCATCTGCTCAAAGGAATGATTGACAGCTTCCTTTGGGAAGGACAACTCACCTTCTTCATCATCCAGCTGCAAATGATAGTTGATGATGGCCGGAGTGATGAAGATTGTCCTCCCTTGCACTGTGGCAGACAGTGCCTTCTCCCCATCCATAATGAACTCTTGGCAGGTCTTCCAGAATTCAAGCAGATGATCCTCATACAGAGTAGGATCAATGGTTAAGGAGGTGAAATAATTTGATAGAGTTAAGAATTGGCAAATCTCTGAGAAACTTTCATCTTTCTCAGAGCTTAACAGAGCAACCTGGTTGTGTTGTCTGTGAAGTTGCATGGAGAAATCTGGGTTGTTTCTGCGGTTAAGTTTGGCCATTTGAGAAGCTTAAGGTTGAAGAAAGGTAGAAAGCAAAGGCGGTTTTGGGAATTTAGGTTTGAGGAATAGTGGAATTTAGGAAGATAGTGAGTTAGAGGGGGAACCGTTGGGTATTTATGTGAAAAGGGATTTGAACCAAAGTATAGATTTAGACTTCTTCCGAAGGTAAAATTTCTTAGACAGTTATTTATTTTGAAGACATGATTTTCTTCCGAAGGTAAAAGTATATCTTTTGAAGGATCAGAAAATTTTCAAGAATCTAAGGAAAGTCTTCAAAAAGGATTTTATATCCAAAGAAAACATGAGCTTATGAAAGTGATGAACTAGACAACTTAGAACAAACATATTTTAAGAAATAATTAGAATTAGTTTTAATAAAAGACCTACTCAAAGTTAATCATCCCAATAGCTGATATTAGATATTTAAATCTCTGTTCATCAAAAGCTTTTTTAAACACATCAGCATATTGTTCATCTGTATGAACTTTGACTAGTTTAATTAATCTCTTTTCATAGTTATCTCTTATTAAATGATACATGATATTGATGTGTTTGGTCCTTGAGTGCTGCACAGGATTCTTAGTGATAGAGATAGCACTATTGTTGTCTATGTGGATAGGAGTCTCCTTGAAGTTAAATCCATAGTCCAGCATCTGATTTTGAATCCAAAGCACTTGAGCACAGCAACTTGCAGCAGCAATGTATTCAGCCTCAGCAGTTGATGCAGACACACAGGATTGTTTCTTGCATTGCCATGAGACAACCCTTCCACCAAGGAATTGACATCCCCCAGATGTAGACTTTGCAGTCATGTTACAACCACCATAATCACTATCTGTATAAGCATACAGATTGAAGTCAGGATTCTTTGGATACCATAAACCAAGTGTCGAAGCACCTTTGAGATATCTTAAAATCCTTTTGACAGTGATGAGGTGAGACATCTTAGGGTTGGCTTGATATCTTGCACAAATACATGTAGCAAACATGATATCAAGCCTGCTAGCTGTAAGATACATAAGAGACCCAATCATAGCCCTGTATAAATGTTCATCTACACACTCCCCCTCAAGATCAGGTCCATCGGAGTGGTTTCTGGCTATGGGTGTCTTAGCAATCTTACAATCAGTCATGTTGAACCTCTTGAGTATGTCCTGAACATACTTTGACTGACTTATGAAGATGCCATCTTCAACTTGCTTCACTTGAATTCCTAGAAAGAAATTGAGTTCTCCCATTGCACTCATTTCAAATCTGTCTTTCATCAGCTTCTTAAAGTCTTTGCAGAGCTTTGGATTAGTTGAACCAAAGATGATGTCATCTACATATACTTGAACTAGCAATAAGTCATTTCCCTGTCCTTTGATGAAGAGAGTTCCATCTATAGTACCTCTCCTGTATCCATGTTTACAAAGATACTCAGATAATGTCTCATACCACTTCATGGGTGCCTGATGCAGCCCATAAAGAGCTTTGCAAGCTTGCAGACATAATCAGGATGATCAGGGTCTACAAAACAAGGTGGCTGTTTGACATAAACCTCTTCATCAATCACTCTATACAGAAAAGCACACTTTACATCAAGTTGAAAGACCTTGAAGTTCTTGGATGCAGCAAATGCCAGGAATATCCTAACAGCTTCTAATCTTGCTACATGAGCAAAGACATCAGTGTAGTCAATCCCTTCTTCTTGTGTGTATCCTTGAACAACTAGTCTTGCCTTATTCTTGATGATAATGCCTCTATCATCCTTCTTATTCCTAAAAACCCATTTGGTTCCAATGATAGTCTTCCCATGAGGAAGAGGACAAAGGTTCCAAACTTTTTGCCTTTTGAATTGAAGCAACTCTTGTTGCATAGCTTCAACCCAACTTCCATCCTTTAGAGCTTCATCAACTTTCTTTGGCTCTATCTGGGATAAGAAACAAGAGTGAAGACAAACATTTGCTTCATAGGTTTGTCCTCTTGTTCTTACCCCTATGACAACATCTCCAGTGATGTTTGTGGTGGGGTTAGACTTGTGGATCCTTAGCTGAGGGATCACAGCAAGTTGCTGAGAAAGATCCAAATTTGAGAAATTTAGATCTGGCATAGATGATTCACCCTCCACATCACCACACTTATCAAGATTAACTTGATCCAATGAGCGTGTGACATTATTGATGTTGTCATCTATGGTGTGGTTATTAGCATCAAGGAATTCCTTATCACTTTCACCATCACCATTTTTTTCTTCCACAATTGAGGTATCTTTATCTAGTTGTGGAGCCTCTAAGCTGGAATTTGAAGGCACACCAGATGTATCAGCTGAATTTGTCATTGTAGTGCTGATAGAAACCTCATTTGCTGAAGTAGTTCCAACTGGAGCTGAAGATGTATGAGTTGAGGGTCTTCCTAGCTCAAATCTTGGATCAGGATCACCTGTATTTAAATTTTCTGCAGATCCTGAAACATTCTCACAAGATTTGTTAAAACAGTTGGTCACTAAATCAAGATCAAATAGCCAATCAGGACCAGAACCGCCACACAGGGTGTGTGTTCATTGAAAGTCACATTGGCTGACTCCTCAACAATTCTAGTTCTGAGATTGTATACTCTATAAGCTTTGGCTTGCGAAGAGTATCCAATGAAGTGTCCATCATATGATTTCTCAGGAAACTTGGCAATTTGATCCTTGGTATTCAAGATGGTGCAGGGACATCCAAATGACCTGAGAAAACCAATGATAGGTTTTCTCTTGTGCCAAAGTTCATAAGGAGTCTTACCATGAGTCTTAACTACTAAAACTTGGTTTTGCATATAGCAAGCAGTATTTAATGCCTCTGCCCAGAAGGTGATGGGCAGTTTAGAGTCAGACAACATAGTTCTTGCAGCTTCAATTAGTGTCTTGTTTCTCCTCTCAGCAACACCATTTTGCTGAGGAGTCCTGGGAGCACTATATTGTCTTGTAATACCTTTTTCGTCACATAATATATCAAGGATTTGATTCTTGAATTCAGTCCCTTGATCACATCTTATGGTTTTGACCTTGTGATCACTTTGATTTTCAATTTTTAAGATGAAATTCTTCAGAATCTCAGGGGTTTCATCCTTAGTTCTAAGAAAGAAAACCCAAGTGAATCTTGTAAAATCATCTGTGATCACCAAACAATAAGAGGTCCTTCCTAGACTCATTACACTGGTGGGGCCAAAGAGATCCATATGTAATAAATGTAGGGGAGTAGTGATAGAGTTCTTTTCCTTAGGCTTGTGATACCTTATGTTGCTTCCCTTTCAGGCATGCAACACAATAATCATCACTTGTAAACTCTTTCTTTGGCATTCCAGTTACCAAATCATGTTTAATTAGTTTATTCATGTTCCTAAAGTTTACATGGCATATTCTTTTATGCCATAGGAAAGACTCATCACTATTTGCTTTTGATAGAAAGCATGAAACTTCTCCAAAGGGAGATGTTTCTTGCAAATCCATCTTGTACATGTTCCCTTTCCTGGGGGCTCTGAGCAGGATGTGCTCATGAGGAATGACCACTCCAGGCTTGAGAACAATGCACTCATGCTCTAGTAAAGAGCATGTTATGACTCTGATCACAAAATTGGGATACACTCAGAAGATTGTACCCAAGCTCCTTGACAAAGTTTACCTTTTCAATGCTGAGCTTACCATTTGTGACCTTGCCCCTTCCAGAAATGTAACCACCTTCATCTCCTCCAAAAGCAACTAGTCCTCCATTAATTCTCTCAAAGTTGTGGAGTAGTGACCTATTGCCTGTCATGTGCCTGGAACAGCCACTATCAATGATCCAGACATTCTTGTTTGTCTTGAGCTGTTCCTGCACAAAGAAAATGAATAGTTACATTTGGAAACCCAAGTCTTACTTATCTTGGGCTCACTAAGTATAATAGAAGGTAATGCAACAGTAATATATCCTATGGTTGTGCAAGAGGGATCTTCAGCTGTTGTTGATGGAGAAACTTCAGTCACTTGGTCTTTCTTAGACTTCCACACCACCTTTGGAGTCTTGGACTTGACCTTCAAAACCTTGGAAGCTTTTGGGACTTCAGAAGTTTTGATGACTGAACCTTCGGAAGATTCTACAGTCACTGCAGCAGACTTCAGTACTTCGGAAGAATTCCTTTCTTCCGAGACCAACTTTTCTTCCGAAGGTAATTTTCCATTTCCCTTCTTCTTTGATTTGGATCTTCCAAAAGAAACAAATTTTCCTTCCGAAGCTTGAATCTTCTTGAAACTCTTTGAAATCTTTGTCTTGGTCATATGGACAGTACTTTTGGGATTGTATGGACAATCCTTAGCAATGTGAGACGTACTTTCACACATGACACACAACATTTTCTTCTTCACAAGAGTCTCCTTATGAGAGCAACACTGTCTTTGGTCACATCCCTTCTCCACCTTCATCTTTGTAGATGCTGAGACAGTTCTTTTGGGCTGTGAACTGTTCTTGGAGTTTGATGGTCCAGGTTGTGCAGCAGTGGTACACAGCAGATCAGTCTTCTTCTTGGTACTGAGATGATTTGAACAAGAACCAGAACTCTTAGCTGAGGAATTTTGGTTGATGTCTTCAGTCTTTACTACTTCAAACCCTACAGAGATAAAAACTTGTTTCTGCTTAGAGTCAAAAGTAGCCTTGATCTCTTGAGCCTTCTTTGCTTTTCTTTTGCTCTTCCTGATCAAGTTTTTCTCTTTGACTTGGTCATCACAGTGGACTTCTTCTCCTTAGAAGGATAGTGGCCCTTAGTAGAATCCTCCTCTTCACTCTTCTCAGAGGAATTCTTCACTATCTCTTCTTCATCCTCTTCACTTATAGGATCTATGAGAGGAAGCTCATCTTCATAAGTTCCACACCTAGGAGATCTTACAGACAAGATTGTGTGTGGAGGAGCTATCTCATTGGATCCCAGTCCCTGTCTATTTTGATAACACATCTTGTTGTGCAGGGATGAGGATATCATGTTCTTGAAGGTCTCTTCTTCAAGAACACTCTTTTCTGCCCTGGCTTTGCTGATCACAAGCTCAGCCTGGCACTCAGTCAGCTCTGTTATGAGATCTTTGATTTGAGTTCTAAAATCTGTATGCTCATGTTTTAGAACTGAATTTTAGAACTGAAATAGTTTTCTTTAAGTCCTCTATCTTTAGTTTATAATCATTTTCAAACTTTCTAAAATCAGATTTTAAAATGTTTAAGGACTCAAGATCAGATCTCATCTCCAAGTTATAGGACCTGTATCTGTTAACTTTAGCAATGCATTCAGAAGTACAGAGATGTTCCAATACCTTGGCTTCATCATGATCTGCCATTAGTGCTTGGTTTGGAGAAGCATCTTCCACCTGAAAGCTCCAATCAAAGCCTCCTTTTTCAAATAACAACAGCTTGTTGCTTTGGCTTCTCATTCTGAGGGGCTTTGTCAGTGTAGTTTGGTCTAGTTTGTGCTTGGCCACCATTTGTTTTAGGTGCCTTACACTCTCTAGCAAAGTGGCCCATCAAGTTACAGTTGTAACACTTGACTTTGCTTTTATCCAAGCCAAACTTTCCTCTGGTTGCATTGCTTGGAAACCTCCTTCCAGTTCTCTTGTAAAACTTCTTGGCTCTATGAGTGAGAAGAGCTATCTGTTGGACTATTTCCATATATTCCGGATCATCTGGATGGATACAATCCAGGTCTTCAAGAGTGAAAAGAGAGTTGCCACAACTTTCATCAGAAGACACAAAGGCTTGAGAAGAGCTTATCTCTTGAAATGGGCTTCCTTGAGTGTAGTTCTCCCTGGGTGTCTCTGGGAAGGTGATGAAAGGACCCTTTGGTGAGTTGTCAGGGTAGAATATGAGATGATGTTGGGGTTCTATGCTATCCCTTTCAATCACATGCAGGGCTGAACCCAATTGATTGTTGGAGTTGCTAGATGAACCTTGCATGTTCATCTCCATCTGGTAGCCACTGAGAATCCCATATAACTCTGTCAAAGTAAGAGTTTTGAGATTTTCAGTCCTCTTGATCACCACACAGTAGTGTGTCCATTGCCTAGGAAGTGAGGACATGAACTTCCTTACAATGTCTCTGTTTTCAAGAGGAACTCCTCCATCCACAAGGGTATCCACTATCTCAACATACCTAAAGTATTGCTGAGTCATGGTTTCACCTGTTTTGAAGGTAAAGTTTTCAAACTGCTGCTTCAGGAGATCCTTCTTATTCTCCTTGGCTTAAGAGGAGCCTTCATACATCAGTTTTAGTGCATCCCACAGCTGTTTAGCTGTTTTGCACTTCTTGAATCCTCTATACACAGAGTTTGGAAGGGCAGTTTGAAGAGCAGTCATGGCCTTTCTATCAATCTCTACTCTCTTCCTATCTTCATCAGAGTAGTTAGCCACATCTTTGGGGATCATACCAGCACCAGTAGCAGAAGGAGTGCTGGGTATGAAAGGTCCATTTTCAACAGATTCTCGCATTCTTGAGTCTAGAGACCTGATGAAACCTTCCATTCTCATAGACCAGGTATCAAAGTCATCAAGAGTGATCAGTGGGGACTTGTTCATGGTTCCAGTCTCTATATCAGTCTTTGAAATAGATGCCATTTTGAAAGTTTAGTATTTGTGTGTGTGAGGGATCTTAAGATGGTGAGATCTTATATCAAGAGCCTGAAATGCTCTGATACCAATTGCAGGACCGGTTAAGGGCTTAACAATTACAACACAACAACACAAAGAGGAGATTAACTAAACTTGATCAAAGAATAAATTGGATTAACCAAGATAATGATACAAAGAACACAAGTAATAATAAAGAGACAGAACAAGAGATTTGGGTTTCAAGGAGGCAGTATATTGCTTTCTCAAGTTCTATTATAAGTGTTACAAAGCATAAAGAAAGATACTAGAACTTGGAATACTTATACTACAACCTACAGCCTGCTATACTTTGAAAGCCAGCTAGATACAATTGACTAGACACAAACAAAATCAATTGTAAAATCAAAAGGCATATCTGCCTTTTGACCTTGTGACTATGACATGCCATAGCTCACATCCTTATCTATTACAAAAAGGATAAAGTACATAAAGTAGAAGGTTACAGACTCAAGACCTCAATGTACAGTTACCAAAAGCATGGACCTTTTCACCAACTCATGTAAGTTGGTGACTTTACAGAGATGCAGCGGAAAGGTGTCCAGCTTTATGGAACAGTACATCAGATAAAACATGTTACTAAAAGTCTTTGGAAGAAATCTGTCTTCATAGGATAAAGCTTCGGAAGACTTTGTCTCTGAGGCTTCGGAAGACTTCATATTTGGCTTCGGAAGATATTGGTCTTGGCTTCGGAAGATTTTACACTTAGAGTATTTCTAGTTCATGGTGTAAAACTTCCGAAGCAATACTACTTCAGTACTTAGTGCATTACTTGCAGAGAGACTTTGGATGTTTTGGTTTGCATTAGACTTAAAGGAATCCTTATATGATCTACCACCGGCCATTCACAAACACACTGAAAGATTCAAACACTAACATGGTCATTCAAGGGAATAGCTCAGTTTATGTCAAGTGTAGTAAGTCCCTAATTACAGTGGCCAGCTGTGATTAGCCACTTACTTTACTCTTCATACCCCGAACATTACCTATCCAGACTACATCAGTATCTAAATCTACATACCGCACATAAACCACATAACATGCGCACATAATACCGATTAACATTAAGAAAATACCTGATGGCACGCAGCTACTCCGATTGGCATCCCTTCCCTTTCCGTTCCCGGGACGCTTACAGCTGGCCAATCATCCCACATAAAACATATAATTACATTAACTTAAATAAAACGTTGCAGCGGAAACATTAAAACAACATTCCATTTCATCATAAAAACTTTTGCAAATTAATACATCATTTTCAAATTTTAAAATACATGTTGTATTACATCACAAAAGCATTATAAAAATGGATGCCATCCAAAAAGAGCCAAGTAGCCGCCCCTGCCATCCTCAGCAACATTACCTGCCAACTGGAAACACATAAAACTCAGCGTTGCTGAGTGAGTTCTAGTTTTAAAGTAAAATATATTTTACTTCCTTTTTAAAACCATCCGTTAATTTCATACGCGATCACACAACATACATACGTACAGATAATATAATTATTATCTTCCATTACGTTCGTTACATTCTTCCATTTATTAATCATCGCACGGTACTTTATCATTCACTTCGTTCGTTCATAAATTCTTTTCTTACGTTTGTTCATATCACACATATCGCACGTTTGCACATTTCGCACTTTCGTATCTTCGTACCCATCGTACATATCGCACAAATCGGACAAATGGAGTGGTCACTGGACAGACTCCCCCTGTGTGTGTGTGTGAACTCTTAGGGGTTTAGCCAAAATCGCACGCTGTCTCATGGGTTAGCTAAAATCGCACGCTACATAGCACACAGTGAATACCACATCGCACGTATCGGGGCAAGTACCAAAACTGAACCCCCTACTGTGTGTATGAACCCATATGAGTTAGCCAAAATCGCACGCTACATAGCACACAGTGAATACCACATCGCACGTATCGGAGCAGTCACCAAGACTGAACTCTTACTTTGTTTATGGTCCCTTATGAGTTAGCCAAGATCGCACGCTGTAAATACACACACAGTTGAGCTAACAACTCTCAATGAGTTGTGAACCTCCTTTCTTTTACTTGCGAGCCATTCTTACTCTTATTCATTCATTCATGCATGCATTCATTCATTCATCATGTTCCTCTTTTTGTTATCTTCCACTTTACGTTACATAATACTTTCATTTCATTCATTAACATTCATCGCAAAGTCACGGGAAGATAAACATACATAAACAGGAACATCGAGGAGATCATGTAAATCATCATACATATCAGCATGCATACATAACATATATCACACATACCATCATGCATAACATCATCATCATACATCATCATCATCTTGACTTCAAAAGTCAACTTACATAAACCCCCGGGAATCATCCAAGTCAAAACCCACATCTGCACTTTCCCTCGAAAGTCAGAAAATAAACCATTGTTCTTTCGGGCGTATGAGCCCTACTTGGGCGTATGGACACCCTCTAGTCGTATGGCCTCCGAGGCGACTGAACACTCAGGCGAATGGACATCAGGAGAATGGACCCTATGCGAATGAACCTATGCGGATGGACCTATGGGCGAATGGACACCTATGCGTATGACTCTCAGTCGCATAGCTTTCATGCGTATGGCCTTCAGTCGCATGACTTCAGGCGCATGGGCTTCAGTCGCATACCGTTCGTGCGAATGAACCTCAGTCGCATGGCCTTCAGGCGCATGGACATCAGTCGTATAACCTTCAACTGCATACCTCACACGCGCATGAATTTCAGTTGTATGACTTTCATGCGTATGGACCTCAGTCGCATGGCATTCGTGCGCATGGACATCAGTCGCATGCCTTTCGGCCGTATGGCCTCCAGTCGCATGCCATTCGGTCGCCTAGCCCTAGCTGATGCAGAATACAGTTCATCCCGAATGCAGACTGCCATTTTCGGCCTCCAAGTTCACCCAAACTCGTTCTAAGCTCAAATCAACCATCCTAAACCTTAGAAACACCTACCACAACATCATTGAAGCACACACAAGCCCGAAATCAAACCCCACTCGAATCACACACAATCACATACACACGGGTTCAACACACACACTTCAAAAACGGGTTTTCAGATGTGTTCCAGCCCCAAATCAGTAGAAAACGTGTAAAAGAGGGGTCCTAGAACTCACACAAACAACCCCGTCAAGTAGAGCTTCAATCCAACCCGCTACACCTTAACCTTCATGCTCGAATCCACAAAAACCAAAGCTTGAAACCACTTTTCTTCCTCTCTTCTCTCTATGGCTGAAAATTGTGAGTGTGGGGGAGGGTGTGGGCTGCCCTCCCCTCTTAATCTTCCACTCTTCCAAACCTTCTCCCGTTTTGGCAAGTTTGGTCCCTCGACTTTGGACTTTATTTCTTTTTCTTCTTTCGTCGGCTTCAAAGAAAATATCTGGGTGTTACAGGTTTTAACAATGTTGTTGATTATTGAAGATACCTAGATCATATACCAGAGGAGGTAAATATTTTCATGCGAAAAAAGAGATAGCTAAGGTGGAAAATGTTATAAACGCTAGATTACGAGCTACTATCTATGACCTTGATGATGATGACGACGTGGAAGAGTGGGTTGATGTGACAGATAGTAGCAAGGTGCCTCAACCTAAAAAACTAAGAGTAAAAGGTCCCATCTCATGGATATGTTCTTTAGTCCAACTAAGAAATATGTGGGTGGGAAACAACAAGCCATAAATGAATTTTGTAGCAAATAGCTAAGAAATAAAGCATGTAAAAAGATAGTTGAATGGTTTTTCATGTGAATTTGCATTTTAATGCGGCTACATATGATAGTTCTCACAAAGTAATTAAAGCCATTGGACAATTTGGCCCAGGATTGAAACCGCCAACCATGTACGAGTTAAGAGTTTCCTATTAAGGGATGAGGTGAATGAGGTTGCCAACAAATTTAATGGGCACAATAAAGAATAGCCTATCAAAGGTTGATCAATTATATCAGATTGATGACATGATTCGATGGTTTAAAAAGACAACATAAAATTCATGATGAACTCTCTAAAGGGTTTGGTGTTTATAAAATGCATGGTTGTTTCCACCATTTTTGTAAATGTTGACTTCTTGTTCAAGGTTCTTGATGCAATGGTGGAGGAGGTCAGGGAGAAGAATGATATTCAAGTCGTTATGGATAATGCATCAACATATGTCAAGGCGGGTAAGGCTTGTAAATCTTATTAGTTTTATTTCGTATATGATCGTTTTATATATTGGCATCTTATAATATTTTGGTTGTTAGAGGAGATGGTAGAGAGCGCTTGGAAAACACCATTATTGGATACCGCGTGCAACATATTACATATATCTCATGTTGGAGGATATTGGGAAGAAGCTCCCCAAAGTAAAAATTTGTTTAAAGAATACGATGTTTAAAATGGGTACAAATATAATTTTGTTGGCTTAGTGAACTTGATGAGAAAATTCACCAATCAATTGAACCTACATAGGCTCGCAAGTACAAGATTTGCTACATCACATATCACTCTTCTCCCATACCAAAAGCAAAAGAACAATTTATAAAAAATGGTCATTTTGGAAGATTAGGTTAACAACATACGGTCTATGGATGCAAAGGGGAAGAAAAATCAATCCATCTTTTTACTAGACTCGTTTTGGAGGAACAAATCATACACTCTCAAGTTGATGGGTCCACTTGTTAGTGTCTATTGATTAGTCAATGATGAGAGAAAGCCGGTCATGGGTTATATCTATGAGGACATAGAGATGGCTAAAGAGACAAATTAAAAAGGATTTTAATGGGAAAGAAAAGTTGTATTCTACCACTTATGTGATTATCAATCATAAATAGGAATGCCAACTTCATCAACCAGTGTATGTTGCTGGACATTATCTAAACCCATTCATCTTTTATGGTGATTCAAAATTTACCTTAAAAGAAAAAGTTATAGTCGGCTTGTATTCTTGAAATACTAATTTGTACCCAAGTACACAAGTTGATGACTTGATCAATGAGCAACTAACAATATATTAAAATGTTGAAGGAATTTTCACTTTACGTGTAGCAATTAGACAAAGAATGAAAAAAGGTCCCGATAAGTATATGCACACAACTTTTGCAAATTCTAAATATAATTTATATACTAGTTTCTAAAATTTTATTATTTTTAGATGAGTGGTGCATCATATGGATCTTCAACTCCTGAATTGCAAGATTTTACTAGATGAGTCCTTAGCCTGACTTGTATTGCTACAAATTGCGAAAGGAATTAGGGTCTTTTTCAACACATACACACAAAGAAGGGAAATAGGTTGGCATAAGATAAATTCAATGATATGATGTATGCAAAATTCAATCATGCTTTAAATCTCCGACATAAAATGGAAGGAAACGCCTATCCGATAATGTTGAAAGAAATTGATGAACACAATGAGTGGTTGATGGGGAAAATAGAATGTGAAGAAAGTGATGATGATTTAGTGTTTCCCGATGATGAGATAAAGACTAGTTGGTAATGCTTTAGGGCCATATGAGCCTATTCGTGCAACAAAAGCGTCACTTATAAGAGAAAGTGGTGACCAGGGCGGTCCGTCAACAATGGATAAGGAAAATGTATTTTATGTGATGAAGATAAGCTTAAATAAGATATTAGATTGAGTGATGTTGAGGGCGATGAAACCGTGTTGGGTTTACAATGATGATTAGAAATTATGTTTTGGTGTAGCATAAAGTATGTTTTTATGTTTTAACTATGTTTTAAGTATTTTGAAGTATGTTTCATAATTATGTTTTTGTGTTTTAAGATTTACAAGTAGAAAATGTCACGTATAATTTTATTTAATATGTTTTATCAATATATTAACGCATCACATACGTGAAGCTCTGGCCTCGCGCCTCGACTTTTGAGACTTAAGTGCTTTTTTGAGCGTCTCACGCTTTTTTAAAACTAGTAAAATATAAAAACCTAGAACCGTTGTCTCTTATTTCCATCAGAGACATCAAACCAAAAGTCCAGTTGTAAAGAATGAAAGAAACTAAAGAGATTGAGTAGAATAAGAAATATATTTTAAACTATTAATATCTTACCTCTGATCTTACTACTCAATGTGAATGACCTCACTAATGATATCCACAGTAGGTCACACGACAAAGGTGCTAGCCTGAACACGTGAATACCTCTACACGAACAAATGAACCAAACTGACTTCATTTCTTGTCATGGCTAAACTCGAACTCTACTAGGGGAAGGGGCGGCCACATTAGGTGGTATGGTGGCTCGAGTTTTTCCTATCCTTTTAAATTCAACTCATAAAGTGTCAAATTCTAATAGATTTTTGTTAAACATTGTCAAATTCTAATACATGACCCTCTCCAAACCTTTTTATATATGTAATTGTAGCTTGTAGAAGGTAATCTTTATGGATGCGCATTTAGAAAAGACGTCGAAGAGAAGGATATTGATGAAATCAATGGTGCAGATCTTAAAAAGATATAGTTTATTCATTCTTATCATAGCAAGTAGATGTCATTGTTTTATATGGTAAGTTCATACATATGGTTTTCAGTAACATTAGGTTTTATATTTTACCACTACTTCATTATCAAACTATAAAATTATAACATATTTAAAGCGACTATGTTAGAAAAGCCTAATGTGTTGTTTGTTTTTTTTTGTGTAGCAAAATGCCTGCATTTTGCGTACCACATCTACAAACATCTGCAGGAGAAGAAGTGGATCAAACGTTTATAGTCTGCAAGAAGAAGACTGTTTGTTTTTTAACATCCACAGACTGTTAAAATATTCTGTAATTAAAATAAACCTATTTTTTAAACTTTAAAAATGTACTTTAACATTAAAATTTAAATAAAAGTCACACATCACTGAAATAATATTCATAAAACCATAAAAATACATTTTATTTAAATCATACGCACTAGTCACAAATAATTATTAGGTTACTTCTTCGGTTTAATTCTCCTGATATTAGCCTATTTAAGGGATTAACAGTTTAACACCTCCATTTATTATCATTATTATCATCCAACACACATTGTTGGCCTGTGACAATGGCCGAAACCGTGGTCAGACCCGGTCATGTCCACCGGACAAACACTATCTCCGTTGTACGTCAATGCTTTTTGCATCTCCTCCGTCACCAGCCATTTACTCACTCACGTTTGCGGTGAAGCGAACACCGACAACATAGAGTTATGCAACCTCTGTCTCTCACTTGCAATGTTGTAAAAATCAGACTAGTCGGCCGATTAATCGGCGACTAGTCGGCAATCGGTGGCTCACCAATTGGATTTCCCCTAATCGGAAGGGATAATCGCTAGTCGGTGAAATTGGTCCAAATCGGGAAAAAATCGGCCCTAATCGGACCTAGTCGGCTCTTAATCGGCCTTTATTCTACATTTTTGCAGAATCCGACAAGATTCCGGCGGGATTCCGGCGAAGTTCAAAATTTCCGGCGAAACTTTTGAAATTCCGGCCAGATTTGTTTATATATACATATAAAACTAAACATATTTATAAAAACTACATATAAAATTGTGTAGTTATATATATAAAAATGAAAATTATATATAAAAATTCCAACCCTGTTAATCCCTGTAAGGATTCCTATAAGTCTGATGCAAACCAAAACATCCAAAATCTCTCTGCAAGCAATGCACTAAAGAAGTAGAATTGCTTCGGAAGTTTTACACCATGCACTAGAAATATTCTAAGTGTAAAATCTTCCGAAGCCAAAAGTGAAGTCTTGCGAAGCTTCAGAGACAAAGTATTCCAAAGCCAAATAGTGAAGACAGATTTCTTCTGAAGACTTTTAAGGATATGCATTTATCTGATGTACTTTACAATAAAGCTGGACCACCTTTCCGCTGCAACTCTGTAAAGTCACCAACTTACATGAGTTGGTGAAAGGTCCATGCTTTTGGTAACTGTACATTGAGGTCTTGAGTCCATGCTTTCTACTTTATGTACTTTTATCCTTTTTGTAATATATTAGGATGTGAGCTATGGCATGTCATAGTCACAAGTCAAAAGGCAGATATGCCTTTTGATTCTACAATTGATTTTGTTTGTGTCTAGTCAATTGTATCCAGCTGGCTTTCAAAGTATAGCTGGCTGTAGGTTGTAGTATAAGTATTCCATATTCTAGTATCTTTCGTTATGCTTTGTAACACTTGTAATAGAACTTGAGAAAGCAATATACTGCATACTTGTGTTCTTAGTATCATTATTGTGGTTAATCCAGTTTCTGTTTGATTAAGTTTGGTTAATCTCCTCTTTGTGTTGCTGTGTTGTAAGTGACCACCCTTCACCGGTCCTGCAATTGGTATCAGAGCGTTTCAGGCTCTTGATATAAGATCTCACCATCTTAAGATCCCTCACACACACAAATACTAAACTTTTAAATGGCATCCATTTCAAAGACTGATATGGAAACTGGAACCATGAACAAGTCCCCACTGATCACTCTTGATGACTTTGATACCTGGGTATGAGAATGGAAGGTTTCATCAGGTCTAGATACTCAAGAATGTGGGAGTCTATTGAAAATGGACCTTTCATACCTAGCACTCCTTCTGCTACTGGTGCTGGTATGATCCCTAAAGATGTGGCTAACTACTCTAATGAAGATAGGAAGAGAGTAGAGATTGATAGGAAAGCCATGACTGCTCTTCAAACTGCCCTTCCAAACTCTGTGTACAGAGGTTTCAAGAAGTGCAAAACAGCTAAACAGCTGTGGATGCACTAAAACTGATGTATGAAGGCTCCTCTGAAGCCAAGGAGAACAAGAAGGATCTCCTGAAGTAGTAGTTTGAAAACTTCACCTTCAAAACAGGTGAAACCATGACTCAGCAATACTTCAAGTATGTTGAGATAGTGGATACTCTTGTGGATGGAGGAGTTCCTCTTGAAAACAGAGACATTGTAAGGAAGTTCATGTCCTCACTTCCTAGGCAACGGACACACTATTGTTTGGTGATCAAGAGGACTGAAAATCTCAAAACTCTTACTCTGACAGAGTTATATGGGATTCTCAGTGGCTACCAGATGGAGATGAACATGCAAGGTTCATCTGGCAACTCCAACAATCAATTGATTTCAGCCCTGCATGTGGTTGAAAGGTAGAACCCCAACATCATCTCATATGCTACCCTGACAACTCACCAATGGTTCCTTTCATCACCTTCCCAGAAACACCCAGGGAGAACTACACTCAAGGAAGCCCATTTCAAGAGACAAGCTCTTCTCAAGCCTTTGTGTCTTCTGATGAAAGTTATGGCAACTCTCTTTTCACTCTTGAAGACCTAGATTGTATCCATCCAGATGATCTGGAATATATGGAAATAGTCCAGCAGATGGCTCTTCTCACTTATAGAGCCAAGAAGTTCTACAAGAGAACTGGAAGGAGGTTTCCAAGCAATGCAACCAAAGGAAAGTTTGGCTTGGATAAAAGCAAAGTCAAGTGTTACAACTGTAACTTGATGGGCCACTTTGCTAGAGAGTGTAAGGCACCTAAAACAAATGGTGGACAAGCACAAACTAGACCAAACTACACTGACAAAGCCCCTTAGAATGAG
Organism: Flaveria ramosissima; assembly: GCA_025215565.1. Lineage (NCBI taxonomy): Eukaryota > Viridiplantae > Streptophyta > Magnoliopsida > Asterales > Asteraceae > Flaveria > Flaveria ramosissima. The sequence goes on from CM046036.1 coordinate 23,321,309, forward strand.
AAGCCAAAGCAACAAGCTGTTGTTGCTATTGAAGAAGGAGGCTTTGATTGGAGCTTTCAGGTGGAAGATGCTTCTCCAAACCAAGCACTAATGGCAGATCATGATGAAGCCAAGGTATTGGAACATCTCTGTACTTCTGAATGCATTGCTAAAGTTAACAGATACAGGTCCTATAACTTGGAGATGAGATCTGATCTTGAGTCCTTAAACATTTTAAAATCTGATTTTAGAAAGTTTGAAAATGATTATAAACTAAAGATAGAGGACTTAGAGAAAACCATTTCAGTTCTAAAACATGAGCATACAGATTTTAGAACTCAAATCAAAGATCTCATAACCAAGCTGAGTGAGTGCCAGGCTGAGCTTGTGATTAGCAAAGCCAGGGCAGAAAAGAGTGTTCTTGAAGAAGAGACCTTCAAGAACATGATATCCTCATCCCTACACAACAAGGCGTGTTATCAAAATAGACAGGGACTGGGATCCAATGAGAGAGCTCCTCCACACATAATCTTGTCTGTAAGATCTCCTAGGTGTGGAACTTGTGAAGATGAGCTTCCTCTCATAGATCCTATAAGTGAAGAGGATGAAGAAGAGATAGTGAAGAATTCCTCTGAGAAGAGTGAAGAGGAAGATTCTAAGAAGGGCCACTATCCTTCTGAGGAGAAGAAGACTACTGTGATGACCAAGTCAATAAGAAAGAACTTGATCAGGAAGAGTAAAAGAAAAGCAAGGAAGGCTCAAGAGATCAAGGCTACTTTTGACTCTTTGCAGAAACAAGTATTTATCTCTGCAGGGTTTGAAGTAGTAAAGACTGAAGACATCAACCAAAACTCTTCAGCTAAGAGTTCTGGTTCTTGTTCAAATCATCTCAGTACCAAGAAGAAGACTGATCTGCTGTGTACCACTGCTGCACAGCCTGGACCATCAAACTCCAAGAAAAGTTCCCAGCCCATAAGAACTGTCTCAGCATCTGCAAAGATGAAGGTCGAGAAGGGATGCGACCAAAGACAGTCTTGCTCTCATAAGGAGACTCTTGTGAAGAAGAAAATGTTATGTGTCATGTGTGAAAGTACCTCTCATATTGCTAAGATTGTCCATACAATCCTAAAAGTACTGTCCATATGACCAATACAAAGAGTTCAAAGAGTTTCAAGAAGATTCAAGCTTCGGAAGGAAAGTCTGTTTCCTTCGGAAGCTCCAAATCAAAGAAGAAGGCAATGGAAAATTACCTTCCGAAGAGAAGTTGGTCTCGGAAGAAAGGAATTCTTCCGAAGCACTAAAGTCTGCTGCAGTGACTGCAAAATCTTCCGAAGGTTCAGTCATCAAAACTTCCGAAGTCCCAAAAGCTTCCGAAGTTTTGAAAGTCAAGTCCAAGACTCCAAAGGTGGTGTGGAAGTCTAAGAAAGACCAAGGTGTTGTTTGTTTTTTCTGTAGGAAAATGTCTGCAGTCTGCGGACCAAATCTGTAGACATCTGTAGCAGAAGAGGCGGACCAAATGTCTGCAGTCTGCAAGAAAAAAACTGTTTGTTTTTTAACATCTGCAGAACGCTAAAATATTCTGTAATTAAAGTGTGAAAAAATACCTATACCCCACCGCACCGCGCGAGTTTCACCCACTCAAAAAGTCAAACTAAGAGTAAAAACACAAATTTGCAATAAAAATAAGTAAGCATCAACGAGACTGACTTCGATAAGGTTCTTGTCCACTGTAAGTTTGTTCAAAGTCAAAGTTCTAGTTTTATCACTGCAAAGAACATCCATTCCATCCATTTCTTCTATCGTTGTCATTCTTTTTGTAATTGCTCCCTGTAGTAATCATACAAATTGTCACACATCATTAAATTCAAAACAATATCTACAAAACTATAAAACTAATAAAAGAAAGATGATGTAAGAAGTCAAAGGAACCTGTTGAGCTAATCAATGAGACCCGATAGCCATTGTTACAGAAAGAACAGTAGGCATAACAATTGGAATTCCTCCGATTAAGAGGACAAGAAGATTATCAATCTCGGGCCTATATTGCCTATCTTGAATCGGAAACATTACAATTATGGGCGACGGTGGCGAGGTGGCGACGGTGGCGAGGTGGCGACGGTGGGCGAGCAGGCGACGGTGGTGAGGTGGTTGTGAAGGGGAGTGGGGGAGGTGGGTATGTGGGGAATGAAGATGAAGGTGGGTATGTTAGGGCTCATTCAGAACAGAAGAGGTTAGAAGAGGTTGTGAAGACACTATTCCACCTCTTCTCCGTGCAGAGGTGGGGAAGACGTTTTTTAATGAAACGTCTTCCATAAAACAAACAGTCTGCAAAGTATAAACATCTTCCCGCGTCTGCGAGCGCGTAGATGAAGAGGTGCGGAAGAGGTTTTTTCAAAAAACAAACACCTCCCAAGTGACTGAAGATTCTCCATCAACAACAGCTCAAGATCCTTCTAGCACAACCGTAGGATCTATTACTGTTGCATTACCTTCTATTATACTTAGTGAGCCCAAGACAAATAAGGCTTGGGTTTCTAAATGTAACTAATCATTTTCTTTCTGCAGGAACAACTCAAGACAAACAAGAATGTCTGGATCATTGATAGTGGCTTTTACAGGCACATGACAGGCAATAGGTCACTACTCCATAACTTTGAGAAAATTGATGGAGGACCAGTTGCTTTTGGAGGAAATGAAGGTGGTTACATTTCTGGAAGGGGCAAGGTCACAAATGGTAAGCTCAGCATTGAAAAGGTAAACTTTGTCAAAGAGCTTGGGTATAATCTTCTGAGTGTATCACAATTTTGTGATCAGAGTCATAACATGCTCTTTACTGAGCATGAGTGCATTGTTCTCAAGCCTGGAGTGGTCATTCCTCATGAGCACATCCTGCTTAGAGCCCCCAAAAAAGGGAACATGTACAAGATGGACTTGCAAGAAACATCTCCCTCCGGAGAAGTTTCATGCTTTCTGTCTAAAGCAAATAGTGATGAGTCTTTCCTATGGCATAAAAGAATGTGCCATGTAAACTTTAAAAACATGAATAAACTAATTAAACATGATTTGGTAACTGGAATGCCAAAGAAAGAGTTTACAAGTGATGATTATTGTGTTGCATGCCTGAAAGGGAAGCAACATAAGGTATCTCACAAGCCTAAGGAAAGGAACTCTATCACTACTCCCCTACACTTATTACATATGGATCTTTTTGGCCCCACCAGTGTAATGAGTCTAGGAAGGACCTCTTATTGTTTGGTGATCACAGATGATTTTACAAGATTCACTTGGGTTTTCTTTCTTAGAACTAAGGATGAGACCCCTGAGATTCTGAAGAATTTCATCTTAAAAATTGAGAACCAAAGTGATCACAAAGTCAAAACCATAAGATGTGATCAAGGAACTGAATTCAAGAATCAAATCCTTGATGCATTTTGTGATGAAAAAGGTATTACAAGACAATATAGTGCTCCCAAGACTCCTCAGCAAAATGGCGTTGCTGAAAGGAGAAACAGGACACTAATTGAAGCTGCAAGAACTATGTTGTTTGACTCCCATCACCTTTTGAGCAGAGGCAGTAAACACTGCTTGCTATGTGCAAAACAGAGTTTTAGTAGTTAAGACACATGGTAAGACTCCTTATGAACTTTGGCACAAGAGAAAACCTTTCATTGGTTTTCTCAGGTCATTTGGATGTCCTTGCACCATCTTGAATACCAAAGATCAAATTGCCAAGTTTGCTGAGAAATCAGATGATGGACACTTCATTGGATACTCTTCCCAAGCTAAAGCTTATAGAGTATACAATCTTAGAACTAGAATTGTTGAGGAGTCAGCCAATGTGACTTTCAATAAACACACACCCTATGTGGCTGGTTCTGGTCCTGATTGGCTATTTGATCTTGATTTAGTTACCAACTGTTTTAACAAATCTTGTGAGAATGTTTTAGGATCTACAGAAAATTTAAATACAGGTGATCCTGATCCAAGATTTGAGCTAGGAAGATCTTCAACTCATACATCTTCAGCTCCAGTTGGAACTACTTCAGCAAATGAGGTTTCTATCAGCACTACAATGACAAATTCAGCTGATACATCTGGGGTGCCTTCAAATTCTAGCTCAAAGGCTCCACAACCGGAAAAAGATACCTCAAGTGTGGAAGACAACAATGGTGATTGCGAAACTGATCAGGAATTCCTTGATGCTAATAACCACACCATAGATGACAACATCAATGATGTCACACACTCATTGGATCAAGTCAATCTTGATAGGTGTGGTGATGTGGATGGTGAATCATCTATGCCAGATCTAAATTTCTCAAATTTGGATCTCTCTCAGCAACTTGCTGTGATCCCTCAGCTTAGGATCCACAAGTCTCACCCCACCATAAACATCATTGGAGATGTTGTCACAAGGGTAAGAATAAGAGGACAAACCCATGAAGCAAATTTTTGTCTTCACTCTTGTTTCTTATCCCAAATAAAGCCAAAGAAAGTGGATGAAGCTCTAAAGGATGGAAGTTGGGTTGAAGCTATGCAACAAGAGTTGCTTCAATTCAAAAGGCAAAAAGTTTGGAACCTTTGTCCTCTTCCTCATGGGAAGACTACCATTGGAACCAAATGGGTATTTAGGAATAAGAAGGATGATAGAGGTATTATCATCAAGAACAAGGAAAGACTAGTTGTTCAAGGATACACTCAAGAAGAAGGGATTGACTACATTGATGTGTTTGCTCTTGTAGCAAGATTAGAAGCTGTTAGGATATTCTTGGCATTTGCTGCATCCAAGAACTTCAAGGTCTTTCAACTTGATGTGAAGTGTGCTTTTCTGTATGGAGTGATTGATGAAGAGGTGTATGTCAAGCAGCCACCTGGTTTTGTAGACCCTGATCATCCTAATTATGTCTACAAGCTTGACAAAGCTCTTTATGGGCTGCATCAGGCACCTAGGAAGTGGTATGAGACATTGTCTGAGTATCTTTGCAAACATGGATACAGGAGAGGTACTATAGATAGAACTCTCTTCATCAAAGGACAGGGGAATGACTTATTGCTAGTTCAAGTGTATGTAGATGACATCATCTTTGGTTCAACTAATCCAAAGCTCTTCAAAGACTTTAAGAAGCTGATGAAAGACAGATTTGAAATGAGTGCAATGGGAGAACTCAATTTCTTTCTGGGAATTCAAGTGAAGCAAATTGAAGATGGCATCTTCATAAGTCAGTCAAAGTATGTTCAAGACATACTCAAGAGATTCAACATGACTGATTGTAAGATTGCTATGACACCCATAGCCAGAAACCACTCCCTTGGACCTGATCTTGAGGGGGAGTGTGTAGATGAACACTTATACAGGGCTATGATTGGGTCTCTTTTGTATCTTACATCTAGCAGGCTTGATATCATGTTTGCTACATGTATTTGTGCAAGATATCAAGCCAACCTTAAGATGCCTCACCTCATCACTGTCAAAATGATTTTAAGATACCTCAAAGGTGCTTCAACACTTGGTTTATGGTATCCAAAGAATCCTGACTTCAATTTGTATGCTTATACAGATAGTGATTATGGTGGTTGCAACATGACTGCAAAGTCTACATCTGGGGGATGTCAATTCCTTGGTGGAAGGGTTGTCTCATGGCAATGTAAGAAACAATCCTGTGTGTCTGCATCAACTGCTGAGGCTGAATACATTGCTGCGGCAAGTTGTTGTGCTCAAGTGCTTTGGATTCAAAATCAGATGCTGGACTATGGATTTAACTTCAAGGAGACTCATATCCACATAGACAACAATAGTGCTATCTCTATCACTGAGAATCCTGTGCAGCACTCAATGACCAAACACATCAACATCAGGTATCATTTAATAAGAGATAACTATGAAAAGGAATTAATTAAACTAGTCAAAGTTCATACAGATGAACAATATGGTGATCTGTTTACAAAAGCTTTTGATGAACAGAGATTTAAATATCTGATATCAGCTATTGGGATAATTAACTTTGAGTAGACTTTTTCTTAAAACTAATTCAAATTATTTCTTCTTAAAATATGTGTGTCCTAAGTTGTCTAGTTCATCACTTTCATAAGCTCATGTTTTCTTTGGATATAAAATTCTTTTTGAAGACTTTCCTTAGATTCTTTAAAATTTTCTGATCCTTCGGAAGATAAAATTTTATCTTCGGAAGAAAATCATGTCTTCAAAATAAATAACTGTCTAAGAAATTTTACATTCGGAAGAGGTTTCAATCTATCTTCCGAAGCTTAAATACTTGTCTCAGACACTTATTTGTTTTTTAAGGACTTTTTCCTTCCGAAGCAAAATTAACTTTCGGAAGCTTTGTTGTTTTATATACAAAGCATTCAAGGGTTTATTTCTCTTCCGAAGCAAAATTTTTCAAGATTCTCAGGAAAATCTTCCGAAGTCATTTTAGCTTCGGAAGCTTTTTCATTAATTAAAACTTCCGAAGACAATTTACCTTCGGAAGCTTTTCGAATTCCAAAAAAACTACTTTTTGAGCAAAAGTAAACTACTTTTTCAGAGGTGGGATCGACTTTCGAATTTCAAAGTTTATCCTCTTTCATTAACTTTGGTTCAAATCCTTTTCACATAAATACCCAACGGTTCCCCCTCTCCCTCTCTATCTTCCTCAAATTCTACTATTCCTCAAACCTAACTCCCAAACCGCCTTTACTTTTCACCTTTCTTCATCCTTAATCTTCTCAAATGGCCAACCTTAACCGCAGAAACAACCCAGATTTCTCCATGCAACTTCAGAGGCAACACAATCGGGTTGCTCTGTTAAGCTCTGAGAAAGATGAAAGTTTCTCAGAGATTTACCAGTTCTTAGCTCTATCAAATTACTTCACCTCCCTAACAAATGATCCTACTCACTATGAGGATCATCTGCTTGAATTTTGGAAGACCTGCCAAGAGGTTATCATGGATGGGGAGAAGGCACTGTTTGCCACAATGCAAGGAAGGACAATCTTCATCACTCCGGCCATCATCAACACTCATTTGCAGCTGGATGATGAAGAAGGTGAGTTGTCCTTCCCAAAGGAAGCTGTCAATCATTCCTTTGAGCAGATGGGTTATGAGGGAGATTTCTCTGTAAAGACATTCAGGAAAGGGAAGGTCTCATCCCAGTGGAAATACCTACTCCATGTGGTTATCCACAGCTTGTCAACCAAGCATGGAGGGTGGGATCAGATAGACGTGTACAAACCGGTTTTTTGACCCAAACCGGTTCGGGTCCCAAACCGAAACCGGTTTGGTCAAAGTTGGTCAAAACCGGTTTGGCCCGAAACCGGTTCGGGTCCAAACCGGTTTCAAACCTGAAAAACCCAAACCACCCAAACCGGTTTGGGTCGGTTTGGAATCGGTTCGGGCCCAAACCGGTTCGGCCCAAACCGGTTTTTGTTTTTTTTTTTTTTTTTTTTTTTTTACTTTGGATTTTTGTTATATTGAAATAAAATTTTAAACTTTTAATTAAAACATAAACATTTATAACACTTAAAACATAAACATTTATAACACTTATAACATTTATATAATTTATATAACATTTATATAATTTATATAACATTTATAACATTTATATAATTTATATAATTTGTATAACATTTATAAACAATGTAAGCATTTTAACAATTTATATAACATTTATAAACAATTTAAACAATTCATAACATTTAAACATTTATAACAATTTATAACATTTAAAACATTTAAATAATTTAAACATTTAAAACTAAACATTTAACATAGTTGTTTCTTCGTTCGTATTACTTGTACGTTTATTCCTCGCCACCTGAACCGGAACTGTTACGAAGGTAGTCATCATATGCCGCTTCATCATCAGTCATTCCCGGTGTCAATCCGCTCTCTACCTCGTCCTCGTATAATTCTGCTTCGTATTCCAGTTCTCCTTCAAGTGAACGTTTGTCTTGTACTCTTTCCGCGGCATCCAAATAATCTTTCAAGCAAATTGACATTTCAACTGCTTGTGGAGTGAGTCGAGTTCGTCTTATTGATATAACCCTGCCACTAACAGAAAAAGCAGATTCCGAAGCTACCGTAGAAGCTTGGACGGTTAGTAAATCTCGGGCCATAATGGATAGGATGGGAAATTGATCTTCCTTACCTTTCCACCAAGCCAACAAGTCAAAATTTTTAAATTCATGTGGAGTCATGGTCGATAAAAAGTTTGTAAGACCATACCTCCCGAGTTCACTACTCGGAGTGTCACCACGTTGACGTTTATTACATTCATCCCTTAAAGTATTATATAAATCAAACATTGGATCATTATAATTTTCGGCATTTGCCGCATGCCTTAAAGCATCATGAATTTGTGATGTTTCCCCGTATTTTAATAAATAAACATCATACATTTGTTGTAATTGTTTGTTGAAATTAGCTTTTAAAGTTGTACCATACATTGGTTTACCAACTTCTAAATCCAAACTAAAAGTAATTTTATCAAGTAAAGTTTCAACTCCCGACTTGTTTAAACAAGGGTTTAAAGCTGCGGCACATGTAATAACGGGAGGCATTTCTTCAAAATACTTTTTAAGTTTTTCTTTCATTGGGGGTATCATATCCGAATAAGGTCTACCCCAACACGACATTTCATTTAATTTTGAAGTCATTAAATAAATTTGGTAAAGTACCAACGGACTCGTTGGGTAATAAACTCCAGAAAGACATGTAGTTGCATTTTTAAAAACTTGAAGCATTTTTGTTACTTCTTCGATGATGGCCCAACCCGATGGATGGTAAGAATTTGCCTTTCCCCGACTTACCAAACTATTATGAAAGGCTATTAAACTTTCTTTTTGTTCTATAGCCTTTTCAAACATGTTACATGTGGAATTCCATCGTGTTGGTACGTCCCAATTCGGACCTAAACATTTAGTATTTGCGTCTTTACAAAACTTGCGATATTTAGTATATCTTTGGTTATTACTAAAAATATCACGTAACATTCTTTTAAAACAATCTTTTTGGCCCTCAATCGTTTTTAAACCGTCTTGAACGGCTAAGTTTATGATGTGCGCAACACATCGACTATGAAAAAACACACCCTCACATATTGGTTTATATTTTAATTTCAAATGATCTATCGCAAGAGTGTTGTTTGACGCATTATCAAAAGATATAGAAAATATTTTGTTTTCTAATTTATACGTTTGAATAACTTTATCAATAACATAAAAAATGTTTTGGCCGGTGTGAGGATAATCAAACAATTCAAACGCAATCGTACGTTTCATCATTTGCCACGAATCGGGTTCAACCCAATGAGCGGTGACACAAATGTACGAGTCCGGTGAACCGTGAGGTGTCGACCAAACATCACTAGTTAAGTTAACACCGGTTTGTAAATTTTCAAAATAAGATATTAATTCATTTTTAGCCTTTTTTCACATTTTTAAACAATCTCTTCGAAGAGTAGCACGACTTACATTGGTGTAACGTGGTTTGTAAATTTTCAAAATAAGATATTAATTCATTTTTAGCCTTTTTTCACATTTACAAATTGCGCCATTTGCTCCCGAACCGCATCAACGTTATAAGCCCAAAGATTTCCTTCGTTTGTCATCGAAGCTTGACCTTGTGAAGGTTCACCTTTTAACGCTTTACAATATTTATTTGCAATATGGTTTTTCAACGTTGTGTTTGCATCTTTTTTGAAAAACTTATGACAAAACTTGCAACGAGCCTTGTTTGGACCGCTAGCCATTTGACATAAATCGTAATTGCACCATACTTCGGGGTTCCTATTCGTAGGAAGGATTGCTACCACCACGTTGCTTGAAGACGCTTCACAACCAACGGAAGATTGAGCACTTGTTGAAGCCATTTCAAGGATTTTTGTGAGAGCGTTTTTGAGAGCGTTTGAGAGTGTTTGTAGAGAGCGTTTGAGCGTTTTTGAGATTTTTGAGAGTAGAGAGTGTTATAAGTTGTTGTGATTCAACCCAAAACATCAAATACATATATATACTAACCTAGTGGGGGTATAATGGTAAAAAAACCTCCAAAAAACGGTCAAAAATGGGTTATAACGGCTATATAGCCGTTACCCAACGGTAACCGGGTCGGGTTAAAACCGGTTTGAAACCGGTTTGGAAACCGGTTTGAAAACCGGTTTGGAAACCGGTTTGGAACCGGGTTGAAACCGGTTTGAAAACCGGTTCGGGTTGAAACCGGTTTGGGTTTTGGAAGGGGAAAACCGATTACAAACCTCCGGTTCGGGACCGGGTTGAAACCGGTTTGGGCCAAACCGGTTTGGGCCAAAAACCGGTTCCGGTTTTTTTGGCCAAACCGGTTCCCGAACCGGTTTTTTTGGCCACCTCTAGGATCAGATTCCTGAGGATCTCTCCTTCATAGTGCATGGAATGGTTCAAGGGGTCAAGTTCAGGTACTCTCAATTTGTCTATACCAATTTACTTGCTAACTTGGAATCCTTAGAATATTATATGTTTCCTAGATATGTTCAACACATTCTTAACTGTGAACTGGGCTCACAGTTAAGGGAAACAGATAATATTCTTAAATTGGGACAGATGAAGCCCGGCATCTTTAAAATCATGAAGAAGCCAACTGTAGGCTTCTCAGGGGTAGAAACAGCCCTTGTCCCCAAAATGTTAGAGCTCATTGCTCAAGGTGACAACCTAGCAACACAAGCTAGTGTTGAACCCACACCTTCTACCTCTCTACCACTAAAAAGGCCTCAAGTAACCCTCACATACCAAAGAAAATCCAAACGAACCCCTGCTCAAGCTATTGAGTCTGTGCAGGTCCCCATATACTCACCTTTACAGGAGGAAGTGGACACTAGAGCTCCCATTTCCCCTGAGGAGCAAACCACTCCCATCTCTTCAACAATCAGGGCTGAGGTTCCTCATGCTCACCTTGATGAGCTCACAAGCCCAACTGCCTTAAGCCTTCACTCTGAGTCTCAACACTCAAGTGAACAACCTTCAGGGGACAGTTACCATCCCTAGCCTTTAGATCTAAATCAACTAATTCCCAACCTTTCCTTCTATACTGATGAAGACTTAGGTTTCAGTGAGTACCATGAGTCTCTCTTATCTTCCCCTACTCAAAGAGAGATGAGTACTCCTGAGTCTCCTCAGTCTAGCCCACATCAGTCACCTATAATTGAGGTGGATACTTCTCAACCTATTCAGGATATCCATAGGGAAGAGGCTCTCACTTTTGCATGTGATTACATTATTAAGACCTCAACCATGGCAACTCAGCCCATTGACATCTCAACTGAGAATGTCAATGAGCAGAGGAAATCCAGCAGCCAAGAACCTGAAGCTGGTGGTGAGAGAGAGGACTTTGGTCCAATAATCTCATCCCCCAATGAGTCTTCTGATGAAGATGAGGGGAATCTGAGACTAATGGTGCAAAAATTGTCCAAAAAATGCACTTACCTAGTCTCAAAGGTCAGTCACCTTGAATCTCAGGTGACTACCTTACACAACAGGGTCAATGATTAGCAACTTGAGATCTCATATCTTAAGGAAAAACTAGCTGGGAGACCTTTAAGAAGAGCTCAACTAGGAACACAAGAACCTGTAGATGTGATTGATCTATCCTCCAGCTCACCTATGCAAGTGGGTGATGCTACCAAAAAGGGGGAGAAAGTCATTGCAGCCACAGAACCTGGGAGTTCTTCACAGAGAGTGGACATTGAGGACTCACCATCCTCACTTGCCATTGTGCATTCTCAGCAACTTCCTCAAGTTCATATTAATGTGGACTCTATAGACTCTATCATCAGGAGTCTCTTTGAGGAAGGGATACCAAGGGCTATGTCATCCTCACCATTTTCCAATCACATCATTGGGTGGAGGTATGACAACATCAGAAAAGCCCTAATCATCATAAGAGTTCAAGGACAGCAAGAAGTCTTCAATTTTCAGACTTTGAACTACTATGAAGGTCTGGATCTAGTCAACATGCCACTTGTCAACCCAAGCAAATCAAGACAAGCTGACAGACTGGCTCAAAGAATCCAAGACAAGATCACTGCAGAGTTCAGCTTTAGAAGGAGACTTAGGCAATCAGGTAATGCCATCAGTCAATTAGATGTTGAGGCAGACCCTAAGATTAGTTTCATAGGGGAAACCTTGACTGAAGGCCCAATGGCAGAACCAGAGACCCCTGTCTCATCATCATCAACTGCTGCAAAGATCCACATTCCTTCTGAGACACCTGCTGGTGAAGGTGCTTCTCAACCTCTCTCTAGCCTGAGCTCAGATGCTGCAACAAGCAATGAAGGAAAAGCTCTCTCCACCCTGAGTCACAAAGGTCTATGAGTGACAAAGGGAAAAGAAAGATGACATCTGAGGAGATTGAGGAGGAGGGGAGAGAGAGGAAAAGGAGGCTGAGGGGAGAAAGTTCCTCTGCTGAGTCTTCAAGACTCATGGAGTCTGCTATCAGGACTGCCCCCAGACCAGATATTCAGAATGATGAGTTAAGGGCAGTCAGGATAAATTATCTGCAGACAAGGAACTATGACATAGACAGTGTCATTTATATCCTCTTAGATGAACTAAATGAACTGGCTGACATGGAAGTGTCAAGAGAGATGAAAGAAAAATAGGATGCAAGGTTACTTCTTCAATTCAAAGAGGAGAAGAGACAGAAAAGACTCTACAATCATGCTCCTACTCTCTCCCCAGTTCAAGAAAGCCCTGTACAAGAAGATGTGGTTCAACAAGAACCTCAGGTAGACAAAGAAGAAGATAGGATCAAAATGAGCAACTACCTGAGTGCCACAGGCTTCTATCAGGCAGATGCACTTCTTCCCTTGTCCTATGACTATATTGAGTTTGAGTACTTAAAACAACTTGAGCTTAAGTTAGTCAAAGACAGAAAGACAACTAAGAAGAAGCTAAGGGAAGAAGCTGCGAAATCAAGAGCTATCATCCAAAAAGGCATGAAGAAGTCTGCTGACAGGCAAAGGATGATGAGCTTCTTGAAGCTGTATGGATTCTCCGGAAGGAGACTTGGCCCCATGTCTCTATCTACTATGGATGAGCATATTAGGGTGATCAAGCAGAAGATTAAAAATGGAGAACTGATTGACTTACACTCTCTTCCAAGTCAAGTTCCACCTGAAGTGGAGGTTAAGGTTGAACAACCTGAGACAACACAACCCGGACCTCCTGCTGAGCCTCAGCAAGCTTCATCTTTTGATCCACAGTAGGGTCAAACTCCCTCTCCTTCTGAACCTGTGAGGCAGGAACACCCAATTGAGAAAGACAAGAACGATCAACAAGGTGCTGCACACCAGTCTTCTGAGTTAAAGTCCTCTAAGAGGAAGAAGAGGATGGCTTCTAAACCAAAGTCTAAAAAGAAGAAGCCTAAATCATCTACCTCTACACCTCAGGCTGAGTCAGATCAACCTGAGGAAGTGCATGAAGAGGCAGCCCAATCAACTCCAATACAAGTGGCTCCTCTTGCAGTTGAGACACCCATCTTATCCTGGACCTTCTCTACCAATCCAGAAAGATGGCATGTAATCAGAGATCAAGGTGTTGAGAATGTCTATACATGGCAAGACATAATCAACTTACCTCTGCATGATCTTTTTGAGATGAGAAGATACTATGAAAGTCTGAATGATGCTGACCATCTAATGAAGAAGGGTATGGTCATCATTGTGCTGAAGACTACTAACATCTGAAGATCTTCTAAATGTTTTGGTAGCATCAGCCTAGGGGGAGTTTGTAAGGATTCCTATAAGTCTGATGCAAACCAAAACATCCAAAGTCTCTCTGCAAGCAATGCACTAAAGAACTGAAGTAGAATTGCTTTGGAAGTTTTACACCATGCACTAGAAAACTTCTAAGTGTAAAATCTTCCGAAGCCAAGACCAATATCTTCCGAAGCCAAAAGTGAAGTCTTCCGAAGCTTCAGAGACAAAGTCTTCCGAAGCCAAATAGTGAAGACAGATTTCTTCCGAAGACTTTTAAGGATATGCCTTTATCTGATGTACTTTACCATAAAGTTGGACCACCTTTCCGCTGCAACTCTGTAAAGTCACCAACTTACATGAGTTGGTGAAAGGTCCATGCTTTTGGTAACTGTACATTGAGGTCTTGAGTCCATGCTTTCTACTTTATGTACTTTTATCCTTTTTGTAATATATTAGGATATGAGTTATGGCATGTCATAGTCACAAGTCAAAAGGCAGATATGCCTTTTGATTCTACAATTGATTTTGTTTGTGTCTAGTCAATTGTATCCAGCTGGCTTTCAAAGTATAGCCGGCTGTAGGTTGTAGTATAAGTATTCCATGTTCTAGTATCTTTCTTTATGCTTTGTAACACTTGTAATAGAACTTGAGAAAGCAATATACTGCATCCTTGAAACCCAATCTCTTGTGTTCTCTTGTTCTGTCTCTTACTTGTTACTTGTGTTCTTAGTATCATTATTGTGGTTAATCCAGTTTACTATTTGATTAAGTTTAGTTAATCTCCTCTTTGTGTTGCTATGTTGTAAGTGACCACCCTTCACCGGTCCTGCAATCCCGATTAATCCCTAGTCCCCACCTAGCCGCCCGACTAGCGCCTAGCTATTTTTACAACACTGCTATCTTACGAGGTATGAATTCTTGTTTCAATTTGTCAATTCATGTGGTTTTGTGGTTTGATATATTGTTCATCATCGTCCTCATCGGTCATGTTCTCTTTTCTTAGGTTTGATTGTGGTGAAAGGATGTCTGATGGTTTTTAGGTTTTTTTGTGGACAAAGAGTTTAGAAGATGTGTGAAGAGAGTGAGCAATGTCTTCGTTAAGAAGAGGTGAGGAAGATCCTTTTTAATGAAAAATCTTTCAAAAATCAAACAGTCTGCCATTTCAAAACGTCCTCTCACGTCTGCGTGTGCGTAGATAAAGATATGATGAAGAACTTTTTGAAAAAAACAAACACATTCTAAATCATGAAACAAAACGCTAATAACAACATGTTTGAAAAATCAGTAGGAATCCAATTTTTAACGTAAAAAATAGTAAATTTGCTTAGGTGGTGTTTGTTTTTTGGCAAAAGCTCTTCCCCACCTCTTCATCTGCACGCACGCAGACGCGGGAAGAGCTTTTGAGTTGGCAGACTGTTTGTTTTTTGGAAGACGTTTCATTAAAAAACGTCTTCCAGACGTCTGCACGAAGAAGATGTGGTGCTACCACTTCTCATGTCTTCACAACCTCTTCTCCTTTACCCCATTTTCTCCTCTTCTTCCAGACATTGCTTTCTTTCATTTGAACCCTTCAACCCCCACCACACCACTCATCTCCGGTCACCGGCCTCCGATCCCGCCTCCACGCTACCGCCTTCCGACCGCCTACGTCCGTCTTCACGCCAAACCCTCCGACCCCATTCCAGTCGCAGCCCTCCCCCCGCCGGAGATATCACCAACGCCTGCAGAAAATGCACCGCAACCTAAACCTCATCCCCTGCACCTTCCGAACCATACACAGATAGAAATACGCACAACACACCAACCACACGTTCAACACCCCACCGGTGACTCCGTTTCGCTCAACGACGCAGGCACCTGAAGCATCTTCTCCGCGATTCGAACGTACTTAGGGCATTTCGACTCAATCGCATCCTCCACGTTCTGAATCCCCCAATAGAGGTTCGAAATCACCGATTGCTCCGAGAAATCGAACGAATCGTGCTTGCGGATGTCGAGATTCGAGGTGCATTTCGCGTGTATGAGTTTCCGAGATTGTGGATTGGAGATTAGCGTGTGGATGTGGTTGTTGATTAGAGTTACGAGAAGCTGTAGGAACTTAGGGTCTATGGATTCATGGCGGTGATAGTGATTTGAAGATGATGAAGATGAACATGATGATGATGATGATGAAGTTGAAGCCATTGATGTGTGGAGAAATGGATAAGAAGAATGTTGTGAAGAAGATGATGGAGGAACATGTGTTATGGTGAAGCAGACTCCAACTTTATTGTTCCCTCTGCTATTTAGTATTTACACACACGAGATGATAGAGACAAAATCATATATGAATATGAAGGGATTATTATTATTATTATTATTATTATTATTATTATTATTATTATTATTATTATTATTATTATTATTATTATTATTATTATTATTATTATTATTATTATTATTATTATTATTATTATTATTATTATTATTATTATTATTATTATTATTAATTACCGCATTAATAATTTAGATATGAAGATGATAGAGACAAAATCAGATACTATACCAAATTTATTGGTTTGTGATTTGGTATAGTATTTGGTTTAATTTGCGATTTGTATAGTATGATTTGTGATTTTAGTTTGTATGATTAGTGATTTGTGATTTATATTTTAATGTATTTGTATGGATTTTAGTTATATATTAATGTTAAAGTTATTTTTAAAGTTTAAAAAATAGGTTTAGTTTAATTATAGAATATTTCAGCATTATATAGATGTTAAAAAAGCAAACAGTCTTTTTCTTGCAGACTGCAGACATTTGGTCCACCTCTTCTGCTGCAGATGTCTACAGATGTGATGCGCAGATGCAGGCCCGGTGAAGGGTTTGAAAATTACAACACAACAACACAAAGAGGAGATTAACCAAACTTGATCAAACAGTAAACTAGATTAACCACAATAATGATACTAAGAACACAAGTAACAAGTAAGAGACAGAACAAGAGAGTTAGATTTCAAGGATGCAGTATATTGCTTTCTCAAGTTCTATTAAAAGTGTTACAAAGCATAAAGAAAGATACTAGAACATGGAATACTTATACTACAACCTACAGCCGGCTATACTTTGAGAGCCAGCTGGATACAACTGACTAGACACAAACAAAATCAATTGTAGAATCAAAAGGCATATCTGCCTTTTGACCTTGTGACTATGAAATGCCATAGCTCACATCCTTATCTATTACAAAAAGGATAAAGTACATAAAGTAGAAGGTTACAGACTCAAGACCTCAATGTTACAGTTACCAAAAGCATGAACCTTTTCACCAACTCATGTAAGTTGGTGACTTTACAGAGATGCAGCAGAAAGGTGTCCAGCTTTATGGAACAGTACATCAGATAAAGCATGTTACTAAAAGTCTTCGGAAGAAATCTGTCTTCATAGGATGAAGCTTCGGAAGACTTTGTCTCTGAGGCTTCGGAAGACTTCATATTTGGCTTCGGAAGATATTGGTCTTGGCTTCGGAAGATTTTACACTTAGAATATTTCTAGTGCATGGTGTAAAACTTCCGAAGCAATTCTACTTCAGTTCTTTAGTGCATTGCTTGCAGAGAGACTTTGGATGTTTTGGTTTGCATCAGACTTAAAGGAATCCTTACAAACTCCCCCTAGGCTGATGCTACCAAAACATTTAGAAGATCTTCAGATGTTAGTAGTGTTCAGCACAATCATGACCATAACCTTCTTCATTAGATGGTCAGGATCATTTAGACTTTCATAGTATCTTCTCATCTCAAAGAGATCATGTAGAGGTAAGTTGATTATGTCTTGCCAGGTATAGACATTCTCAACACCTTGATCTCTGATTACATGCCATCTTTCTGGATTGGTAGAGAAGGTCCAGGATAAGATGGGTGTCTCAGCTGCAAGAGGAGCCACTTGTATTGGAGTTGATTGGGCTGCCTCTTCATGCACTTCCTCAGGTTGATCTGACTCAGCCTGAGGTGTAGAGGTAGATGATTTAGGCTTCTTCTTTTTATACTTTGGTTTAGAAGCCATCCTCTTCTTCCTCTTAGATGACTTTAACTGAGAAGACTGGTCTGCAGCACCTTGTTGATCATCCTTGTCTTTCTCAGTTGGGTGTTCCTCCCTCACAGGTTCAGAAGGAGAGGGAGTTTGACTCTGCTGTAGATCAGAAGATGAAGCTTGCTGAGGCTCAGCAGGAGGTCCGGGTTGTGTTGTCTCAGGTTGTTCAACCTTAACCTCCACTTCAGGTGGGACTTGACTTGAAAGAGAGTGTAAGTCAATCAGATCTCCACTCTTAATCTTCTGCTTGATTACCCTTATATGCTCATCCATTGTGGATAGAGACATAGGGCCAAGTCTTCTTCCGGAGAATCGTACAGCTTCAAGAAGCTCATCATCCTTTGTCTATCAGCAGACTTCTTCATACTCTTTTGGATGATGGCTCTTGACTTTGCAGCTTCTTCCTTTAGCTTCTTCTTAGTTGTCTTTCTCTCCTTGACTAAGTCAAGCTCAAGTTGTTTTAAGTACTCAAACTCAACAAAGTCATAGGACAAGGGAAGAAGTGCATCTGCCTGATAGAAGCCTGTGGCACTCAGGTAGTTGATCATTTTGATCCTATCTTCTTCTTTGTCTACCTGAGGTTCTTGTTGAATCACATCTTCTTGTACAGGGTTTTCTTGAACTGGAGAGAGAGTAGGAGCATGCTTGTAGAGTCTTTTCTGTCTCTTCTCCTCTTTGAATTGGAGAAGTAACCTTGCATCCTCCTTTTCTTTCATCTCTCTTGACACTTCCATGTCAGCTTCATTTAGTTGTTCTAAGGGAAGAGAAATGATTTCATCAATGTCATAGTTCCTGGTCTGCAGGTAAGTAATCCTGACTGCCCTCAACTCATCATCTTGAGTATTTGGTCTGGTGGCAGCCCTGATTGCAACTTGCATAAAACCTAAAGACCCAGAGAAACTTTCTCCCCTTAGCTTCCTCTTCCTCTCTCTCTCTTCCTCCTCAATTTCCTCAGGAGTCAAAATCCTTTTCCCTTTGTCACCCACAGACCTTTGTGACTTAGGGTGGATAGAGGTTTGGCCTTCATTGCTTGGTGTAGCATCCATGCTCTGGCCAGAGAGAGGCTGAGAAACACCTTCACCAGCAGGTGTCTCAGAGGGAATGTGGATCTCTGTAGCAGTTGATGATGATGAGACAGGAGTCTCAGGTTTTGCCACTGGGCCTTCAGTCAAGGTTTCCCCTATGAAACTGATCTTAGGGTCCACCTCAACATCCAGTTGACCGATGGCATTACCTGATTGCCTAAGTCTCCTTCTTAAGCTAAACTCTGCAGTGATCCTGTCTTGGATTCTTTGAGCCAATCTGTCAGCTTGTCTTGAGTTGCTTGGGTTGACAAGTGGCATATTGACTAGATCCAGACCTTCATAGAAGTTCAAATTTTGAAAGTCAAATACTTCTTGTTGCCCTTGAACTCTGGGAAGAATAAGGGCTCTTCTATCAGCATCATACCTCCACCTTATGATGTAGTTTGAAGTTCCTTGAGGTGGGGATGACACCGCCCTTGGTATACCTTCCTTAAAGAGACTCCTGATGATAGAGTCTATAGAGTCCACATTAATGTGAACTTGAGGAAGTTGCCGAGAATGCACAATTGCAAGTGAGGATGGTGAGTCCTCTATGTCCATTCTCTGTGAAGAACTCCCAGGTTCTGTGGCTGCAATGACTTTCTCCCCCTTTTTGGTAGCATCACCCACTTGCGAAGGTGAGCTGGAGGATAAATCAATCACATCCACATGTTCTTGTTTTCCTGGTTGAGCTCTTCTTAAAGGTCTCCCAGCTAGTTTTTCCTTAAGATATGAAATCTCAAGTTGCTGATCATTGACCCTGTTGTGTAAGGTAGCCACCTGAGATTCAAGGTGACTGACCTTTGAGACTAGGTAAGTGCATGTTTTAGACAATTTGTGCACCAATAGTCTCAGATTTCCCTCTTCTTCATCAGAAGAATCATTGGGGGATGAGATGATTGGACCAAAGTCCTTTCTCTCACTACCAGCTAGAGGTTCTTGGCTGTTGGTTTTCCTCTGCTCACTGGCAATCTCAGTTGAGATGTCAGTGGGCTGAGTTGCCATGGTTGAGGTCTTAATGATGTAATCACTTGCAGAAGTGAGAGCCTCTTCCATATGGACATCCTGAACAGGTTCTGAAGTGTCCACCTCAGTTATAGGTGACTAATGTGGGCTAGACTGAGGAGACTCAGGAGTACTCATCTCTCTTTGAGTAGGGGAGGAGAAGAGAGACTCATGGTACTCACTGAATCTTAAGTCTTCATCAGTATAGAAGCATAGGTTGGGAATGGGTTGATTTAGATCTAAAGGCTGGGGATGGTAACTGTCCCCTGAAGGTTGTTCACTTGAGTGTTGAGACTCAGAGTGAAGGCTTAAGGCTATTGGGCTTGTGAGCTCATCAGGGTGAGCATGAGGAACCTCAGCCCTGATAGTTGAAGAGATGGGAGTGGTTTGCTCCTCAGGGGAAGTGGGAGCTCTAGTGTCCACTTCCTCCTGTAAAGGTGAGTATATGGGGACCTGCACAGACTCAATAGCTTGAGCAGGGGTTCGTTTGGATTTTCTTTGATAGGTGAAGGTTACTTGAGGCCTTTTTAGTGGTAGAGAGGTAGAAGGTGTGGGTTCAACACTAGCTTGTGTTGCTAGGTTGTCACCTTGAGCAATGACCTCTAACATTTTAGGGACAAGGGCTGTTTCTACCCCTGAGAAGCCTACAGTTGGCTTCTTCATGATTTTAAAGATGTCGGGCTTTGTAAGGATTGCTTAAGTCTGATGCAACTCAAAACATCCAAAGTGTCTCTGCAACATGTACTAAGTACTGAAGTATAGAATGCTTCGGAAGTTTTACACAATGCATTAGAAAATACTCTAAGTGTAAAATCTTCCGAAGCCAAGACCAATATCTTCCGAAGCCAAACATGAAGTCTTCCGAAGCCTCAGAGACAAAGTCTTCCGAAGCTTCAACCTATAAAGACAGATTTCTTCCGAAGACTTTTAGTATACATGCTTTATCTGATGTACTGTTCCATAAAGCACCTTTTCCGCTGCATCTCTGTAAAGTCACCAACTTACATGAGTTGGTGAAAAGGTCCATGCTTTTGGTAACTTTACATTGAGGTCTTGAGTCTGTAACTTTCTACTTTATGTACTTTATCCTTTTTGTAATGTATAAGGATGTGAGCTATGGCATGTCATAGTCACAAGGTCAAAAGGCAGATATGCCTTTTGATCCTACAATTGATTTTGTTAGTGTCTAGTCAATTGTATCCAGCTGGCTTTCAAAGTATAGCCGGCTGTAGGTTGTAGTATAAGTATTTCAAGTTCTTGTATCTTTCTTTATGCTTTGTAACACTTGTAAAAGAACTTGAGAAAGCAATATATTGCCTCCTTGAAACCCATACTCTCTTGTTCTGTCTCTTTACTTTACTTGTGTTCTTTGTATCACCTTGGTTAATCCAGTTCACTGTTTGATTAAAGTTTAGTTGCTCTCCTCATTTGTTGTTGTGTTGTAATTGTGTTCAAGCCCTTAAACGGTCCTGCAATTGGTATCAAAGCTTTCCAGGCTCTTGATATAAGATCTCACCATCTTAAGATCCCTCACACACACAAAAACTAAACTCTCCAAATGGCATCCATCTCAAAGACTGATATGGAGACTGGAACCATGAACAAATCCCCACTGATCACTCTTGATGATTTTGACACCTGGTGTATGAGAATGGAAGGTTTCATCAGGTCTCTTGATTCAAGAATGTGGGAATCTGTTGAGAATGGACCTTTCATACCCAGCACCCCCTCTGCTACTGGTGCTGGTATGATTCCAAAAGATGTGGCCAACTACTCAGATGAAGATAGAAAAAGAGTAGAGATTGATAGGAAGGCCATGACTGCTCTTCAGACTGCTCTCCCAAACTCTGTATACAGAGGCTTTAAGAAGTGTAAAACAGCTAAACAGCTGTGGGATGCACTGAAGCTGATATATGAAGGCTCCTCTGAAGCCAAGGAGAACAAGAAGGATCTTCTGAAGCAGCAGTTTGAAAACTTCACCTTCAAAGCAGGTGAAACCATGACTCAACAATACTTCAGGTATGTTGAGATTGTGGATACCCTAGTGGATGGAGGAGTTCCTCTTGAGAACAGGGACATTGTAAGGAAGTTCATGTCCTCACTTCCTAGGCAATGGACACACTACTGTGTGGTGATCAAGAGGACTGAGAACCTTAAAACTCTTACTCTGACAGAGTTGTATGGGATTCTCAGTGGATACCAGATGGAGATGAACATGCAAGGTTCATCTGGCAACTCCAACAATCAAATGGGTTCAGCCCTTCATGTGGTTGAAAGGGACAGCATAGCACCCCAACATCATCTCATATGCTACCCTGACAACTCACAAAAGGGTCCTTTCATCACCTTCCCGGAGACACCAAGGGAGAGCTTTACTCAAGGAAGCCCATTCCAAGGAACTCTCTCTTCACTCTTGAAGACCTGGACTGTATCCATCCAGATGACTTGGAATACATGGAGATAGTTTAGCAGATGGCTCTCCTCACTCACAGAGCCAAGAAGTTCTACAAGAGAACAGGAAGAAGATTTCCAAGCAATGCTACCAGTGGAAAGTTTGGGCTGGATAAAAGCAAAGTTAAGTGTTACAACTGTAACCTTATGGGCCACTTTGCTAGGGAGTGTAAGGCACCTAAAACAAATGGGGGCCAAACACAACCCAGACCAAACTACACTGACAAAGCCCCTCAGAATGAGAAGCCAAAGCAACATGTTGTTGTTGCTGTTGAAGAGGGAGGCTTTGACTGGAGCTTTCAGGTGGAAGATGCTTCTCCAAACCAAGCACTGATGGCTGACCATGATGAAGCCAAGGTATTGGAACATCTCTGTACTCCTGAATGCATTGCTAAAGTAAATAGATACAGGTCCTACAACTTAGAGATGAGATCTGATCTTGAGTCATTAAACATATTAAAATCTGATTTTAGAAAGTCTGAAAATGATTACAAGTTAAAGATAGAGGACTTGGAGAAAACCATTTCAGTACTAAAACATGAACATACAGATTTTAGAACTCAGATCCAGGATCTCATAACTAAGTTGACTGAGTGCCAGACTGAGCTTGTGATCAGCAAAGCCAAGGCAGAGAAGAGTGTTCTTGAAGAAGAGACCTTCAAGAACATGATATCCTCATCCCTGCACAACAAAGTGTGCTATCAAAATAGATAGGGACTGGGATCAAATGAGATAGCTCCTCCACACACAATCTTGTCTGTAAGATCTCCTAGGTGTGGAACTTGTGAAGATGAGCTTCCTCTCATAGATCCTATAAGTGAGGAGGATGAAGAAGTGATAGTGAAGAATTCCTCTGAGAAGAGTGAAGAAGAGGATTCTTCCAAGGGCCACTATCCTTCTGAGGAGAAGAAATCTACTGTGATGACCAAGTCCAAGAGAAAGAACTTGATCAGGAAGAGCAAGAGGAAAGCAAAGAAGGCTCAAGAGATCAAGGCTACTTTTGATGCTAACAGAAACAAGTTTTTATCTCTGCAGGTTTCAAAGTAGTAAGGACTGAAGACATCAACCAAGACTCCTCAGCTAAGAGTCCTGGTTCTTGTTCAAATCATCTCAATGCAAAGAAGAAGACTGAGCTGCTGTGTACCACTGCTGCACAGCCTGGACCATCAAACTCCAAGAACAGTTCACAGTCCAAAAGAACTGTCTCAGCATCTACCAAGATGAAGGTGAAGAAGGGATGTGACCAAAGCCAGTCTTGCTCTCAAAAGGATACTTCTTTGAAGAAGAAAATGTTATGCGTCATGTGTGAAAGTACTTCTCACATTGCTAAGGATTGCCCATACAATCCTAAAAGTACTATCCACATGACCAATACAAAGACTTCAAAGAGTCTCAAGAAGCCTCAAGCTTCGGAAAGAAAGTATGTTTCCTTCGGAAGCTCCAAATCAAAGAAGAAGGTAAATGGAAAATTACCTTCGGAAGTAAAATTGGTCTTGGAAGAAAGGAGTTTTTCCGAAGCACTGAAGTCTGCTGCAGTGACTGTAGAATCTTCCGAAGGTTCAGTCATCAAAACTTGTGAAGTCCCAAAAGCTTCTAAGGTTTTGAAGGTCAAGTCCAAGACTCCAAAGATGGTGTGGAAGTCTAAGAAAGACCAAATGACTGAAGTTTCTCCATCAACAACAGCTGAAGATCCCTATAGTACAACCATAGGATCTATTATTGTTGCATTACCTTCTATTACACTTAGTGAGCCCAAGACAAGTAAGGCTTGGATTTCCAAATGTAACTAATCATCTTCTTTGTGCAGGAACAGCTCAAGACAAACAGGAATGTCTGGATAATAGACAGTGGCTGTTCCAGGCACATGATAGGCAATAGGTCTCTACTCCATAATTTTGAGAGAATTGATGGAGGACTAGTTGCTTTTGGAGGAGATGAAGGTGGTTACATCTATGGAAGGGGCAAGGTCACAAATGGTAAGCTCAGCATTGAGAAGGTAAACTTTGTTAAGGAGCTTGGGTACAATCTTCTGAGTGTATCCCAATTTTGTGATCAGAGTCATAACATGCTCTTTACTGAGCATGAGTGCATTGTTCTCAAGCCTGGAGTGGTCATTCCTCATGAGCATATCCTACTCAGAGCCCCCAGGAAAGGGAACATGTACAAGATGGATTTGCAAGAAACATCTCCCTCTGGAGAAGTTTCATGCTTTCTATCTAAAGCAAATAGTGATGAGTCTTTCCTATGGCATAAAAGAATGTGCCATGTAAACTTTAAGAACATGAATAAATTAATTAAACATGATCTGGTAACTGGAATGCCAAAGAAAGAGTTTACAAGTGATGATCATTGTGTTGCATGCCTAAAAAGGAAGCAACACAAGGTATCTCACAAGCCTAAGGAAAAGAACTCCATCACTACTCCCCTACACTTGTTACATATGGATCTCTTTGGCCCCACCAGTGTAATGAGTCTAGGAAGGACCTCTTACTGTTTGGTGATCACAGATGATTTTACAAGATTCACTTGGGTCTTCTTTCTTAGAACTAAGGATGAAACCCCTGAGATTCTGAAGAATTTCATCTTAAAAGTTGAGAATCAATGTGATCACAAGGTCAAAACCATAAGATGTGATCAAGGAACTGAATTCAAGAACCAAATCCTTGATACATTTTGTGATGAAAAGGGTATTACAAGACAATATAGTGCTCCCAGGACTCCTCAGCAAAACGGAGTTGCTGAGAGGAGAAACAGGACACTTATTGAAGCTGCAAGAACTATGTTGTCTGACTCTAAACTGCCTATCACCTTCTGGGCAGAAGCAGTTAATACTGCTTGCTATGTGCAAAACAGAGTTTTGGTAGTTAAGACACATGGTAAGACTCCTTATGAACTTTGGCACAAGAGGAAACCTTTCATTGGTTTTCTCAGGTCATTTGGATGTCCCTGCACCATCTTGAATACCAAAGATCAAATTGCCAAGTTTGCTGAGAACTCAGATGATGGACATTTCATTGGATACTCTTCCCAAGCTAAAGCTTATAGAGTATACAATCTCAGAACTAGAATTGTTGAGGAGTCAGCCAATGTGACTTTCAATGAACACACACCCTGTGTGGCTGGTTCTGGTCCTGATTGGCTGTTTGATCTTGATTTAGTTACCAACTGTTTTAACAAATCTTGTGAGCATGTTTCAGGAAGACCCTCAAATCATACATCTTCAGCTCCAGTTGGAACTACTTCAGCAAATGAGGTTTCTATCAGCACAACAATGACAAATTCAGCTGATACATCTGGTATGCCTTCAAATTCCAGCTCAGAGGCTCCTCAACCAGATAAAGACACCTCAATTGTAGAAGACAACAATGGTGATGGTGATAGTGATCAGGAATTCCTTGATGCTAATAACCACACCATAGATGACAACATCAATGATGTCACACACTCATTGGATCAAGTTAATCTTGATAAGTGTGATAATGTGGAGGGTGAATCTTCCAGACCAGATCTAAATTTCTCAAATTTGAATCTTTCTCAGCAACTTGTTGTGATCCCTCAGCTAAGGATCCACAAGTCTCACCCCACCACAAACATCATTGGAGATGTTGTCACAGGGGTAAGAACAAGAGGACAAACCCATGAAGCAAATGTTTGTCTTCACTCTTGTTTCTTATCTCAGATAGAGCCAAAGAAAGTTGATGAAGCTCTAAAGGATGGAAGTTGGGTTGAAGCTATGCAACAAGAGCTGCTTCAATTCAAAAGGCAGAAAGTTTGGAACCTTTGTCCTCTTCCTCATGGGAAGACTATCATTGGAACCAAATGGGTTTTTAGGAATAAGAAGGATGATAGAGGAATCATCATCAAGAACAAGGCAAGACTAGTTGTTCAAGGATACACACAAGAAGAAGGGATTGACTACACTGATGTCTTTGCTCCTGTAGCAAGATTAGAAGCTGTTAGGATATTCCTGGCATTTGCTGCATCCAAGAACTTCAAGGTCTTTCAACTTGATGTAAAGTTGCTTTCTTATATGGAGTGATTGATGAAGAGATTTATGTCAAACAGCCACCTGGTTTTGTAGACCCTGATCATCCTGATTATGTCTGCAAGCTTGACAAAGCTCTTTATGGGCTGCATCAGGCACCCAGGAAGTGGTATGAGACACTATCAGAGTATCTTTGTAAACATGGATACAGGAGAGGTACTATAGATGGAACTCTCTTCATCAAAGGACAGGGAAATGACTTATTGCTGGTTCAAGTATATGTAGATGACATCATCTTTGGTTCAACTAATCCAAAGCTCTGCAAAGACTTTGAGAAGCTGATGAAAGACAGATTTGAAATGAGTTCAATGGGAGAACTCAATTTCTTTCTGGGAATTCAAGTGAAGCAGGTTGAAGATGGCATCTTCATAAGTCAGTCAAAGTATGTTCAAGACATACTCAAGAGGTTCAACATGACTGATTGTAAGATTGCTAAGACACCCATAGCCAGAAATCACTCCCTTGGTCCTGATCTTGAGGGGGAGTGTGTAGATGAACACTTATACAGGGCTATGATTGGGTCCCTTATGTATCTTACAGCTAGCAGGCCTGATATCATATTTGCTACATGTATTTGTGCAAGATATCAAGCCAACCCTAAGATGTCTCACTTAATCACTGTGAAAAGGATTTTAAGATACCTCAAAGGTGCTTTAACACTTGGTCTATGGTATCCAAAGAATCCTAATTTTAATCTGTATGCCTATACAGATAGTGATTATGGTGGTTGCAACATGACTGCAAAGTCTACATCTGGGGGATGTCAATTCCTTGGTGGAAGGGTTGTCTCATGGCAATGCAAGAAACAATCTTGTGTGTCTGCATCAACTGCTGAGGCTGAATACATTGCTGCTGCAAGCTGCTGTGCTCAAGTGCTTTGGATTCAAAATCAGATGCTGGACTATGGATTTAACTTCAAAGAGACTCCTATCCACATAGACAACAACAGTGCTATCTCTATCACTGAGAACCCTGTGCAGCACTCAAGGACCAAACATATCAACATCAGGTATCATTTAATAAGAGATAACTATGAAAAGGGATTAATTAAACTAGTCAAAGTTCATACAGATGAACAATATGCTGATCTGTTCATAAAAGCTTTTGATGAACAGAGATTTAAGTATCTGATATCAGCTATTGGGATGATTAACTTTGAGTATATTTTTTTTAAAACTAATTCTAATTATTTCTTCTTAAAATATGTGTGTCCTAAGTTGTCTAGTTCATCACTTTCATAAGCTCATGTTTTCTTTGGATGTAAAATTCTTTTTGAAGACTTTCCTTAGATTCTTGAAATTTTCTGATACTTCGGAAGATAAAATTTTATCTTCGGAAGAAAAACATGTCTTCAAAATAAATAACTGTTTAAGAGATTTTACCTTCGGAAGAAGTCTAACCTTATCTTCCGAAGCTTAAAAATTCTTATCTCAGACACTTATGTATTTTTAAGGACTTTTTCCTTCCGAAGCAAAATTAACTTTCGGAAGCTTTGTTTATTCTTATACAAAGCATCCAAGGGTTTATTTCTCTTCCAAAGCATAAATTTTCAAGACTCTCAAGAAAATCTTCCGAAGCCATTTTAGCTTCGGAAGCTTTTTCAATTAAATCTTCCGAAGACAAATTACCTTCGGAAGCTTTTCGAATTCCAAGAAAACTACTTTTTGAGCAAAAGTAAACTACCTTTTCAGAGGTGGGACCGACTTCCGGATTTCAAAATTTATCCTCTTTCATTAACTTTGTTTCAAATCCCTTTTCACATAAATACCCAACGGTTCCCCCTCTTTCTCACTATCCTCCTCAATTCCACTATTCCTCTAACCTAATTCTCTAAACCGCCTTTGCTTTTTACCTTTCTTCACCCTTAAGTTTCTGAAATGGCCAACCTTAACCGCAGAAACAACCCAGATTTCTCCATGCAACTTCACAGGCAACATAATCAAGTTGCTCTGTTAAGCTCTGAGAAAGATGCAAGTTTCTCAGAGATTTGCCAATTCTTAACTCTATCCAACTATTTCACCTCCCTGACCATTGATCCTACTCTATATGAGGATCACTTGCTTGAATTCTGGAAGACCTGCCAAGAGGTCATTATGCATGGGGAGAAGGCACTGTCTGCCACAGTGCAGGGGAGGACAATCTTCATCACTCCGGCCATCATTAACCAACATTTGCAGTTGGATGATGAAGAAGGTGAGTTGTCCTTCCCAAAGGAAGCGGTAAATCATTCCTTTGAGCAGATGGGCTATGAGGGAGATTTCTCTGTAAAGACCTTCAGGAAAGGGAAGGTCTCATCCCAGTGGAAATACCTACTCCATGTGGTATCACCCTCACCTACCAAAGAAAACCCAAACGAACCCCTGCTCAGGCTATTGAGTCTGTGCAGACCCCCATATACTCAACCTTATAGGAGGAAGTGGACACTAGAGCTCCCACTTCTCCTGAGGAGCAAACCACTCCCATTTCTTCACCTATCAGGGCTGAGGTTCCTCATGCTCACCCTGATGAGCTCACAAGCCCAACAGCCTTAAGCCTTCACTCTGAGTCTCAACACTCAAGTGAACAACCTTCAGGGGACAGTTACCATCCCCAGCCTTTAGATCTCAACCAACCAATTCCCAACCTATCCTTCTATACTGATGAAGACTTAGGATTCAGTGAGTACCATGAGTCTCTCTTCTCCTCCCCTACTCAAAGAGAGATGAGTACCTCTGACTCTCCTCAGTCTATCCCACATCAGTCACCTATTACTGAGGTGGACACTTCTGAACATGTTCAGGATGTCCATATGGAAGAGGCTCTCACTTTTGAAAGTGATTACATCATTAAGACCTCAACCATGGCAACTCAGCCCACTGGCATCTCAACTGAGGTTGTCAGTGAGCAGAGGAAAACCAGCAGCCAAGAACCCCAAGCTGGTGGTGAGAGAGAGGACTTTGGTCCAATCATCTCATCCCCCAATGATTCTTCTGATGAAGATGAGGGGAATTGAGACTAAAGGTGCAGAAATTGTCAAAAACATGCTCCTATTTAGTCTCTAAGGTTAGTCACTTGGAATCTCAGGTGACTACCTTACATAACAGGGTCAATGATCAGCAACTTCAGATTTCATATCTAAAGGAAAAACTAGCTGGGAGACCTTTAAGGAGAGCTCAACCAGGAACACAAGAACCTGTGGAAGTGATTGACTTATCCTCCAGCTCACCTATGCAAGTGGGTGATGCTACCAAAAAGGGGGAGAAAGTTATTACAACCACAGAACCTGGGAGTTCTTCACAGAGAATGGACATAGAGGACTCACCATCCTCACTTGCTGTTGTGCATTCTCAGCAACTTCCTCAAGTTCACATTAATGTGGACTCTATAGACTCAATCATCAGGAGTCTCTTTGAGGAAGGTATACCAAGGGCTGTCTCATCTCCACCACAAGGAACTGGCAACTACATCATAAGGTGGAGGTATGATGCTGACAGAAGAGCCCTTATCCTTCACAGAGTTCAAGGTCAACAAGAAGTGTTTGATTTCCAAAGCCTGAACTTCTATGAAAGATTGGATTTAGTCAACATGCCACTTGTCAATCCAAGCAATTCAAGACAAGCTGACAAGGTTGGCTCAAAGGATCCAAGATAGGATCCTTGCAGAGTTCTCTCTAAGAAGGAGACTTAGGCAATCAGGCAATGTCATCGGTCAACTGGATGTTGAGGTGGACCCTAAGATTAGTTTCATAGGGGAAACCTTGACTGAAGGCCCAGTGGCAGAACCTGAGACCCCTGTCTCATCATCAACAACTGCTGCAGAGGTCCAAACTCCTTCTGAGACACCTGCTGGTGAAGGTGTTTCTCAGCCTCTCTCTGGCCAGAGCAAGGAAGCTACACCAAGCAATGAAGGCCAAGCCTCTATTCACCCTGAGTCACAAAGGTCTGTTGGTGACAAAGGGAAAAGGATAATGACTCCTGAGGAAATTGAGGAGGAAGAGAGAGAGAGGAAAAGGAAGCTAAGGGGAGAAAGTTCTTCTGGGTCATCTAGCTTTATGCAAGCTCAATCATGGTTGCCCCCAGACCAAATACTCAAGATGATGAGTTAAGGGCAGTCAGGATTACCTATTTACAGACCAGGAACTATGATATTGATGAAATCATCTCCCTCCTCTTAGAAGAGTTAAATGAACTGGCTGACATGAAAGTGTCAAGAGAGATGAAGGAGAAAGAGGATGCAAGGCTACTTCTCCAATTCAAAGAGGAGAAGAGACAGAAAAGACTCTACAAGCATGCTCCCACTCTCTCTCCAGTTCAAGAAAGTCCTGCACAGGAAGATGTGGCTCCACAAGAACCTCAGGTAGATAAAGAAGAAGATAGGATCAAGATGATCAACTACCTGAGTGCCACAGGCTTCTATCAGGCAGATACACTTCTTCCCCTGTCCTATGACTTCATTGAGTTTGAGTATCTAAAGCAACTTGAGCTTGAGCTAGTCAAAGAAAGAAAGACAACAAAAGGAAGCTAAGGGAAGAAGCTGCAAAGTCAAGAGCCATCATTCAAAAGAGTGTAAAGAAGTCTGCTGACAGACAAAGAATGATGAGCTTCTTGAAGCTATATGGATTCTCCGAAGGAGACTTGGCCCCATGTCTCTATCCATAATGGATGAGCATATAAGGGTGATCAAGCAGAAGATTAAGAGTGGTGAACTGATTGACTTGCACTCTCTTCCAAGTCAAGTCCCACCTGAAGTGGAGGTCAAGTTTGAACAACCTGAGACACCTCAACCAGAACCTCCAGCTGAGCCTCAGCAAGCTTCATCTTCTGATCCAAGGCAGGGTCAAACTCCCTCTCCTTCTGAACCTGTGAGGGAGGAACACCCAACTGAGAAAGACAATGATGATCAACAAGGTGCTGCAGACCAGTCTTCTCAGTTAAAGTCATCTAAGAGGAAGAAGAGAATGGCTTCTAAACCAAAGACAAAGAAGAAGAAGCCTAAGTCATCTACCTCTACACCTCAGGCTGAATCAGATCAACCTGAGGAAGTGCATGATGAGGCAGCCCAATCAACTCCTATGCAAGTGGCTCCTCTAACAACTGAGACACCCATCTTGTCCTGGACTTACTCTACCAATCCAGAAAGATGGCATGTTATCAGAGATCAAGGTGTTGAGAATGTCTACTCCTGGCAAGACATAATCAACTTACCTCTGCATGATCTCTTTGAGATGAGAAGATACTATGAGAGTCTTGATGATCCTGACCATCTAATGAAGAAAGGAATGGTCTGATTGTACTGAAGACTACCAACATCTGAAGATCTTCTAAGTGTTTTGGTAGCATCAGCCTAGGGGGAGTTTGTAAGGTTTCCTTAAGTCTGATGCAACCCAAAACACTCAAAGTGTCTCTGCAAACATGCACTAAGTACTGAAGTGAAGAATGCTTCGGAAGTTTTACACAATGCATTAGAAAATACTCTAAGTGTAAAATCTTCCGAAGCCAAGACCAATATCTTCCGAAGCCAAACATGAAGTCTTCTGAAGCCTCAGAGACAAAGTCTTCCGAAGCTTCAACCTATGAAGACAGATTTCTTCCGAAGACTTTTAGTATACATGCTTTATCTGATGTACTGTTCCATAAAGCACCTTTTCCGCTGCATCTCTGTAAAGTCACCAACTTACATGAGTTGGTGAAAAGGTCCATGCTTTTGGTAACTGTACATTGAGGTCTTGAGTCTGTAACTTTCTACTTTATGTACTTTATCCTTTTTGTAATGTATAAGGATGTGAGCTATGGCATGTCATAGTCACAAGGTCAAAAGGCAGATATGCCTTTTGATCCTACAATTGATTTTGTTAGTGTCTAGTCAATTGTATCCAGCTGGCTTTCAAAGTATAGCCGGCTGTAGGTTGTAGTATAAGTATTTCAAGTTCTTGTATCTTTCTTTATGCTTTGTAACACTTGTAAAAGAACTTGAGAAAGCAATATACTGCCTCCTTGAAACCCATACTCTCTTGTTCTGTCTCTTTACTTTACTTGTGTTCTTTGTATCACCTTGGTTAATCCAGTTCACCGTTTGATTAAAGTTTAGTTGCTCTCCTCATTGTGTTGTTGTGTTGTAATTGTGTTCAAGCCCTTAAACGGTCCTGCAGGCTTCATCTGTCCCAATTTAAGAATATTATCTGTTTCCTCAACTGTAAGCCCAGTTCACAGTTGAGAATGTGTTGAACATATCTAGGAAACATATAATACTCTAAGGAGTCCAAGTTAGCAAGTAAATTGTGCAGGACCGTTTAAGGGCTTAACTACAATTTCAACACAATCACACAATGAGGAGAATAACTAAGCTCTAATCAAACAGTGAACTGGGTAACCAAGGTGAAGCTAAGAACACAAGTAAGTAAAGAGACAGAACAAGAGAGTTGGGTTTCAAGGAGGCAGTATATTGCTTTCTCAAGTTCTCTTACAAGTGTTACAAAAGCTTTTTTGGAAAGATACAAGAACTTGAAATACTTATACTACAACCTACAGCCGGCCATACTTTGAAGGCCAGCTGGATACAATTGACTAGACACAAACAAAATCAATTGTAGGATCAAAAGGCATATTGCCTTTTGACCTTGTGACTATGACATGCCATAGCTCACATCCTTTTACAATACAAAAAGGATAAAGTACATAAAGTGGAAAGTTACAGACTCAAGACCTCAATGTACAGTTACCAAAAGCATGACCCTTTTCACCAACTCATGTAAGTTGGTGACTTTACAGAGATGCAGCGGAAAAGGTGCTTTATGGAACAGTACATCAGATAAAGCATGTGTACTAAAAGTCTTCGGAAGAAATCTGTCTTCATAGGATGAGGCTTCGGAAGACTTTGTCTCTGAAGCTTCGGAAGACTTCATGTTTGGCTTCGGAAGATATTGGTCTTGGCTTCGGAAGATTTTACACTTAGAGTATTTTCTAATGCTTTGTGTAAAACTTCCGAAGCATTCTTCACTTCAGTACTTAGTGCATGTTTGCTGAGACACTAAGCTGTTTTGGGTTGCATCAGACTTCAGGAATCCTTACAAACTCCCCCTAGGCTGATGCTACCAAAACACTTGGAAGATCTTCAAATGTTGGTAGTCTTCAGTATAATCAGGACCATTCCTTTCTTCATGAGATGGTCAGGATCATCAAGACTTTCATAGTATCTTCTCATCTCAAAGAGATCATGCAGAGGTAAGTTGATTATGTCTTGCCATGAGTAGACATTCTCAACACCTTGATCTCTTGTAACAGTCCATCTCTGGATTGGTAGAGTATGTCCAGGATAAGATGGGTGTCTCACTAGTTAGAGGAGCCACTTGAATAGGAGTTGATGGGCTGCCTCATCATGCACTTCCTCAGGTTGATCTGATTCAGCCTGAGGTGCAGAGGTAGATGACTTTGGCTTCTTCTTCTTTGTCTTTGGTTTAGAAGCCATCCTCTTTTCCTCTTGGTTGTCTTTAACTGAGAAGACTGGTCTGCAGCACCATGTTGATCATCAGTGTCTTTCTCAGTTGGGTGTTCCTCCCTCACAGGTTCAGAAGGAGAGGGAGTTTGACCCTGCTAGGATCAGAAGATGAAGCTTGCTGGGGCTCAGCTGGAGGTGCTGGTTGAGGTGTCTCTGGTTGCTCAAACTTGACCTCCACTTCAGGTGGGACTTGACTTGGAAGAGAGTGCAAGTCAATAAGTTCTCCACTCTTAATCTTCTGCTTGATCACCCTAATATGCTCATCCATAGTGGATAGAGCCATGGGGCCAAGTCTCCTTCCGGAGAATCCATAAAGCTTCAAGAAGCTCACCATTCTTTGTCTGTCAGCAGACTTCTTTGCATTCTTTTGAATGGTGGCCCTTGACTTTGCAGCTTCTTCCCTTAGTTTCCTTTTGGTTGTCTTTCTTTCCTTGACTAGCTCAAGTTCAAGTTGCTTTAAATACTCAAACTCAATGAAGTCATAGGATAAAGGGAGAAGTGCATCTGCCTGATAGAAGCCTGTGGCACTCAGGTAGTTGATCATTTTGATCCTATCTTCCTCTTTATCTACCTGAGGTTCTTGTGGAACCACATCTTCTTGTGCAGGACTTTCTTGAACTGGTGAGAGAGTAGGAGCATGCTTGTAGAGCCTTTTCTGTCTCTTCTCCTCTTTGAGTTGGAGAAGTATCATTGCATCCTCTTTCTCCTTCAACTCTCTTGACACTTCTCTGTCAGCCAGTTCATTCAGTTCTTCTAAGGGGAGGGAGATGATCTCATCAATATCATAGTTCCTGGTCTGTAAGTAGGTAATCTTGACTGCCCTTAACTCATCATCCTGAGTATTTGGTCTGGGGGCAGCCCTGATTGCAGCTTGCATGAAGCTAGATGACCCAGTGGAACTTTCTCCCCTTAGTCTCCTTTTCTCTCTCTCTCTCTCCTCTCCTCAATTTCCTCAGGAGTCATTATCCTTTTCCCTTTGTCACCAACAGACCTTTGTGACTCAGGGAGGATTGAGGTTGGCCTTCATTGCTTGGAGTAGCTTCCATGCTCTGGCCAGAGAGAGGCTGAGAAACACCTTCACCAGCAGGTGTCTCTGTTGGAGTTTGGACCTCAGCAGCAGTTGTTGATGATGAGACAGGGGTCTAAGGTTCTGTCACTGGGCCTTCAGTCAAGGTTTCCCCTATGAAACTAATCTTAGGGTCCACCTCAACATCCAGTTGACCGATGACATGCCTGATTCCCTAAGTCTCCTTCTTAGAGAAAACTCTGCCATGATCATGTCTTGGATTCTTTGAGCCAGCCTATCAGCTTGTCTTGAATTGCTTGGATTGACAAGTGGTAGGTTGACTAAATCCAATCTTTCATAAAAGCTCAGGCTTTGGAATTGAAAAACTTCTTGTTGGCCTTGAACTCTTTGAAGTATGAGGGCTCTTCTGTCATCATCATACCCTCCACCTTATGATTTGATTGTTAGTTCCCAGAGGTGGAGATGAGACAGCCCTTGGTATGCCTTCCTCAAATAGACTCCTGATGAGAGAGTCTATAGAGTCCACATTAATGTGAACTTGAGGAAGTTGCTGGGAATGCACAACAGCAAGTGAGGATGGTGAGTCCTCTATGTCCATTCTCTCTGAAGAACTCCCAGGTTCTGTGGTTGTAACAACTTTCTCCCCCTTTTTGGTAGCATCACCCACTTGCATAGGTGAGCTGGAGGATAAGTCAATTACTTCCACAGGTTCTTGTGTTCCTGGTTGAGCTCTTCTTAAAGGTCTCCCAGCTAGTTTTTTCCTGCAGATATGAAATCTGTAGTTGCTGATCATTGACCCTGTGTGTAAGGTAGTCACCTGAGATTCCAAGTGACTAACCTTAGAGACTAAATAGGTGCATGTTTTTGACAGTTTTTGCACCTTTAGCCTCAAATTCCCCTCATCTTCTTCATCAGAAGATTCATTGGGGGATGAGATGATTGGACCAAAGTCCTCTCTCTCACCACCAGCTTGAGTTTCTTGGCTGCTGGTTTTTCCTCTGCTCACTGGCAGCCTCAGTTGAGATGCCAATGGGCTGAGTTGCCATGGTTGAGGTCTTAATAATGTAATCACTTTCAAAAGTGAGAGCCTCTTCCATATGGACATCCTGAACAGGTTCAGAAGTGTCCACCTCAGTAACAGGTGACTGATGGGGGATAGACTGAGGAGAGTCAGAGGTACTCATCTCTCTTTGAGTAGGGGAGGAGAAGAGAGACTCATGGTACTCACTGAATCCTAAGTCTTCATCAGTGTAAAGGATAGGTTGGGAATGGTTGGTTGAGATCCAAGGCTGGGGATGGTAGCTGTCCCCTGAAGGTTGTCCACTTGAGTGTTGAGACTCAGAGTGAAGGCTTAAGGTTGTTGGGCTATGAGCTCATCAGGGTGAGCTTGAGGAACCTCATCCCTGATAGGTGAAGTAATGGGAGTGGTTTGCTCCTCAGGAGAAGTGGGAGCTCTAGTATCCACTTCTTCCTGTAAGGTTGAGTATTTGGGGCCTGCACAGACTCAATAGTCTGAGCAGGGGTTCGTTTGGATTTCTTTGGTAGGTAAGGGTGATTTCTGGTCTTTTTAATGGTAGGGAGAAAAGAGGTGTGGGTTCACACACTAGCTTGTGTTGCTAGGTTGTCACCTTGAGCAATGAGCTCTAACATTTTTGGGACTAGGGCTGTTTCCTTTCTACCCCAGAGAAGCCTACAGTTGGCTTCTTCATTATTTTAAAGATGCCGGGCTTCATCTGTCCCAATTAAAAATATTACCTGTTTCCCTCAACTGTGAGCCCAGTTCACAGTTGAGAATGTGTTGAACATATCTAGGAAACATGTAATATTCTAAGGAGTCTAAGTTTGCAAGTAAATTAGTATATACAAATTGTGAATACCTGAACTTGACCCCTTGAACCATTCCATGAACATGAAGGAGAGATCCTCAGGAATCTGGTCCCATCCACCATGCTTGTTTGACAAGCTGTGGATAACCACATGGAGCAGGAATTTCCATTGGGATGAGACCTTCCCTTTCCTAAAGGTCTTTACAGAGAAATCCCCTTCATAGCCCATCTGCTCAAAAGAATGATTTACACAGCTTCTTTTGGGAAGGACACCTCACCTTCTCATCATCCAGCTGTAGATGTTGGTTAATGATGGCCGGAGTGATGAAGACTGTCCTTCCTTGCACTGTGGCAGACAGTGCCTTCTCCCCATCCATAATGACCTCGTGGCAGGTCTTCCAGAATTCAAGCAACTGATCCTCATATAGAGGAGGATCAATGGTCAGGGAGGTGAAGTAGTTAGATAGAGTCAAGAATTGACAAATCTCTGAGAAACTTGCATCTTTCTCAGAGCTTAACAGAGCAACTTGATTATGTTGTCTGTGTAGTTTGCATGAAAATCAGGGTTGTTTCTGCGGTTAAGGTTGGCCATTTTAGAAGCTTAAGGGGTGAAGAAAGGGTAAAGCAGAGGCGGTTTAGAGAATTAGGTTAGAGAAACAGTAGAATTGAGGAAGATAGTGGGAAAGAGGGGAACCGTTGGGTATTTATATGAAAAGGGATTTGAACCAAAGTTAATGAAAGAGGATAAACTTTGAAATCCGAAAGTCGGGTCCCACCTCTGAAAAGTAGTTTTACTTTTGCTCAAAAAGTAGTTTTTCTGGAATTCGAAAAGCTTCCGAAGTTTATTTGTCTTCGGAAGTTTTGATTTAAAAAGCTTCCGAAGCTAAAGTGGCTTCGGAAGATTTTCCTCCTGAGAGTCTTGATAATTATGCTTCGGAAGAGAAATAAACCTTTGAATGCTTTGTATGAAAATAAACAAAGCTTCCGAAGGTTAATTTTGCTTCGGAAGGGGAAAAGGTTCTTGAAAAATAGATAAGTGTCTGAGATAAGAGTTTTAAGCTTCGGAAGATGAACTTTACTTCTTCCGAAGGTAAATCTTTTAGACAGTTATTTATTTTAAAGACATGTTTTTCTTCCGAAGATAAAAATTTATCTTCCGAAGTATCAGAAATTTTCAAGAAGCTAAGAAAAGTCTTCAAAAAGAATTTTATATCCAAAGAAAACATGAGCTTATGAAAGTGATGAACTAGACAACTTAGGACACACATATTTTAAGAAGAAATAATTAGAATTAGTTTTAATAAAAGTCTACTCAAAGTTAATCATCCCAATAGCTGATATCAGATACTTAAATCTCTGTTCATCAAAAGCTTTGGTGAACAGATCAGCATATTGTTCATCTGTATGAACTTTGACTAGTTTGATTAATCCTTTTCATAGTTATCTCTTATTAAATGATACCTGATGTTGATGTGTTTGGTCCTTGAGTGCTGCACAGGGTTCTCAGTGATAGAGATAGCACTATTGTTGTCTATGTGGATAGGAGTCTCTTTGAAGTTAAATCCATAGTCCAGCATCTGATTTTGAATCCAAAGCACTTGAGCACAGCAGCTTGCAGCAGCAATGTATTCAGCCTCAGCAGTTGATGCAGACACACAGGATTGTTTCTTGCATTGCCATGAGACCACCCTTCCACCAAGGAATTGACATCCCCCAGATGTAGACTTTGCAGTCATATTGCAACCACCATAATCACTGTCTGTATAGGCATACAGATTGAAATTTGGATTCTTTGGATACCATAGACCAAGTGTTGAAGCACCTTTGAGGTATCTTAAAATCCTTTTCACAGTGATTAAGTGAGACATCTTAGGGTTGGCTTGATATCTTGCACAAATACATGTAGCAAACATGATATCAGGCCTGCTAGCTGTAAGATACATAAGAGACCCAATCATAGCCCTGTATAAGTGCTCATCTACACACTCCCCCTCAAGATCTGGACCAAGGGAGTGAGTTTCTGGCTATGGGTGTCTTAGCAATCTTACAATCAGTCATATTGAACCTCTTGTGTATGTCTTGAACATACTTTGACTGACTTATGAAGATGCCATCTTCAACTTGCTTCACTTGAATTCCCAGAAAGAAGTTGAGTTCTCCCATTGAACTCATCTCAAATCTGTCTTTCATCAGCTTCTCAAAGTCTTTGCAGAGCTTTGGATTAGTTGAACCAAAGATGATGTCATCAACATATACTTGAACTAGCAATAAGTCATTTCCCTGTCCTTTGATGAAGAGGGTTCCATCTATAGTACCTCTTCTGTATCCATGCTTGCAAAGATACTTAGATAGTGTCTCATACCACTTTCTGGGTGCCTGATGCAGCCCATAAGAGCTTTGTCAAGCTTGCAGACATAATCAGGATGATCAGGGTCTACAAAACCAGGTGGCTGTTTGACATAAACCTCCTCATCAATCACTCCGTATAAGAAAGCACACTTTACATCAAGTTGATAGACCTTGAAGTTCTTGGATGCAGCAAATGCCAGGAATATCCTAACAGCTTCTAATCTTGCTACTGGAGCAAAGACATCAGTGTAGTCAATCCCTTCTTCTTGTGTGTATCCTGAACAACTAGTCTTGCCTTGTTCTTGATGATGATTCCCCTATCATCCTTCTTGTTTCTAAAACCCATTTGGTTCCAATGGTAGTCTTCCCATGAGGAAGAGGACAAAGGTTCCAACTTTCTGCCTTTTGAATTGAAGCAGCTCTTGTTGCATAGCTTCAACCCAACTTCCATCCTTTAGAGCTTCATCAACTTTCTTGGGCTCTATCTGGATAAGAAACAAGAGTGAAGACAAACATTTGCTTCATGGGTTTGTCCTCTTGTTCTTACCCCTGTGACACATCTCCAATGATGTTTGTGGTGGGGTGAGACTTGTGGATCCTTAGCTGAGGGATCACAGCAAGTTGCTGGGACAGATCTAAATTTGAGAAATTTAAATCTGGTCCTGAAGATTCACCCTCCACATTATCACACTTATCAAGATTAACTTGATCCAATGAGTGTGAGACATCATTGATGTTGTCATCTATGGTGTGGTTATTAGCATCAAGAAATTCTTGATCACTATCACCATCACCATTGTTGTCTTCTACAAGTGAGGTTTCTTTATCTGGTTGAGAGGCCTCTGAGCTGGAATTTGAAGCATGCCAGATGTATCAGCTGAATTTGTCATTGTTGTGCTGATAGAAACCTCATTTGCTGAAGTAGTTCCAACTGGAGCTGAAGATGTATGAGTTGAAGATCTTCCTAGCTCAAATCTTGGATCAGGATCACCTGTATTTAGATTTTCTGCAGATCCTGAAGCATGCTCACAAGATTTGTTAAAACAGTTGGTAACTAAATCAAGATCAAACAACCAATCCGGACCAGAACCAGCCACACAGGGAGTGTGCTCATTGAAAGTCACATTGGCTGACTCCTCAACAATTCTAGTTCTGAGATTGTATACTCTATAAGCTTTAGCTTGAGAAGAGTATCCAATGAAATGTCCATCATCTGATTTCTCAGCAAACTTGGCAATTTGATCTTTGGTATTCAAGATGGTGCAGGGACATCCAAATGACCTGAGAAAACCAATGAAAGGTTTCCTCTTGTGCCAAAGTTCATAAGGAGTCTTACCATGTGTCTTAACTACTAAAACTCTGTTTTGCACATAGCAAGCAGTATTGACTGCCTCTGCCCAGAAGGTGATAGGCAGTTTAGAGTCAGACAACATAGTTCTTGCAGCTTCAATAAGTGTCCTGTTTCTCCTTTCAGCAACTCCATTTTGCTGAGGAGTCCTGGGAGCACTGTATTGTCTTGTAATACCTTTTTCATCACAAAATGCATCAAGGATTTGGTTCTTGAATTCAGTTCCTTGATCACATCTTATGGTTTTGACCTTGTGATCACATTGATTCTCAACTTTTAAGATGAAATTCTTCAGAATCTCAGGGGTTTCATCCTTAGTTCTAAGGAAGAAGACCCAAGTGAATCTTGTAAAATCATCTGTGATCACCAGACAGTAAGAGGTCCTTCCTAAACTCATTACACTGGTGGGGCCAAAGAGATCCATATGTAACAAGTGTAGGGAGTAGTGATGGAGTTCTTTTCCTTAGGCTTGTGAGATACTTTGTGTTGCTTCCCTTTCAGGCATGCCACACAATGATCATCACTAGTAAACTCTTTCTTTGGCATTCCAGTTACCAAATCATGTTTAATTAATTTATTCATGTTCTTAAAGTTTACATGGCACATTCTTTTATGCCATAGGAAAGACTCATCACTATTTGCTTTTGATAGAAAGCATGAAACTTCTCCTGAGGGAGATGTTTCTTGCAAATCCATCTTGTACATGTTCCCTTTCCTGGGGGCTCTGAGCAGGATATGCTCATGAGGAATGACCACACCAGGTTTGAGAACAATGCACTCATGCTCAGTAAAGAGCATGTTATGACTCTGATCACAAAATTGGGATACACTCAGAAGATTGTACCCAAGCTCCTTGACAAAGTTTACCTTCTCAATGCTGAGCTTACCATTTGTGACCTTGCCCCTTCCAGAAATGTAACCACCTTCATCTCCTCCAAAAGCAACTGGTCCTCCATCAATCCTCTCAAAATTGTGGAGTAGAGACCTATTGCCAGTCATGTGCCTGGAACAGCCACTGTCAATTATCCAACATTCCTGTTGGTCTTGAGCTGTTCCTGCACAGAGAAGATGATTAGTTACATTTTGAAACCCAAGCCTTACTTGTCTTGGGCTCATTAACAGTAAAAGAAGGTAATGCAACAGTAATAGATCCTATGGTTGTACTATAGGGATCTTCAGCTGTTGTTGATGAAGAAACCTCAGTCATTTGGTCTTTCTTAGACTTCCACACCACCTTTGGAGTCTTGGACTTGACCTTCAAAACCTTAGAAGCTTTTAGAACTTCATAAGTTTTGATGACTG
This sequence comes from Flaveria ramosissima, assembly GCA_025215565.1. Taxonomy (NCBI): domain Eukaryota; kingdom Viridiplantae; phylum Streptophyta; class Magnoliopsida; order Asterales; family Asteraceae; genus Flaveria; species Flaveria ramosissima. The sequence goes on from CM046036.1 coordinate 23,362,970, forward strand.
ATCCTTCGGAAGAGTCTACATTCACTGCAGCAGACTTTAGTGCTTCGGAAGAATTCCTTTCTTCCGAGACCAACTTTGCTTCCGAAGGTAATTTTCCACTTACCTCCTTCTTTGATTTGGAGCTTCCGAAGGAAACAGACTTTCCTTCCGAAGCTTGAGATTTCTTGAGACTCTTTGAAGTCTTAGTTTTGATCATGTGGACAGTACTTTTAGGATTGTATGGGCAATCCTTAGCAATGTGAGAAGTACTTTCACACATAACACATAACATTATCTTCTTCAAAGAAGTCTCCCTTTGAGAACATGACTGACTTTGGTTACATCCCCTCTCCATCTTCATCTTGGTAGATGCTGAGACAGTTCCCTTGGGCTGTGAACTGTTCTTGGAGTTTGATGGTCCAGGCTGTGCAGCAGTGGTACACAGCAAATCAGTCTTCTTCTTGGTACTGAGATGATTTGGACAAGAACCATGACTCTTAGCTAAGAAGTCTTGGTTGATGTCTTCAGTCCTTACTACTTTGAAACCTGCAGAGATGAAAACTTGTTTCTGCTTAGCATCAAAAGTAGCCTTGATTTCTTGAGCTTTCTTTGCTTTTCTTTTGCTCTTTCTGATCAAGTTCTTTCTTTTGGACTTGGTCATCCCAGTTGATTTCTTCTCCTCAGAAGGATAGTGGCCCTTGGGAGAATCCTCTTCTTCACTCTTCTCAGAGGGATTCTTCACTATCACTTCTTCATCATCCTCACTTACAGGATCTATGAGAGGAAGCTCATCTTCACAAGTTCCACACCTAGGAGATCTTACAGACAAGATTGTGTGTGGAGGAGCTATCTCATTTGATCCTAGTCCCTGTCTATTTTGATAACAAACTTTGTTGTGCAGGGATGAGGATATCATGTTCTTGAAGGTCTCTTCTTCAAGAACACTTTTCTCTGCCTTGGCTTTGCTGATCACAAGCTCAGCCTGGCACTCAGTTAACTTAGTGATGAGATCTTGGATCTGAGTTCTGAAATCTGTATGTTCATGTTTTAGTACTGAAATGGTTTTCTCCAAGTCTTCTATCTTTAACTTGTAATCATTTTCAGACTTTCTAAAATCAGATTTTAATATGTTTAATGACTCAAGATCAGATCTCATCTCTAGGTTATAGGACCTGTATCTATTTACTTTAGCAATGCATTCAGGGGAGCAAAGATGTTCCAATACCTTGGCTTCATCATGGTCAGCCATCAGTGCTTGGTTTGGAGAAGCATCCTCCACCTGAAAACTCCAGTCAAAGCCTCCTTCTTCAACAGCAACAGCAGCATGTTGCTTTGTCTTCTCAGCTTGAGGAGCTTTGTCAGCAAAGTTTGGTCTGGGTTGTGTTTGGCCCCCATTTGTTTTAGGTGCCTTACACTCCCTGGCAAAGTGACCCATAAGGTTACAGTTGTAACACTTAACTTTGCTTTTATCCAGCCCAAACTTGCTGCTGGTAGCATTGCTTGGAAATCTTCTTCCTGTCCTCTTGTAGAACTTCTTGGCTCTGTGAGTGAGGAGAGCCATCTGCTGAACTATCTCCATGTATTCCAGGTCATCTGGATGGATACAGTCCAGGTCTTCAAGAGTGAAGAGATAATTCCCACAGCTTTCATCTGCAGACACAAAGGCTTGAGAAGAACTTGTCTCTTGGAATGGGCTTCCTTGAGTAAAGTTCTCCCTTGGTGTCTCCGGGAAGGTGATGAAAGGACCCTTTTGTGAGTTGTCAGGGTAGCATAAGAGATGATGTTGAGGTTCTATGCTGTCCCTTTCAACCACATGAAGGGCTGAAACCATTTGATTGTTGGAGTTGCCAGATGAACCTTGCATGTTCATCTCCATCTGGTATCCACTGAGAATTCCATACAACTCTGTAAGAGTAAGAGTCTTAAGGTTCTCAGTCCTCTTGATTACCACACAATAGTGTGTCCATTGCCTAGGAAGTGATGACATGAACTTCCTTACAATGTCCCTGTTCTCAAGAGGAACTCCTCCATCCACTAGGGTATCCACAATCTCAACATACCTGAAGTATTGTTGAGTCATGGTCTCACCTGCCTTGAAGGTGAAATTTTCAAATTGCTGCTTCAGAAGATCTTTCTTGTTCTCCTTGGCTTCAGAGGAGCCTTCATACATCAGCTTCAGTGCATCCCACAGCTGCTTGGCTGTCTTGCACTTCTTGAAGCCTCTGTATACAGAGTTTGGGAGAGCAGTCTGAAGAGCAGTCATGGCCTTCCTATCAATTTCTACTCTTTTTCTATCTTCATCTGAGTAGTTGGCCACATCTTTAGGAATCATACCAGCACCAGTAGCAGAGGGGGTGCTGGGTATGAAAGGTCCATTCTCAACAGATTCCCACATTCTTGAATCAAGAGACCTGATGAAGCCTTCCATCCTCATGCACCAGGTGTCAAAATCATCAAGAGTGATCAGTGGGGATTTGTTCATGGTTCCAGTCTCCATATCAGTCTTAGAGATGGCAGCCATTTGAAGAGTTTAGCTTTTGTGTGTTGTGAGGGATCTTAAGATGGTTAGATCTTATATCAAGAGCCTGGAAAGCTCTGATACCAATTGCAGGACCGTTTAAGGGCTTAACTACAATTTCAACACAATCACACAATGAGGAGAATAACTAAGCTCTAATCAAACAGTGAACTGGGTAACCAAGGTGAAGCTAAGAACACAAGTAAGTAAAGAGACAGAACAAGAGAGTTGGGTTTCAAGGAGGCAGTATATTGCTTTCTCAAGTTCTCTTACAAGTGTTACAAAAGCTTTTTTGGAAAGATACAAGAACTTGAAATACTTATACTACAACCTACAGCCGGCCATACTTTGAAGGCCAGCTGGATACAATTGACTAGACACAAACAAAATCAATTGTAGGATCAAAAGGCATATTTGCCTTTTGACCTTGTGACTATGACATGCCATAGCTCACATCCTTTTACAATACAAAAAGGATAAAGTACATAAAGTGGAAAGTTACAGACTCAAGACCTCAATGTACAGTTACCAAAAGCATGACCCTTTTCACCAACTCATGTAAGTTGGTGACTTTACAGAGATGCAGCGGAAAAGGTGCTTTATGGAACAGTACATCAGATAAAGCATGTGTACTAAAAGTCTTCGGAAGAAATCTGTCTTCATAGGATGAGGCTTCGGAAGACTTTGTCTCTGAAGCTTCGGAAGACTTCATGTTTGGCTTCGGAAGATATTGGTCTTGGCTTCGGAAGATTTTACACTTAGAGTATTTTCTAATGCTTTGTGTAAAACTTCCGAAGCATTCTTCACTTCAGTACTTAGTGCATGTTTGCTGAGACACTTAAGCTGTTTTGGGTTGCATCAGACTTCAGGAATCCTTACAAATTGGTATAGACAAATTGTACCTGAACTTGACCCCTTGAACCATTCCATGCACTATGAAGGAGAGATCCTCAGGAATCTGGTCCCACCCTCCATGCTTGTTTGACAAGCTGTGGATAACCACATGGAGTAGGTATTTCCACTGGGATGAGACCTTCCCTTTCCTGAAGGTCTTACAGAGAAATCTCCCTCAGAGCCCATCTGCTCAAAGGAATGATTGACAGCTTTCTTTGGGAAGGACAACTCACCTTCTTCATCATCCAGCTGCAAATGAGTGTTGGGAAGGACAACTCACCTTCTTCATCACTGTGGCAGACAGTGCCTTCTCCCCATCCATGATGACCTCTTAGCAGGTCTTCCAAAATTCAAGCAGATGATCCTCATACAGAGTAGGATCAATGGTTAGGGAGGTGAAGTAATTTGGTAGAGTTAAGAATTGGCAAATCTCTGAGAAACTTTCATCTTTCTCAGAGCTTAACAGAGCAACCTGGTTGTGTCGCCTGTGAAGTTGCATGGAGAAATCTGGGTTGTTTCTGCGGTTAAGGTTGGCCATTTGAGAAGCTTAAGGTTGAAGAAAGGTAAAAAGCAAAGGTGGTTTTGGGAATTAGGTTTGAGGAATAGTAGAATTGAAGAAGATAGTGAGGAAGAAGGGGAACCGTTGGGTATTTATGTGAAAAGGGATTTGAATCAAAGTTAATGAAAGAGGATAAACTTTGAAATCCGAAAGTCGGTCCCACCTCTGAAAAAGTAGTTTATTTTGCTCAAAAAGTAGTTTTCTTGGAATTCAAAAAGCTTCCGAAGGTAAATTATCTTCGGAAGTTTTAATGAAAAAGCTTCCGAAGCTACAATGACTTCGGAAGATTTTCCTGAGAGTCTTGAATATTTTGCTTCGGAAGAGAAATAAACACTTGAATGCTTTGTATATGAAACAACAAAGCTTCCGAGAGTTAATTTTGCTTCTGAAGGAGAAAGTCCTTAAAAACAAATAAGTGTCTGAGACAAGGATTTAAGCTTCGGAAGATAAATTTAGACTTCTTCCGAAGGTAAAATTTCTTAGAGAGTTATTTATTTTGAAGACATGATTTTCTTCCGAAGATAAAAATATATCTTCCGAAGGATCAGAAAATTTTCAAGAATCTAAGGAAAGTCTTCAAAAAGGATTTGATATCCAAAGAAAACATGAGCTTATGAAAGTGATGAACTAGACAACTTAGGACACACATATTTTAAGAAATAATTAGAATTAGTTTTAAGAAAAGATCTACTCAAAGTTAATCATCCCAATAGCTGATATTAAATATTTAAATCTCTGTTCATCAAAATCTTTTGTAAATAGATCAGCATATTGTTCATCTGTATGAACTTTGACTAGTTTAATTAATCCCTTTTCATAGTTATCTTTTATTAAATGATACTTGATATTGATGTGTTTGGTCCTTGAGTGCTGCACAGGGTTCTCAGTGATAGAGATAGCACTATTGTTGTCTATGTGGATAGGAGTCTCCTTGAAGTTAAATCCATAGTCTAGCATCTGATTTTGAATCAAAAGCACTTGAGCACAGCAACTTGCAGCAGCAATGTATTCAGCCTCAGCAGTTGATGCAGACACACAGAATTGTTTCTTGCATTGCCATGAGACAACCCTTCCACCAAGGAATTGACATCCCCCAGATGTAGACTTTGCAGTCATGTTGCAACCACCATAATCACTATATGTATAAGCATATAGATTGAAGTCAGGATTCTTTGGATACCATAAACCAAGTGTTGAAGCACCTTTGAGGTATCTTAAAATCCTTTTGACAGTGATGAGGTGAGACATCTTAGGGTTGGCTTGATATCTTGCACAAATACATGTAGCAAACATGATATCAGGCCTGCTAGCTGTAAGATACATGAGAGACCCAATCATAGCCCTGTATAAATGTTCATCTACACACTCCCCCTCAAGATCAGGTCCAAGGGAGTGGAATCTGGCTATGGGTGTCTTAGCAATCTTACAATCACTCATGTTGAACCTCTTGAGTATGTCCTGAACATACTTTGACTGACTTATGAAGATGCCATCTTCAACTTGCTTCACTTGAATTCCCAGAAAGAAATTGAGTTCTCCCATTACACTCATTTCAAATCTGTCTTTCATCAGCTTCTCAAAATCCTTGCAGAGCTTTGGATTAGTTGAACCAAAGATGATCTCATCTACATATACTTGAACTAGCAATAAGTCATTTCCCTGTCCTTTGATGAAGAGAGTTCCATCTATAGTACCTCTCCTGTATCCATGTTTACAAAGATACTCAGACAATGTCTCATACCACTTCCTGGGTGCCTGATGCAGCCCATAAAGAGCTTTGTCAAGCTTGCAGACATAATCAGGATTATCAGGATCTACAAAACCAGGTGGTTGTTTGACATATACCTCTTCATCAATCACTCCATACAGAAAAGCACACTTTACATCAAGTTGAAAGACCTTGAAGTTCTTGGATGCAGCAAATGCCGGGAATATCCTAACAGCTTCAAATCTTGCTACAGGAGCAAAGACATCAGTGTAGTCAATCCCTTCTTCTTGTGTGTATCCTTGAACAACTAGTCTTGCCTTGTTCTTGATGATAATACCTCTATCATCCTTCTTATTCCTAAACACCCATTTGGTTCCAATGGTAGTCTTCCCATGAGGAAGAGGACAAAGGTTCCAAACTTTTTGCCTTTTGAATTGAAGCAACTCTTGTTGCATAGCTTCAACCCAACTTCCATCCTTTAGAGCTTCATCAACTTTCTTTGGCTCTATCTGGGATAAGAAACAAGAGTGAAGACAAACATTTGCTTCATAGTTTGTCCTCTTGTTCTTACCCCTGTGACAACATCTCCAATGATGTTTGTGGTGGGGTGAGTCTTGTGGATCCTAAGCTGAGGGATCACAGCAAGTTGTTGAGAAATATCCAAATTTGAGAAATTAAGATCTGGCATAGATTATTCACCCTCCACATCACCACACTTATCAAGATTAACTTGATCCAATGAGTGTGTGACATCATTGATGTTGTCATCTACGGTGTGGTTATTGGCATCAAGGAATTCCTGATCACTTTCACCATCATCATTGTTGTCTTCCACAATTGAGGTATCTTTATCTGGTTGTGGAGCCTCTGAGCTGGAATTTGAAGGCACCCCAGATGTATCAGCTGAATTTGTCATTGTAGTGCTGATAGAAACCTCATTTGCTGAAGTAGTTCCAACTGGAGCTGAAGATGTATGAGTTGAAGGTCTTCCTAGCTCAAATCTTGGATCAGGATCACCTGTATTTAGATTTTCTGCAGATCCTGAAACATTCTCACAAGATTTGTTAAAACAGTTGGTAATTGAATCAAGATCAAATAGCCAATCAGGACCAGAACCATCCACACAGGGTGTGTGTTCATTGAAAGTCACATTGGCTGACTCCTCAACAATTCTAGTTCTGAGATTGTATACTCTATAAGCCTTAGCTTGGGAAGAGTATCCAATGAAGTTTCCATCATCTGATTTCTCAGCAAATTTAGCAATTTGATCTTTGGTATTCAAGATGGTACAAGGACATCCAAATGACCTGAGAAAACCAATGAAAGGTTTTCACTTGTGCCAAAGTTCATAAGGAGTCTTACCATGTGTCTTAACTACTAATACTCTGTTTTGCACATAGCAGGCAGTGTTTACTGCCTCTGCCTAGGAGGTGATGGGCAGCTTAGAGTCAAACAACATAGTTCTTGCAGCTTCAATTAGTGTCTTGTTTCTCCTCTCAGCAACACCATTTTGCTGAGGAGTCCTGGGAGCACTATATTGTCTTGTAATACCCTTTTCATCACAAAATGTATCAAGGATTTGGTTCTTGAATTCAGTTCCTTGATCACATCTTATGGTTTTGACCTTGTGATCACATTGATTCTCAACTTTTAAGATGAAATTCTTCAGAATCTCAAGGGTTTCATCCTTAGTTCTAAGAAAGAAGACCCAAGTGAATCTTGTAAAATCATCTGTGATCACTAAACAATAAGAGGTCCTTCCTAGACTCATTACACTGGTGGGGCCAAAGAGATCCATATGTAATAAGTGTAGGGGAGTAGTGATGGAGTTCCTTTCCTTAGGCTTGTGAGATACCTTATGTTGCTTCCCTTTCAGGCATGCAACACAATGATCATCACTTGTAAACTCTTTCTTTGGCATTCCAATTACTAGATCATGTTTAATTAGTTTATTCATGTTCTTAAAGTTTACATGGCACATTCTTTTATGTCATAGGAAAGACTCATCACTATTTGCTTTAGATAGAAAGCATGAAACTTCTCCAGAGGGAGATGTTTCTTGCAAATCCATCTTGTACATGTTCCCTTTCCTGGGGGCTCTAAGCAGGATGTGCTCATGAGGAATGACCACTCCAGGCTTGAGAACAATGCACTCATGCTCAGTAAAAAGCATGTTATGACTCTGATCACAAAATTAGGATACACTCAAAAGATTGTACCCAAGCTCCTTGACAAAGTTTACCTTTTCAATGCTGAGCTTACCATTTGTGACCTTGCCCCTTCCAGAAATGTAACCACCTTCATCTCCTCCAAAAGCAACCGGTCCTCCATCAATTCTCTCAAAGTTATGGAGTAGTGACCTATTGCCTGTCATGTGCCTGGAACAACCACTATCAATGATCCAGACATTCTTGTTTGTCTTGAGCTGTTCCTGCACAAAGAAAATGATTAGTTACATTTGGAAACCCAAGCCTTACTTGTCTTGGGCTCACTAAGTATAATAGAAGGTAATGCAACAGTAATAGATCCTATGGTTATGCTAGAGGGATATTGAGCTGTTGTTGATGGAGAACTTCAGTCACTTGGTCTTTCTTAGACTTCCACACCACCTTTGGAGTCTTGGACTTGACCTTCAAATCCTCGGAAGCTTTTGGGACTTCTGAAGTTTTGATGACTGAACCTTCGGAAGATTCTACAGTCACTGCAGCAGACTTCAGTGCTTCGGAAGAATTCCTTTCTTCCGAGACCAACTTTTCTTCCGAAGGTAATTTTCCATTTGCCTTCTTCTTTGATTTGGAGCTTTCGAAGGAAACAGACTTTCCTTCCGAAGCTTGAATCTTCTTGAAACTCTTTGAAGTCTTTGTCTTGGTCATATGGACAGTACTTTTAGGATTGTATGGACAATCCTTAGCAATGTGAGAGGTACTTTCACACATGACACACAATATTCTCTTCTTCACAAGAGTCTCCTTATGAGAGCAAGACTGTCTTTGGTCACATCCCTTCTCCACCTTCATCTTTATAGATGCTGAGACAGTTCTTTTGGGCTGTGAACTGTTCTTGGAGTTTGATGGTCCAGGCTGTGCAGCAGTGGTGCACAGCAGATCAGTCTTCTTCTTGGTACTGAGATGATTTGAACAAGAACCAGAACTTTTAGCTGAGGAGTTTTGGTTGATGTCTTCAGTCTTTACTACTTTAAACCCTGCAGAGATAAAAACTTGTTTCTGCTTAGAGTTAAAAGTAGTCTTGATCTCTTGAGCCTTCTTTGCTTTTCTTTTGCTCTTCCTGATCAAGTTCTTTCTCATTGACTTGGTCATCACAGTAGTTTTCTTCTCCTCAGAAGGATAGTGGCCCTTCTTAGAATCCTCATCTTCACTCTTCTCAGAGGAATTCTTCACTATCTCTTCTTCATCCTCTTCACTTATAGGATCTATGAGAGGAAGCTCATCTTCACAAGTTCCACACCTAGGAGATCTTACAGACAAGATAGTGTATGGAGGAGCTATCTCATTGGATCCCAGTCCCTGTCTATTTTGATAACACACCTTGTTGTGCAGGGATGAGGATATCATGTTCTTGAAGGTCTCTTCTTCAAGAACACTCTTTTCTGCCCTGGCTTTGCTGATCACAAGCTCAGCCTGGCACTCAGTCAGCTTGGTTATGAGATCTTGAATTTGAGTCCTAAAATCTGTATGCTCATGTTTTAGAACTGAAATGGTTTTCTCTAAGTCCTCTATCTTTAGTTTATAATCATTTTCAGAGTTTCTAAAATCAGATTTTAAAATGTTTAAGGACTCAAGATCAGATCTTATTTCCAAGTTATAGGACCTATATCTGTTAACTTTAGCAATGCATTCAGGAGTACAGAGATGTTCCAATACCTTGGTTTCATCATGATCTGCCATTAGTGCTTGGTTTGGAGAAGCATCTTCCACCTGAAAGCTCCAGTCAAAGCCTCCTTCTTCAACAGCAACAGCAGCTTGTTACTTTGGCTTCTCATTCTAAGGGACTTTGTCAGTGTAGTTTGGTCTGGTTTATGCTTGTCCACCATTTGTTTTAGGTGCCTTACACTCTCTAGCAAAGTGGCCCATCAAGTTACAGTTGTAACACTTGACTTTGCTTTTATCCAAGCCAAACTTTCCACTGGTTGCATTGCTTGGAAACCTCCTTCCAATTTTCTTGTAGAACTTCTTGGCTCTATGAGTGAGAAGAGCCATCTGCTGAACTATTTCCATATATTCCAGGTCATCTGGATGGATACAATCCAGTTCTTCAAGAGTGAAAAGAGAGTTGCCACAACTTTCATCAGAAGACACAAAGGCTTGAGAAGAGCTTGTCTCTTGGAATGGGCTTCCTTGAGTGTAGTTCTCCCTGGTGTCTCTGGGAAGGTGATGAAAGGATCCTTTGGTGAGTTGTCAGGGTAGCATATGAGATGATGTTGGGGTTCTCACTTCTTGATTTTTGTGCATATGGAATGTTCTCCCAGAATTCTATTGCGTCTTCAACCATATGCAGGGCTGAACCCAATTGATTGTTGGAGTTGCCAGATGAACCTTGCATGTTCATCTCCATCTGGTAGCCCCTGAGAATCCCATATAACTCTATCAGAGTAAGAGTTCTTAGATTTTCAGTCCTCTTGATCACCACATAATAGTGTGTCTATTGCCTAGGAAGTGGGGACATAAACTTTCTTACAATGTCTCTGTTTTCAAGAGGAACCCCTCCATCCATAAGGGTATCCACTATCTCATCATACCTAAAGTATTGCTGAGTCATGGTTTCACCTGTTTTGAAGGTGAAGTTTTCAAACTGCTGCTTCAGGAGATCCTTCTTGTTCTCCTTGGCTTCAGAGGAGCCTTCATACATCAGTTTTAGTGCATCCCACAGCTGTTTAGCTGTTTTGCACTTCTTGAACCTTATGTACACAGAGTTTGGAAAAGCAGTTTGAAGAGCAGTCATGGCTTTTCTATCAATCTCTACTCTCTTCCTATCTTCATCAGAGTAGTTAGCCACATCTTTGGGGATCATACCAGCACCAGTAGTAGAAGGAGTGCTGGGTATGAAAGGTCCATTTTCAACAGATTTCCACATTCTTGAGTCTAGAGACTTGATGAAACCTTCCATTCTCATACACCAGGTATCAAAGTCATCAAGAGCGATCAATGGGGATTTGTTCATGGTTCTAGTTTCCATATCAGTCTTTGAAATGGATGCCATTTTGAAAGTTTAGTATTTGTGTGTGTGAGGGATCTTAAGATGGTGAGATCTTATATCAAGAGCCTGAAACGCTCTGATACCAATTGCAGGACCGGTGAAGGGTTTGACAATTACAACACAACAACACAAAGAGGAGATTAACCAAACTTGATCAAACAGTAAACTGGATTAACCACAATAATGATACTAAGAACACAAGTAACAAGTAAGAGACAGAACAAGAGAGTTGGGTTTCAAAGATGCAGTATATTGCTTTCTCAAGTTCTATTACAAGTGTTACAAAGCATAAAGAAAGATACTAGAACATGGAATACTTATACTACAACCTACAACCGGCTATACTATAAAAAACAACTGGATACAATTGACTAGACACAAAAAAAAATCAATTGTAGAATCAAAAGGCATATCTGTCTTTTGACCTTGTGACTATGACATGCCATAGCTCACATCCTTATCTATTACAAAAAGGATAAAGTACATAAAGTAGAAGGTTACAGACTCAAGACCTCAATGTACAGTTACCAAAAACATGGACCTTTTCACCAACTCATGTAAGTTGGTGACTTTACAGAGATGCAGCGGAAAGGTGTCCAGCTTTATGGAACAGTACATCAGATAAAGCATGTTACTAAAAGTCTTCGGAAGAAATCTGTCTTCATAGGATGAAGCTTCGGAAGACTTTGTCTCTGAGGCTTCGGAAGACTTCATATTTGGCTTCGGAAGATATTGGTCTTGGCTTCAGAAGATTTTACACTTAGAATATTTCTAGTGCATGGTGTAAAACTTCCGAAGCAATTCTACTTCAGTTCTTTAGTGCATTGCTTGCAGAGAGACTTTGGATGTTTTGGTTTGCATCAGACTTAAAAGAATCCTTACAGCAGACTACAGATGTTTTCTTGCAGAAAAAACAAACAGTAACTTCAAAACCAAAACCAAACAGTGATGCATTCTAAACCCATTCTAAACCCGTGGAACCAAACAATAGGAATCGGTCGCGAGTTAAGCTAGCAAATCAAACGGCATCACTGTGTCTCTCAAGGTAACATCACCAACCTATGGAAGAAGAAACCCTAATGGATGCTGATAAACCCAATAACAACATAACTTCCCATTCCGATTCCGATTACGACTCTGAATCCGACAACGAGGCCCAAACTGCTTTGGAATAACAAACCCTAGCAACCGAGCTCTCCACCAATCCATCTAACTACGACGCTCATGTTCAAGTAATCACTGTGATATTTCATGTATTTCTGTTGTTACATCTGTTGAATTTCAGGGTAAGTAATTGTAGCTTGTAGAAGGTAATCTTTATGGATGCGCATTTAGATAAGACATCGAAGAGAAGGATATTGATTAAATCCATGGTGCAGTTCTTAAAAAGATATAGTTTGTTCATTCTTATCATAGCAAGTAGATGTCATCGTTTTATATGGTAAGTTCATACATATGGTTTTCAGTAACATTAGGTTTTATATTTTACCACTACTTCATTATCAAACTATAAAATTATAACATATTTAAAGCGACTATGTTAGAAAAGCCTAATGTGCTGTTTGTTTTTTTTGTGTAGCAAAATGCTTGCATTTTGCGTACCACATCTGCAAACATCTGCAGGAGAAGAAGTGGATCAAACGTTTATAATCTGCAAGAAGAAAACTGTTTGTTTTTTAACATCCACAAACTTTTAAAATATTCTGTAATTAAAATAAACCTATTTTTTAAACTTTAAAAATGTACTTTAACATTAAAATTTAAATAAAAGTCACACATCACTGAAATAATATTCATAAAACCATAAAAATACATTTTATATAAATCATACGCACTAGTCACAAATAATTATTAGGTTACTTCTTCGGTTTAATTCTCCTGATATTAGCCTATTTAAGGGATTAACAGTTTAACACCTCCATTTATTATCATTATTATCATCCAACACACATTGTTGGCCTGTGACAATGGCCGAAACCGTGGTCAGACCCGGTCATGTCCACCGGACAAACACTATCTCCGTTGTACGTCAATGCTTTTTGGATCTCCTCCGTCACCAGCCGATTACTCACTCACGTTCGCGGTGAAGCGAACACCGACAACATAGAGTTATGCCACCTCTGTCTCTCACTTGCAGTGTTGTAAAAATCGGACTAGTCGGCCGATTAATCGGCGACTAGTCGGCAATCGGTGGCTCACCGATTGGATTTCCCCTAATCGGAAGGGATAATCGCTAGTCGGTGAAATTGGTCCAAATCGGGAAAAAATCGGCCCTAATCGAACCTAGTCAGCTCTTAATCGGCCTTTATTCTACATTTTTGCAGAATCCGACAGGATTCCGGCGGGATTCCGGCGAAGTTCAAAATTTCCGGCGAAACTTTTGAAATTCCAGCCAGATTTGTTTATATATATATATATATATATATATATATATATAACTAAACATATTTATAAAAACTACATATAAAATTGTGTAGTTATATATATAAACATAAAATTATATATAAAAATTCCAACCCTGTTAATCCCGATTAATCCCCAGTCCCCACTTAGCCGCCCGACTAGCGCCTAGCGATTTTTACAACACTGCTCACTTACGAGGTATGAATTCTTGTTTCAATTTGTCAATTCATATGGTTTTGTGGTTTGATATATTGTTCATCATCGTCCTCATCGGTCATGTTCTCTTTTCTTAGGTTTGATTGTGGTGAAAGGATGTCTGATGGTTTTTAGGTTTTTTTTGTGGACGAAGAGTTTAGAAGATGTGTGAAGAGAGTGAGCAATGTCTTCGTTAAGAAGATGTGAGGAAGATCCTTTTTAATGAAAAATCTTCCGAAAATCAAACAGTCTGCCATTTTAAAACGTCCTCTCACGTCTGCGTGCGCGTAGATAAAGATGTGATGAAGAACTTTTTGAAAAAAACAAACACATTCTAAATCATGAAACAAAACGCTAATAACAACATGTTTGTAAAATCAGTAGGAATCCAATTTTTAACGATTAAAAAATAGTAAATTTGCTTAGGTGGTGTTTGTTTTTTGGCAAAAGTTCTTCCCCACCTTTTCATCTGCGCGCACGCAGACGCGGGAAGAGCTTTTGAGTTCGTAGACTGTTTGTTTTTTGGAAGACGTTTCATTAAAAAACGTCTTCCTGACGTCTGCACGAAGAAGATGTGGTGCTACCACTTCTCATGTCTTCACAACCTCTTCTCCTTTACCCCATTTTCTCCTCTTCTTCCAGACATTGCTTTCTTTCATTTGAACCCTTCAACCCCCACCACACCACTCATCTCCGACCGCCGGCCTCCGATCCCGCCTCCACGCTACCGCCTTCCGACCGCCGACGTCCGTCTCCGACCCCATTCCAGTCGCAGCCCTCCCCCCGCCGGAGATATCACCAACGCCTACAGAAAATGCACCGCAACCTAAACCTCATCCCCCTGCACCTTCCGAACCATACACAGATAGAAATACGAACAACACACCAACCACTCGTTCAACACCCCACCGGTGACTCCGTTTCGCTCAACGACGCCGACACCTGAAGCATCTTCTCCGCGATTCGAACGTACTTAGGGCATTTCGACTCAATCGCATCCTCCACGTTCTGAATCCCCCAATAGAGGTTCGAAATCACCGATTGCTCCGAGAAATCGAACGAATCGTGCTTGCGGATGTCGAGATTCAAGGCGCATTTCGCGTGTATGAGTTTCCGAGATTGTGGATTGGAGATTAGCGTGTGGATGTGGTTGTTGATTAGAGTTACGAGAAGCTGTAGGAACTTAGGGTCTATGGATTCATGGCGGTGATAGTGATTTGAAGATGATGAAGATGAACATGATGATGATGATGATGAAGTTGAAGCCATTGATGTGTGGAGAAATGGATAAGAAGAATGTTGTGAAGAAGATGATGGAGGAACATGTGTTATGGTGAAGCAGACTCCAAATTTATTGTTCCCTCTGCTATTTAGTATTTACACACAGGAGATGATAGAGACAAAATCATATATGAATATGAAGGGATTATTATTATTATTATTATTATTATTATTATTATTATTATTATTATTATTATTATTATTATTATTATTATTATTATTATTATTATTATTATTGTTATTATTATTATTACTATTCTTGTTATTACATTTGGTCGGTGGGGTGTTTTTTTTTGTGTTTTAATTTTTCTTTTGTTTTTTTGTTTGTGCTTTAATAATTTTTTTCTTTTATTTGTTTGTTTGTGTTATATGTTTGTTTTGGGTGTGGGTTCGAGATTTTGGGGTGGGGTTTTTGTGGGTTTTGGGGGTGAGGTTTTTCTTGTTGGTTTTTTGTGCCCGGATACGTCTCTTTAATGTGTGTTTCGATTATGTTCGTTGTCGTTGTCTTTCTTCAGGTTCTTACTTTCTTTCTTTTGATATCGATACCCTACCGATCCTCGCTATTAAGGTTTGGGTTTTCCTTTTGTTTGCTTTTTTTGGGGCTTTGGTTTTCGTCGGTTTTTTTTTATTTTTGACTGTCGCCTTCTTGCGGTTTTGATTTTCGTCTGTTTTGCGTATGGTGTTGGGTTTTGATTTAGTTTTGGGTTTTAAATATTTTTGTGTGTTATGGATTTAGGGTTTTGGTGTGATTTACTTTGTGTGTTTTGCTGGTTTAGGGTTACGTTAAAACTCGCATAGCTGCGGCAACGCGCGGTAGAAAAAACTAGTTGTTATTATTATTATTATTATTATTATTATTATTATTATTATTATTATTATTATTATTATTATTATTATTATTATTATTATTATTATTATTAATTCCCGCATTAATAATTCAGATATGAAGATGATAGAGACAAAATCAGATACTATACCAAATTTATTGGTTTGTGATTTGGTATAGTATTTGGTTTAATTTGCGATTTGTATAGTATGATTTCTGATTTTAGTTTGTATGATTAGTGATTTGTGATTTATATTTTAATGTATTTGTATGGCTTTTATTTATATATTAATATTAAAGTTATTTTTAAAGTTTAAAAAATAGGTTTAGTTTAATTATAGAATATTTCAGCATTCTATACATGTTAAAAAACAAACAGTCTTTTTCTTACAGACTGCAGACATTTGGTCCAACTCTTCTGCTACAGATATCTACAGATGTGATCCGCAGACTACAAATGTTTATTTGCAGAAAAAACAAACAGTAACTTCAAAACCAAAACCAAACAGTGATGCATTCTAAACCCGTGGAACCAAACAATAGGAATCGGTCGCGAGTTAAGCTAGCAAATCAAACGGCATCACTGTGTCTCTCAAGGTATCATCACCAACCTATGGAAGAAGAAACCCTAATGGATGCTGATAAACCCAATAACAACACAACTTCCCATTCCGATTCCGATTTCGACTCTGAATCCGACAACGAGGCCCAAACTGCTTTGGAATTACAAACCCTAGCAACCGAGCTCTCCACCAATCCAGCTAACTACGACGCTCATGTTCAAGTAAATCACTGTGATATTTCATGTATTTCTGTTGTTACATCTGTTGAATTTGAGTGTAAGTAATGCCAATTGTTTTCATGTAGTATATAACGGCTTTGAGGAAGCAAGGGGACATCGATAAGCTGCGGCTAGCGAGGGAGGCTATGAGCGAGTTGTTCCCGTTGACTCCTGCAATGTGGCAGCAGTGGGCCAATGATGAAATTTCGCTCATTTCGTCTTCTGGGTAAGAATAACACGTTCATGGCTGTTTGAATCATTAGGATATGAAGCTTATTGGTGTATATTATTCATTTGGGTGTTATTAAGATTAGTTTGGAGGCTAGGCTAAAGTGTCAAGTTTCAATTAGTTTGTTTTATGGCCTTGATGTCAATAACTTAGGTTGTTACTGTTAAAGACCAATTCGAGATGGTCAATCTCCCAAACGATAGTACCCTTTGAGCGGGTTAGACTCCAAAGAAATAATAAAGAGAAACAAGACTTGAACCAATTTTCTTCTATATTCTCACATGAACATTCAAGACCTATATAAACTTACAAATGAAAAGCACCAATGTATAACTAACCTAGCTCCCACTAAACCACTAACTTAATGTAAAACTAAACAATTAATAAAATATGAAATTAATGCAACAAACATGCATAAGAATGAACGTGGTTGCATTCTTCACGGGTCGATCATGAAATCGGATCATATCAGTTACCATGAATTAGGTAAAGGATTGAAACATTATTGAAAAAGGAAAATATATGATATTTGTACCATTAGAAGTAACGTGGCGCCTCTTTAAGGGGAAGGGAAGGCTTGTGATGTGGTATTGAATCTGAACTTTTGAATGCATGGTTAAAATGATCCAAGGGTCGATTTGGGCTTTACAGCTTAACTATATTCATGAATGACTAAAAGAAGGATGCAATGGTGTTATGTTTTGTAAATTCTTTTTGATTCTTTTTTTATCCTTGTTATACTAGTTTGTGATAGAAGACACAATAAATTGTTTTACTTAATGCAGTTATGAGGATGCAGTTTCTGCAATCGAGAAGCTCTATGAGCGTGGGGTGTCTGATTATTTGGTAAGCTTGTTTTTGTTCTAGAAAGACCAGTATCTCTCTCTCTCTCTCTCTCTCTCTCTCTCTCTCTCTCTTATGTATTAACCAAACGTGAAGCGTATTTTGTGTTAGAATTTTGTGAATTATACTTTGTGATTTTTTGATATAGCTATCATTTATAATATAACTGAAAGTGGAGTTTATTTTCTTACAGTAACATTGTGTGCATGGTGCCATGGTACACTATTTTATATGAATGACTAAATGTAGGAGGGTAATGAACAAGCTTGATTGGTCATGTATGTTTGATTTAGGTGATGTAAGTGAAACTAGGGCTAAATGAGAACAGTTGGATCTATAAGGGTTATCTGAGTGATAAAATAACCCTCTTAAACCTATTCAACTATTTCATCAAGACTGCATGATAAATGTAAAGATGTTTTACAGATTTTAGTTTCATTTCACCTTTTTTCACTCTTCTATTTGGGAGTGTATTTGATCTGGCGATAAACTCTTGTTGCACACTATATTGATTCAAACGTAATCTCGTGCATGTATTACATTATTTTTATCTCCAATCAATCATTAGCTTGGTTCTTCTCCTTATATTTGGTATTGTAGTTAGTTTATCCTGGTATGGTTTTCTCTCTCCTTACATGGCTAGAGACTACTTCTGTTGTGATGTTCATGTTTCTTTTTTTGGTTAATAAAAGTTGCAAATTGTCAACATGAAGATAATTGTAGGAGTTTGGAAAATATACTTTGTACTCGCCATTGTAGCAATTATGATATTAGGTAGGATTTTACTGTAGTTCTCTTTGATCATGTAAAGATACATATTGCAAAAATATGTGAAATATGAAGATTCATATGATCTTCCCTATGAATTTAGAATACATAAAGCATTCCATGTTGGTAAATAATAAGTTTATCGAGTTCATAGGTCTTTAATTTCTGCCATTAGTTGGGATTGATGCCTGTTGTTGCATTGACATGATAGACGTACATTGTTTTATCTAAGCATGCCTATGCTTAACTTAATGGTAAACTGGTCATGGATTTGCCTTTTTGGAGCAGGTTTTTTTCAGATAGAATTGGAATTACTATAGTTTTTTGACTATGCATTGGTACAAAATGACATCAAGTCAAACTTTTATTGGTGAATAAACTGAAATGGCTACGGACTTACTCTTTTGACCCATACTGATTTGCATCTATAGTGGTTAGTTTCATTCATCAAAAGTAAATTTATTTCTCTATGCAGTCCGTCTCTCTGTGGTGTGACTATCTGAATTTCATTCAAAAATATGATTCTTCTGTTCGTGAATTCACATCCACTGGAATCTCAAAGGCAAGGGATCTCTTCGAGCATGCACTTATTGCATGTGGTTTACATGTTGCTGAAGGCAGTAAATTATGGGAAGCATACAGAAGTTTTGAGGTAGCTATTCTTAATAGCATGGATGAGACAGACCTGGAGGTATGAATTGCCTGAAAATTTATATGAATACATTCTATTCTTGCTCTTCACTATAATTGTTTCTTCTTCTAACTATAATTATACATATCTGGGATTATTATCATATTCTTTTGTACTATATATACTGCTATGGTTTCTCTGTTTATCTTTCGTTTCTATATCTCAGGTTACTTCTATTTTGGTTTACAGTCAAGGGAAAAGCAGGTTCAAAGAATTCGAAATATATTTCATCGCCACTTGTCTATTCCTCATGGGGACATGAGGTCAACTCTTTTGACCTACAAGGCTTGGGAGTCTGAACATGGGAATACTCTTGATGTCAATAGTAGCAGTACAGATGGAATTTTGCCTCATGTAGCTTCTGCTTATCAGAAGGCTTTAGACATGTTGGGTGTGCGTGCTGATTTCGAAGAAAAAATAGTACAAAGTGATGTGCCTGATACAGAGCGGCTTCAAAGTTTTATGGTGAGCTTGTATGACCTAGTATACCTGATTCATTTATTTTGTAAAGATATAATGTGGAGGTGGCCATCTCAGCTCATTAGTTTATGAAATTGGTTGATTGAAGTTATGTTTTATGTTTTATTTTAACTTTTTTAATAAAGATTTAGAATATTATTGAATAAAGTATTTTTCATAATCATTTTG
The DNA here is from genome assembly GCA_025215565.1 of Flaveria ramosissima. Taxonomy (NCBI): domain Eukaryota; kingdom Viridiplantae; phylum Streptophyta; class Magnoliopsida; order Asterales; family Asteraceae; genus Flaveria; species Flaveria ramosissima. Next base: position 23,382,507 of record CM046036.1, read on the forward strand.
ACACACTAATTATGAATTATAGAACTTTTGGACTACGGGTCCAAAGTTGCAGAAATTATATGTTAATACATAAGAACTCCTAAATCATTTTATGTAAAAAGTTAGATGATTATTGAATCAATAAAATATTTATAATCGTATTAGACACACTAGTTATGTATATAGTTTTTGGGCAAAACGATGTATCAGGTCAAACCTAATCTGGTTCGACCCTTGTAAGAAAATTACCCGTTTGACAATACTCTTTTTAACATTTTACCACTTATCTGGCTTCTCAAGCATGCCAATTTTGCCACCTCTAATATTATGCTACTAGTAGGGCACTGGCATACAATTGTAAGATTAATGACACATGTTGTGTTTTCGTAGGCGTATTTGAAATTTGAACAGTCCTCTGGAGATCCTGCTCGAGTAAAAAGCTTGTATGAACGAGCCATAACTGAATTTCCTATATCCGGTGATCTTTGGATTGATTACACCAACTACCTCAACAAAACCCTAAAGGTTTTAGTTAACTTTTTTTTTTCTTTTTGTGCCTAGCTTTTAACCTTCTAAACATTAGTATCTTTTGAATACCAGGCAGACAAAACTTTGAGGAGTATTTTTAACAGGGCTACAAGGAATTGCCCCTGGGTTGGAGAACTATGGGTTCGCTTCATGCTATACCTTGAACGAAGTCATGGTTCTGAGAAAGATCTTTCTGATGTATGTTTCTTTTGTTCCTTTTTTTGAAAATTTAGTGCCAACTATTTAAAAAAATGTTTATATATATCTTCAATAAATTACTAATAGCAATTGTGATTTATGATGAAGTAGTTGCATTGTAGTATGATATTATTTGAAGGAAGTAATATGGATACAGTGATGCAATGTGTATATTAATTGTTATAAGTTATCATTGTTGCCCTATTGATACCTGATTTTTCACCCAATTCAGGTTTTTGAAAGATCTCTGCAATGCACGTTTTCTACCATAGATGAGGTATAACCACACTTCTTCATTTATTTAAATACTTGTATCAACACTTGTATTGTTTCCTTATTTCAAGAATTTTAATAACTTTGTCCACATATGATTACGTTTTGTGGTCCAATGAAGCACTTCTACAGTTAACTACTAAATGTATCTTAATTCAGTATGTAGATATATTTCTCACCAGAGTTGATGGCCTGAGGAGGAGAATCTTGTTTGCTAGAGAACTGGATGATGGCTTAGATTTTTCCTTGATAAGAGATACCTTTCAGGTTTGTTCTCATATTTGATAATTATACTTTCTTCACTTTTGGGTACAAATCTACACTTCTAATAAAATAGATATGAATTATAGCATCTTTCTTCAATACACAATATTACCATTAGGCATCTTGCTTAATTTGGATTAACTTATTTGGTTTTGTTTAACCACGTATAGACTTATCATGGGTTGCCATTGTTTGGCTATCCAATGCTGTGTGAACTTTCCTCATTTGTAGAGAACCTTGTAAGGAAGTAGTTTGATATGCGTGGACGTTATGATTAAAATATCAAGCTTATAACTTTATCAAGTAATCTTCATGAGTTGCTGCAAAACACAATTTTGACATCCACTTTTGCCATTACACAATGATAGTTTATGTTAGTATCACGAGTATTGAAAATAAAATTATATACAAATAGATAAGTGGAGGTGCTTGATGTTCTTCATGACTTTTAGGGGTGTTTAAAGTCATTAAAATGGGTGTTATTGTGGTTAGTTTAACACTAAACTAGAACCGTTTGCGTAATACTTTTTTTTCCATTTCTCCACACAATATCTGGATTCTAAGTTTATTATTTCATTTTAATATATATGTCATTTTAATATATGTCATTTTAAGTTTATTATTGGCCTAAATTTTAATACCTGCAATGTTAATAGGATTGAACATTGTATGCATATTATTTTACCTAAATAATAATACTCCTAATATTATTTGGGTTGACCATGTTTGAACGACATTTAAATATGTAATTAGTGTTTGCATGCTTTCTTGTGTGATCTTATGACTATGTGTTCTTAGCCATCTTGTTTTATGTTATGTTTTGAGCACATAGAACCAACATGTTTGAGTTTGTGTTTGTTTTGAGTCTTATATGTGTTATGTGTGTAGATCAGCTTGGTTAATTTACATACACATGCACACTTATATATATTGTTTAGTTATTTATATTGTTAGGAATCAAGCGGCGCAGCGGAACCAACACACGAACACGCACAAACGAAAATAAACGACACAAGAATTTAACATGGTTCGGTCGGTGTGACCTACGTCCACGGGCTACAACTAGGGTTTTCTTTATTTGCTCAGTACAAAGATTACAAATACATGACAGGGTATATATAGAGACAAATTAGGGTTAACAACTTAATGAACAAGAAAACTAAACATGTGACCAAGCCCAAAGCCTTCACCAAATCCAACAATCTCCCACTTGAAGGCTTTGCGATAAATTCTAGCCCGCCATTCAAGTACAAAGCAACCCAGTCATCCTGTAACTTCAGTAATCTTTAAACAAGTCTTCCAAGCCTCCAATTCCTAAAGAACAAGCTAAGACTCCATCAAAGCTCCTAGTTGCAGCGACCCCTCAACATCAAGTATCAGAAGGGTCAGTTGAAGCTCCCCCGAGCTCCAACTCATTCGTGGCTAGTCCCGCCAACGACTCATCCTCCATCTTAACCGGTTTGGATATTCCACCGGATTCAAGGATACACCGAGGATCACCATCACTCTCCAAATTCAGCAAACAATCACCAGTAGAGAATTTTCCAGTCGTAGTCTTTAAAACCCAACGGTTCTTTGTAACTGTACCCGAAACACGTCCCGTGCTCCCACTGTCACCGAATCCCCTGAATGGTTTAGACTTTCGAATTCGTTCATCTAACATCCTGCTCCAGACTTCACGTTTGAAAAATGAACTCTCTTATCATCAGATTTAGCAAACCGGATTTTGTCGTGCTTAACCGGGACAGTCATACATCCCTCAGCAGGTACCTCAACCATATACAATGACCCATGCTTTATACCGCGAGCAATAACCAGATTACCATTGATCACCGCCCATTTACCACTACCAAACCTCACTTCTAGTCCTTGTTCATCCAGCTGGCCAACTGAAATAAGTTTCTTTTTCAGCCCCGGAATCACCCTGAAAGTGACTAGATCAATATCCCCCATGCCCGTCACCTAGAGTATCTCGTCATTGGCTAATTGTACCTTTTCAAAATTACCATGTTTCAGATTCACCATCGTTTCACCGTCGTTCATAGCGTGAAACGAAGCCCCTGAATCCATGACCCAAGAGTCCACACTGTTTTCCACATTGAGTATCAATGCATCATCATCAGAAACATCCTCAGCAGGAGTGTTCAATTCTTTCTTATTCGGACATTGACTCTTAACATGCCCCACCTCATTGCAGCTCCAACACTTCACATTCTTCCTAGGTTTAGATGAACTCCTTCCTCGACTCCCAGTGTTCCTGTTGTTACCTCGACCCCTGCCAACATTTAACAGTTCACTACTTAATGATTCACCCGAGTTTCTTCTTATGACTTCTTCACCCATAATTAGATCTCGAATACCACTAATAGTGAAACCCTTAGTCCCCACAGAACTTGAAATTGCAGTCACAGTTCCAGACCAACTATCAGGCAGAGACGACAACAACAGTAGAGCCTGAACTTTATCATCAAACTTAATTCCAACAGATACAAATCTTGTTAAAATTGAATTTAGATTTATTAGACTAGGTTATTATTACTGAATAGTTTAGGGTTAATTATGTAATATTGTCCTCTATATAAAGGACCCTCTATTGTAACCCTAAACATACAATTACTCAATACAATTATAATTACAAGGTTTAATTTGGTATCAGAGCCAGGAAGGCTCGATCACCGCCAAAACCCTAATCAGGGCGGCCGCCCGCCGCCGCCGCCCTGTCCAACCATCCATTACCGATGCTTCCGTTACAATAATCACCACTACCATCTTCACCTTTAACAGGCGAATACAAAGCGCCATCGTCTCTTTCCTTTCACACAACCGCAACCGTCGCTGCCAAACCCTAACCCTAGCCGCCGCCAAACCTTAATCCTAGCCGTCACTTAATCCGAACCCTAACCCTAGCTGCCAAACCCTAACCTGTAAGGATTCCTGAAGTCTGATGCAACCCAAAACAGCCTAAGTGTCTCAGCAACATGCACTAAGTACTGAAGTGAAGAATGCTTCGGAAGTTTTACACAAAGCATTAGAAAATACTCTAAGTGTAAAATCTTCCGAAGCCAAGACCAATATCTTCCGAAGCCAAACATGAAGTCTTCAGAAGCTTCAGAGACAAAGTCTTCCGAAGCTTCAACCTATGAAGACAGATTTCTTCCGAAGACTTTTAGTACACATGTTTTATCTGATGTACTGTTCCATAAAGCACCTTTTCCGCTGCATCTCTGTAAAGTCACCAACTTACATGAGTTGGTGAAAAGGGGCTTGCTTTTGGTAACTGTACATTGAGGTCTTGAGTCTGTAACTTTCCACTTCATGTACTTTATCCTTTTTGTAATGTATAAGGATGTGAGCTATGGCATGTCATAGTCACAAGGTCAAAAGGCAGATATGCCTTTTGATCCTACAATTGATTTTGTTAGTGTCTAGTCAATTGTATCCAGCTGGCTTTCAAAGTATAGCCGGCTGTAGGTTGTAGTATAAGTATTTCAAGTTCTTGTATCTTTCTTTATGCTTTGTAACACTTGTAAAAGAACTTGAGAAAGCAATATACTGCCTTCTTGAAACCCATACTCTCTTGTTCTGTCTCTTGCTTTACTTGTGTTCTTTGTATCACCTTTGGTTACCCAGTTCACTGTTTGATTAAAGTTTAGTTAGTCTCCTCATTGTGTTGTTGTGTTGTAATTGTGTTTAAGCCCTTAAACGGTCCTGCAATTGGTATCAGAGCTTTCCAGGCTCTTGATATAAGATCTAACCATCTTAAGATCCCTCACACACACAAAAGCTAAACTCTTCAAATGGCTTCCATCTCAAAGACTGATATGGAGACTGGAACCATGAACAAATCCCCACTGATCACTCTTGATGATTTTGACACCTGGTGCATGAGGATGGAAGGCTTCATCAGGTCTCTTGATTCAAGAATGTGGGAATCTGTTGAGAATGGACCTTTCATACCCAGCACCCCCTCTGCTACTGGTGCTGGTATGATTCCTAAAGATGTGGCCAACTACTCAGATGAAGATAGAAAAAGAGTAGAGATTGACAGGAAGGCCATGACTGCTCTTCAGACTGCTCTCCCAAACTCTGTATACAGAGGTTTTAAGAAGTGCAAGACAGCCAAACAGCTGTGGGATGTACTGAAGCTGATGTATGAAGGCTCCTCTGAAGCCAAGGAGAACAAGAAAGATCTTCTAAAGCAGTAGTTTGAGAATTTCACCTTCAAAGCAGGTGAAACCATGACCTAACAATACTTCAGTTATGTTGAGATTGTGGATACCCTAGTGGATGGAGGAGTTCCTCTTGAGAACAGGGACATTGTAAGGAAGTTCATGTCCTCACTTCCTAGGCAATGGACACACTATTGTGTGGTGATCAAGAGGACTGAGAACCTTAAGACTCTTACTCTTACAGAGTTGTATGGGATTCTCAGTGGATACCAGATGGAGATGAACATGCAAGGTTCATCTGGCAACTCCAACAATCAAATGGGTTCAGCCCTTAATGTGGTTGAAAGGGACAGCATAGAACCCCAACATCATCTCATATGCTACCCTGACAACTCACAAAAGGGTCCTTTCATCACCTTCCCGGAGACACCAAGGGAGAACTTTACTCAAGTAAGCCCATTCCAAGAGACAAGTTCTTCTCAAGCCTTTGTGTCTGCAGATGAAAGCTGTGGGAATTATCTTTTCACTCTTGAAGACCTGGACTGTATCCATCCAGATGACCTGGAATACATGAAGATAGTTCAGCAGATGGCTCTCCTCATTCACAGAGCCAAGAAGTTCTACAAGAGGACAGGAAGAAGATTTCCAAGCAATGCTACCAGTGGTAAGTTTGGGCTGGATAAAAGCAAAGTTAAGTGTTACAACTGTAACCTTATGGGTCACTTTGCTAGGGAGTGTAAGGCACCTAAAGCAAATGGGGGCCAAACACAACCCAGACCAAACTACACTGACAAAGCCCCTCAAGCTGAGAAGACAAAGCAACATGCTGCTGTTGCTGTTGAAGAGGGAGGCTTTGACTGGAGTTTTCAGGTGGAGGATGCTTCTCCAAACCAAGCACTGATGGCTGACCATGATGAAGCTAAGGTATTGGAACATCTTTGCTCCCCTGAATGCATTGCTAAAGTAAATAAATACAGGTCCTACAACCTAGAGATGAGATCTGATCAAGAGTCATTAAACATATTAAAATCTGATTTTAGAAAGTCTGAAAATGATTACAAGTTAAAGATAGAGGACTTGGAGAAAACCATTTCAGTACTAAAACATGAACATACAGATTTTAGAACTCAGATCCAAGATCTCATCACTAAGTTGACTGAGTGTCAGGCTGAGCTTGTGATCAGCAAAGCCAATGCAGAGAAGAGTGTTCTTGAAGAAGAGACCTTCAAGAACATGATATCCTCATCCCTGCACAACAAGGTTTGTTATCAAAATAGACAGGGACTGGGATCAAATGAGATAGCTCCTCCACACACAATCTTGTCTGTAAGATCTCCTAGGTGTGGAACTTGTGAAGATGAGCTTCCTCTCATAGATCCTGTAAGTGAGGATGATGAAGAAGTGATAGTGAAGAATTCCTTTGAGAAGAGTGAAGAAGATGATTCTTCCAAGGGCCACTATCCTTCTGAGGAGAAGAAATCAACTGTGATGACCAAGTCCAAGAGAAAGAACTTGATCAGGAAGAGCAAAAGGAAAGCAAAGAAAGCTCAAGAAATCAAGGCTACTTTTGATGCTAAGCAGAAACAAGTTTTTATCTCTGCAGGTTTCAAAGTAGTAAGGACTGAAGACATCAACCAAGACTCCTCAGCTAAGAGTTCTGGTTCATGTTCAAATCATCTCAGTACAAAGAAGAAGACTGAGCTGCTGTGTACCACTGCTGCACAGCCTGAACCATCAAACTCCAAGAACAGTTCACAGCCCAAAGGAACTGTCTCAGCATCTACCAAGATGAAGGTGGAGAAGGGATGTGACCAAAGCCAGTCTTGCTCTCAAAAGGAGACTTCTTTGAAGAAGAAAATGTTGTGTGTTATGTGTGAAAGTACTTCTCACATTGCCAAGGATTGCCCATACAATCCTAAAAGTACTGTCCACATGACTAAAAGTACTCTCACATTGCCAGTCTTGCTCTCTAACCTAATACTCTCTTGTTCTGTCTCTTGCTTTACTTGTGTTCTTTGTATCACCTTTGGTTACCCAGTTCACTGTTTGATTAAAGTTTAGTTAGTCTCCTCATTGTGTTGTTGTGTTGTAATTGTGTTTAAGCCCTTAAACGGTCCTGCATAACCCTAGCCGCACCAAACCTTAATCCAAGCCGTCACTTAATCTGAACCCTAATCCTAGCCGCCAAACCCTAATCGTAGCCGTCACTAAACCCTAATATTAGCCGCCGCACACAACATACAATCTCCGCTGCTCCTTTTCAATCATAACACGTCATCGCATACAACGTGATGCTTCATCTTCATTGTTGCTGCTATACAACAGTGGTTCCGCTATACAACGGTGGCGCACCTTCATGCAAAAGTTTTAGGTGTGGAGATACGCGAGAAGATTCACGGGATAAAGATAACGATAGTTTCAAACTCACATCGCATACAACGCGATAACCGGAGAAGAACAACCGGTGCTTCACACATTCGGCGATTGCAATGACAAACAACAAGACCAATAATTTACTTTACTTATTTTTATTTTTATGTTTTTTAGATTTCAAGCTAAATCTCTCCCGAGCTTAGCTTGCGGGGGAATATTAGACTAGGTTATTATTAGTGAATAGTTTAGGGTTAATTATGTAATATTGTCCTCTTTATCCTCTATTGTAACCCTAAACATACAATTACTCAATACAATTATAATTACAAAGTTTAATTAGATTGTTAATGTGAGCAATCACTGAGCTTCATTCATTCATCCTTGTGTTCACCGGCTCCCGAATCAAAAACACCTTATTCGCCGCAGACGGTTTCTCATACATATCTACCAAAGCAGTCATCATACCACGGGCCATGGTTTCCTTAATGATGTTAAAAGCAACATTTTTCGTCAAAGCCAATGTAATAACCGCACGAGCCTTTTTGTCCTTTGATTCCCAATTAACTTGTTCTATTTTCGCAGATTTTTCTTTTAGTATCATATCCAAGTCCTTTTGATATAACAATGCTTCTATTTGCATTTTCCACCAACTAAAATCAGAAGCGTTAAATTTCTCGATCACAACCTTCCCGTCTTTAGCCATCCAATGCTGTAAAAATCGCTAGGCGCTAGTCGGGCGGCGAGGTAGGGACTAGCGATTAATCGGAGTAATTGGGATTAATCGGATTGGGATTTTTATATATAATTTTCAGTTTTATATATAAATACACATATTTTCATATGTAAAATTAATAAAAAAAGTTAAGTTTTATATATAAATACACATATTTAGCCGGAATTTCCAGTTTTAAGCCGGAATTTTCAATTTTTGGCCGGAGTTTTTGACCTTCGCCAGAAGGTCGCCGGAACCCTACCGGAATTTCGCTGGAATTACAGGTTTTTGGCCGATTAAGACCGCCTAGGTCCGATTTTGACCTCCGTTGACCGCCTAGCGATTAATTGGCCGATTAGCCAAAAGTTCCTAGGTGAGGGGCCGATTTCCGATTAATCGCCGATTAATCCCGATTTTTGCAACACTGCAGCCATCTTAAACAACAAACAAGAAGCAAATCGAAACAGTGAACAGACACAACAATGGCACGGGCCTAAACTTGACGACCGTTCTACTGAACACTGTCAATTGACCGATTTGCTCCTACAATAAACCTTGTAGACAAATCTAAACCCGAACGCACTTTTCTTTCACTAAACACGGTTCCTCAAACAGTTGATAATAACCGGTCAAAACAAATTGAAACTTGAAAACACAAAACTCTAACCTTTACCCGACGAATCCAAGAGTTCTTCACCAAACCCTAATCGGCGGCTCAAAGGATTTCAACTTGGTACTCAATCTTGATCACAACGAATCGAACAATCAAACAATAAAAAATATAATATCATTGTTTCTTTCTTGTTTGAACCACCATAAAAAACTATTACCAAGTTTCTTGTTCCTTTGGTCTCACAAATAAACCCCCCAAAACAACTTTTTGTTTGTTCTTCTTTTGACTGCGCACGAGAAGAAACACCAAATAATTTTTTTTCTTTGACTGACACAAATTCCAAGAGAACAAAAAAAGATTCAGTGATATGTTTCTTTTCTTTCTTATCTTTTTACGAACGACAATTCAAAAAAGAAAAGTTTATCGCAAACGTAAATTACGATCTCGAACAAAACTCGGTTTCAAGGTATTTTCCGGTTTCCAGTCGACTATAACCGCCAACAACCCAAATTCTAACCAACTTCAATCTTTGAACGGGATAAACGAACCTCTACGAATCGTCTTCCGTGCAACAAACCGTGTATTCAACGAGCCAAAGCTCTGATACCACTTGTTAGGAATCAAGTGGCGCAGCGGAACCAACACACGAACACGCACAAACGAAAATCACGCGAAAATAGAAAATAAACGACACAAGAATTTAACGTGGTTCGGTCGGTGTGACCTACGTCCACGGGCTGCAACTAGGGTTTTTGATACAACCTGGACTAATTTGGAGTAAATAAAGTGCAGATTTCAATTAAAAAGACCCAATTCGAGAGGGGCAACTCTCCGATTACAGTTACTAACAACGTTTATTTGGAAAGAAAACTGGAATGATAACAAATGAAAAGAAAACATAGATAAATACTGCAGATGTCTTCGTAACTGCCCACTATTCGACTTCCGTTAACTTTTCCACTTCTGTAAACTTTTCCACTGCCAAAGGATTAAGGCAAGAATTAAATACTAGTTGGATCTGCTCCATAGATGCCCCATGATCCCCTGGACCCCCGACCCGTTTGTTCTTCCGGGTATAAACTTTAAGTGGCAATGTATCATTACTACCGACCCGGAAAGACGACTTGTCCTCAAGGCGAAATGAAGGAAATTGGTATTTCAACAAGTCATAATTTTCCCACGTAGCCTCTTCAATGGGACGAGAATGCCAGGTAACCAACAGCTCCAAAACCAACTGCCCCGCTTCCCGAACCCAACGATGTTGAATCACAGATTCGGGTTGAAGGTCAATTTCCCAATCCGGGGTGATTGGTATCGGAGTTAAAGGAGTGGAAGGGAGTTGTCCACGTGCAGGCTTGAGCATTGAAACATGGAAGACGGGATGAACACGAGCTGTAGGTGGAAGAGCCAACTCGTAAGCGACTGGCCCGACACGCTTCTTAACCAAATAAGGCCCAAAAAACCGTGGAGAAAGCTTTTCAAACCGACGTTTAGCAAGGCTTTGCTGTCGATATGGCTGGACTTTAAGAAACACACTATCGCCTTCCTTAAATGACAACTCACGCCTCTTAGAATCTGCTTGGTTTTTCATACGATCTTGTGCTTTTTGCAAGTTGATGCGGAGTAGCTTCAACATATCATCACGGTCCAACAATTGCTGTTCCAATTCTGCATTCACGGTCTCACCAGGGACATAAGGGAGAAGGGTAGGTGGTTCACGTCCATAAACCACATGAAAAGGGGTTGTACCAGCAGAAGTATGATAACCTGTATTGTAGGAGTATTCTGCCCAAGCGAGGAACGAACTCCACTTCGTTGGCTGCTCATGTGCGAAGCAGCGTAAATAAGCTTCGAGACAACGGTTTACTACTTCAGTTTGCCCATCACTTTGGGGGTGATAACTAGTACTCATGTTCAGTTTGGTTTTGCTCAAACGGAACAACTCCTGCCAGAAGTGGCTAAGAAAAATGACATCCCTGTCGGAGACAATGGACCGCGGTATTCCATGTAGACGAACAACTTCTTTACAAAAAACCGCAGCCACTCCTTTAGCCGTGAAGGGGTGAGACATTGCGATAAAGTGGGCATATTTACTTAACCGATCGACCACCACAAGAATAGTATCCGCCTGATTGGATTTTGGAAGCCCGGTGATGAAATCAAGGGAAATGTCTTCCCAAACCCGGTCGGGAATAGGCAAGGGCTGCAGCAGCCCCGCTGGAGAAAGCGTCTCATATTTGTTTTGTTGACAGATTAAACAATGCTGTACAAATAAACGTACATCTTGTTTCTGTCGTGGCCAAAAGTATTGAGCTGTTAACCTTTTTAATGTCTTTAAAAACCCGCCATGACCACCGATTGGTGAGGAGTGAGCTTCGTGTAAAAGCTTGTCGCGTATAGCTGGAATATCCGGAATAACCAAACGACCCTTAAAAAGAAGATTTTCCCCCACTAGAGTAAAGCCGGGGCAGGAAGTGGAGTCCAAGGTCAACTGCTGGAGGATCCGGTTAGTGAATGGATCTGTAGACAGCCCGCGTTGAATGTCTCGCAGGTCCATACATTGTGAAACAACAATGTTGAACAATTCTCCCGATGAAGGTTTCCGGGATAGTGCATCAGCTCCTTTGTTCTCTCTTCCAGCCTTGTAAATGATGGAAAAATCATAAGGCATGAGTTTCAAAAGCAACCGTTGTTGTTCATTGGTGGTGATTCGTTGTTCCAGCAAATACTTGAGCGTGTAGTGATCGGTTTTGACAAAAAAATGCCTGCCCAACAAGTAATGGCTCCATTTCTGCACCGCAAGAACTAAAGCCAAAAGCTCCCTGTCATAAGCAGACTTAAACTTGTTAGAAAGTGAAAAGCCTTTGCTAAAATAAGCTATCGGGTGATCATCTTGTCCCAAGATAGCACCAACCCCCTCCGAGGAAGCGTCACATTCCACAACAAAAGGTTTTGAAAAGTCGGGGAGTTTTAAAACTGGAGCTGAAGTGAGGACTGTTTTCAAGTGTTCAAAGGCTGCCAGGGCTTCTGGTGACCACTTAAACCCATCTTTTTTTGTCAGAACGGTAAGAGGTCGAGCAATCACGCCATAGCCACGCACAAAGCGCCTATAATAACCTGTAAGCCCCAAGAATCCTCTCACATCACGGGCTGTAGTGGGGATAGGCCATGATTGCACGGCTGCCACTTTCTCTTGCTCCACATGAACCCCCTCGGCAGTGATCATATGACCCAGGAACAAAACTTGAGGCTGGCCAAAGCAGCACTTTGATAACTTTGCAAAGAATTGATGATTATTTAGTAGTTCGAGGGCCTGTTTGAGGTGCTGAACATGCTGCTCCATGGTGTTACTATAAACCAATATATCATCAAAAAAGACCAAAATAAATCGACGTAGGAACGGGCGAAATAGATCATTCATGATAGCCTGAAAAGTAGAAGGAGCATTAGTTAAGCCGAATGGCATGACATTGAACTCATAATGGCCCGAATGGGTTCGAAACGCTGTTTTGGAGACATCTTTCGGGTCAACCCGAATCTGGTAATAACCGGAACGTAGATCCAGTTTCGAGAAAACCGTCGCACCATATAACTCATCAAGTAACTCATCGATGTTCGGTATAGGGTACTTATCGGCAATCGTGATCTTATTAAGTGCCCGGTAATCCACACACATGCGCCACGTGTTATCCTTCTTCTTAACCAACAATACAGGGCTAGAGAATGGACTGTTACTAGGCTGAATGAACCCTGCTGCTAATAGCTCCTCAACCTGCTTTTCGATTTCAGCCTTTTGTGAATGCGGATAGCGGTAAGGTCGGATATTTGGTGGGGTAGAATTTGGGTGCAGGGGTATTGTATGAGTTTGGGAGCGAAAGGGCGGTAGTGAATGGGGCTCCTGGAAAACACGGTTGTAGTTGTCAATGAGGGGTTGGAGCTCGACTGGAATCATGGGGGTTGAATCAATATCAGCAGCTAAATGTTGGAAGGCTGCTGACTTTTGAGGGCCCGAAGATACTCCTTGTAACTTATATTTCTGCCCGTTCAAACTGAAAACCAAAAACATCTCCTTCCAATTAGCTTGAACCGTATTGAGCGATGCAAGCCATTGTATACCAAGAACAAGGTCAGCCCCACCAATAGAAAACGGGTAAAAATCTTGAACAATCTTAAGTTCATTCAGTGTAATTGTAAGATCCCTGCAAACACGGTTACACCGAATAATATCTCCATTCCCGATTTGGACACCGAAAGGTGTAACAAATTGGGTTGTCAATTTCAATTCATGAACAAGAGTATCAGAGATGAAATTATGAGTTGAACCACTATCTACCAAAATCAATACCTCTGTCGAATCAAGGACCCCGTTTAGTTTCATTGTTGTTGCATGGGACTTCCCTAAAATTGCATGTAGGCTGATTTCGGCAAGGTCATCGGTCTTTTCTGGTGGGTTCTCGGCCTCAGTAACCTGCTGGTCTTCTTCGTCACGAGCCTCCTCCAATAATTTGAAAGTCCCTGCCTTACAGCGGTGGCCGGGTCCATACTTATCGCCACATTTAAAACACTCCCCGCGTAGAAAGCGGGCCTGTTTCTCGGTTTCTGTTATTCGAGGGGCTGTTTTTAGGGAGCTGATTGAAGTGGGAGACGATGATACCAGAGGCTTGGGGTCGTTAGTTGATGTTTTTGGTGTCGAATTCCACGAGTTTCCCTTGCCCGAACGTACGTTGTTCAATTTAGACTCAAACTCCACCGCCAAACTCATGGCGTTGTACACTGTTCTGGGTTTGTGAATCCTCACATCAGCCTTCAATTCATCCTTCAAGCCATTCAGAAAAACACCCAACAAACAGTGATCGGGCCAATTAGATACCCGTGCTGAACGTTTGGCGAATTCTTGACGATATTCTTGCACCGTTCCTATCTGTTTAATGCTGCAGAGGTGCTCATCCGGGTTCTGGAATTCAGCCGCCGTGCAACCGACAACCAATAAGTTTTCGAGATGATGGCTGCAAAATCCACTTCTTCGTGCTACTGGTAATACTTGATCCAAGATCCAACCTCTCGGGTCTCCACTGTTGAAAGATGGGAGGGTGATTTTAGTAGATGGCCGGTGATGATTTTGTCGTCCTGACGTTTCCCCCTCTTCATACCGGCCGGAATAACCACTTGATTTGTCCCTGGAAGACTCACGTGACTTGAGGGCAGCCACATCGGCTTTAAGTGATTCAAACGATTCCAAGCGAGCAGCGATAGCCGCTAACTGCGTAGCGATAGGATCCTGTGGACCACCGCTGCCTTCGGGATTGTTCCGGGTGTTGGGCGCCATATCGATTTCCCGGCAATGGAACCAATGATACAACCTGGACTAATTTGGAGTAAATAAAGTGCAGATTTCAATTAAAAAGACCCAATTCGAGAGGGGCAACTCTCCGATTACAGTTACTAACAACGTTTATTTGGAAAGAAAACTGAAATGATAACAAATGAAAAGAAAAACTAGATAAATATGGCAGATGTCTTCGTAACTGCCCATATTCGACTTCCGTTAACTTTTCCACTTCTGTAAACTTTTCCACTGCCAAAGGATTAAGGCAAGAATAAATACTAGTTGGATCTGCTCCATAGATGCCCCAGATCCCATGGACCCCCGACCCGTTTGTTCTTCCGGGTATAAACTTTAAGTGGCAATGTATCAGTTTTCTTTATTTGCTCAGTACAAAGATTACAAATACATGTCAGGGTATATATAGAGACTAATTAAGGTTAACAACTTAATGAACAAGAAAACTAAACATGGGCCCAAGCCCAAAGCCTTCATCAAACCCAACATATATGTAGTTATATAGTTGTTTACATATATATCTTTAATTATAATCATGCATATAATCATATATTTTGTTGAATTTGTTATATATTTTATAGAATAATATTTATATAACTGATAAGCTTTAGGTTTGCAAGCTTAATTGAGATGCTTTATGAAGCTTGAGGTCATTCATTATATTAGCTCCAAGTCAGGGCTGAGATTGGCTTGAGCTGTTTAGGCTCGCCTTGAATGAAGCTTTTAGCAACTCAGCTTCCTAAAGAACAAGCTTTTTAATGTTGGCTTAGAGCTTGTGTTTCCTGGTTCTCTTTTCATAATATTTCTGTAAACAATAAAATGATAAATCGCTCCAAGTCAGGGCTGAGATTGGCTTGAGCTGTTTAGGCTCGCCTTGAATGAAGCTTTTAATGTTGGCTTAGAGCTTGTGTTTCCTGGTTCTCTTTTCATAATATTCTGTAAACAATAAAATGATAAATCTAAACTCAGTAGTATCTTTAGTTGTCTTACCTTTCATCACTCCAGTAATTGCATTGTCCGTTTTGGGCTTTGGATAGCAGATTCTATACCACTTATTCATCTACCTATACAACGTTCATTGATCAATTTACAACTATTATCTTATTAACCTGTGATGGTTTATGATCTATTCCAGAGGGCATGTGATTATTTGTCACCACAGTTAAAGAACACATCCAGTTTATTGCAAATATATAGCTACTGGGCCCGTCTGGAGTCTAATATTGGGAAAGATATAACTGCAGCTCGTGGAGTATGGGAAAGCTTGCTTAAGAACAGGTTCAAAGTTTTTATCTTTTAATTTAAGAACTCGTGTCTTGTTATTCTATTCCATGCTAATTATGTTTCTGGAAAAATGTTATTTATAGTGGGACTATGCTAGAAGCTTGGCAAGGCTATATATCAATGGAAACTGAGATGGGGCACATAAATGAAGCTAGATCTATATACAAACGATGCTACAGTAAAAGGCTTTCTGGTACTGGCTCTGAGGTATATATTCTATTGTACTATATAGCATTGCTTTTGTTTGTTTCATTGACTTGATATTTTCAGCAATGCTAGTCAAAGTCGCAAGCGCATTCACAGCGTAATAATTGGAACAATTTAAAATTGTATAATATGAATAAAAGTTAAGGACATGTAAGCAAAGGCCATTCTAATTGCATATGACCACCCTTTGCATAAAGGTGCGTAGAACTTTAGTCGTTGCATAAAATGATGTATAGCTGCGACATAAATATAAGCACAGTGGTCACTTTAACCTGTTTTGCCTACAGAAGATAAGGAACAGTCTAGAACCATAACCCTAAAAAGGAATAAAACTTGACAAAAGTAAAACACATTTTGCACCTAGACTTACCTGTTCAGAGGCGCGCGCCTCCGTTGCGCCTAGAGCAAGGTCTTCGCGATGTGTGGAGGCCACTGTGCTCCGCTTGAGCGTCTTGTGCTGTTCTACTTTAAAGTTTTTATGTTCTCGCCTCTGATCAGTTAACAAAATCAAGGTCCAGTAACTTCAGTTGTCCACTAATATCCAAATGCATATTTCGAGGGAAGTTCACATGAGAACAGTTTTATCACTTTGATTCACAAGCACACTATATTATGAATGTGTGGCACACGCAGGCTTATAAGACTAAAAGGGGAAGTGGACAACGACTCTAGTGTTTCATATGAACACATGTAGATTAAGTTAACATTATTAATGTCAAGAGCAAGCAATGGGGTAATAGCTATAATACTTTAGGTGCTTGTTGTGGGTTAAGTGATGATTCAGCAATTTATTAGGAAAAAAAACTCATCTGCACAAATTTGTTATGTGTAAAGAGATCCCATAGAGGTATGGTGACTGTTTAACAAGTTTGATTACATAGATTCTGATTACTAACTCATTCCTTTTTGAAACTTTTTAGCTTTATTGAATAATTAATTTGTATACAAGAGCCAGGATCACTTTACATTCCCTTTAAATTTACAATACATCTTTCTTTCCTAACAAGAATTTCATTCAGGACATATGCAACTCATGGATACGTTTTGAGAGGGAATTTGGTACACTGGAAGATTTTGATCATGCTTTACAGAAGGTACTTTTTTATTATAGCCAACCATAAAATTATATGCCAGTTTGAAATATAAATAGTTGGATACAACTCTCACTCACTCTCTCCCCTTCTCCCCTCCTTTCTCCCTACAAGTGTTAATTAAAGTGCTAGTGATGTTTCAGATGTATGGACCAACATAATTCATTGTCAATGTTTGGTTCTCTAGTAATTGAAATGACTTGGCTAGATGCATATAAGTTATGACAACCCTTTTAACTTTTCTTGATTTATGTAAACGTCCTCTTCTGACGTAAATACTTATCACTAGGGCTGCAAACGAACCGAACGAACACGAACAATGCCTTGTTCGTGTTCGTTCGTTAAGAAATAAACTTGTTCATGAAATGTTCACGAACACTTAGCGAACGACATTTCGTGTTCGTGTTCGTTCATTAAGAAAATGAACATGTTCATGAACTGTTCACGAACACTTACCGAACGCAAATGAACACAAACAAAAGCAAACGAACACAAACAACTGTTCATGAACATGACAAACATAAAAAAAATTCATAAACACAAACAAATACAAATTATTATAAATTTATTTTAGAATAAAATTTACATTTTTTTACAAAGATTACACAAAATTTATCAAAAATAAATAAGTAGTTAACATAAATATCAAAAAATATATGATATAATAGTCATAAAAATAACTGACACAATAATTAAGAATATAAACGAACACCTTAACGAACATAAATGAACACTTTATCGAACGAACACGAACGAACACTAACGAACATAAACGAACACATTATCGAACGTGCACGAACATAAATGAACGAATGCGGCTTGTGTTCATGTTCGTTCGTTTAACTAAACGAACGTAATTTTCTTGTTCGTGTTCATTCATTTACTAAATGAGCGAACATAAACCAACTTCCCGCCTTGTGAACTGTTCGCTGAACGTTTAGTTCGTTTGCAGCCCTACTTATCATAATGGTAACACTAGCTTATATGATAAGACATTAACACCATTAGTTTTCATTATGTGATTTACACGAACTAAATCCAAAGATTTGTCATTTCACTTACATTAATAAGAGTTGGTTGCTATTTTGGCTAATCTACACCTCTTTGTTATCACTTATCGGAGATATAAAAACAATCTGGTAGTGGGCAGAATTATTAGTGCTGTTAGCTTATTTGATAAGAGATTAGTAACACCATTGGTTCCATTATGTGATTTTACATGAACCAAATCCAAAGATTTGTCAACTGACATGAATATGAGTTGACTGCTATCTTGGCTAATATACACCTCTTTGTTATCATAGGTATAAAATCGATCTAGTACTCTGGTAGTGAACACAATTATTAGTGTTGTTAGTTTGGTGGTCTAAGCAATGCCTCGATAGAGTTAATTATGTTTTCTGAAATCTTGCTTTTGCATTTTGATATGTATGATTATGGCGTCTGATTGTAAGATAAAATTGTTAGCTTGCTCTACTTATTATAATTTTGTTGTGACGGGTAGGTAACCATTATCGACCTTTAGTGTGTCTGATGAGAAAATTTTATCATTCCAGGTGAGTCCTCGGCTTCAGGAGCTACAGTTATTTAGGTTACAGCAAGAGAGCAAAATTATTGCTTCATCAACAGATCATAAGGAGGACTCTGCTAAGAATAATAAAGGTGAAAAGAGAAAGTCATCCTCAGATGCACCTAATGAAGAGTCACCAGCCAAGCGCCAAAAGGTTAAAGCTCAAAATAAGGGTCCAGTTAAACCAAATAAAGTGGAAAATACTGTTACATCAACTGACCCTAATTCTCATGGAGAAGATGACAAGAAAGCAAAAGACCCCACACCTGAGAAATTCAAGCAATATACTGACCAATGCACTGTCTTTGTATCAAATCTTAATCCCAAGGCAAGTTTCTATACTTTTATGAACATTCTGAGCTTCATAAATAGTTTGCTTTTTAGGGTTATTGAGATAATTGTGACATTTTCAGGCGAATTCTGAGGACCTACGTGCTTTCTTTAGTGATGTCGGTGGCGTCGGGGCTATTCGAATACTGATGGACAAGTTCACAAAAAAATCAAGGGTCTCTCTCTCTCTCTCTCATGGTCCATATTCTGTAAATACTTCTTAATATGCTTAAGTAAATCACATTAAAGTTATCATCCCATTTGTCATTATTTCTTTTGCCAATTGCCATTTTAGATGTCATTATTTCTTTTTTCAATTGCCATTTTAGCTTATTTCTTGGATATCAGTGGAACATTCTTCTGAAAGATTATCTATTTTTGTAGCTAAATGAGTCTTAACTTGAGGAAGGTTATAAGCTACTTATGAAAATGTTACAGTTTCGGGTGCAACTCATGTTTTCCATCATGTTTATCACAAAATCTTGTGAAAATATAAATAGAAAAATAATTAGGACTTGATGATTGATATGTAGATAATCTCAAACTCTGTGAAGCTGTTATTCTGTTTGTCTGAACTTTTTTCTTCATTTGTTGTTCATAAAATAATTATTATTGCAGTAATTATTATTATTACTATTAATATGTAACACTTTGACACGTGCTTTATAAAGGGATTAGCATACGTGGACTTCTGTGATGATACGCACCTTGAGGCAGCTGTGGCTAAGAATAAGCAAATGCTTCTTGGAAAGAAGTTGAGCATTGCTCGTTCTGATCCTAAAGGCAGACGAAAAGGATCGGCTGCTTCTGGACATAAAGCTTCAACAACAGAACGACAAGGTGAGGACATAAAACTTCAACAATACTAATTACTTAATTAAAAACTAAACCTCCTTGTAAAACACACAATTGCTCGACTCCGGTGGACAACCTCGTATCATTACTATATTGTGCCATACATGGTTTTATGTCATTTGCGATAACTCGTTAACCATTATACCAAACCTACGCGATTAGTTTCCTTTATTTTCTAGTTCTATAAAAAGAAAGTTTCTAGAACGTTCTATACGCTTGTAGGGATCGGCATAGTTCGCTTTTATGTTTGGTTTTGAGCTTTTGTTTCATGGCTGGTTTAATTCATGTTTTTATTTAATTAATTAAGAAATATATAAATATATTTGCAGGAGAAAAAGGAAAAGTTGAGCTAAAGGGGAGAAATACTTTTGCTGTTCCTAGAGCCTTAGGTTGGTCTAAACCGACATCATCATCATCTTCTACTGCAGATGCAGGAGATGAGAAGCCTAAATCTAATGAGGAGTTAAGGAAGTTGCTTCTAAACAAGACATGAGACCTCTCAAACATAATGTCTACTTTACCAAAATCTACTAACTATGCTATGTAAGAGGAACTTTTGGCATGTTGCAAGTGAGTTTCTATAACTTTTACTTCAAATTTTACCTGTCATGATAAACATCATCATGAAATTAATTTGAAATGCAAAATCCGTAGGTGTTTAGATTTTTATCAAATGTTTTTATTATTTAAGGTGTTAGCACCTAATGCTAAATCTATTTATGTTTGATGGCATTAGTATGGGAAATTGTGAGTAGATTGTGATTGGTTGGATAGCTTTGAAGTTAGTGACTGACTCATATGTCGTATCAAAAAGATTCTTTCACAAGGATTTTATCCAGATATACCACTTCTGTCTCTATTTTTATAGAGGGCGGTAATAAAACTACATTTTTTATACTTTTACCTTTCTTACTTAAGTGTGTTGGAGTTATCACATTTGACTCCTTTCTACTTTACTGGATTTATTGTCACATCGATCAATTTCATTGAAGTCTGTTTTTTTAGGAGACCTTGTTTCATACACCACCGGTTCAGCAATTTACACCACCTAAGGAAAACGGTCGTTTGTTAGGAAGTAAACGGTCGTATGTTAAGCTGTAAACGGTCGTTTGCATGGCTGTAAACGGCCGTTTACAGAGCACTAAACGGAGGTTTGTTAAAGTTTAAACGGTCGTTTACTATTTATTATTATTTTTTCCTAATTATATTATATTCAAGATAAAGTTTTTATTCGATTTTTTATATTTTTATAAATTTTAAATTATAGAATATAAGTATTGGATGAAAATAAGTTAATACATGTATGAAAAAAAATTTATATACCTGTATTAACATTTTATTTATAATTATATTAATCTTTTATATGTTTTTATTTGTAACGTTTTTTGTCTATTTTTAATATTTTTATTATACTAAGTATTTATATATTGTTAAATTTAATTATACTTAACTCTCCATCGGTGATTATGACACGCGGTACCATATAGCCATCTAATGTTTTTCTTAGACAATTTAAAGCCCACTTGAAATTATCTTTTTTCTCATTTCGTATGAACGCAAAAGTAATACAAAATGTCTTATTTGTTGAAGTTAAGCCAACAATTTGAAGAAAAGGGAGGCGATACCTGTTCGTCTTATACGTGCAATCTAAAATAATCACATGCGGAAACGCACGCCATATTTTTAATGAAGTGGGGTTCACAAAAAACAAATCATTTAGTTGATTTGATTCGTCATCAGTAGTAAAATCATAGATGTATCCGCCCATCTGCAAGGAATGAAGAAGTGCTTGCATTGGGGTGGTTCCAAGTTTATCCATCTTTCGTATCTTTGTGCGTGCATCATACACGGTTTCAATTGTGGATACATTTTTATCATTATTTTCTTTTAAAGCCGTAAGAATATCACGTGGCTGCATATTCTTTCTTGTAAGATCTTTCACCAATGCATATTCTTCTTTAGACAATCTTTTTGCATAAGCATGACCCTCCAAAAATTTAGAAGGTTCATGGTTATGTTCGTCACAAACAACATGTATTTTCCAACCTCCATCTTCTTCATGATATTTTGCTATAAGTTGAAATGGACAACCTGTCTTCTTTGTCCCTGAGTGTGTGGTTGAATCTGATGTTGACTTGTATACACCACCACGATCGCACATAAGAAATGCCTTGTTGACGAATCCGTATACAGTCTTCTTCGTTCGTTGTGTGATAATAACATATCCAAGGGCGTGTGCAGTGTTTTGCACCCAATCCATTAACTCCTTGTTTGGTACACCCAATCATTATAAAATTGAGACATTATTGACTTGAATTACGATTGTGTGTGAATAAATGAATTTTGAAAAGTTGTGAATTGTGAATTATGAATTGTGTAAACGAAATTTATAAGCATCTTAAATTATTATAAAATTCTTGCACAATTATTGATTTTATCTGGCACACACTTGTGACTAAAAACTGTGTAACAATATATCAACCACACACTTGTGAATTGAATTTCCCAATTATTGATTTTATCTGTAAACAATTATTGATTTTATCTGGCACATTTTCCAATAATTATTATACAATAAATAAATTCTTTATTACAATAAGTAAAACATAAATAAAATTACATTACTTTGCCAAAACAAATAAAATTACATTTTATTGATACGGATCATCAGGAGGGTCTTGATATGGAGGTATCCACATTTGACTATTATGTTTAAACCTCCACCTAACTTGTGGATAATCTGCGATCATGTCCATCCGTATAACATGTTCACGATCAACAAATCCGGACATAAGTACCGGCCCGTTTAAACTTGCCACGTTCTCAGGGGTGAGAATATGTAAAGACTCGGCAAGTCGAGTAACATATGTACCACCACAAATATGCCCGCTTTTCTTTGTACCCGTAGAAGAAGTAAAATAATTAGCAAGCATATATGTCAGATTACAAGGCCTCCTTTTAATCAAACAAAATAAAAAGAACAAATCCTTTTTAGTCACCCCACCACTAGTCATCCTACGTCCAGCTATATTATGACCAATAACGCGATGAAGATATCTATACAACGGATCGTTCATTCTTGTAGCTTTTGTTTTATTGTTAGGTATATATTGGCCATCATCAATTTCCTCCCAAAATATTTCATCATTATAATCTTCTGGAAATTGCGTAAGACCGTTCAAAAAATCAGATTGATGGGTCTCTTGAACTGTATATAAACCCATCAAAACACCAAACTCGGCCACTGAATAATTACGTGGCACCCCCCCGAGAACAAAACTGATAGCACCAGTATCATTGTTAAAAAAAAATATAAGTTCAATTAAATGTAGACACGAAATTATATATAATCCAACTAAATTGGTATACCTATAGTTATGATTGTTCGAGTCGAAATTAAACGTAGAGAAAAACTCCAAACAAAGCTCTTTATATTGCGGGCCACTAATTGCAAAAAATCTTCTCCACGGCTCGTTCATCATGTTACGAGCACGAGTAAATTCACTCACGTCTCGTAACAAGCTCCAAGATATCAAACGTGAAGCCTCAAATTCTTTATCTAAAAGTTTTTGAAGCCTTTTATATTCATCTGATCCTCGACGAAACTGAAGCCACGGATGATTCGAAGCACGAACCGACGCTGTATCTTGACGTGAACTTGAAGCCATTACCTAAAATAATTACAATCAGTAACAAAATAAACTATATACTAAACTAAATTTTATAATAATAATAATAAACTAACTTTTATTTTAATTGAAGGAATGGTGAAGAAAAGGTGAAGAAGATGAGGTAAAGGTATGGAAGATGGTGAAATAATGGAAGTATGGAGATGAAGATAATGGAAGATAATGTGGAAGAATGGAGGTGAAAGATGGAGGTGAGTTGCAAGATGTTTAAATAGAGTGAATTGGTTCGGATGAGACACAAGCAAACGAGCGTTTACTTTAATGCAAACGACCGTTTGCATGAAAGCAAACGACCGTTTGCATGAAAGCAAACGACCGTTTGCATGAAAGCAAACGACCGTTTGCATGAAAGCAAACGACCATTTGCAGGTCCTATAAACGACCGTTTACAACGGTCAAAACGACCATTTACTTTGGTCAAAACGACCGTTTACTTTGTTTGGTCACATCAAATGGTGTACGAAACCCAAACCCTATTTTTATTATCTATAAAATGTATTTGAATAAATTACACGAATGGTTATATGATTTGGTTAAAATTTTGGATTTTGTCTTTAAAGTTTAAAAATTATGAATATACTTCTTAGTATTATCATTATCTTTTATCAATGCTCACTACTCTGTAAGTTCAGTTATTGATGTTAAATTTATCAAAATAGCTATTTTACTTGTAGGGATCATCAATGTAATTTTATTTTATTATAACTTGTTAATTATATATATGTTTATTATTTAATAGACAAATAAAAATAAATTAAAAAATGTTTTCTTTTAAATGTTTGGTTTATATTTTTTTAAACCAATATGCGGGTTTTTTTAAACCTTTATAAAAATATCTTCTATTATAAAGACGTTTAAAATTGAATTGTTTTTAAAAAATATTTTAAAAACTACAAATTTGTTTAAGAAAAAATGTTTTAAAAAATGAATGGCTTAAAAAAAAGAACTTTACAAAACCAACCAATTTAAAAAAAGTTTAAAAAATAATTTTTTTAGAATGACGTATAAAAAACGAACATTTTAAAAACATGTTTTTAAAAAGTTCTTTTATTTGTGTATTTAAAACGTATTTATTAAATAATAATTTTATTTATATGAAATTATAGAAATAATATAAAAATAAAAAAAATTGAAAAATAAAAATATTAAATTTTCTTAAATAAAAATAATACTATAGTTTAAAAGGTAAATTAAATAAATGGCTAATGCGAGTAAAATGTAATTTTTACAATATTTAACATCACTAACGGTTGACTAACAGACATAAGGATCATATATGAAAGAGAAAGAAATGTTAGGGACTATATTTAATAATTTTAAATTTTAAGAATGAAATCCAAAATGTTAATACAACCACAGGGACAATCCATGTAATTTACTCAATGTATTTTAAGTATCTTTTATATTTTTTTAGAATATTATAAAGTTGTCTATTATAAAATGTGAAATCATAAAACTCTAATACTAATAGTTGTCTAATGCAAACACTAATAATTTTTACTAACCTTTTATTCTCTATCCTTTTGTTTTTATTTTGTTTACTTTACTCTTCTTTCCTTTCCTTTTTTTCACTACTTCTATTGTATAAATTTATCTTAAATGTTAGTTACTAATTTTATTATTTATTTATAAAATGTAAATTATACTTATAGATTTTAATTTATAATATATATATATATATATATATATATATATATATATATATATATTTATTTATTTGTTCAATTTAGTCATTTACTTTTCCAATAATACCAATAATGTTATAATTATCTCATAACTATAACAAGATTATAAAACTAACTTAAAGAGTTTAGAGAGAATTGTAAAGAGAGATGAGAAGAACTGTAACTCTCTTAAATTATGTTCAAGATGGTGCATCTTTCTCATTGTCATGAAGGTAGTATTTATACTACAAATACATGTACTCTTTGATAGGTAACTATTTAGGAGTCACTAGTAAATAATTTTACTTTCTAGACTTTGAAAAATCACATCCAATAGTTCATGATATTTCATGACACTCCCTCTTGGATGTCACTTTTTCAAACTTCAGGGTCTTGAAGTGCTGCCTCATTAAAAACTCCACTAAAGAAAAACCCAATGGGAAAAAAAACTTTAGCTAAGGAAAAAAGAGTGCAGCTTATAACTCCCTCTCAAATTGTCTTCCGTAGATCATCACATTGCATGTACGTGTCGTATGCCAATATCATAAACGTGTTTTCTAAAAGTTGTTGTAGGGAGTGCCTTTGTGAAAAGATCAGCTGAATTGTTGCTAGATTGAACGTATTTAATTTCAACTTGTTTATCTTTAATAAGGTCTTGAGTGTATGAAAAGAATCTTGGAGGTATATGTCTCGTCCTGTCACTTTTGATATACCCTTCTTTCATTTGTGAGACACAAGCTGCATTATCTTCGTAGATTGGTGTTGGATCTCTTTCTTTCTCTAGTCCACAAGAAGTTAATATAAGTTGTGTCATAGACCTTAACCATACACAATCTCTGGAAGCTTCATGTAGTGCAATGACTTCAGCATGATTTGAGGAAGTTGCAACAAGTGTTTGTTTTTGAGACCTCCATGAAATTGTTGTTCCTCCATTCTTAAACACGTATCCGGTTTGAGATCTGCCTTATGAGGATCAAACAAGTAACCTGCATCTGCATAACCAACTAAACCTTCTTTTGAATCATTAGGATAAAACAAGCCTAAATCAATAGTTCCTTGTAGATATCGAAAAATATGTTTGATCCTATTCCAATGTCTTTTTGTGGGAGATGAACTAAACCTTGCCAACAAATTGACTGCAAAGGAAATGTCCGGCCTTGTACAGTTAGTAAGATACAAAAGAGCTCCAATTGCATTAAGGTATGGTACCTTTGGACCAAGAACTTCTTCATTTTCTTCACAAGGTCGAAATGGATCATTATCAATATTGAGTGATCTAACGACCATTGGGGTGCTTAAGGAATTTGCCTTGTCCATATTAAAACGCTTTAAAAGCTTTTCGGTATAATTTGATTGATGCACAAGTATCCCATTATGCATATGCTCAATTTGTAAACCAAGACAATATTTGGTTTTCCCAAGGTCTTTCATTTCAAATTCATTCTTTAGAAGAATAATCGTTTCATGAATTTCCTTTTGCGTCCCAATTATATTTAAGTCATCAACATATACGGCTATGATCACATATCCCGATATTGTTTTCTTAATAAAGACGCATGGACAAATAAGGTTATTTGTGTATCCTTTACTAGTCAAATAATCACTCAAACGATTGTACCACATCCTTCCAGACTGTTTCAACCCATATAAGGACCTTTGTAATTTGATTGAATACATTTCCTTAGGTTTTGAACACGCTTCAGGGATTTTAAATCCTTCAGGAACTTTCATATAAATGTCATTATCAAGTGATCCATACAAGTAAGCTGTAACGACATCCATAAGACGCATATCTAAATTTTTAGATACCGCTAAGCTGATTAAATATCTAAAGGTTATTGCATCCATAACAGGAGAATACGTTTCCTCATAGTCAATTCCCGGCCTTTGAGAAAAACCTTGAGCTACTAGTCTAGCTTTATATCTTGTAACTTCATTTTTCTTATTTCGTTTTCGCACAAAAACCCATTTGTACCCAACAGGCTTTACATGCGTAGGTGTTACAACAATGGGTCCAAAAACCTTTCATTTGTTAAGTGAATTTAGTTCAGCTTGCATGGCATCTTTCCATTTATCCCAATCATGTCGATTTTGACAACCATTTACTGATTTTGGTTCAGGAGCATCATCTCCGCTCATAATATCACTTGTTACAGAATAAGAGAATACATCATCAATATTTTCCATTTCATCTCGATTCCATAATGTATGCATATGACCATAGTTGATTGACATATCTTTATTCACTTCTTTCTCAAAGAAAGTTTGATCACTTAGTGTTTTGTCACTATTGTTTTCTTTAATATCATTTTCTTTTTCTGATATTTTCTTTTTTCGATGATTTTTATCTTTTGATCCAATCGGTCTTCCACGTTTCAAACGTTTCTGGGATTCAGGAGCCATATTTTTATCTATTTCCTTATTTGGAATTTCAACTCGAGCTGGAGCATTTGCAGCTGGTATATAAGATTTAGTTACTCTTTTTGTATCAGTAAATGCATCAGGCAATTGATTTGCAATTTCTTGCAGATGTATTATCTTTTGAACTTCTGTATCACATTGTTTTGTCCTTGGATCAAAATGCAACAAAGAAGGCTCAAACCATGACACATCATTTTGTTCTTTTTTCTTTTCTCCCCCTAATGCTGGGAAATTTGCCTCATTAAAGTGGCAATCAGCAAAATATGCCGTAAATACATCACCTGTTAAAGGTTCAAGATATCTTATAATGGAAGCTGTTTCATATCCAACATATATTCCCAACCTTCTTTGAGGACCCATTTTTGTGCGTTGCGGTGGTGCAATAGGAACATATACCGCACATCCAAAAATTCTAAGGTGGGAAATATTTGGCTCATGGCCAGAAAGAAGTTTTAAAGGAGAGTACTTATGATTTGCACTTGGTCTCATACAAATTAATGATCCAGCATGTAAAATTGCATGACCCCAAATAGACGCAGGAAGTCTTGTTCTCATAATTAATGGTCTAGCTATTAATTGCAGACGTTTGATTAACGACTCAGCTAAACCATTTTGTGTATGTACATGAGCAACAGGGTGTTCAACAACAATTCCAATAGACATTCAATAATCATTAAAAGCATTTGATGTAAATTCACCTGCATTATCAAGTCTCACTCTTTTAACTGTATAATCAGGGAAATGTGCTCGTAATTTAATAATTTGAGCAAGGAATTTAGCAAATGCTACATTACGAGTTGATAATAAAGAGACATGAGACCATCTGCTTGATGCATCTATTAAAACCATAAAGTATTTAAATGGTTCACATGATGGATGGATTGGTCCACATATGTCACCTTGAATTTTTTCAAGAAACATAGGTAATTCCTTTTCAACTTTCAATAGTGAAGGTCTAGTAATTAGCTTTCCAAGAGAGCAAGATGTACACGGAGGTATTTTACTTGATTGTGAAATCTTTTGATTTTTCAATGGATGTCCATGTGTACTTTCAGTTATTCTTTTCATCATTGTAACCCCGGATGGCCTAATCTATCATGCCATAACTTGAATATCTCAAGATCACAAAAGTTCTCTTTAACTGCCATGTGTGCTTGTGGCACATTAATATGTGTGTAATGCAAACCAGAATGGAGCATTGGCAGTTTTTCTAATATGTGACTTTTGCTCATGATATGCAAATATTTTTCATTTTCAACGGTCATTAACCGAGTATCATATCCATTATGATATATGTTTTTGAAACTTAATAAGTTTCTCGTTGATCTTGGGGAAAATAAAGCATTTTCTATTAAAAGCTTTGTACCATTTGGTAATACTAATTTAGCCTTTCTAATTCCTTCTATCAAGTTTGTAGGACCTGATATTGTATCAATGATTCCCTTTGTTGGTTTCATTTCATAAAAATATTTTTTGGATCTAAGTATAGTGTGTGTAGCTCCACTATCTGCTATACATATATCTCCTTCATTTGTTTGGCCTTGTGCTCCAATGAGAGTCATTTTTTTTATATCTTCAAATATAAGGACAAATAATAAAAAATAATAAGTTCTCCTTTTTTTTAACAAAAAAAACTTTATTCATATATTTAATACAATACATGAAAAGAAAAATAATTAAACATAACTAAAAAAGGTACTTAAACAAGAGAATTACATAATTGTTGCATACAATTATTATAATCTAGCACCATATCTTTCAGAGTTCCAAATCATCGATAAAATCTGAGGTATTTAACTCAACGTTGATGTCATCAAATTTATCCACATGGTTCACTTCTTTCTCTTTCCCTTTAAGGGATGCTTGATATAACTCACATAGATGTGGAGCAGTGCGACAAGCTTTTGACCAATGGTTCGTACTACCACATATAAAACATGAACTAGCATAATTTTAAGAAGTACCAACTTTATTTTTAAACTTGTTTTGGTGGTTGAAATTGGTAGTTCGTTGTCCATGACCACGACCACGGCCACGAGAATTACCTCGGTGATTGTTGTTCCATTTGTAAGGATGATTACGATCATTAAAATGAATTTTATCAAAGTGGCCACGACCACGGCCTCGCACACGAGCTTGTTCCCATTTACGTCCAAATTTTTTGTTATCATTACTATTAATAGCATTGACTTCTGGAATTGCTAGTGAACCAGTAGGACGAGCTTGATGATTTTTCATTAATAGCTCATTGTTTTTCTCCGCTACAAGGAGACATGAAGTTAGATCAGAAAATTTCTTAAAGTTTAGCAATCTGTATTGGTTTTGCAAACTCATAACGATGCATGAAATGCCGACAGAGTTTTCTCTAGCATATCATCCTCAGTAATTATATGCCCACAAAATCGAAGAGTTGAGCAGATTTTGAATACAGCAGAGACGTACTCATTCACTTTTTTAAAGTCTTGGAACCTTAGTTTGTTCCATTCATCTCTAGCAGCAGGAAGTAAAACTTCCTTTTGATGATCAAACCTACTTTGTAAGTCTTTCCATAGATCATATGGATCATCACAATTTGAGTATTCAAATTGCAACATTTCATCAATGTGTTTGTGTAAAAAAACATCAGCCTTAGCTTTATCTTGCTCTGAGCAAGTATTCCCCTCGTGCATAGTTTCCAATACACCCATGGATTTAAGGTGTCTTTTTACATGAGCCGTCCATGGCATATAATTTTCTCCACTGATATTTAGTGCCGAAAATTCAATTTTTGCTATGTTGGACATTTTTGTTTTGCTAAACAAGAATTAAGCAAATAAAAAGATAATTATTAGAATCCATATATATAAATAAACATTGCGATACAATAGAGCGGTAGAGCTATAAACATATACAAAAATAAGAAAAGTTTAAATTCTTCAGGTGGGAGTTCAGCAATAAGGATAAGATTTAAAATGATCATTATAGTAGCCAACATCAAAACCGGGTGGATCATCTTTGAAAAATTGCTTCGGATAAACTTGAGAAAAAAAGTAATCTGTTTATAGTAACACAAATAGATTTGATGGTGGTCAATTTATAGTTTAAATTATAACTGTTTACAACGGATATTTAATTGTTTACAACGGTCATATGATCGTTTATAACGGCTATATAAACGTCATATGTGTGTATATATAAAAGCAAGAGAGAATAAGAAAGTTAAGATAAGTATAAATGTTAGTACGAATAAACGTCAATAAACATAATTTAAAATGTTAGTTGCATAAAAGTTAGTTGACATAAATAGAAATGTTAGTTGTATAATTAAAGAATAAATGTTAGTTGCATAATTAAAAGTTAGATGCATAAATAATAAGTTAAATGCATAAG
The DNA here is from genome assembly GCA_025215565.1 of Flaveria ramosissima. NCBI lineage: Eukaryota > Viridiplantae > Streptophyta > Magnoliopsida > Asterales > Asteraceae > Flaveria > Flaveria ramosissima. Next base: position 23,413,437 of record CM046036.1, read on the forward strand.
TAAAAGTTAGTAGACATAAAAGAAAATGTTAGTTGCATAATCAAAGTTAGATGCATAAATAAAAGTTAGTTTGTTAGTAGTCCCATAGTCCATAATAAGATCTTCTTCATGTTTATTTTATTTATTTTATTTATCTTCTCCATATAATATATTATAGCTTATCACTAATCAAGTGTTTACCTTGCTTGATGGATGACTTTGCGTTTTATTGATCTTCTTGATGAAAGTGTAAGAGTTCTCGTGCTGATAACGTGTTATAATTATCTCATAACTATAACAAGATTATAAAACTAACTTAAAGAGTTTAGAGAGAATTGTAAAGAGAGATGAGAAGAAATGTATAACTCTTGAATTATGTTCAAGATGGTGCATCTTTCTCATTGCCATGAAGGTAGTATTTATACTACAAATACATGTACTCTTTGATAGATAACTATTTAGGAGTCAACTAGTAAATAATTTTACTTTCTAGACTTTGAAAAAACACATCCAATAATTCATGATATTTCATGATAAATAAAACTTAAAGAACTTCAAATACATTTCTCGCGTTTATATATTTGTTGAACTTTGTTAATTAAAATAATTTTACTAAATTTTATGTGATAATTAGCCAAAATCGAACATCACAGTGCGTCATCCCCGTAATCTACATGTTGGAGTCTCTGGTTAATGATTTCAACATGACATACTTGACGACCACACTAGCTATATTATGTGTGGATCAGAGGTAAACCTCGAAATCATACTTATATAAAACTTATTTTTTTGGGTTTCAAGAATAAAAAAAATTGAATTCTTATAGATACGCTGCTAATGCAATATAATAACTGTTATACATGTATGGATATACAACTGATAGATATATGTATTTCTGGGCATATATCAAATGAAAACCCTTGAATTTTACAAGAACTCAGATAACTAATAAAAACAATTATTTTATTTTAACCATAGTACCAACATTATTACTAAAATATAATATCATTAGTTAGTTTACATATAAAATTTACATGGTGAAAACTTACATGTGTAAATGGTAAATTTTTATACATATGTAAATGATAAGCTGCAGGACCGTTTAAGGGCTTGACCACAATTACAACACAATCACACAATGAGGAGAATAACTAATCTCTAATCAAATAGTGAACTGGGTAACCAAGTATGATGCTAAGAACACAAGTAAGTAATGAGACAGAACAAGAGAGTTGGGTTTCAAGGAGGCAGTATATTGCTTTCTCAAGTTCTCTTACAAGTGTTACAAAGCATTAAGAAAAGATACAAGAACTTGAAATACTTATACTACAACCTACAGCCGGCCATACTTTGAAGGCCAGCTGGATACAATTGACTAGACACTAACAAAATCAATTGTAGGATCAAAAGGCATATCTGCCTTTTGACCTTGTGACTATGACATGCCATAGCTCACATCCTTTTACAATACAAAAAGGATAAAGTACATAAAGTGGAAAGTTACAGACTCAAGACCTCAATGTACAGTTACCAAAAGCATGACCCTTTTCACCAACTCATGTAAGTTGGTGACTTTACAGAGATGCAGCGGAAAAGGTGCTTTATGGAACAGTACATCAGATAAAGCATGTGTACTAAAAGTCTTCGGAAGAAATCTGTCTTCATAGGATGAGGCTTCGGAAGACTTTGTCTCTGAAGCTTCGGAAGACTTCATGTTTGGCTTCGGAAGATATTGGTCTTGGCTTCGGAAGATTTTACACTTAGAGTATTTTCTAATGCTTTGTGTAAAACTTCCGAAGCATTCTTCACTTCAGTACTTAGTGCATGTTTGCTGAGACACTTAAGCTGTTTTGGGTTGCATCAGACTTCAGGAATCCTTACAAACTCCCCCTAGGCTGATGCTACCAAAACACTTAGAAGATCTTCAAATGTTGGTAGTCTTCAGTACAATCAGGACCATTCCTTTCTTCATGAGATGGTCAGGATCATCAAGACTTTCATAGTATCTTCTCATCTCAAAGAGATCATGCAGAGGTAAGTTGATTATGTCTTGCCATGAGTAGACATTCTCAACACCTTGATCTCTTATAACAGTCCATCTCTCTGGATTGGTAGAGTATGTCCAGGATAAGATGGGTGTCTCACTAGTTAGAGGAGCCACTTGAATAGGAGTTGATTGGGCTGCCTCATCATGCACTTCCTCAGGTTGATCTGATTCAGCCTGGGGTGCAGAGGTAGATGACTTTGGCTTCTTCTTCTTTGTCTTTGGTTTAGAAGCCATCCTCTTCTTCCTCTTGGTTGTCTTTAACTGAGAAGACTGGTCTGCAGCACCATGTTGATCATCAGTGTCTTTCTCAGTTGGGTGTTCCTCCCTCACAGGTTCAGAAGGAGAGGGAGTTTGACCCTGCCTAGGATCAGAAGATGAAGCTTGCTGGGGCTCAGCTGGAGGTACTGGTTGAGGTGTCTCTGGTTGCTCAAACTTGACCTCCACTTCAGGTGGGACTTGACTTGGAAGAGAGTGCAAGTCAATAAGTTCTCCACTCTTAATCTTCTGCTTGATCACCCTAATATGCTCATCCATAGTGGATAGAGCCATGGGGCCAAGTCTCCTTCCGGAGAATCCATACAGCTTCAAGAAGCTCACCATTCTTTGTCTGTCAGCAGACTTCTTTGCATTCTTTTGAATGGTGGCTCTTTTGACTTTGCAGCTTCTTCCCTTAGTTTCCTTTTGGTTGTCTTTCTTTCCTTGACTAACTCAAGTTCAAGTTGCTTTAAATACTCAAACTCAATGAAGTCATAGGATAAAGGGAGAAGTGCATCTGCCTGATAGAAGCCTGTGGCACTCAGGTAGTTGATCATTTTGATCCTATCTTCCTCTTTATCTACCTGAGGTTCTTGTGGAGCCACATCTTCTTGTGCAGGACTTTCTTGAACTGGTGAGAGAGTAGGAGCATGCTTGTATAGTCTTTTCTGTCTCTTCTCCTCTTTGAGTTGGAGAAGTATCATTGCATCCTCTTTCTCCTTCAATTCTCTTGACACTTCTCTGTCAGCCAGTTCATTCAGTTCTTCTAAGGGGAGGGAGATGATATGATCAATATCATAGTTCCTGGTCTGTAAGTAAGTTATCCTGACTGCCCTTAACTCATCATCCTGAGTATTTGGTCTGGGGGCAGCCCTGATTGCAGCTTGCATGAAGCTAGATGACCCAGTGGAACTTTCTCCCCTTAGTCTCCTTTTCCTCTCTCTCTCTTCCTCCTCAATTTCCTCAGGAGTCATTATCCTTTTCCCTTTGTCACCAACAGACCTTTGTGACTCAGGGAGGATTGAGGCTTGGCCTTCATTGCTTGGAGTAGCTTCCATGCTCTGGCCAGAGAGAGGCTGAGAAACACCTTCACCAGCAGGTGTCTCTGTTGGAGTTTGGACCTCAGCAGCAGTTGTTGATGATGAGACAGGGGTCTCAGGTTCTGTCACTGGGCCTTCAGTCAAGGTTTCCCCTATGAAACTAATCTTAGGGTCCACCTCAACATCCAGTTGACCGATGACATTACCTGATTCCCTAAGTCTCCTTCTTAGAGAGAACTCTGCCATGATCCTGTCTTGGATTCTTTGAGCCAGCCTATCAGCTTGTCTTGAATTGCTTGGGTTGACAAGTGGTAGGTTGACTAAATCCAGTCTTTCATAGAAGCTCAGGCTTTGGAATTGAAAAACTTCTTGTTGGCCTTGAACTCTTTGAAGTATGAGGGCTCTTCTGTCATCATCATACCTCCACCTTATGATTTGATTGTTAGTTCCCAGAGGTGGGGATGAACAGCCCTTGGTATGCCTTCCTCAAATAGACTCCTGATGAGAGAGTCTATAGAGTCCACATTAATGTGAACTTGAGGAAGTTGCTGAGAATGCACAACAGCAAGTGAGGATGGTGAGTCCTCTATGTCCATTCTCTCTGAAGAACTCCCAGGTTCTGTGGTTGTAACAACTTTCTCCCCCTTTTTGGTAGCATCACCCACTTGCATAGGTGAGCTGGAGGATAAGTCAATTACTTCCACAGGTTCTTGTGTTCCTGGTTGAGCTCTTCTTAAAGGTCTCCCAGCTAGTTTTTCCTGCAGATATGAAATCTGTAGTTGCTGATCATTGACCCTGTTTTGTAAGGTAGTCACCTGAGATTCCAAGTGACTAACCTTAGAGACTAAATAGGTGCATGTTTTTGACAGTTTTTGCACCTTTAGCCTCAAATTCCCCTCATCTTCATCAGAAGATTCATTGGGGGATGAGATGATTGGACCAAAGTCCTCTCTCTCACCACCAGCTTGAGTTTCTTGGCTGCTGGTTTTCCTCTGCTCACTGGCAGCCTCAGTTGAGATGCCAATGGGCTGAGTTGCCATGGTTGAGGTCTTAATAATGTAATCACTTTCAAAAGTGAGAGCCTCTTCCATATGGACATCCTGAACAGGTTCAGAAGTGTCCACCTCAGTGACAGGTGACTGATGGGGGATAGACTGAGGAGAGTCAGAGGTACTCATCTCTCTTTGAGTAGGGGAGGAGAAGAGAGACTCATGGTACTCACTGAATCCTAAGTCTTCATCAGTGTAAAAGGATAGGTTGGGAATTGGTTGGTTGAGATCCAAAGGCTGGGGATGGTAGCTGTCCCCTGAAGGTTGTCCACTTGAGTGTTGAGACTCAGAGTGAAGGCTTAAGGTTGTTGGGCTATTGAGCTCATCAGGGTGAGCTTGAGGAACCTCAGCCCTGATAGGTGAAGTAATGGGAGTGGTTTGCTCCTCAGGAGAAGTGGGAGCTCTAGTGTCCACTTCTTCCTGTAAGGTTGAGTATTTGGGGGCCTGCACAGACTCAATAGTCTGAGCAGGGGTTCGTTTGGATTTTCTTTGGTAGGTGAGGGTGATTTCTGGTCTTTTTAGTGGTAGGGACAAAAGAGGTGTGGGTTCAACACTAGCTTGTGTTGCTAGGTTGTCACCTTGAGCAATGAGCTCTAACATTTTTGGGACTAGGGCTGTTTCTACCCCAGAGAAGCCTACAGTTGGCTTCTTCATTATTTTAAAGATGCCGGGCTTCATCTGTCCCAATTTAAGAATATTACCTGTTTCCCTCAACTGTGAGCCCAGTTCACAGTTGAGAATGTGTTGAACATATCTAGGAAACATGTAATACTCTAAGGAGTCTAAGTTTGCAAGTAAATTAGTATATACAAATTGTGAATACCTGAACTTGACCCCTTGAACCATTCCATGAACAATGAAGGAGAGATCCTCAGGAATCTGGTCCCATCCACCATGCTTGTTTGACAAGCTGTGGATAACCACATGGAGCAGGAATTTCCATTGGGATGAGACCTTCCCTTTCCTAAAGGTCTTTACAGAGAAATCTCCTTCATAGCCCATCTGCTCAAAAGAATGATTTACAGCTTCTTTTGGAAGGACACCTCACCTTCTTCATCATCCAGCTGTAGATGTTGGTTAATGATGGCCGGAGTGATGAAGACTGTCCTCCCTGCACTGTGGCAGACAGTGCCTTCTCCCCATCCATAATGACCTCTTGGCAGGTCTTCCAGAATTCAAGCAACTGATCCTCATATAGAGGAGGATCAATGGTCAGGGAGGTGAAGTAGTTAGATAGAGTCAAGAATTGGCAAATCTCTGAGAAACTTGCATCTTTCTCAGAGCTTAACAGAGCAACTTGATTATGTTGCCTGTGTAGTTGCATGGAGAAATCAGGGTTGTTTCTGCGGTTAAGGTTGGCCATTTTAGAAGCTTAAGGGTGAAGAAAGGTAGAAAGCAAAGGCGGTTTAGAGAATTAGGTTAGAGAAACAGTAGAATTGAGGAAGATAGTGGGAAAGAGGGGGAACCGTTGGGTATTTATATGAAAAGGGATTTGAACCAAAGTTAATGAAAGAGGATAAACTTTGAAATCCGAAAGTCGGTCCCACCTCTGAAAAAGTAGTTTACTTTTGCTCAAAAAGTAGTTTTCTTGGAATTCGAAAAGCTTCCGAAGTTTATTTGTCTTCGGAAGTTTTGATTTAAAAAGCTTCCGAAGCTAAAATGGCTTCGGAAGATTTTCCTGAGAGTCTTGATAATTTATGCTTCGGAAGAGAAATAAACCTTTGAATGCTTTGTATGAAAATAACAAAGCTTCCGAAGGTTAATTTTGCTTCGGAAGGAAAAGGTTCTTGAAAATAGATAAGTGTCTGAGATAAGAATTTTAAGCTTCGGAAGATGAACTTTACTTCTTCCGAAGGTAAAATCTCTTAGACAGTTATTTATTTTGAAGACATGTTTTTCTTCCGAAGATAAAATCTTTATCTTCCGAAGTATCAGAAATTTTCAAGAATCTAAGGAAAGTCTTCAAAAAGAATTTTACATCCAAAGAAAACATGAGCTTATGAAAGTGATGAACTAGACAACTTAGGACACACATATTTTAAGAAGAAATAATTAGAATTAGTTTTAATAAAAAGTCTACTCAAAGTTAATCATCCCAATAGCTGATATCAGATACTTAAATCTCTGTTCATCAAAAGCTTTGGTGAACAGATCAGCATATTGTTCATCTGTATGAACTTTGACTAGTTTATTAATCCTTTTTCATAGTTATCTCTTATTAAATGATACCTGATGTTGATGTGTTTGGTCCTTGAGTGCTGCACAGGGTTCTCAGTGATAGAGATAGCACTATTGTTGTCTATGTGGATAGGAGTCTCCTTGAAGTTAAATCCATAGTCCAGCATCTGATTTTGAATCCAAAGCACTTGAGCACAGCAGCTTGCAGCAGCAATGTATTCAGCCTCAGCAGTTGATGCAGACACACAGGATTGTTTCTTGCATTGCCATGAGACCACCCTTCCACCAAGGAATTGACATCCCCCAGATGTAGACTTTGCAGTCATATTGCAACCACCATAATCACTGTCTGTATAGGCATACAGATTGAAATTTGGATTCTTTGGATACCATAGACCAAGTGTTGAAGCACCTTTGAGGTATCTTAAAATCCTTTTCACAGTGATTAAGTGAGACATCTTAGGGTTGGCTTGATATCTTGCACAAATACATGTAGCAAACATGATATCAGGCCTGCTAGCTGTAAGATACATAAGAGACCCAATCATAGCCCTGTATAAGTGTTCATCTACACACTCCCCCTCAAGATCTGGACCAAGGGAGTGGTTTCTGGCTATGGGTGTCTTAGCAATCTTACAATCAGTCATATTGAACCTCTTGAGTATGTCTTGAACATACTTTGACTGACTTATGAAGATGCCATCTTCAACCTGCTTCACTTGAATTCCCAGAAAGAAGTTGAGTTCTCCCATTGAACTCATCTCAAATCTGTCCTTCATCAGCTTCTCAAAGTCTTTGCAGAGCTTTGGATTAGTTGAACCAAAGATGATGTCATCAACATATACTTGAACCAGCAATAAGTCATTTCCCTGTCCTTTGATGAAGAGGGTTCCATCTATAGTACCTCTTCTGTATCCATGCTTGCAGAGATACTTAGATAGTGTCTCATACCACTTCCTGGGTGCCTGATGCAGCCCATAAAGAGCTTTGTCAAGCTTGCAGACATAATCAGGATGATCAGGGTCTACAAAACCAGGTGGCTGTTTGACATAAACCTCCTCATCAATCACTCCATATAAGAAAGCACACTTTACATCAAGTTGGTAGACCTTGAAGTTCTTGGATGCAGCAAATGCCAGGAATATCCTAACAGCTTCTAGTCTTGCTACAGGAGCAAAGACATCAGTGTAGTCAATCCCTTCTTCTTGTGTGTATCCTTGAACAACTAGTCTTGCCTTGTTCTTGATGATGATTCCCCTATCATCCTTCTTGTTTCTAAAAACCCATTTGGTTCCAATGGTAGTCTTCCCATGAGGAAGAGGACAAAGGTTCCAAACTTTCTGCCTTTTGAATTGAAGCAGCTCTTGTTGCATAGCTTCAACCCAACTTCCATCCTTTAGAGCTTCATCAACTTTCTTGGGCTCTATCTGAGATAAGAAACAAGAGTGAAGACAAACATTTGCTTCATGGGTTTGTCCTCTTGTTCTTACCCCTGTGACAACATCTCCAATGATGTTTGTGGTGGGGTGAGACTTGTGGATCCTTAGCTGAGGGATCACAGCAAGTTGCTGGGAAAGATCTAAATTTGAGAAATTTAAATCTGGTCCTGAAGATTCACCCTCCACATTATCACACTTATCAAGATTAACTTGATCCAATGAGTGTGAGACATCATTGATGTTGTCATCTATGGTGTGGTTATTAGCATCAAGAAATTCCTGATCACTATCACCATCACCATTGTTGTCTTCTACAAGTGAGGTATCTTTATCTGGTTGAGAGGCCTCTGAGCTGGAATTTGAAGGCATGCCAGATGTATCAGCTGAATTTGTCATTGTTGTGCTGATAGAAACCTCATTTGCTGAAGTAGTTCCAACTGGAGCTGAAGATGTATGAGTTGAAGATCTTCCTAGCTCAAATCTTGGATCAGGATCACCTGTATTTAGATTTTCTGCAGATCCTGAAACATGCTCACAAGATTTGTTAAAACAGTTGGTAACTAAATCAAGATCAAACAGCCAATCCGGACCAGAACCAGCCACACAGGGAGTGTGCTCATTGAAAGTCACATTGGCTGACTCCTCAACAATTCTAGTTCTGAGATTGTATACTCTATAAGCTTTAGCTTGAGAAGAGTATCCAATGAAATGTCCATCATCTGATTTCTCAGCAAACTTGGCAATTTGATCTTTGGTATTCAAGATGGTGCAGGGACATCCAAATGACCTGAGAAAACCAATGAAAGGTTTCCTCTTGTGCCAAAGTTCATAAGGAGTCTTACCATGTGTCTTAACTACTAAAACTCTGTTTTGCACATAGCAAGCAGTATTGACTGCCTCTGCCCAGAAGGTGATAGGCAGTTTAGAGTCAGACAACATAGTTCTTGCAGCTTCAATAAGTGTCCTGTTTCTCCTTTCAGCAACTCCATTTTGCTGAGGAGTCCTGGGAGCACTATATTGTCTTGTAATACCTTTTTCATCACAAAATGCATCAAGGATTTGGTTCTTGAATTCAGTTCCTTGATCACATCTTATGGTTTTGACCTTGTGATCACATTGATTCTCAACTTTTAAGATGAAATTCTTCAGAATCTCAGGGGTTTCATCCTTAGTTCTAAGGAAGAAGACCCAAGTGAATCTTGTAAAATCATCTGTGATCACCAGACAGTAAGAGGTCCTTCCTAAACTCATTACACTGGTGGGGCCAAAGAGATCCATATGTAACAAGTGTAGGGGAGTAGTGATGGAGTTCTTTTCCTTAGGCTTGTGAGATACTTTGTGTTGCTTCCCTTTCAGGCATGCCACACAATGATCATCACTAGTAAACTCTTTCTTTGGCATTCCAGTTACCAAATCATGTTTAATTAATTTATTCATGTTCTTAAAGTTTACATGGCACATTCTTTTATGCCATAGGAAAGACTCATCACTATTTGCTTTAGATAGAAAGCATGAAACTTCTCCTGAGGGAGATGTTTCTTGCAAATCCATCTTGTACATGTTCCCTTTCCTGGGGGCTCTGAGCAGGATATGCTCATGAGGAATGACCACACCAGGTTTGAGAACAATGCACTCATGCTCAGTAAAGAGCATGTTATGACTCTGATCACAAAATTGGGATACACTCAGAAGATTGTACCCAAGCTCCTTAACAAAGTTTACCTTCTCAATGCTGAGCTTACCATTTGTGACCTTGCCCCTTCCAGAAATGTAACCACCTTCATCTCCTCCAAAAGCAACTGGTCCTCCATCAATCCTCTCAAAATTATGGAGTAGAGACCTATTGCCAGTCATGTGCCTGGAACAGCCACTGTCAATTATCCAGACATTCCTGTTGGTCTTGAGCTGTTCCTGCACAGAGAAGATGATTAGTTACATTTGGAAACCCAAGCCTTACTTGTCTTGGGCTCATTAACAGTAAAAGAAGGTAATGCAACAGTAATAGATCCTATGGTTGTACTATAGGGATCTTCAGCTGTTGTTGATGGAGAAACCTCAGTCATTTGGTCTTTCTTAGACTTCCACACCACCTTTGGAGTCTTGGACTTGACCTTCAAAACCTTAGAAGCTTTTAGAACTTCATAAGTTTTGATGACTGATCCTTCGGAAGAGTCTACAGTCACTGCAGCAGACTTTAGTGCTTCGGAAGAATTCCTTTCTTCCGAGACCAACTTTGCTTCCGAAGGTAATTTTCCACTTACCTCCTTCTTTGATTTGGAGCTTCCGAAGGAAACAGACTTTCCTTCCGAAGCTTGAGATTTCTTGAGACTCTTTGAAGTCTTTGTTTTAGTCATGTGGACAGTACTTTTAGGATTGTATGGGCAATCCTTAGCAATGTGAGAAGTACTTTCACACATGACACAAACATTTATCTTCTTCAAAGAAGTCTCCTTTTGAGAACAAGACTGACTTTGGTCACATCCCCTCTCCATCTTCATCTTGGTAGATGCTGAGACAGTTCCCTTGGGCTGTGAACTGTTCTTGGAGTTTGATGGTCCAGGCTGTGCAGCAGTGGTACACAGCAATCAGTCTTCTTCTTGGTACTGAGATGATTTGAACAAGAACCATGACTCTTAGCTAAGGAGTCTTGGTTGATGTCTTCAGTCCTTACTACTTTGAAACCTGCAGAGATAAAAACTTGTTTCTGCTTAGCATCAAAAGTAGCCTTGATTTCTTGAGCCTTCTTTGCTTTTCTTTTGCTCTTTCTGATCAAGTTCTTTCTTTTGGACTTGGTCATCACAGTTGATTTCTTCTCCTCAGAAGGATAGTGGCCCTTGGGAGAATCCTCTTCTTCACTCTTCTCAGAGGAATTCTTCACTATCACTTCTTCATCATCCTCACTTACAGGATCTATGAGAGGAAGCTCATCTTCACAAGTTCCACACCTAGGAGATCTTACAGACAAGATTGTGTGTGGAGGAGCTATCTCATTTGATCCTAGTCCCTGTCTGTTTTGATAACAAACTTTGTTGTGCAGGGATGAGGATATCATGTTCTTGAAGGTCTCTTCTTCAAGAACACTTTTCTCTGCCTTGGCTTTGCTGATCACAAGCTCAGCCTGGCACTCAGTTAACTTAGTGATGAGATCTTGGATCTGAGTTCTGAAATCTGTATGTTCATGTTTTAGTACTGAAATGGTTTTCTCCAAGTCTTCTATCTTTAACTTGTAATCATTTTCAGACTTTCTAAAATCAGATTTTAATATGTTTAATGACTCAAGATCAGATCTCATCTCTAGGTTATAGGACCTGTATCTATTTACTTTAGCAATGCATTCAGGGGAGCAAAGATGTTCCAATACCTTGGCTTCATCATGGTCAGCCATCAGTGCTTGGTTTGGAGAAGCATCCTCCACCTGAAAACTCCAGTCAAAGCCTCCTTCTTCAACAGCAACAGCAGCATGTTGCTTTGTCTTCTCAGCTTGAGGAGCTTTGTCAGCAAAGTTTGGTCTGGGTTGTGTTTGGCCCCCATTTGTTTTAGGTGCCTTACACTCCCTGGCAAAGTGACCCATAAGGTTACAGTTGTAACACTTAACTTTGCTTTTATCCAGCCCAAACTTGCTGCTGGTAGCATTGCTTGGAAATCTTCTTCCTGTCCTCTTGTAGAACTTCTTGGCTCTGTGAGTGAGGAGAGCCATCTGCTGAACTATCTCCATGTATTCCAGGTCATCTGGATGGATACAGTCCAGGTCTTCAAGAGTGAAGAGATAATTCCCACAGCTTTCATCTGCAGACACAAAGGCTTGAGAAGAACTTGTCTCTTGGAATGGGCTTCCTTGAGTAAAGTTCTCCCTTGGTGTCTCCGGGAAGGTGATGAAAGGACCCTTTTGTGAGTTGTCAGGGTAGCATAAGAGATGATGCTGAGGTTCTATGCTGTCCCTTTCAACCACATGAAGGGCTGAACCCATTTGATTGTTGGAGTTGCCAGATGAACCTTGCATGTTCATCTCCATCTGGTATCCACTGAGAATCCCATACAACTCTGTAAGAGTAAGAGTCTTAAGGTTCTCAGTCCTCTTGATCACCACACAATAGTGTGTCCATTGCCTAGGAAGTGAGGACATGAACTTCCTTACAATGTCCCTGTTCTCAAGAGGAACTCCTCCATCCACTAGGGTATCCACAATCTCAACATACCTGAAGTATTGTTGAGTCATGGTCTCACCTGCTTTGAAGGTGAAATTTTCAAACTGCTGCTTCAGAAGATCTTTCTTGTTCTCCTTGGCTTCAGAGGAGCCTTCATACATCAGCTTCAGTGCATCCCACAGCTGTTTGGCTGTCTTGCACTTCTTGAAGCCTCTGTATACAGAGTTTGGGAGAGCAGTCTGAAGAGCAGTCATGGCCTTCCTATCAATTTCTACTCTTTTTCTATCTTCATCTGAGTAGTTGGCCACATCTTTAGGAATCATACCAGCACCAGTAGCAGAGGGGGTGCTGGGTATGAAAGGTCCATTCTCAACAGATTCCCACATTCTTGAATCAAGAGACCTGATGAAGCCTTCCATCCTCATGCACCAGGTGTCAAAATCATCAAGAGTGATCAGTGGGGATTTGTTCATGGTTCCAGTCTCCATATCAGTCTTAGAGATGGCAGCCATTTGAAGAGTTTAGCTTTTGTGTGTTGTGAGGGATCTTAAGATGGTTAGATCTTATATCAAGAGCCTGGAATGCTCTGATACCAATTGCAGGACCGTTTAAGGGCTTAACCACAATTACAACACAACAACAATGAGGAGAATAACTAATCTCTAATCAAACAGTGAACTGGGTAACCAAGTGATACTAAGAACACAAGTAAGTAAGAGACAGAACAAGAGAGTTGGGTTTCAAGGAGGCAGTATATTGCTTTCTCAAGTTCTTTACAAGTGTTACAAAGCATAAGAAAAGATACAAGAACTTGAAATACTTATACTACAACCTACAGCCGGCCATACTTTGAAGGCCAGCTGGATACAATTGACTAGACACTAACAAAATCAATTGTAGGATCAAAAGGCATATCTGCCTTTTGACCTTGTGACTATGACATGCCATAGCTCACATCCTTTTACAATACAAAAAGGATAAAGTACATAAAGTGGAAAGTTACAGACTCAAGACCTCAATGTACAGTTACCAAAAGCATGACCCTTTTCACCAACTCATGTAAGTTGGTGACTTTACAGAGATGCAGCGGAAAAGGTGCTTTATGGAACAGTACATCAGATAAAGCATGTGTACTAAAAGTCTTCGGAAGAAATCTGTCTTCATAGGATGAGGCTTCGGAAGACTTTGTCTCTGAAGCTTCGGAAGACTTCATGTTTGGCTTCGGAAGATATTGGTCTTGGCTTCGGAAGATTTTACACTTAGAGTATTTTCTAATGCTTTGTGTAAAACTTCCGAAGCATTCTTCACTTCAGTACTTAGTGCATGTTTGCTGAGACACTTAAGCTGTTTTGGGTTGCATCAGACTTCAGGAATCCTTACATAAGCTTACACATGTGTAAAATTTTAATAAATACATATAAATTAACACATTTAAGTTCTAAACACAGTAAGTGAGTTCTGAATATTGTTTCTATTATTCATCAAGAGAAACCATGAGTCTATTTATACAGATACATGAAGTTTCTAGAAGCATGTAACTAACTCAACCTAACTCAACTAACTCAACTAACTCAACTAACTCAATTGTGCACATGTCAAATATCTCGAACTAACTCCTTAATAAACATATGACTAATATACCCCTTCAAGCTAAACAGGGAGGAGTCACGTGCAACTTGGATTGTAGAATATCAGACCGAGAGGATGACAATCTTTTGGTCAACAAATCAGCTGGCTGAGAAGCAATAGGAACATATCAAGCACAAAGCATCCGTGTCAAAACCATATCTCGAATAAAGTGCAAGTCGATTTCAATATGTTTTGTATGCTGATGAAACACATGATTTTAAGCCAAATAGGCAGCACCAATATTATCACACCACAAAGTAGGCAGATGCAATTATGGAATATATAATTCCCATAGCAAAGACATAATCAAACGAAGCTCAGTGGCAGCAAGCGCAAGAGTACGATACTCAGCCTCAGTACTAGAACGAGCAATAGTATGTTTCTTCTTAAAACTCCAACTAATGAGGTTGGGACCAAGACATACACAAAACCCAGAATAGAACGACGATCATCTGGGCACCCAGCCCAATTTGCATCAGAATACCCATGAATATCAAAAATATCAGTCCGTCAGATAATCAAACCATGGGAGGTAGATCCACGAAGATATCGTAATATGCGCTCAACTTCAACCTAGTGACGATCAATAGGTGTCTGCAAAAACTGAGACACCTTTCTACAGACACCTTGTTGACAAGATACTGTAAAGCACCAACGGTACTACGATACAATGTAGGTCCTTCAATGGAACCCCTGAATAACGAGAATGCTAGCGGCCAAAAGCAATTGGAGTGGTTAACGGGCGCCTTTGAGCTAAACCAGTACGCTGCAACAAATCAAGTAAGTAACGCTACTGACATAGAAGTAGGATATCACTAGTAAACGAAGCCTCTACACCCAATAAATAGGATAGAGTAACCAAATCCTTGAGTGCAAGCTAAGAGTGTAAATAAGTAATCAGAGTAGACACAAACTCTGAAGAACTGCCAATAATAATGATGCCATCCACATATACCAAAATATAACAAGCATTTCCATCACGCTGATAGACAAACAAGGAATATCAAAAATACACTGAGAAAAACCACTAGCCAGACCATCAGGATTATGCTTAATCCTGTAAACTCACTTACAACCAACAATGTTGGAAGAAGTAGGAGGAACAACAAGATCCCACGTACGGTTAGAATGCAGTGCATCAATCTCAGTACGCATACCATCCCACCAAATAAAGTAACGCTGAGCCTGAGAGAAAGTGGAAGGCTCGGTAGTAGGATCCGTAGTGGCATGAAAAAAACATGATCTGGGAACTGTCTAGGCTGGCGAGTATGATCAGAAGAATAAGTAACCATTGGATGAGAAGGACATGAAGAGAAGAAGAGGAAGAAAAGATGAAGATGACATAGGAGATGTGAAGATGAAGGAACAGAACTGGGAGAAATGAGGTAGGATGGAGGCGAAATAAAAGAAGTCAGATAAAGGAGAGGAAGCAAAGTAGGAACTAGAAGAAAAAGAAATGGGAATGTCAAATACTATCTCATGAAAGACAACATGACGAGAGGTAAGAGTGCGAGCAGTAACAGGATCATAATAGAGATGTTGGATCGAGTTGGTCTAAACTAATAAAAACTTCTTCTTTGATCAATTATAACAAATACGGAATATAAGTTAACTACTTACTATCACTAAACAAATACTTTGAGGAAGGATAAACACACAAAAAAGTCTTTTAAAGTATTCACTTGATTAATCGTTAGACTACAAATGATAGAATCGGCAGATACAATCAAGTGGCCTAAAAGCTTGCCTCTCCTATAAAAGTGTGAGGACTTTTATACATTGAAATCTAAACAATAAGAATAAACTATTCTATATTCAGAGTCTATAGCAAAACAGATAATCTGTGTACCAGAGTTGGCAGCTTCAGTACTATATTGTCTTCAAAAGGTGAAACACAATAGCCGTCGGCACAAACATTCTTGTTGTGAGTAGAAGTTGTTCAAAAGATGTTAGAGTTCTCTGCTGATGAGCAGTAGTCGATCAACAACTCATCAGTAGACTACTAATTGGAAGTTGCTTCAGCATATGCTGATCGACAGTCATTCAGCATATGCTGTTCGGCAGTGGATTCAGCCCTTGATTTGACTCGACAGTTGGCGTCCAGTGCTGAAATCCTGAGTTTTCGGTAGTTTTATCCTTCATAGCTCAACAAAAGATAACCTCTATAAAGAGGTGCATAACCAACAAAAATACAAGGAGTAGACTTAGGTGAAAGTTTATCCGCTCTAGTATCACCAAGAAACGGATAACACAAGCAAAAGTATGAAGAATATAATAGTGAGGAGAAGTACCAAATAACATCATAAGCTGTAGAATGATGAAGAACTGACGTGGGCAACTGGTTAATAAGAAAAAAACAATGGTATAGGCATCATACGAAAATTTCTTTGGTACACGAGCGTGGAACAACAAAGCACGAGCGACCTTAGACAAATGGTGATTCTTTGTTGGAGCATATATAGTCATATATAGTGTGTCTGTCGCTTGTCGAATAGTCTAGGCTTTAATGTAATACACCTGATATGTTGTAAACACATGAACTGGGTCATTCGCAGGAGCATATGCGAATAAAAATCAGTCGTGCGACTGAGCCTTGCTAATGGACCAGTCGTGCGACTGAGAGATGCGATTGGGACATTCGTAAGACTGAACCATAAGTATGGTCTAGTTGTACGATTGAACCATACGCATGCTCCAGTCGCACGATTGAACCATACGCATGGTCCAATCGCACGAATGGGCCCAGTCGCATCTAATATGGGCCGAGGCCTATATATATACCAGTTTCAATGTGTAGAGAGATTAAGGATTTGAGAGGGAGTCTGCCCGGAGCCTAGGGCTGCCGGATGAGAGGGGAGATCATGCTCGATCTTCCCTTGCCAAGGCTTGATTCTTATGTTGTAACGAGCTTGTAATCATTAGGTTTATTCAATGAAACCATTATATATAGTTCGTGTTATTGATTGTCTCTTGGTTTTTGCTGTTGTTTATCCTTCCGTCAAGAACATGCTCGGATGTCTACCGATCCAGCCGACTTCACATTCTTGCGTTCAACCACCCCACTTTGTTAGGGTGTATGAGGGTAAAAATACCGATATACAATACCGGCCTCAGCAAGATACTGAGCCATAGCACCATGAACCAACTTAGGTGTACCATCGCACTGAAGATGTTTGATG
This sequence comes from Flaveria ramosissima, assembly GCA_025215565.1. Taxonomy (NCBI): domain Eukaryota; kingdom Viridiplantae; phylum Streptophyta; class Magnoliopsida; order Asterales; family Asteraceae; genus Flaveria; species Flaveria ramosissima. The sequence goes on from CM046036.1 coordinate 23,430,377, forward strand.
GTGCAAAAGAATAGATTTTTAACCAAAGGTCGAAAATGACAAAAGCAATCAACAGCCTGAGAACAACACGTCAACGGATAAATTCACTTAAACCGACTAAAATCTAATAAAGTAACGATACCCTGAACAAGACATAAGCAGGGAAGGACCCCATATATCACAATGAATCACATACAATGGAACAGTGGAATGCGATATAGTAGAATGATAAGGCAATTGACTTGTTTTAGAAATAGAACATGAGTTACATGGTTTATTTAAAGAAGAACATGACAATGGTAAAGATGTAAGCCTAGACAATACAACATTAGAAGGATGACCCAGACGAGAATGCCAAAGCTCTCGAGAGGTGGAAAAAGTAGCACTGAGAGAATACAATTGACAAGGACTAGCTCGCGTGTGGTGGAGGAGTTGTCCAGCGTGAGTCTTTATAGACAAACCAAACTATGAGAATAAAACAGATATAGGATGATCAATCACAAGTTGTGTGATTGATAATAAGTTTTTGGCAAGGCCAGGAACCACAAGAACATAACAAAACAACAAGACACATCGAGATGATCGAAGATAAGAAAAACCAATGTGAGAGATAGAAAGAGATGTACCATCACCAACCACGACATGCTTAGAACAAGTATATGGAACTTTAGTGAAAATAATAGTAGGATCGGATGTCATGTGAGCAGTAGCCCTGGAGTCAGGAATCCAAGACTCGGCAGCCTGACACGTGTTTGAAAGATCCGCATGAAGACCACAATATGATGAGGCATTAGTGGAGGCCCATGATTAAAAATGACTAGGCCCAAAACTAGATCTAGTACTAGATCTAAACGAAGGCAGGGAAGGCCCATAGGGTGAAGAGCCGGGTCCATAACCCGATAGAGATCTAGAAACAAGGGGCAGGGCCGAAAATGCATGCACCAGGCCTAACAGAAGCAACCAACCTAAAAAAGGGATTGAAATCATTTGCCCCAAATCGACGCCCTAGGTGATGAGATCACCACTATTGGATTGAACACCAACAATATGTGTAGCAAATCGACCAGACCACGACACACCACCATAACCAAGACTACCACCATCACGACGACCACCACCTCGGTAATGATTTCCACGCTAAGATGTTCCAACAGATCGACCCCCAGCAACATGATTTTGTGAGGAGTCAAGAGATGAATACCAAAAGTAGCATCCGGATGCCTTGTGACCAGTTTTAGCATAAATTTGGCATGTAATCGGTTTTGAGGAGTCAACATGAGGTGGATTAGAGTAGAAGCATTCATCACATCAAGCGGAGGCTGAACATTAGATTGTCGTTGCTTCAATCGAACTTCGCAGGTAAGTAGTTTAAACCACAACTAAGAAAACGTAAGTGTCTTCTTTTGATTCTCAATGCTCATGACAAAGTTCTCATAATCAACATTTAATCCTTGAAGGATCTGTAACACCATTAAATCATTAGATACTGGAATGCCAATTGCATTCAAAGAACCTACAATTTATATTTCTTCGTTTTTTTACAGTAACTGATTTGGTATTTTTTCAGAAGTTGAAATTGAGTTTGGAGCTGTGATTGCTTTGCAAAAACCATTTGAACAAAGGAACCCTCGATCGCTTTCCATAAGGTTGACGTCGAGGAGGAATTTTGAGGTAGATGAATGATTGACGAGGATAGAGTTGATGTGATTAAGGCTTGCCCATGACCATCGCTCTTATCCCACGCTTTTCTATCCATCGAATCAACAGAAGGAATGACTGCATTAGATTGCATGAACTTCAACAAACCCAAGGTTTTCAATACAGTGACGATCTGGTGTTTCCAATTATGAGTAATTGTTATCATCAAGCTTTATTGATAGAAAATTTGCAATGTTAGGTAGGGAGTTGAATGGACTTCCAGTGGTATTCATTATTGCAGTCGAGTAGGATGAGCATGTAAGAGATGACATGATGAAAAAGGCTAAACGAAAGCAATGCCGGAGAGGTTGCCGAAATTTGCGATTAGAGCAGGAGGAGCAACTAGAGAAGTCGTAGGAACGCTCTGATACCATAAAAGCAGTAAGTGAGTTCTGAATATTGTTTCTATTATTCATCAAGAGAAACCATGAGGCTATTTATATGAATACATGGAAATTTCTAGAAGCATATAACTAACTCAACCTAACTCAACTAACTCAATTGATCACATGTCAAATATCTCAAACTAACTTCTCAATAAGCACATGACTAATAAGTTCAATTAACAATGTACTTTAATAATAATGATAGGTATGTAGATAAAATATTGATTTTTATTGTTTTCGTGAGTTGTCGGAGTTCTCACGAAAATAATAGCTCTTATTGAACTTTACCCATGTATGTGTTTATACTATCTAATAAAACAAACTAAAAATTACTATATGAATAAATCATACAATTATTAATAAATATATTCACGAACAGAATGAACAATTTTGAGAATAACAAATAGTTATAGTAATATATTAGAGGATTCACATTCTATCCTCTATATATTTATGAGTGTATTTATTTTATTATAGAGAATGGTGTGAGTGGTTATGAGTGAAAAAAAACGAACATGTTCTTGGTCATTTGTATATTTGATAAGACATTATTATTTTTATTAATTTTTTAGTAATTTTTAAAAGTGATTGTGAATAAAGAAGGGGAAAAAGGTAATGATAATATATATATATATATATATATATATATATATATATATATATATATATATTTATTTTATTTGATTGAAAAGTAGAGAGAAAAAATAGTGATGGATAATAAGAAACATGAAAAGGATAATTGTTTTATGATTAAACATGTAGAATTGCTTACAAGACATCAGCAATTGTAATTATAAGCATGTTTACAAGACAGGATATATTTTTTAATGAAAGATCACCTCAAAGAATAGGCACGTGAGGTAAATAGTGGGAAGACAGGTATAGAATCATTAGATTTCAGTTCCTAATAGGCTTGCTTTTCCTTGCACGCCACATTACATCCATTCCACTAAACTTACACCTTTTCGTCACTTGCTTCCAAACTAGAATTATTTTCCTAAATTATTCACCATAAAAGACCTTCCAAACATGCGCAAAGTGTAAATACTACGACTCATTTTAAAAAATAACGCAAGGGTCTCCCAACTTTTGCTTGTAATTTGAACTTCAATATAATACATATATATATATATATATTATATATATAGGGGAGAGATCCCTAAATCATATTATAAATAAAAACCATGAAAACCAGGAGTTACATATGTGTAAGTACGTGTTACAAAGTATACAACTAATAGTTACGTACATGTATGCGTTATCTATATGTAAGTACGTGTTACCAAGTGTACAACTAAAAGTTACGTACATGTAACTCCTCAAGTTACGTATACGTAAGTCCTTTCGTCATTATCGATGTTCCTTGGAGTTTATATGAAAAAATATATAATAACTTTGAAAAATATGGTTGAATTTTACTTAAATATAATTTAATCATATGGTTGTAACAAACGTGATCCAATTTTTAAACATCTAACATCCAACATTACAAGGATGCTATTACACCCAACCTTCCCTCGAGTGTTTTAACAATCGTGATCCAATTTTTAAACATCTTCTTACGTGAAGTGATCACATGTATAACACTATAACAGAAGACTTTAAATACACATTTTGAGAAACTTAAATTTGCAAGTACAGTTTTTTATTTATTATAACAGGCATGCAAGCTTAATTTCAATACCAATGAATTAATTTTTTTTAAATCCCATACGTGAAGCCAATGTTGAAACTAGATTGGTCGTCGAACCAACCACACTACTTTACGTACTGGTTAACTTAGATTCAAAGTATGATAACAAATTAATTAGTTTAAACAATATCATTATCTATATGTAATAAAAAAATAATAACTAATTTGTCACGTGATACAAATTCTAAGTTTTCTCATATTATTTTTTTCGTCTCTCTCCACTACTAAATAACAATAATAATAATTTTTTTACGATGCTAACTACTTCTACTTCTATCTACCACTTTTAATTACAGTGATTGGGATTGAATCCAAAACATTCTCTCTATGAGTAATAAGCCTTTACAATATGTTAATAATGATATGCTGTTAAAAAACTGTGAAATATTTAATACTAATGGTCATATTTATAGCCTTTAAAATGAATAATAATTTATTTTTTGATAAATTAAAAGCCTGATCATTTGTTATTAAAACAGACTTCTAAAAACACAATTTAATAAAAATACAAAGTTGTTATAAAACCACAAACTGTATACAAAAATGACATTATTCTAAAAAAATAGTTTCTCCTTAAAACGTAGTTTTTAAGAACAATAAAAATAACCTTTTAAATGGAAGTTTTAAAAATAATATTATTGTTTTCTTATTTAAGGTAGTTAGTTATATGTAATTTTAATCATATTTTATATTAAAAAATCACTTTATAAATTTTCAATTCTTTATTACTAACTATTTAATGTTATTTTATTAAAGACGTGTAATGTACAAAGTACTAACATATTATTTAATAGAATTTTAATTATATATTATTACTTAAGAGAAGTTTAATACTATATTATTTGAAAAAACATATTGTTTTGTCGGTTATAATTGAAAGCAGGTATTGTTTCCTTAAAAGGAAATATTAACTAAAATAATCAATAAAAACTATTTAAATCCGCTAACCTATAAAAATAACTTCAATAATCATTCTCATATGTTTATAAGAGGTTTCAAGTTCAATTACAGTTAAACAACCAAATGAACTTAGGGGCTGTTTGATTGTGCTGACTGAGTAAGATCTGACTGAGTCAGAAGCTGACCCAGTAAGAAGTTCTGACTGGGTCTGCATCTGACTGAAACTTGGCTGTTTGATTTAGTATCTGTCTGACTCTGCTGAATGATAAAAATAACCTTATTGCCCCGTTGTTCTAACGAGTTTGAATTTAACTGGTGTTATAACCTGTTAAACAAGACAAGTTTATTTTTCAAACCATACAAAAACACACACACACTTTTGTCACCACACACACCCCAACATATACATAAAAACCCTAATCTTGAAACCACCACCCAACCACCCCACACATCTTCCACCATCATCTTCTTCACAAAATTTCAAGAAAACACATCAAGATTTCAAAAAAAAACACATCATCAACACATGGGTACACTGATCAAGAGGGAGGGGGAGGTGGACAGGTGGTCGCGCAGGGGAAGTCGCGCAAGGGGAGGGGGAGGTGGTCGATCGTCGCGCAGGGGAGGGGGAGGGCGGTGGAGGAGGGCGACGAAGGGAGGAGGGCGGCGGACGGAGATGGTGAGCTAGATGAGGTGCAGGGGGAGGGGAAGTCGCGCAAGGGGAGGGGGCAGTGGCCTTCGACCGGGTCAGTCATCATAATCTTCTGGTCTCGGTCAGAAGCCTTCGACCGGGTCAGACACCTCGCCATAAACATCAAACACTCTGACCGGCTGACCGAGTCAGCCAGTCAGGGGTCAGCGGCGGGTCAGCGGCCATCAAACAGCGGCCATCAAACACGGCCTTAGTAAATCCCACGGTATGATAAAACTATGAGTAGGTTTTAAAAGAGGTAGCTTGAGGACAAATATTTTTTATATTTTAAAAGATAAATATTACTCATATTAAGACCCCTCGCTCCAAAACTTTCTCTCATTAATTAATTGAATAATTTAAAATATAATGATCTAAATACCTCATACTAGAATAGCCTACAAAAATAATAGCATACATAGTGATGACAAACAATGGTAACACACAATGCGATAACATATATCCTTATGTTGTTTATATTTAAAAAAAGGACCATATCTTTTTCTTAAAAGAATAAATTAAATAAAAATAATCACGACACACTATTTAAATCCGGTAGCCTATCAAAGTAGTTCAGATAAAACATTCTCATTTCTGTATTTGAGGTCTCAAGTTTAAATGTGATAAAACAAACAAACAAATGAACTTACTAAATCTCACTCTACGATAAAGCAGTGAGTAGGGTCTTGAGAGGGTTTTGGGAGAGATAGAATAAGCAAATCTTTCCTATACTTCAGATGATAGAAAAGCCGCTCGAGTACCCCAACTTCAATTTTTTCCCATTAGTTTATTCAAATATTCTAAACATATAATGATCCTAACACAACATACTAGCTACTAGGGTAGCCTACAAGGAAAATAGCATAGAATAGTATGATACAATGGTATATAACATACAATGTAATAGCATACAATAGTGTAACATACGATGAAATAACAAATACCCTAGCTAATGTAAACAAATAGTGTAGTCTCTAGATAAAAAAAATGTAAGATAAGACAAGTAACATAAGTGTAAGAACATGCTACAACCCAAAAACAAATCAGTACTATACTCTAGTAGTTAAAAATCGTAATTTTTACATATCTAAGAACACCAATCATAAATATTTTTTTTAAAAGGTGAAAGTCGAGCAAATTTTTTTCTAATCTGCTCACCTTAAATTAGTTTTGATCTCTCTTACTCCTTCATAAGTTTAAATGCGATGACATATAAAAATGTATTTGATAAATATAAAATACCAACATCCTGCTGGAAAAGTTGACAATGTCTTTGTTTTTTTTTCTTAACTTTTAAACAGTGACTTTGTCGGTTATAATTCAAATCTTATAAAACCTTTTAATAATAGTTTGAAAATAAATAAAATAAAACTCAAACCCGGTTTAACCGGTGAACCAACTATACTAAACCGAACTAGTTTGCACATAACTTGGTAGCCAACATACTGAACCGAACAACGGTGTGTCAAGTTCTCTGACCAACCGGTCGTTTTGGTTGTGAAATACATGAAGCTAAAAAATCAATGATATGATCTTTTATTCTTCAAGACGCCTCTAAGAAGATTTAATAGCATATCTTAATTTGTTGTTGCTTTTTATTCAGTAGCCAACAGCGTTTGATACACTTGCAACAAGAAGCAAACAAAGTACGTTTTACAAGCAGATCTTTGTTGACCCCTCTCCAAATCTTTGTTGATTTGTTTGGGAATTTTTGTGTTGTTTCATGCTTGATTTCTAGATAGAAAACTAGAAAATATACATTAACCAGTATTAAGCCCCTCCTGTTGCGGCGGGGGCGTAAAACCGTGCCAAATAACACTAATGTTATTACCTCGTAAGCGACCACCAACACTAAAAAGTTTGCATTACGAAAAAATAAATAAAACGAAAAAATAAAATCGAACGAAAAGTAGATGTAAAAACGTTGAACCACACAAATGAAACGTAAAACATTAAAAACAATAACAAAGTCGATCTAATAATCGCACATTGCGACACAACCATTAAACGAGAAAAAAATAGGCGTAACAACGTTGAACCACACGCACACGTTACGACGTGCTAACTCTCAAAATTTACACCAAAATGTAAATTGAAAATTTTATGAAAGATGAAAAATATAGGGGACTAAAGTTAAAAGTGAAAAAAAAACGTAAGAGTTAAATTGTAAAAGATTTAAAAATATTGGATTTAATGAAAGAAAAAAAAACAAAAAGATATACAATCTTTAATGCTAAATGTATAACAATTGATGTATCCTTAAGTTGATAATTAGTAATATTTAAATTAGGATCGTTTGATCCCTTCATACTAGAAATTAATAGAAAAACAATTTGGTCATCAATGTCCCAAAGGGACATACTGATGGTAAAAAAGACGTATTCTCTAACCAAAGGTTTTAGGTTCCAATCATGCAGAGTGCAATTGTAATGGTTTTTTAAGAATATTGTAGGTGTAGTGTAAAAAATGTAAAAGTAATGTAGGTGTAGTGTAAAAAATGTGTAAGTTCACTGTAAAAAAAAGTTGGTCACCAATGTCAATAAGATGCTCTACAATCAAATTTGTTATGACGCCTAAAGTATTTATATAAGTTGATACACTAACTACTGAATCACTTAACTAACTAAATGCAACCAATTAACTAACCACTGAAAAATTATCTTTAATACTCTTTACACACTATTAACGGTGAAACAAATTTAGAGACAAATCACATACATATTGTGGCACATTACTAACAAACATTGACATCAACCTCCTGCTCTGCGGGCACGAATTATCCGTCATGCTTCAAACATGGTGATTAAGAAGGTTCATGACCGAGGTTAGTGACCTCCATTTCAATTAGGAGGATGTTACCTTAAGGTCGATTCAAGTGTCAAGCCTACGTCATAAGATCAACATAAAGTATACTAATATTCGCAACCAATATGCACTTAAACTTTATATGATGATGCATTAAAGATGGAATATTCAAATTTACATGCAACATATATACGCAAGGAATATCGAGGACATGAATAAAGATGGCTTTTTTGGAGTTATTCCAAGAGTTTTTGGATTGGAGTGGGTGTCTTTTGAGGCTTTTTTAGGTTATTGTAGAAGAATATCATTAACTTTTTGCTTTAGGTTTTATGCCTCATACAAAGAATAATGGTCTTCTTGAATACACACCAGACAAATATCATTAGCTGGTTAGAATGCTTTTGAATCAGGATTGTGTTCGACCAAATACTGTTACGCGACACTATCCAAATACTTGTTTTGAATTTATTATTGGATCGACTCGACATCCGAATAAACTAATACTTATATAGTTTATTTATTCTTTTTATCAATACAATTTTTTTACTATCAAGCATACACTCTCTACCCAACACTTAATACATCTAGTCATAAATCATCACAATTGCATTTTACAAAATTAGAACCCACAACCTTTTATTGTGGAGTATACCGCTTTATCATCAGGATGTGTCACATCCTGGTTTTCAGCTTTCCTGATCATGTGATCTGTTCGTTTTGTGGTTTCAAAATTATTTACGCAACGAAATATTTATTTATTAAAATTCATTTCTTGTAAAATGTGAAACATCAGTGTTACAAGTTTCGATATCTCCAACCAGAATAACTTACCACCTATACAATAACTAGAACAACTTATAACTCACCACTTAAATATCATTTTAGGGTCTAAAAAGTACCTCGAGAATAGCCTAAGATCAACCTAAGATGAGTAGATGGGTTGGAATGGTGAGAATCAGAGAGAGTTTTCAAAATTTTTGTGTGAAAATGAATTTACCTGAGTGTTCCTTTATAGTTGGGTTCTGGCGGTTCATGCACCGCACATCGGAAATCTGTTTTTACACGCATCGTGTTGATGCTTTGCATGTGTGACACATGCCGCCAACTCATTGCTTCGTTCCCGGTTTTATGATGCACCTATGTCAGAATTGTGTTATTAAAAATATGATGCAACCCACATCAAAGTACGCATGTCAATTTTTGTTCGTTAGTTATCATACACGTGTCAACACGAGATTGTTTGCTTCGGAAGGTTGATACGCCCCACATAACAATTTGGATGAGCCCCGAATCACCATGAGATTTTTATTTTTACATTTTCAACTTCCTCTCATTGAGATACCCAAAATTCATACATTATGACTTCCGTAATTCATTTTCTAACTCAACATATAACGAATTTAAGTTTCAAAATCTTTCTTGTCACATTTTGACTTACAATTTCTCATATTTCATTTCTAGTCCTTAATACTTTCTTAACTCACATATTAGGCAAGAAAACTTCACGGGTGTCACATGATGTCCTTTGACGACTTTTGATCAATACGTAAAAATAACTTATATATGTCTTGTGAAAGGTTTTTAATTAATAGTATAGTTTATATGGTTGTGATGTAAAGATAAAGCTATAACTCTCAGAGATCTCATTTGATAAGTTTTTAAAAGTCTTAAGACAAGAGAGACGAAAAGGCGAAAACAAGGTGGTGAAAAAAGGTCTTGACTATGAACATGAAAAACGGGTATATGACGGGGGATGGAAGAGAGAGGAGAGAGCAGAGAGGAGAGTGAGTGTATTTTTATGGTTTATATGTGGGTAAGATAGAGAAAGTGAGGGATATATGACACCTCACTCACGTTTTACCCCTGCTGATGATATCATAATTGTTGACTGTAAATACATGTGTTCAAGCAATCTAACATTGTTATCCTTAATTTAAATAAAAAGATAACATAACCAGTATAAGATCTTTTTATATTTAATTGATATTCAATACATAAAACAAAAGCCTTTTCACTAAAACAGAAAGTGAAAGGATGTAAATTAGATAAAATATCTGAATATAAATAAGAAAACAAATAAACGCGAAGCAGAAAAGGCAAACACGTCAATACATACTCATAAATGGACTTAACATGGCCACTAAAAGCTATACGGTGGCAACATATCTCTTGATTAAAGAATCAACAAGCTGAAGTATAGCACGAACATAACAAATTATTAGACGTTGTGCTAGCTCCATATATTTAATAAGATGCATATTAATCTTGTGATGTTTTTGTAATTAATGTTACATTGGCTTGGATGCTAAATATAAGAAAACAATTTTATCACACCATAACATAGAGGGATAAACAAAAGAAATATGTAGCTTATGAAGCAAGACATAATCATACAAACCATATTACATTGGCTTGGATGCTAAATATAAGAAAACAATTTTATCACACCATAACATAGAGGGATAAACAAAAGAAATATGTAGCTTATGAAGCAAAGACATAATCATACAAACCACATTAGTAGCATGCACCTAGTGCATGAACAATAGTATGATGTTATTTAAAACTCTAACTGATGCGGGTTGTTAGTCCTTTAAAAGGGTTGATGCTCATTAAAAATGACATTTTTCTATTTCGGAAGTTTGAAGAATTTTGCTAAGTATAATAACGTGCAGGATCGAGTTTTATCACTCAACACAGTTGTTATCTCTCAAACTCACTAATTCACACTCGGTTTGATGATGCAGAATCCCTTAAGAGTTGATAATAATATATTAAGTAAACAAACATAAGATGATAGGTTTTCAAGATACTTGTATATATTACTTCTCAACTCAAAGTTTTACAAGACTCTTACAAGCATACTAAATGAGTTACAATGAGAAACTATATATACTACTATCTACAACCAGTTATACTTTGATACCAGCTGGAAACTTACGACTAAACAAATACTACATTGCTAGAAGTAAGGTATCTAACATAAAAATATTATCTAATATTTGGTAGTCATGACATGTCCATGACTTACCTTTTTGTCACCAACTAAAGTTGTTAACTGTACTAACTGATAATAAATGAACAGTGTAATAAAGTATGGTCAACTACATAGGCATAAGAAAACACCATGTAGTATCTGAGAGGTTGCAACAGCTTGTCAGAAGAAACATACTTATGTCCATTTGTTCATAGCAGGTTCTTCCGAAGGTCAATTGGCTTCGGAAGTACAAGTTCTTCCGAAGCCACTTATACTTCGGAAGAGTCTAAATCTTCCGAGGCTTGTGATGATCTTCAAGACTTCATACTTCGGAAGTCATTGTCTTGGAACCTTCTAAGTATTAAACTTGGGAAGAAGGAGGACTTTGTCTTTGGAAGTTAGAGTTCCTCTTCGGAAGCTCTTTCAGCCTTGACCTTCGGAAGCTCAACTTTTGCTTTCGGAAGCTCTTTCTCACTTGTACCAAAAATGTTTTAAATGTTTGTTTTGGTTGATGCTCTCAAAACCTCACTTATTTCTACTACTCAAAACTTTCAACACCAAGAAGAGAAGATACTTATCTGTCTCTTTGTTCTTTCCAGATGTGGTGCGGAGAAGTTTGTACAAATCTTTCATAGGCAGAAGATCGAGTCTGTCACTTTGAATTACGTGTACCCTTTGTTATGTCCCTCTGAAGAGAGTTAGTTGACGGGAGTTGTAGTCATACTCCCATCTAACTATGGATTCTATAACAGGGCCTTCAACCATTTGTAAGAAGGCTTTGCCTTTGGTGGTTGACCCTTCTTTTTCTTCCTTCTCTCTCAGCTTCAACTCTTCTTCAATCTTGGCCCTTGTAGTCAGTTCGGCCAGATGAAGACTGCTCATATGATTTCTGATGTGAGCAGCTACCTCAGAGTTGGAGGGATTAGAGAATGGTTTCTCTGCTAACTTAGCAATGTCAAATCTGCTTGAGTGTAGCAGAGAAGAGGCACTGAGCCTGTTGATTTCACCATTCTCTCTTTCCACAACAAAGCTGTGAGAAGAGTCTTCGAACCTCCATTGGAATATTTTCTTTCTAGGAACAAGAGGTTGAGATGGTAACTTGTCTCCCTTCCTAGTGTCTAGTAAAGTCACCAGCTTTCTTCTCAGCATCTTCTCTTCTTCCTCAAGAGAATCAGAATTAGTTGCCAAGAGTTTGAGAGCCTGGTCCAATGTTCCTCTCGGCAGATCAAGGAATTGTTTCTTTTGTGAGGGAACATGAGGAGCCATCGATAAAGGTTAGTTTGATGTACCCCTCTTCACAAGAGATGTCACTCAGAGTAGTACATTTGATGAGCTTCCTCTTGATCTTCTTGAACTCTTCTACGATCAAAGGTTTAGATGGTTGAGAGGATGACTTAGGCTGTTGATGGGTGGATGATGATTGGGTTCTGGGGAGTGTTTTGGGTTTAAGGATGGTAGTGGTGATGGTTGTTTTGATGGAATGGGTGTGGAAGAGGGTATGGATGATGGTGTGGTCTCAGGAGTGTAAGGCTTAGTGGTTGGTTCGGTTTTGATGGGAAAAGGGAAAGGTGTTGGTTCTGGTTGAGGTTGAGGTTGTGGTGTAGGTTTGGAAGTCATCCCCTATATTTTTTTGTATACCTCCTTCCTTCTTCCTGAGCGAATGTCAGCCTTGATGTCACTGACATGTCGCTGCAGGGTCTTCTCAGACATGGGGCCAACTTGCCTGCCAGAGAAGCCATGGGCCATGAGATAAGCCTTCATCCAGGCTTTGTCTCCCATCTTCTTAACAACTGCAAGTTGAGTTTCTTTCTCTTTTTCTTCTTCTCCTTCAGTTTTTCCCTAGATGCTCTCTTTCTCTCATTATTCATTTGATCTTGTTCTTTGTTTAAAAGCCACAAGATCGTATCATTATCACGAGGAGCAAGTTCCTCAAGAGAGAATCCCCTAGAGCTTAGAAAAGCTATCCTTTCAACCCTTAGCTGTTACTCAGCTTCCTCTCACTTTTTCTGTTCTTCCTCCTCTAAGGCCAACCTTGCTACTTCTTCTTCTTCTTTTTTTTTCTGCAACAGGGTTTCCTTTTCAACTCTACCAATTCTTCAAGTGGTAGGAGGAGAACATCTTCACTTGCTGCACCAATATTGACAAGCCTGTCAATAATCTCCACCCTCCTTTGGTTGTTGATAGCCTCCTGGTTGACTACAGCTGTTTTGCTACTTGCAGCTAATAGCTTCTCAGTGGGGAGTTTACTATTTCTTCTAAGCTTCTCCAACCTTTCCTTCTCTAGTAGTTCTTCCACAGTCAACTTCATTTTTCCCTTGATGTCTTCGAAAGCTTGTGTCTTTGGAGGTTCTTGTGTAGAGGATTCAGGTTGATGGGTGGTGATTTGAGCTTGTGATGATGATGGTGTTTGAGTGAGAGGAGTTCTGAGAAAGTCTTCACTATTTACCTTAGATGCCAGTTCAAACATTTCATCTATGATAATTAGATCATCAGACAGAGAATACAGCCCTTCCGTAGCTTGGATCTCAGCTTCAGAAGTTTGGAATGATTCTTCTGCAGCTATGATTTCAGCTTCAGAAATTTATGGGATTTCACTATCTGTCCTTACTATTTCAGTTGTTGGGCCATCAGTCCCTATATCCCCTTCGAATTCAATCTCAGGTTTAATGTGGACCTTAGGTTGACCAACTCCTTTGACAGTGATAGATGGTGCATTCCCCCTCTGAAGCTCTTCAGCTCCAAAGTATGCCACAACAACATCTGGATTTGGATGTTCAAGTGAGAAGCTCATCAAAAATTTGGTTAAGAACCTATTCAAATCAATGAGCATCCTTGGGTCTACTTGAAGGATGATAGGAGGAGGCTCAGGGAAAGCAGTTGATTGCTGAGCATGATATCTTGAAGATAATGTAGAAAAGGCCAAGCTTGGCTGCTCCACATGTGTTTCTCTTTGAATATTTTTCTTCTTTTTGGTAGCATCATCTTGAGAGCTTGATGAGCTGGAGGAGGAAGTCAGAGAGACTTGTATTGGTATATGCCTAACAGATCTCTCAGTATGTTGCTCAGCTAGTTGAGCTAGTTGAGCCTTGGATTCAAGGTTTGAGACTTTAGAAAGTAGTTCTTTTCTGGTGAGTTGCATACTTCCCTCATCTTCTTTAGAAGAATCACGGGGAGATGAGGCAACATACCTAGTATGTTCATCCTCACCACCAGTTGTGGTTTCTTGGCGCCCTGGTTTCCCTTGCTTAATGATGTCTCTTTCAGAGTCATCAAGAGGCAGGGTTGCCGTAGATTCAGTCTCGGATATGTTACCACTGTCCTGAGGACCCAATGAGGCACCATCAGTAGTGGCAGCTGAATCTACATGAGTCCCCTTCACACCAGTAGGACTCACCTCAGTTTGGGTTTGCTGATATGGCCTAGAAATTAGAGATCTCTCTAGGCTCAGTTGTTTTTTAGATAGGTGTTGTGGATCAACATCATGGCCTTGAAGAGACATGATCTCTTCATCAGTACCTATTAGAAGGTTAGTGAAGGATATGGAAGTTATGCCTAGTGACCCGGGACCTTGATCAATGTCTAGTGGCATTGAGCCTTTGATTGGGCTGTCCCTTTTTGGCTGCTTAGGGGAGTATAGTGACTCTCCCTGAGGGCTTACTGTTTGGGTTTGGGGCTCATAGGATTGAGATTGAGCAGACACAATACCTATATTAAGATCAAATGTGAAGGATGGTGGGACCTCAAACTGAGTGGAAGCCCATGTTTCCACTCTAGCCTTTTTGGATTGAACAGGAGGAACTTGTATTGAACAAGGGTTCGCTTGGAGCGTCTCTGATATGTATGTTTGATGGGATGGGAAGGAATATTTGGTATTGAGGTAGTTATTGCTGGTGTGGGTTCATCACCTGTGGGGTTAACAGGTATATCACTAGGAGCCATTGACTCAATCATACCTGGAAGAAGAGCAATATGTCTTCCAGAGAAGTTGGTAGACACTCTCTTCAACACCTTGAAGATGGCCGGCCTCATGTGAGGGATAGGAAGAGCAGCTGCACAGACAAGCTTACTCTTATCCAGCTTACAGTTGATTATGTGCTAAATAAACCTGGGATACATGTAGAATGTTTCCCTTTGAAGGTTTCCCCTGAGGTTGTTCAACACAAATCTTGAGTAGTTAAATTTGAGACCCTTTACCAACCCATGAACAAGGCATCCTAAATCATAGGGAATTTGATGCCATCCCCCAGACTTGTTGGACAAACAATGAAGGACAATGTGAAGTAGAAACTTCCAATTGTAGGTGAAATTGAACTTGTAAACGGTTGATCCACTCACTTCTCCACCATATCCCATCTGGGTATATGTGTTGTCTAAGTTGGTTTTGGGGAATTCAGTAGGAGAACCCTCATCATGGAGCTCTAGGTGCTCACTGATGGTTTGTTCGGATATAATCAATTCTTGACCGAAAACTCTTGACCTAATAATCCAGACTCCGTTTATAGTATCAATCTGACCATTTCCCCAAAACTCTGCCATATGGTTTGAGTAAACTATGGGGTTAACGGTTAGGGCTGTGAAGTAGGTGGACTGGGTTAGGAATTGGATGATTTCAGAGAAGTCAGCATCCTTGGAAGAGTCAAGGAGTGTGACTTGATTGTGCTGAGGGTTTAGTGCCATTATTGGAAAGTTACAGAGGAAGTGAAGTTTGATTTAGGAGTAAAACTAAAGACGAAGGAAACTTAGGACTGTGAAATTGGTAAAAAGATTAAGGAAATAGGTCGGAAGTATTTAAATGGGTTAAATGGCGGATGGATAAGGTGAAATGACAGTTTGGGGTATGATGTGACAATGGCGGTAAGGTTAAAACCATTAAAAATATTCCGGCATCATTAATAAAATCTTTACCTTTTACAGAGTGGGGCCCAAAAGATTTTCGTTACACTATAAAGCTTTCTTCCGTATAAATAAACAAAGGAGGTGCATCATAACTAATACCAACCCCGGAACATAAACCAAAACTGTCGTTGCACGAGGGCCTGCACTCACTCCAAAAAGCTTTTCCGATAGTAATCTTCTTCCGAAGCCAAACTTACTTCCGAAGGTAAATTTTATGCTAAGAGAAATTTACTTCCGAGAGTTAGAAGGTCCTCTAGTGAAGAAGTTTGTTAAGTTTCGGAAATAGATTTGATATATCACCAAATGCTCTTCCGAGGTTAAAAACTCTTCGGAAGATAAGAATAATCTTGGAGGAATTTTCCTTCGGAAGATACGTAAGACATCTTCCGAGGGTTAATTTCTCTTTGGAAGAACTCATGCTTAGCCAATTTTGAAGAAATACCTTTTTAACAAGGCTTAGATTGTATTAACAAAGACAAGACACATTTTGAAAAAAAGGTTTTCAAAGGAGACAATCTAATCAATGTTGATCATCCCAATAGCTGTAATAAGATACTTAAATCTTTGTTCATCAAACGTCTTGGTGAACAAATCAACATATTGTTCATTTGAGTCAACTTTGACTAGTTTGATCAGACTTTTCTCATGGATATCTCTAATGAAATGATACCTGATGTCAATTTGCTTTGTCTTGGAGTGCTTGATAGGATTTTCTGTAATAGAAATAGCACTCTTGTTGTTAATGTGGATAGGAGTCCTCATGAAGTTGAATCCATAATCTAGCATTTGATTTTGAATCCATAGCAGCTGAGCACAACAACTGGCAACAACAATGTATTCAGCTTCAATAGTTGATGTTGAGACACAAGATTGCTTCTTGCATTGCCATGAGATGATCCTTCCACCAAGAAATTGACATCCTCCTGATGTTGATTTCCTGTTGATGTTGCAGCCACCATAGTCACTATCAGTGTAGCCATAGAGATTGAAGTTATTGTTCCTTGGATACCAGAGACCCAGTTTTGGTGCTCCTTTAAGGTATCTAAGGATTCTCTTGGCATCAACTAGGTGAGACACCTTCGGAGCAGCCTGATATCTTGCACAGATGCAAGTTGCAAACATGATATCAGGTCTACTTGCTGTGAGATACATCAGAGATCCAATAATTGCCCTATACTGATGTTGATCAGTATCCTCTCCCTCAGAGTCAGGACAAAGATTGTGATTTCTGGGTATAGGAGTCTTTGCTGGCTTACAATCTTTTATATCAAATCTTTCTCTTTAACATACTTAGATTGATTGATAAAGAACCCTTCTTTCATCTATTTTACCTGAATTCCATGGAAAAAGTCTATTTTTCCCATGGAGCTCATTTCAAACTTCTTCTTCATAATGCTCTCAAAGTCCTTACACATTTGGTCATTTGAGGAACCAAATATGATGTCATCAACATAGCTTGTACGAGCAAAATGTCTTTCCGGACTTTCTTATGAATAAAGTCTTGTCAATGGTACCTCTGGTGTAGCCATTTTTCAGGAGAAACTAATACAGTCTCATACCACAGCCTAGGTGCCTGGTGCACCTTATAAAGAGCTTTATCCAATTTGCACACATAGTTAGGGTGCTATGGGTCTTCAAATCCTGGAGGCTGGCACACATAGATTTCCCTGTCTATAGCCCCATATAGAAAAGCACATTTGACATCAAGCTGGTAGACTGTAAAGTTCTTGGATGCAGCATAAGCAAGAAATATTCTCACTGCCTCAAGTCTTGCAACTGGTTCAAAGACATCAGTGTAATCAATTCCCTCCTCGTGTGTGTATCCTTGAACTACTAGTCTTGCCTTGTTCTTGATAATAAAGCTTCTATCATCTCTTTTGTTCCTGAATATCCACTTTGTGCCAATGGGTACTTGAGCAGATGATAGTGGACATAGGTTCCAAACATTTTATCTCTTGAATTGAAGCAATTTCTCTCGCATTGATTCAACTCAACCACTATCTTTCAAGGCTTCTTCTACCTTCTTTGGCTCCATCTGTGATAAGAAACATGAGTACAAGCAGACATTCCCATTGTGAGTTTGTCCCCTTGTTCTCAGGCCTTCAGAAACATATCCAATGATGTTCTCGGCTGGGTGAGTGTTGTGAATCCTGAGCCTAGGAATTACATCCAATTGCATGGATAGATCCAAATTGGAAAAGTTTTGCTTAGGGTTTTAAACACTTAATCCAGTTGATGTCTCACATTCATTCAATAAGGACTGATTGAATGAAGAGGAGACAACATCAGTATCAATTGGTTGTGGAGCAGCATTTTCAGTTGCCTGTTCCTTCAAAATGCTGCTTCCATCAACTTGGTGTTGTGCATTGTCACTTGATGAGTTTTGAGGCTCATTCTGTTGACAACTTGTTAAAGTTCCACTGGTTCTTGAGATAGTTATACTGTTAGATCTTCTAATTGTGTGAGCTTGATTCTCAGCATCTCTTGGAGAACTTGGAAGAGGTCTGGGTAACTCAAATAGTTGGTCATCATCAGAATCACTTTGAGTACCTATTCCAGCTGAAACATTCTCACAAGAAGATTTAGAATAGTTTGTAAACAATTTTAAATCAAAGATATGATCAGGTCCATTCCTCCTAACACAAGGAGTGTGCTCATTTACAACAATGTTGGATGATTCCTCAAATTGTTGATTTTTAATGTTGTAAACTCTATAGGCAATAGAGTTAGAGGAATATCCAACAAAGATAGCATCATCCAACTTTTTAACAAATTTTGCCAAATTGTCCTTTGTGTTAGGTATGGTACACCTGCTGCCAAAGGAACTAAGAAAGCCAATGAACGGTGTTCCATAGCTCATAAGGGGTCTTTCCATGTGGCTTAACTACAAGAACTCTGTCTGCACATAGCATGAAGTGCTGACTGCCTCTGCCCAGAATGTTAGAGGCAGTTTTGAATCAGCTAACATGGTTCAAGCAGCCTCAATAAGTGTCCTATTTCTCCTCTCAGCAACACCATTTTGTTGAGGAGTTCTAGGAGTACTATATTATCTGACAATCCCTTTTGAGTTACAGAATGAGTCAAGAACTTGATTCTTAAGCTCAGTCCCTTGATCACTCCTAATGATCTTAACCTTGTGATCAATTTGATTTTCTATTTTAAGAATAAAAAATTTTAAAGTTTCAGCAGTTTCATCTTTAGTTTTTAAAAAGAATACCCATGTAAATCTAGTTAAATCATCAACAATCACAAGGCAGTATGATTTCCTTCCAATTCTCATTATACTTGTAGGACCAAATAGATCCATATGCAATAAGTGTAATGGAGTGGTGATAGAGTTAAATTCTTTGGATTTATGAACTACTCTATGTTGCTTTCCTTTCAGACATGCAACATAGTTATCTTTGCAAAAAAAATTCCTTTTTAGGTACACCATATACCAAGTTAATTTTAACCAATTTATTCATGGTTTTAAAATTTACATGACACATTCGTTTATGCCACAGAGTTGACTCATCACCATCAGCTTTGGAAAAAAAGCATGATACTTCACCCAATGGGAAAACATTGTTCATATCTAGCTTGTACATGTCCCCTTTCCTAGGAGATGTAAGAAGCACCAATTCCTGAGGAATTGTCATCCCAGTTTTGAGGATAATGCACTCATGTTCCGTGAAAAGCATTTGGTGCTTTTGGTCACAGAATTGAGAAACACTTAAAAGATTATGTTCAAGCCGTTTGACAAAGTTTACTTTGTCGACCTTTAATTTGCCAATGGATACACTTCCTCTGCCAGAAATGTATCCTCTGGCCTCACCTCCAAACTGAACAGGACCTCCATCAAAATGTTGAAATTGTTGAAGAAGAGATCGGTTCCAATTCATGTGCCTGAGCATCCACTATCTATAATCCACACATTGTCATTCTTGTCAAGTGGATATCCCTGCACATAAGGTGAAAAAGTTAGTTATTATTGGAAACCCAAGCCTTGTTGGTCTTGGGTTCTTCCAATGATGGTGATATAATTGAACCAAAGTGTATGCATGAGGGTTCAATAGATGTCTGTCAAGAAAAGGTTTGGGCTGCAACATCTTGTTTGATCTTCCATTTCATCCCTTGACTGATCACTGTAGATAAGCTTGATGAAGCTTAGGCAACATGGTATACTTCCGAGGCTTCTTTCTTCTCAAAAGAAGCTTTCCTCACCTTTTCTTCCGAAGCAGTCTTCTTTTCGGAATGTTTTAAAGGAACTATTTTGTTCTTTTGAATTTTCTTCGCCTTATCTTCCGAAGCTATTTTCCTTTCGGAAGAATGAGTTTCTTCTGAAAGCAACTTTGCTTCGGAAACAAACTTTCCTTTCCTCATCACTTGGACCATGTGATAAGGTCCAAATGTAAAACCTTCCTTGACTCCTTTCTTAACATTATTTGCATAATGTGTGCTTGCAGGATTGTAGTAACAATATTTAGCCATGTTATTGTGCAGACCACACATTATGCATTTAATGTTTTTGCAGGATGTGAAGACTGTTGTTTCTTGCACTTCTTATCTTCATCAACAGTCTTTCCCGTCAACTTCTGATCCTTTAGCAGGACAAGAGCACTGGTACTACACTCTTTTCCTAGATCAGAGTTTCCAACCACCTGGAATCCGACTGAAATAAATACACCTTTTTGCTTTGGGTCTATCTTCAGCTTGGACTCAGCCACTTTCTTGGTAGTTTTTCTGGCTACCTTAGCCCTGTTTCTTCTGGCTTTGGTAGTTAGGGGCTGATCATCACTGGTGAGAATGGGCTGTCTTACCTGGTCCTTCCTTGTGATGGTCTCCATAGTTGCATCATTCTTCAACTCATGGGGTGGTGGGTCAACAGTTGGAACCTCTTGCTCTTTAGTCCCACATCTTGGTTGTCTGATAGACTCATAAGAATGTGGTGGAGCTATTTTATTGGTTCCTAACCCTCTTTTGTTTTGATAACAAATTTTTGAATGAGAGGATGATGCAAGAATGGCTTGGAAGTTTTGCTCAGAAATAGCATGCTTCCTGGCTTGAGCCTCAGCTATTACTAGCTGGGCTTGAGCCTCAGTATATTTGGGGATTAAATCTTTGATTTGAGTCCTATAGTTGGTATGTTCATGGTTTAAAGAGGGCATAGTATTCTCTAACTCTTCAATTTTCATTTTATAGTCAGATTTCAGCCTGTTAAAATCACTCTTAAGGATATTCAAAGACTCAATATTAGATTTAATTTCCATATTATAGTCCCGATACATTATAACTTTAGCAATACAAGCTAGAGTGCAGAGGTGTTCAAATACCTTGCTGTCATCAGTTCCAGCCATCAATGCTTGAGTAGGAGTCACATTCTGCACCATGAAGCTCCAGTCAACCTCTTAAGCAACATCAACTGTGTGTTGTTCAGTTGACTTTCCAGTGGCTTTGGGTGTGATAGGATGTGTGGAGGCTTGACTGGTTCCTGGATTGGATTTGGGAGCCTTGCATTCCCTGGTAAAGTGGCCTAGCTGGTTACAGTTGTAACACTTGGCCTTGGTATTGTCAAACCCAAACTTGCTGTTAGTTGGGTTTTGGGGAATTTGCCTTCTAGTTCTCTTAAAGAACTTCTATGCTCGGTAAGTTAGCAGAGCCATCTGTTGGACTATGTCCATGTACTCAACATCATCTGGGCTAAAACTATCTAGATCATCAAAGCAAAATTGAAAGTCACTAGAGTGCCCATTTCCTGAGACAAAGGCACAACTGTCCTAAAAGAGACTTGACTGAGCCTGTTGAGACCTTGGAGTTGCTGGGAGTAAGTCAGGTACTGCTGAGGTTGGAGGGGTCTTGAGCCTTCAACAACCATTAAAGCATTGCTAGCAGGAAGGCTTGAGGGTCTGCTCACCTGGTGGCCTCTCTTGTTTTCCATCTCTACAGGGTATCCATCAAAGATGCCATATAGTTTAGTCATAGTGAGAGAGTTTAAGTTCTCTATCCTCTTGATAGAGACACAGTTGAAAGTCCACTCATTTGGAATGCACTCATAAACTTTCTTGAGAGATCTCTCATCTCAAGAGTCACTCCCATAGACTGAAGTGATGAAATAAGATCCATGTATCTTAATTGCTGGCTGAGGGTCTCTCCAGCAATATAAGTGAAGTTTTCAAATTGTTGCTTCAGGGAATCTTTCTTGGAGTCATTGGAGCTAGAGTACATCTGAGTCAAAGCATCAAAGAGTTCTTTGGCTGACTGGCAATGCTCAAATCCCACCATGATGGAGTTGGGTATGGCAGTCATAAGAACAATCATTGCTTTGCTATCGATATCTAGCCGCTTGTAGTCATCATCAGAATAGTCTTCAACAGCCTTGTCTATTGTAGCACCATTTCCAGCCAGTGCTGCAAGCTTTGGCTGGTATGGGTCATTGGTGATAGACTTCCACATCTTGCTGTCTTGGTACCTAATGAAGCCTTCAATGCGTCTGCTCCAAGATCTGAAGTTCTCAAGGGTGATGATGGGTGGTTTTGACATCGTCCCCATTTCACCTTCAGATGATTTTTGGTTGAGGGCCATTTTGAGTGAGGTGAGTGTATGAGTGAAGAAAAAGGTTGATTTGGATGGTAAGATCTCACAATCAACAACCTAAAAAGCTCTGATACCAAATGCAGGATCGAGTTTTGTCACTCAACACAGTTGTTATCTCTCAAACTCACTAATTCACACTCGGTTTGATGATGCAGAATCCCTTAAGAGTTGATAATAATATATTAAGTAAACAAACACACGATGATAGATTGTCAAGATACTTTTATATATTACTTCTCAACTTAAAGTTTTACAAGACTCTTAAAAGCATACTAAATGAGTTACAATTAGAAACTATATATACTACTATCTACAGCCGGTTATACTTTGATACCAGCTGGAAACTTACGACTAAACAAATACTACATTGCTAGAAGTAAGGTATCTAAGATAAAATACTATCTAAGATTTTGTAGTCATGACATGTCCATAACTTACCTTTTTGTCACCAACTAAAGTTGGTAACTGTAGTAACTACTAAGGAATGAACCGTGGAATACAGTATGGTCAACTACATGGGCGTGGGAAAACGCCATGCAGTATCTCAAAGGTTGCAATGGCTTGTCAGAAGAAACATACTTATGTCCACTGGTTCATAGCAGGTTCTTCCGAAGTTTAATTGGCTTCGGAAGTACAAGTTCTTCCAAAGCCACTTATACTTCGGAAGAGTCTACTTCTTCCGAGGCTTGTGATGATCTTCAAGACTTCATACTTCGGAAGTCATTGTTTCCGAATCTTCTAAGTGTTGAACTTCAGAAGAAGGAGGACTTTGTCTTTGAAAGTTAGAGTTCCTCTTCGGAAGCTCTTTCAGGCTTGACCTTTGGAACTCACCGTTTGCCCTCGGAAGCTCTTTCTTACTTGTACCAAAAATGTTCTAAGTGTTTGTTTTAGTTGCACTAGCCTTACTTGATCCAACATCATGTGTAGAGGCTTTAATCTACTTGTTGAGTTTACATTTTGACTAAGTGTGGGTGTACTTTCTAAGTGCTTGAAGTTGTCTTAAAAAGTTGCTTAGTATAGACATCTATAGAGGGCTTGTAGATTTATATCAAGAATATGCCCAAGTTACCTCACTTACAAAGTCACCTACTAAGAAGAAAGCTACTTTGAAGGTTAAAGAGGTTGCAAAGTCAAGCACTTACGTTGCATCTCACTTAATTACGAAGTAGCTTGCCAAATTGACTAAGGCAAGTTAATTACTTATGAATGCATTAGCATACTCACAGAGATTCAAGTTAGGTACTTATGTAGTTGAAGTGCCATTTGTGGAGTACACATTCTACTTACGGATGACAGGAAAGCTACTTACAAAGGTTATTGTCCACTTATGGAGTTTGTTATTTGTACTAAGAGAATTCTTTGATGTATTTAATATGCAAAAAAGTTAGTGTCAATTATGTGCATACTAGGCTATAAAAGCCAAGCTATATTCGATAGATAGTTGTAACTTTTTATGTACAAGCGATTGATATCAATTAATGACACTATACATGTTTAGTAATTCATTATTGTCTTTATTGAGTTTTGTATGTTTTGGTGATTTTGGTTCTATGTTTGTGTAATTTATCCATCAGTGAATTTCACACCTTTGCTTGATTTAAAAACTCAATCAATCATCAATCCCGGTATTTATCAAGTTAGATAAAGAAAACACATATTATTCTGTGGCAGACATCTAATCATTTGGATAACCTACCCCGTTAGCTTAAGCTTTACCATGAAAAACGAGACCAGACGATATGTTTATAGTTAGTCTACTAGTAAGGGTGCTTTAAGCTTTCTACTGGAACTAAAAAACCTAAGTGATTGCATAAGCAATCTTTGACCAAGTCAAGACAAGATATTGTTTAGAACCTGATGGACGGTTGATTACATATGTTAATTGCCTATAATTACATGTTTTAAATCTTAATTATGTATAGAATATAAATAATTTGAGTGCTTTTTATATTTACATGGAAATGGAGGAGAATGCATAAGATGCAGGCATAGCACGTATGCAAAGACCAAAAGTTAGATCCAACGTAAGTTACGGTGAATGTTGGTCAATTTAAATGTTGGTGTATTTTCTGTGTTAAACAAGACCCGTTGTAGGTTACACAGGGGGTGCAGCTTACCCCGGTATTGTCTTTGAAAAAACCTCTTCCCCACCTCTTCATCTGCGCGCACGCAGACGCGGGAAGAGGTTTTGAGTGCGCAGACTGTTTGTTTTTTGGAAGACGTTTCATTAAAAAACGTCTTCCTGACGTCTGCACAGAGAAGATGTGGAACAAGCTCTTCTAATCTCTTCACAACCTCTTCTAACCCTATTCTTCTTTCATTTGAAACTTCACATCTCTGAACACCACCTCCCCACTCCACACCACCGCCCCCATTCCACACCGCCGCCCCCGTCACCGTCATTTTCCACCGCCGCCGCCTTATCACGTCGCAGCCTACCCCCTTCGACCCTCTTTCGGCCCCCCTTCGACCCCCCTTCGACCGACCCTCGCAGCCCCTTCGACCCCCATTCGAGCCACCTTCGACCGCCCAAGCAGCAGCCCCTTCGACCCCCTCTTCGGCGCCCTCTTTGTCCCCCCTGACAGCTGCAAGTTCTTGTAGACGTTCCATCGACTCGAATTGAGGGCTGTTGCGGCGAGTTCGTGGCCGTCGTGGAGGGCTCTGGAAATGGAATCGAGCTGTTGTTGGCGCACGACGGTCAATTCGACGCCGGAGTATTTGATTTTGTTGATGATGGGGAGGAGCTTGTTGATGGTTATTAGGGATTTGAGAAGCTCGAAGGCGAGATCGCCGGCGAATTCTGCCACCGCCATTGAAGTGGTCGCCGGTGCCGGAGTTGGTTTCAGCAGCCCCTTCGACCCCCCCTTCGGCCCCCCTCGGCCCCCCTTCGACCCCTCTTCGACCCCCCTCGCAAGAACAAACAGTCTTTTTCTTGCAGACTGCAGACATTTGGTCCACCTCTTCTGCTGCAGATGTCTGAAGATGTGGTCCGCAGACTGCAGACGTTTTCCTGCAGAAAAACAAACAGCACCTTAGTGTTTCATTTTAGTTTTGGTTGCATATTAAACCCATAACCTAGGTTTCGAGAGGAGGTCACCCCTTAGGCAGGAGACCTGAAAAGGATACAGATTTGTAAGTGAAAGATGATCTTTGACTCTTCCAATATGAACTACCCTCTACACGCCTCACTCCAACCATATATGTGAACCCCCTAGTCACCCAACCTCTTTTGTTTTCTAGTGTTGATTATGCTCACACCCCGTTGCAACTATGACCACATAAAATGCATCTTTACTCTCTCCACCACTTCTCCTCACCTATCTTTTCCAAACCCTCTTGTCATCGATCTCCTTATGAAAGGTTATAAATAAAATCAAAGGACATTTTCAAAAGAAGAGACGACTGTTATAGAAAGCCTTGACCATGCTTGCTTTTTGTTGCAAAAAACAAAGAAGGTTGCAAAAGGTACCACGAGCATTATTGGATGTTTGTCGAATCTAGCCATTATTGATTGCCATCAAGGATGGGTTTTAAGTGAAGAAAAATTATTGTTTAGGGATGGATTAAGATAATGTTTAGGTAATAGGATTTTTATTATTCCATTTATTATTTTTTAGTAAAAAATGGATGTGCCCAATGCTAATTTAATATTTCCTTTTTGAAATAATATACATAAGTATAATAATTTATTTTACACTCTCAACGTTATCTTATGGGATAATAGTAGACTATTAAACGAATTGAACTAATTAAGATCCATTGTTTTAATGATTACTGGACATTATATCATATGATATTAAGTTGACAATTGAGAATGTGTATATATAACAAGAATGTGTGTATATATATCCCATATATGACACTTAACATTTAGTTAATCATCAAGTATGTAGACAAAGTCTAATCCACACACAAAAAACATGATAAAGCATCACAAGTTCAAAACCATCAACAATACATCAAGGTTAAAGGTTAAATCATATATAGGAATTAAGAGATACTTAAACCAAAGTTTAAAATTGTAAAGGCCTATTCTAGGCAACCTCAAAGTTGGATTTTAACATCATAAGCACATAATTCCTAAACTTAAACATTCAATAACATAGCAGTGGACAAAAAATTTTATTACAAGGATCATTGTCTAAAAAAATTACATCTAAATAACCAATCTATGCCTATTAGAATGCTAGTCTTGCCCACAGTCAGGTAACTTCACATCCACGCCAAACTTTCATTCATTATTCCATCTTTTAATTTTTCCATTAAAGCTAATATGCATAAAAAGTCAGCGTCGCTAAGTGAGTTATAGTTCTAAAAACTATAAGGAACTCTTTTGCATATTAATCATTTAAAAACCTTTCACTTTATTTCTTCAAAACATTACAGTTTAGCATCATTAACATCTTTCATACTTTCATACTTTCATAAGTATACATATTTTATACTTTATCATAGACTTTAGCTTTATTCTTTCACTTTAACTTTGAGTTTAGCACAAGTGCTTAGCCCCTTTATTAGGTGGGCATACACAAGGTATAACTCCTTTATCGGGTGAGAATTCATAAGGCAAATCTCCTTTATCATGTGAGAATGCACAAGGAAAATCTCATTTATCAGGTTAGAATGCACAACGCAATTCTCATTTATCAGATTAGAATGCAACAAATGCAAACTCCTTTATAAGTGCTTCCATGACTTTTCTGTACGTTGGGCCCATTTACTTACTTTAATTAATGATATCTTTCATCTTTATAACTTTATCATAACAACAATTAATCAATCATATTACTATAACCAAGATTATACTTTATACTATTACACATAGCAACCATTATTTACTTTCCGTAGATAATACATATCTAAGACTCTTTATAGTAAGAGCAGGTCATCAACAATACACATCTAACATTACTTACCATTCATCATCATACTATAACAAATTTAATCAATGCATACAAACTATGCCAACAAGAGTGCAATAGAACAAATACGAGTAACAGGGTTAAACTAATGGAAGCGGCAAAAGAAATGTAGGTAATAGTAAATGAAGTTAGTGTGGGTTGGGTAAATAATTACTAGGGAACATCTGATTAATACGAATGATCTAGGTGTTCATCCGCATTTGGTCACTTGGGCTATGTAGGCTTATCATGTGGATAGGAACAAATGCGGATAATAGTTCAACAATTACGGCTTACTGATCAACTAATGCGAGTGGACTATATGTTCATTCTCATTAGTTATACATAGGAACATTATGATAAATGCCGTAACTGTAGCATATGCGGGTAACAGTATTGACTAATGTGAGTGAACTACTTGTTCCACATTAGTATACTTGGGAGCCTTTTGAGGAAGTGATTTCCATTCTAATGTGACAACAATAACATGTCCGCATTTAAGGACAAATACGGACAACAATAACTCATTTCATCTACATAAACAAAATATGGGATAATAATGCACATCCGCATTTGTACACTTAGTAAATAAGTTACGAATACGGATGACCATTCATAGAATGCGGATGTTGATGATGCACCCACATTAACTCATTTACTTATCATACTTTCATGCATAACACTTTGATTTATTGAACCCACTGTTCATCGTATCAACTTTCTATAAATCTGTAAAAATGATAACTTCCACACTATAAAACGTTTAATCTTTATCAAACCATTCTTACTATGCATACTAGCCCCAGAATACATAAAAACGCTTAAAAGTGGGATCTAGAACTCACTTTAACAAGAAGACTCGATGAAAACCTAACCTAAGAGGTATCAACTGAAATCTACATTAACATACGTCAAGGCGTCAACTTTAACGTTCAAAACGATGCTAAAACACCCAAATGACATAGATCTAGCTTAGATCTATCATTTTATAGGTGAAAGTCCATACTTTTGCTTCAAATCCTGGAGTTTCTCTCTTTAGAATAACAACTTTCTCACTCTAGCAGCTCCCTTTGCAAGATGTTTGCATGAAACTGTCACATCTCCTTTTAGAGGAGGGTTTTCGGGTGTCAACTTTCGTTTACCCACCTTTAGCCCCTATACTTCTTTATTTCCTTTATTCCCTCTCGGTTTATATATATAAAACTGGGAAATTACATAAATTAAATGACTAATCTCATACAATGGAATATCAGTCAAAGCAAAGATGTATTTCTGTAATTCATTTTTGACAAAACAATAACTAGGAAATCTAAAGTAAATATTATACCTAGTTTTCAACTAGATATTTTAAAACTAATGAGACTTTAATTTTTGAAATGGTTCGTATACCACTTTGAGAATTTCTTCCAAAGTAATCATGCATAAAAGATGTGGATGGCCTATGTAAGTTTGAATTATGGCAAAGTGATAAACATTTTTCTTCTAATGAAAATCCAAAAGTTACCATTTTGTGACTAAAACTCTTTTTAATACATACAAGATTTTTTAGTCTTTTAGAGACTAAAAATTGTGAAGATGTCAAAAAGGGTTTAAAAATGTGAATGTAAGTAAATCTAACATTCACAAAACTTGAAATAAGAAAAAAGGTGGAGTGGCATTATACAATTATATTTTAGATTAAATTACAAATTATATTCCTTATTATTATATAAAATTACATTTTGTCGTTTTTTTAGTTTTAATAATTATACATAATATCTTTTTTTTAAAAAAAAAATTACACACTTATTGTCTTTTACATTAACTCTCATCCAAATGTCCCCCTTTCTTTGATACTACAACACTAGTCATCTTCTAACACTGCATACAACATCTCTACCATTGAAACCCTTTGAAGTCAAAAAAACGACAACGATAAGATTCCAATCCCTAATTCGCTTTGCAATTCATTACTCTTTGAATTTTTGGCTTATGTTGTTTTGTAATTTCAGAGCAAATTACAATTTGTTTTCTGGCTTTTGCAACAAACAAGCAATTCATAGAATCATATATGATCTCTAAATCTGCATTCCTTAATTATCTTTTAGTGTTTGTTGATCTGAGTTGTTTATACGAGTTGTTAATGAAGTATTTACGAGTATTTTTTGGTGTTTATTGTTGATTTCCTAACCTTCTAGTTAATTTATAACTTTGATATCTTACATTAGTAGATGTTATTTGAGGCTGTTTTGAGTTAGTTTATTGAAGAATAGTTGAATGAACACTACGCTAATAGGGACGCGGGTTCATTAACTTACTGAAGAGTCCAATATCTTTTAATTTTATAAACCTTAAAATAAGTTACCCAAAAGCTTTACATAGTTTGTATATCTTATATTTTATTTTAATGTATTAGATGTGGAAATCAAATGACAAAAACGTCCCTCATGTGAGGGCATATGACTGACTTAACTATACATTTGGATGAGATTAAGTGTAAAGAACAACAAATGTGTAAATTTAATAAAAAAAAGACATTGCATGTAATTATTAAAAAAACGTCTCATTCAATTTTGTATAATAAAAAACACAATTTGTAACGTGCTCTATATTTTATTTAATTTAATCTAGATGGAGATTCGTTATAGGATATGATGAATAATAGACACAACCATCTTAAAACTTGATAAAAAAATATCATAGAACGAAATTAGGACAACGGTAAAGTCTCTGAGTAGCAATCCCTGAAGTTCCTCGCATTATTTTTTCGATCAACTTGTTTTTAGCATGAAATGAATAACGATTGATATTTGTTTAAATATACTTGTATTTGTTATCAAACGAATAAACAATTACTATTGTTTTAATTGGTAGATTAACTCATTTTACTTTATAGATTAACAAAATATTGATTCTAAAGAATATACAAAATATTTTTGAAGACTTGAAATTTATAGGTTTCAAAAACCAAAATCAAAACCAAAACTGAATCCTAATCATAGTGAAAAGCAAATTGGTTTTACAAACCTAAAAATCAAAGTATTGGTTTTTAGTTTCGCTTTTAGGCTAAAACTGAACCAAACTGTCACACACACTCATAATTTGAATAGAAGATCAAGATTAAAGTTTAAAGAGCAAAAATAAAAAGTTGTGCTTAAACTTTCATACATCTTGTTATTTCACTTGAGTTGTATTTGACTGGTGGTTTGTTATCATTTACAGATTAGTGAGAACAAGATGATCACTTTTTTTTATAAAATAAGACATATATGGTGATCATTTTATTTTTTGTTAAGTGAGATGTAAAAGATGATCACTTTATGTATACAGTGAGAAAAAGATGATCACTTTATTTGTAAAGTGAGACGTTGATATATCGGTAATGTCTTATTCAAGAGATATTATAGCTAAGAAACTCAAACTTTTTAACCTGTTCGACATTTTTGACTGGTATCCTAAAATATGGAATAAATCAAAATGTTAAATTATATAATTTGAAATCACCTTTACTGCTCGTTGTTTTATTTATTTATTTATTTATTATTATTATTATTATTATTATTATTATTATTATTATTATTATTATTATTATTATTATTATTATTATTATTATTATTATATTATTATTATTATTATTATTATTATTATTATTATTATTATTATTATTATTATTATTTTTATTATTATTATTACTATTGTTATTATTATTAATATTATATTATTATTATTATTATTATTATTATTATTATTATTATTATTATTATTATTATTATTATTATTATTATTATTATTATTATTATTTATTTATTTGTTTATTTATTTATATATTTATTTTTTAACATAAAATCTAATTAGTTGCTACATTGGTAAACACAAAAATGGACCTCTTCCTATACTTTCATGATTATCACCAATCTTTGATAAAAAAAAGGCTATTAATTTCAGTAAAGTTATTAATGTGACTGCCATCGTTGCAATTACCCTAAATCAAACACTGGGACTTCCACTCAACTCATTAAATGCAAACATAATACACACTTGAGATCTAGCTTACTTTCAAACAGTACAACCACCTTAAACATACATTAGAAACCTATATTTTGTATTATAATAAAGTATGTTCATGATGATATATATGCATGGCTGCCGGATGAGTATGAAATGAGGTAAAATGATGACATTTTGGCAGCTTTAAAACAAACACAACTGTAGAAAAAAGCAATTTCCAAGAGCTAAAAATGAAGAAACATTCCCATTTGGAGAGTGAGGATGAAGTTAGAAAGCATGCATCATATCATATCCACATGCATGGTGATGGTGGTGGCCATCTCCAGCTAAAAAAGAGCTGATATTGGCATACATATATACGCAAATGATCTTCTAACTTCATGGACCAGTTTCTGCAACACATGCATTCAAACTTCCAAATCAAGACTGATTGTATGTTCATTTCAGTGCCAACAAGTAAAAGACTCTCATAAAAGCCACTATGTTTACTTCTTCAATTAGTTATTTTTCTTTTCTTTAAGGTATATTGATGTTTTCTAATGATGGAGACGATTTATTACTTGCAATTTAATATAAAACAATTGATATTATTGTCACAATTCATGTCAGTGAAGATCTTATTTTTGTGACAATGAGAATAAGATATTGATCACGGGTTGTGTCAGCTTTTATTGATAACAATACTGATGAATTAGATCTTTGGCAAGTGTGTTGTAGGGCATAATAGTAATCTTTCGCTAAACTAAGGTTGGTAGAGTTTGGGAGTTTGTGGGTAGAACTAGACAAGATCCTGAACCAAATATGAGACGTGTATTCGTTAAGCCAGAATTCTTTTATTGATATTTTTTTCACATTAACGATTTAAAAATATAAATAATAACCAAAATGACAAATATATATTAAGCAATTACATTCTAGTTATAAGATCTTATCTCAACTTCTCTTTTGACTTTTAATTTCTACATAAACTACCCAAGCAGTTCAATTTTTAACATCAAATATATTTTTTCAAAAAAAGTGAATAATATAAACAAGTTAGTAAAGTTACAATTAGAATTTTAATTTAGATTTTTTACTAGATTTAAGCTGGGTTGTAAGACTCACGTTTCGTTTGGAAATAATAAATTAACAACAATTTATCTATGGATATCATGTGTTGGTGATGTTAAGGATATGATTTCAGACAATATTTCTCATGTTTTTTGGCTAGTTGTTAGCGTGACAGCTTTGTGGCAATATATCCGTTGTTTATCTATTGGTAATATGTTCTGTTATGAGAAGTTACCCCTAGTTTTTATATATATAAACAGAGAGCTAACCATAAGTAATTATAACATCTTACAAACTAGTGTGTCCCATTATCTACACTGAATCTCAATTAGGGCAACGTGTGAGGGATAAGTTTTCTTGGATCGATCAATAAAATTTCAATAAATAGTAATCGAGAGCTTACCATAAATGTCAACCTCTTTAATACACACACATACACACATAGTATGTATATGTATATATGTGTAGATTGTTGATATGCACAAAAGTGGTTGTCACTTATAGTAAGATTTTGATTGCTATATATAAAATATACATATATGCATACATACTATGTACAAGCCTACTCCAATATATATGTATAAGAAGGCATGACACATATATATATATATATATATATATATATATATATATATATATATATATATATAGATATATATATATATATATATATATATATATATATATATATATATATATATACATATATATATATATATATATATATATATATATATATATATATATATCATATATATATATATATATATATATATATATATATATATATATATATATATATATATATATATATATGTATACATAGAGGAGGGATCAAATGAGAACTCCCTTTTTTTGAGAGAACTCTAGGAACCAATGTGAACCACTAGTTTTCAATGGCAAAATTGTAATTAACAACAACATAATCAAAAAAATC
Organism: Flaveria ramosissima; assembly: GCA_025215565.1. Lineage (NCBI taxonomy): Eukaryota > Viridiplantae > Streptophyta > Magnoliopsida > Asterales > Asteraceae > Flaveria > Flaveria ramosissima. The sequence continues at coordinate 23,463,853 of CM046036.1, forward strand.
ATAAAATAAAAAATAAAAAAATTAAAAAAGTAAAAACACAAAAGTGTTTCTCTCGTTTCCCTCTACCATTAAAAAAAATAAAAAAAAATCTTGTTTTTTTACGAACGTCATTTTACACATATGTAATTCTTGGAATTACACATGTGTAAAACTGAATTTACACATATGTAATGACTAATTTACACATGTGTAAATAACGGGTGGACGAATTTTTTTAAAAAAATATATCAATATGGTAGGCGTTGGAAAGATAAAAAAATAATGAAATTAATGGTGAAATTTTTATGAAAAAATAATGACATGAAAAAAAGTTATGAACGTTTTAAAAAAAAGGTGGAAGTGGCATGTGACTTGCATGTGACTAAAATGTGTGGTTGATATTGGTTCCTAGAGTTCTCACTAAAAAAGATGGTTTTCAAGATAACCCTACCCTATATACATATATATATATACATATATATATACATATATATATATATATATATATATATATATATATATATATATATATATATATATATATATATATACATATATATATATACATACACATATATATACATATATATATATATACATATACATATATATACATATATATACATATATATATATATATATATACACATATATATACATATATATATATATGTATATATGTATTTTTTCATTTTCTTAAATGTGAATGAACTTTATAAATAATTATATTTTTTTAAATTATACCATAAAATAAAGCATGTTTTATCTTTAATAAGAGAATAGTATTAGTATATTTTCATACACGAGTTTATAGTACACATGACAACACCATATAAAATTATATAAGCCGCACATTGTCAATGTGTAACCAAAATTCATTCATACACATTCACACTAAATAAGTTCTTAAACTCATATGCATTGTATAAAATACAAAACGTCTTAGCAAAAATAGTATAATCACACGATATATCTTACGGTTCATTACATATTTTAAAAATGTTGTAATATTATATTTATATTAAAAAATATAAGAATCTTGATTTGATGGTATAGTTTTTGGTGGAAAATGAAGAAGAGTCAAAAGAAGGGGTGAATTCTCACTTTTAGCCCTATCATTCGTTACTATATTCAAATTATTATAAGAAATAGTTTTAATTATAAAATAGTAATTAAGTTTTAATATTATTCTATTAAATCACTTAATAACCATTTTTATCCCAATCAGATCATTAATAATTTTTTTTATTTCAATCAGGTCACTTCAATTTTAGTATTGTTCTAACTAAAGCACTTATAAATTACACAAATATTTTTTAGAAATGAAATATTAAAAAAATTACGATATTTAGAAAAAAATTAAAATATTAAAAAATAATATATTAATAAAAAGCCAAATAATTTAAAATATTTTGGGAATTATTTTAAAACATTTAAACAATATGAGTTACCTAATACGAACACTCATAAAACTTTAGTAATCTATTTTGAATAAATAAACATATTAGTGAGCTGATTTAAACAAATAAAATAATAAGTAACTTAGTTAAAATACTTTTAAAACTTGCTTACTATTGTAAAAAGTTTTTTTTTAATTACAAAATTATCATCACATTACTAACTTAACCCTTAACCTGGTTTGATCAAATACTCACATTTTTTCCTAGGTTTCTTAAGGGAAAATCATTTTATATTTTTTTCTTCTAGCATGCATGGATGGATGCATGTACATACATACATGTGTATGTATGTATAACTTACACATGGTTTTTTTCATCCAACCTACCATCCTTCCTATTTTATATCTTTTTGTATTTGGTTCTAATTAAAACATTGGAATTAATGTCATGACAGCTAAAATTTGGCAATGGTAGTATTGAAATTCATATATTTGTATATGGTGTTGCTTTTAATACATGATAGACCAACTATGTTAAATATTTGTGGTTATCTATAACTTGAGTTTTCCTAAAGTTAGTATGGATTGTGGCGAGGCTTTTAATTAAGTGATATTTGAGGACAACACATTAATTGCTTTACTAGTTCTCCTTAAATCCAAGGTATTAAAGATAAACAATTACTTGGGATGTTTCATTTATTATAAAAACATTTATACTTTATGTGTAACATGTGTATATGTAATGTTGTGTAAGATTATTTTATAACCTAAATGTGCTTTGTGTAATCTAAAAATGACCTACTAACACATGGTAATACGATGTGTTATATGTTATAAGGCCCAATATGTCTTGTTAGTGCCTAGTGTTGCTTTATACAACCTAAATAGAGCTTTCTATAAATACACATGTTTCCATCAAAGATTGTTTCTAATATCTAGTAACACAAGCTTGCCATAAAGTGTAATCACTTATAATCTATTTCAGACATATATGTATCTTTAGTTTGAGGCGTTTAGCACTAGAATGACTCTTTATGATATAAACTAAAGCACTAATCCATGACAAAATCCGTCAAGGGGTATGAGTGTATCAATCATCATATGTATGTAAAATAACACCAAAATAGCTTCTTGTGACATTGTTGCTTCTATAGTCAAAAGATTTCACTAAAACATTAAAAGACCCATTAAAGCTAATACTACACGTTACACATCATTTTATGGATTAATATGATTGTATAAAAAAACTAACCTACTAAAACATTGCAAGGCTCACTACGCCTATTACTAGATAGCTTATTATGTGCAAGTAATTTAACACAAAAATAACTAATCATGACATATTTATGGGTTTGTGTAGCCAAAACTAACCCTCTAACACATTATATGTCCATTAGTATACTAATTAAGATCAATGTAACTTGTAACTTGTTGTGACCTGTTATGGGTTTGTGTATCCAAAACCAACCCAATAACACATCCTTTTGAGTTATATTAGTGACCATTATAAGATGCATGTAATTAAACACCAAAATATTTTTTCTTGACATAGTATAGTTTCATGTAGATGAAACCAACCCACTAACAAATTACACAATCTAACAAAAAAGTTATCGTAATCCTCGCTAATGCGTTGGTTATAAGGGTTGTAAACAAGTTGTTTATATTGTAAGCTACTAAAGATCAACTTATTAAATTTTAAATCAATTCAAGATTAAACATGCTCAAGCGCGAATGTGACTCGATAGTTGGTTGCACGAATTATGACTCGAGCTGAAACAACTTACGTATGGTCTTTGTTAGTCTGTTGCATAAATGAGACTCATACAACCTATATGATTTCATAAGGCCATACTATCTTCTAGGTATTTGAGAAATTAAAACTTTATCCCTCCTTCATCTATGATGCCCATCTCAAAAAAAAAAAGAAAAAAAAAGGATACGTACCATAACCTAGGTTCATTACACACTATAACTTAGTGGGCAAGATAAAACAACATTTGAAACATGGAAGCATGACAAGGACAAAGTTATATACATTAACCTTGGTCCTTATGAATCATAATGCTAAGGCGACTAGCATGTTATCCATGAAAGTGACACCCGTTAATGACTCACCTTAAACAAAGGTTACAGATTGTAACCTTATTGCTTTTTGATTTATAATGTTAACTGAATCTTCCTATAAATAGAAGGATTGACATTCAGACCAAGTGATAAAAAAAATTCTTAAGCATATCCATACAAGGCTTTCGTTAGAGTATTTTTCAAGCCGTAAGCACCCTAGTGGCATCAAATTACTTCAGGCAAACTTTCTAGTCCCTATGTTTAATAATATACATATATATATATATATATATATATATATATATATATATATATATATATATATATATATATATATGTATATATATATATATGTATGTATAATTTATTTTTTAGAGCAAGGTTATAAGTTTAAAGCTAGGAAACATAGGGTAACTTGGCCTAGTCTATAGTCTAGGCATAGACTGATCACCTATGCCTAAACTAAGAATGATTATCCAAGGCTAACCCTAGTAATGACTAGTTAAACAACTATTTGTTGGGTAGTCATTATCCAAGTCTTTCTTGATTCTGATTAGAGTCATTTATTTCACCAAATTATAATAAACATCTATAGCCCAGGTGAGTTATCTTGATTGTTTTTATTATTATGACAATATGCTCATATTATGTAAATTGGTAATAACGAATTATATAATATCCATGGGTTAGTAGTGGTTATTGGATCCTAATATACTTGATGAAGTATATTGAAAATAGGCCAAATGTTCATATACATACACAACACACAAACATACCTTTTTTATAGTGTCAGTAATGCGTATAAGAAGTTGGTAGTGGTAAAACCAGCAAAGTCCTTGTTGTCTATCGACCAAAATACCACAACACATATTGTGTATACATAATCTATCAATATAAGTTGACAATTGTATGTCAGGAACTCACCTACAATAGTTAAGTCATTTTAAGCATACATTATGACAGGTATCCATGAGGAGAATCATAAGAGAGCTACTTAGTGATATACGTTTTTAAAGACCATGAAGTTTTGTTACATTATGAAGTTGTTTTGCACAAACAGATGTACCAAGAATATAATTTTAGTTTGAAATTAAAGGTTTCATTACTTCTATTCTATATATATTATGCCCTACTGTATGAAATAAATTGTATGATCTATATAGAACATAAAAGCCTCAACAATATTAGAATGAAAACAAATGAATATGCATGAAAAAATATGGATTAAATTGTTAAGTGATTATGATTGTGATATACAATACCATTCCGGAAGAGCAAATGTGATTGTAGATGCACTTAATAGAAAAGTAAGATTCCAATTAATATGAATCTATGCATGTAGATTAGTGTAACAATTATTCTCTTAGAGCAAATTATGGATGCACAACAAGAAGCTTTGAAGGAAGATCATATAAAGAAAGATAGAATGATTAGTAAACATAAATTATTAAAAGCAGAGATTAAATAATGCAATTTAGGTTATTAGTAGAAGACCATAAATCTAGATATTCCATTCATCCACTTAAAATGTACAAGGATTTATGAAATGATTATGTGTTGCAGCGAATGAAATGATTCATTCTTAAATATGTAAAAAGATGTCTTAACCTACCTTAAGATAGTGATTAAACATTAAAAACATTAGTCTATGTACAACAAAAATAAATTCTAGAATGAAAATAGGAGAAGATAATAATAGACTTCATCACCAAAATTCCAAAGATCTATTCAAGGGTGCGATACTATCTGGGTGATAGTTGACAAACTAAGTCTGCCCACTTCTCACTGATTCTTAAATATATAAGATGAGCAATCTAGCTCAACATTACATTAAAGAAATAGCTTCACGACATGAAGAACCCATTTCACTCATATTAGATAGGGAAGTCGCTTTATGTTCAAATTTATGTAAACGTTTCAGAAAGTACAATGAGGAATCTAAATCTAGGTATAAATTATCATCCCCAAATTGATAGAAAAATTGAATGTACTATTCAACATTGATAGGTATGCTTAGAGTATGTTTAATTGATTTTATTTGTGGTCTAGATAACCACCTATCATTAATAAAATTTGTTGTTGGATCAAGTAAGGCTGGTGCAACCAAAACAAACACTTAGAATATTTTGGGTGCAACTGATGAAGAACTTCCAAAGGCAAAAGCTGAACTTCCAAAGGTCAAGACTGAAAGAGCTTCCGAAGAGAAACTCTAACTTCTGAAGACAAGGTCTTTCCTCTTCCAAAGATCAACATTTAGAAGAGTTCAAGACAATGACTTCCGAAGTATGAAGATCATCAAGCCTCGAAAGAAGTAGACTCTTACGAAGTATAAGGGGCTTCGGAAGAACTTGTTCTTCCATACCGGTTAACCTTTGGATTAACCTGCTATGAACAAGTGGACATAAGTATGGACCTTCTGACAGATCCGCTACAACCTCTGATAAACTGCATGGCACTTTCCCAAGCCCATGTAGTTGACCATACTTTATTGCACTGTTCATTCCTTATCAGTTAGTACAGTTACCAACTTCAGTTGGTGATAAAAGGTAAGTCATGGACATGTCATGACTACCAAATCTTAGATAGTATTTTATCTAAGATACCTTAGCTTTAGCAATGTAGTATTTCCTTTAGTCATAGGTTCCCAGCTGGTATCAAAGTATAACCAGCTGTAGATAGTAGTATATATAGTTTCTCATTGTAACTCTGTTAACATGCTTGTAAGAGTCTTGTAACACTTTGAGTTGAGAAGTAATATATACAAGTATCTTGAAAAACTATCTTCTTGTGTTTGTTTACTTAGTATATTATTATCAACTCTTAAGGGATTCTGCTTCATCAAACTGAGTGACTTAGTGAGTTTGAGAGATAATACTCATGTTGAGTGACAAAAACCGATCCTGTATTTGGTATCAAAGCTTCTTAGGCTCTTGATTGTAAGATCTTACCATCCAAATCAAACTTTTCTTCACTCATACTTTCACCACACTCAAAATGGCCCTCAATCAAAATTCATCTAAGGTGAAATGGGGTCAATGTCTAAAGCACCCATCATCACCCCTGAGAACTTCAGATCTTGGAGCAGACGTATTGAAGGTTTTATTAGGTATCAAGACAGCATGATGTGGAAATCTATCACCAATGGCCCTTACAAGCCAAATGTTGTAGCACTGACTGGAAATGGTGCTATGATAGAGAAGGCTGTTTAAGACTATTCTGATGAAGACCATAAGCGACTGGAGATTGATAGATACTCTTTTTATGACTGCCATACCCAACTCCATCATGGTAGGTTTTGAGCATTATCAGTCAGCCAAAGAACTCTTTGATGTTTTGTCTCAGATGTATGTCAGCTCTAATGACTCCAAGAAAGATTCCCTGAAGCAACAATTTAAAAACTTTACTTACATTGCTAGAGCGACCCTCAGCCAGCAATACTTCGGGTATATGGATCTTATTTCATCATTTCAGTCTGTTGGAGTGACTCTTGAGATGAGAGATCTCTCAAGAAAGTTCACGAGTACACTTCCAAATGAGTGGACTTTCTACTGTGTCTCTATCAAGAGGACGGAAAACTGAAACTCTCTCACGATGACTGAACTATATGGCATCCTTGATGGATACCGTGTAGATATGGAAAACAAGAGAGGCCACCAGGTGAGCAGACCCTCAAGCCTTCCAGCTAGCAACACTTTAATGGTTGCTGAAGGCTCAAGACCCCCTACCCTCAGCAGTACCTGACTTACTCCCAGTAGCTATCCTGTTCTTCTGGGCCATACATTACTTTTCCTGAGACTCCAAGGTCTAAATAGGCTCAGTCAAGTCCTTTCCAGGAAAGTTGTGCCTTTGTCTCAGGAAATGGGCATTCTAGTGATTTTCAGTTTTACTTTGATGATCTAGAATGTTTCAGCCCAGATGATGTCGAGTACATGGACATTGTCCAATAGATGGCTCTGTTAACTTATAGGGCGAAGAAGTTCTTTAAGAGAACTGGAAGGCAATTTCCTAAAAACCCAACTAACAGCAAGTTCGGGTTTGACAAGATAAAGAATAAATGTTACAACTATAACCAACTTGGTCACTTTGCCGGGGAATGCAAGGCTCCCAAATCTAATCCGGGAACCTCTCAAGCCTCCACACATCCTACCACACCTAAAGCAACCGGGAAGTCAACTTAACAACACACACTTGCTGTTGCTCAAGAGGTGGCCTGGAGCTTCATGGTGCAGGATGTAACCCCTGCTCAAGCAGTGATGGCTGGAACTGATGACAACAAGGTATTTGAACACCTCTGTACTCCAGCTTGCATTGCTAAAATTAAATTGTATTAGAATATGGAAATTGAATATGATATTAAGTCTTTAAATATCCTTAAGAGTGATTTTAAAAGGGCTGAATCTAACTATAAAATGAAAATTAAAGAGTTGGAGAAAACCGTGTCCTTTTTAAAACATGAACATACCACCTATAAGACTCAAATCAAAGATTTAATCTCCAAATTGAGTGAGGCTCAATCCCATCTAGTCACGGCTGAGGCTCAAACCAGGAAGCATGTTAGTTCTGAGCAAAACTTCCAAGCCATTCTTGCATCATCCTCCCACTCAAAAATTTGTTATCAAAACAAAGGTGGGTTGGGAACCAATGAAATTGCTCCACCATATTTTTATGAGTCTATCAGACAACCAAGATGTGGGACCAAAGAGCAAGAGGTTCCAACTCTTTACCCACCACCTCATGAGTTAAAGAGTGATGCAACTATGGAGACCATCACAGGGAAGGATCAGGTAAATCAACACATTTCCATAAGTGATGATCAACATCTAACCACCAAAGCCAGAAGAAACAGGGCTAAGGCAGCCAGAAAATCTGCCAAGAAAGTGGTTGAATCCAAGCTGAAGATAGACTCAAAACAAAAGGGTGTGTTTATTTCAGCCGGATTCCAAGTGGTTGGAAGCTCTGATCCTGGAAAGGAGTGTAATACCAGCACTATTGTCCAGCTAAAGGATGAGAAGTTGAAGGGGAAGACTATTGATGAAGACAAGAAGAGCAAGAAACAATAGTTTTCACATCCCCAAAAGGTTAACATTGCATGCATAATGTTTGGTCTGCAAAACCTTATGGCTAAAGATTGCTACTACAATCCTGCAAGCACACATTATGCAAATAAAGTTAAGAAAGAAGGAGTCAAGGAGGGTTTCACATTTGGACCCTATCGTATGGTCCAAGTGATGAAGAAAGGAAAGCTTGTTTCCGAAGCAATGTTGCTTTCGAAAAAACTCATTCTTCCGAAGGGAAAATAGCTTCAAAATATAAGGCTAAGAAAATTTAAAAGACCAAAACAGTTCCTTTGAAACCATCTTAAAAGAAGACTACTTAGGAAGAAAAGGTGAGGAAAGCTTCTTCCAAGAAGAAAGAAGCCTCGGAAGTATGCCATGCTGCCCAAGCTTCATCAAGCTCATCTACTTTGATCAGCTAAGGGATGGATTGGTAGATCAAACAAGATGCTGCAGCCCAAACCTCTTCTTCACAAACATCTATTGAACCCTCATGCATACACTTTGGTTCAATTAAATCCTCATCATTGGAAAAGCCCAAGACTAGCAAGGCTTGAGTTTCCAATAAAAACTAACTTTTTCACCTTATGTGCAGGGACATCCACATGACAAAAATGACAATATGTGGATTGTAGATAGTGGATGATCCAGACATATGACTGGGAACAAATCTCTTCAACAATTTCAACATTTTGATGGAGGTCTCGTTCAATTCGAAGGTGAGGATGGAGAATACATTTCTGGCAGAGGAAGTGTGTCCAACGGCAAGTTAAGAGTCGACAAAGTAAACTTTGTCAAATAGCTTGAACATAATTTTTTAAGTGTTTCTCAGTTTTGTGATCAAAAGCACCAAATGCCTTTCAGAGAACATGAGTGCATTTTTTGAAACCCGGGATGAGAATTCCTCAAGAATTGGTGCTTCTTAGATCTTCCAGGAAAGGAGATATGTACAAGTTGGATATGAACAATACTTCCCCATTGGGTGAAGTATCATGCTTTCTTTCCAAAGCTGATGGTGATGAGTCAACTCTATAGCATAAATGAATGTATCATGTTAATTTCAAAACCACGAATAAATTGGTTAAAAATAACTTGGTACATGTAAAAAGGAATTTTTCTGCAAAGATAACTGTGTTGCATGTCTGAAAGGGAAGTAACATAAAGCATCTTATAAATCCAAAGTAGTTAACTCTATCACCACTCCATTACACTTATTGCACATGGATCTATTTGGTCCGACAAGTATAATGAGCATTGGAAGGAAATCATATTGCCTTGTGATTGTTGACGATTTTACTAGATTCACATGGGTATTCTTTTTAAGAACTAAAGATTAAACTGCTAAAACTTTAAAATCTTTTATTCTTAAAATAGAAAATCAAATTGATCATAAGGTTATGATAATTAGAAGTGATCAAGGGATTGAGTTTCAGAATCAAGTTCTTGACTCATTTTATAACTCAAAAGGGATTGCGAGACAATATAATGCTCCTAGAACTCCTCAACAAAACGGTGTTGCTGAGAGGAGAAATAGGACACTTATTGAGGCTGCTCGAATCATGTTAGCTGATTCAAAGCTACCTCTAACATTCTGGGCAGAGGCAGTCAACACTGCATGCTATGTGCAGAACAGAGTTCTTGTAGTTAAGCCATATGGAAAGACCCCTTGTGAGCTATGGAACAAGAGGTCACCATTCATTGGCTTTTTTAGGTCCTTTGACAGCAGGTGTACCATACTTAACACAAAGGACAATTTGGCAAAATTTGCTGAAAAGTCGGATGATGCTATCTTTGTTGGAAATTCCTCCAACTCTATTGCCTATAGAGTTTACAACATAAAAAATTAACAATTTGAGGAATCATTCAATATTGTTGTTAATGAGCACACTCCTTGTGTTAGGGGTAATGGACCTGATCATATTTTTGATTTAGAATTGTTTCTAAACTATTTTAAACCCTCTTGTGAGAATGTTTCAGCTGGAACAGGTACTCAAAGTGATTTTGACGATGATCAACTGTTTGAGTTACCTAGACCTCTTTCAAGTTCTCCAAGATTTGCTGAAAATCAAGCTCCCATCATTGGAAGATCCGAAAGTATAACTATCACAAGATCCAGTGGAGTTTTAACAAGTTGTCAACAAAGTGAGCCTCAAAACTCATCCAGTGACAATGTACAACACCAAGTTGATGGAAGCAATATTTTGAAAGAACATGAAACTGTTAATACTGCTCCACAACCAACTGATATTGATGTTGTCTCTCTTTTATTCAGTTAGTCCTCATTGAATGAATGTGAGACATCAGCTGGACCAAGTATTCAAGTTCCTGAGAAAAACATGTCCAATTCGGACCTATCCATACAAGTGGATGTAATTCCTAGGCTAAGGATTCATAACACTCACCCAGCTTAGAACATCATTAAAGATGTTTCTAAAGGCGTGAGAACAAGGAGACAAACTCACAATTAGCATGTCTGCTTGTACTCATGTTTCTTATCACAGATGGAGTCAAAGAAGGCAGAAAAAGCCTTAAAGGATAGTAGTTGGGTTGAATCAATGCAAGAGGCATTGCTTCAATTCAAAAGACAAAAGGTTTGAAACCTATGTCCACTACCATCCGCTCAAGTACCAATAGGCACTAAATGGGGATTCAGGAACAAGATAGATGAAAGAGGCTTGATTATCAAGAACAAGGCAAGACTAGTAGTTCAAAGGTACACGCAAGAGGAAGGAATTGATTACACTAATTTCTTTGCACATGTTGCAAGACTTTAGGCAGTAAGGATCTTCTTGCATATGCAGCATCCAAGAACTTGACAGTTTACCAACTTGATGTCAAGTGTGCCTTTCTGTATGGGGATATAGACAGGGAAGTCTATGTGTGCCAGCCTCGGGATTTGAAGACCCACAAGACCCCACCTATGTGTGCAAATTGGATAAAGCTCTCTATGGGCTGCACCAAGAACCTAGGCGGTGGTATGAGACTTTGTCTTAGTTTCTCTTGAAGAATGGTTACACCAGAGATACCATTGACAAGACTTTATTCATAAGAAAGTCTGGAAAAGACATTTTGCTCATACAGGTCTATGTTGGTGACATCATATTTGGTTCATCAAATGATAAAATGTGTAAGGACTTTGAGGGTATTATGAAGAAGAAATTTGAATTGAGTTCCATGAGAAAAATAGACTTTTCCTTGGAATTTAGGTAAAACAGATGAAAGAAGGGATCTTTATTAATCAATATAAGTATGTTCAAGACATCTTAGAAAGATTTGATATGAAAGATTACAAGCCAACAAAGACTCCTATACCCAGAAATCACAATCTTTGTCCTGACTCTGAGGGGGAGGATACTGACCAACATCAGTGAGGGCAATAATTGGATCTCTGATGTATCATATCTCACAGCAAGTAAACCTGATATCATGTTTGCAACTTTCATTTGTGCAAGATATCAGGCTGCTCCGAAGGTGTCTCATCCAGTCGCTGCCAAGAGAATCCTCAGATATCTCAAAGGATCACCTAAACTGGGTCTCTGGTATCCAAGGAACAACAACTTCAATCTCTATGGCTACACTAATAGTGATTATAGTGGCTGCAACAACAACAAGAAATCAACATCAGAAGGATGTCAGTTTCTTGGTGCAAGGATAATTTCATGGCAATGCAAGAAGCAATCCTGTGTCTCAACATCAACTGCTAAAGCTGAATACATTGTTGCTGCTATTTGTTGTGCTCAGCTGCTGTGGATTTAAAACCAGATGTCAGATTATAGATTCAATTTCATGGAAACTCCTATCCATATTGAAAACAAGAGTGCCATTTCTATTACAGAAAATCCTGTCAAGCACTTCAAGACAAAGCATGTTAACATTAGGTATCATTTCATTAGAGATATTAATGAGAAAAACTTAATCAAACTGGTCAAAGTTGACTCAAATGAACAATATGTTGATTTGTTTACCAAAGCATTTGATGAACAAAGATTTAAGTTTCTTATTACAACTATTGGGATGATAAAAATTGATTAGTTTATCTCATTTGAAAACCTTTTCACAATGTGTCTTGTCTTTGTCAATACAACCTAAGCCCTGTTACAAAAGGTTTTTCTTCAAAATTTTACTAAGTGTAAATTCTTCTGAAGAGAAATTAACCCTTGGGAAGATGTCATATATATCTTCCGAAGGAAAATTACTCCAAGGGAAATCTTATCTTCTGAAGAGTTTTTAGTCTCGGAAGAAGCATTTGATAACATATCAAATCTACTTCCGAAACTTAATAAACTTCTTCACCCGAAAGACCTTCTTACTCTCAGAAGTAAATTGGATAAATTTACCTTAGGAAGTAAGTTTGGCTTCAGAAGAAGATTACCTTCGGAAAAGCTTTATACTCGAAAGAAAGCTTTACTGTGTAACGAAAATCTTTTGGGCCCCACTCTGAAAAAGGCAAAGATTTTATTAATGATGTCGGAATATTTTAAATGGATTTAACCTTACCGCCATTGTCACATCATACCCCAAACTGTCATTTCACCTTATCCATCCGCCATTTCACCCATTTAAATAGTTTCGACGTATCCATTTAATCTTTTTACCAATTTCACAGCCCTAAGTTTTCTTCATCTCCCGCTTTACTCCCAAAATCAACCTCATTTCCTCTATAACTTTCTCACACAATGGCACTAAACCCTCAACACAACCAAGTTGCACTCCTTGACTCTTCTAAGGATGTTGACTTCGCCGAAATCATCCATTTCCTTACCCAATCGATCGACTACACTGCCCTAACTGTCAACCCCACTGTTTACTCAAACTAAGTGACAGAGTTTTGGGGAATGAACAGATTGTAACCTTGAACGAAGTTAGGTGATTCGGTCAAGCATTTGTGGCCAGGAATTGATCATATCCAAACAAATCATTAGGGAGAATCTTGAACTTCATGATGAAGGCTCTCCTACGGAATTCCCCAAATCAGACCTAGATGACACATATACCTAGATGGGATATGGTGCTGATGTGAGCAGGTCCATAGTGTACAAGTTTAATTTCTTATATAATTGGAAATTCCTACTTCACATAGTCCTTCACTGCCTGTCAGATAAGTCTGGGGGTAGGATCAAATCCCTTATGAACTAGGATGCCTAGTTCACGGGTTAGTAAAAGGCCTCCGCTTCAACTACTCAAGATTTGTGCTGACTAATCTTATGGGAAACCTTCAGAGGGAAACATTTTACATATATCCCTGGTTTATTCAACACATAATCAACTGCGAGCTGGATCAGAGTAAGCTTGTCTTTGCAGCTACTCTAACTATTCATCACACGAGGCCGACCATCTTCAAGGTGTTGAAGAGGGTATCCACCAACTTCACTGGAAGACACACTAAGCTACTTCTAGGTATGATTGAGCCAATGGCTCCTGGTAACCCCACAGGTGATGAACCCACACTTGCAATAACCACTACATTGCTAAATCTTCCTTCTCACCCCATCAAGATTACATACCAGAAACGCTCCAAACGAACCCTTGTTCAATCTCCTCTAATTGAACAAGTTCCCCCTGTTCTATCCAAAAAGGCTAGAGTGGAAACATGGGCTCCCACTCAGTCTGAGGTCCCACCTTCCTTCACATTTAACCTCAATATAGGTATTGAGTCTCCTCAGTCTCAATCCCATGAGCCCCAAACCCAAGCTGAAAACCCTCAGGATGAGTCTCTATACAATTCTGAGCAACCAAAAAGGGATATCCTCATCATAGGCTCAATCCCATTAGACATTGAACAAAGTCCCGGGTTATTAGGATTAACTTCCATATCCTTTACTGACCTTCTTATAGGTACTGATGAAGAAGTCATGTCTCTTCAAAGCAATAAAGTTAATCCACAACACCTTTCTAAAGATCAACTTAGCCTAGAGAGATCTCTGATGGTGAGGATGATCATACTAGGTATGTTACCTCATCTCCCCGTGATTCTTCAAAAGAAGATGAGGGAAGTATGCAACTCACCATTCAAGACCTCCTTTCTAAAGTCTCAAACCTTGAATCCATGGTTAAGACTTTAGAGGATAGGTCTGCCACTCAGCAACTTGAGATTGAAAGTCTCAAGGCTCAACTAGCTGAGAAACAGATTGAGAAATCTGTTAAGCATGTACTTGTACAAGTCTTTCTGACTTCTTCCTCTAGCTCATCTACCTCTTAAGATGATGCTACCAAAAAGAAGGAGAATGTTCAGAGTGAAACTCACATGGAGCATCCAAGCTTAGTTCTTTCTACTCTCTCTTCAAGATATCCTGCTCAGCAATCAACTATTTTCCTTGAGCCTCCTCCTGTGATCCTTCAAGTGGATCCAAGGATGCTCATAGATTTAAATAGATTCCTAACCAAATTTCTTATGAGCTCCTCCCTTGAACAGCCAAGCCCAGATGTTACTTTGGCATATTTTGGAACTGAAGAGCTTCAAAGGTGGAATACACTATCTACCACTGTCAAGGAAGTTGGTCAACCTAAGGCCTACATGAAGCTGAGATTGAATCCTAAGGGGATAGAGGGACTGATGGCCCAAAAACTGAAACAGTTGGGACAGAAAGTAAAATGCCACTAACTTCCGAAGCTGAGATCCAAGCTGTGGAAGGACTATACTTTCTGTCTGATGATCTAATTATCACAGATGCAATTCTTGAACTAGCATCTGAGGTAAATAGTGAAGACTTTTTCAAAACACCTCTCACTCAAACATCATCATCACAAGCTCAAATCACCACCCACCAACCTGAAACCTCTACGCAAGAACTTCCAAAGTCTCAAGCTTCCGAAGACATCAAGGGTAAAAGGAAGTTGACTGCGGAAGAACTGCAAGAGGAGGAAAGGCTTGAAAAGCTTAGAAGAAAAGGTAGGCTTCCCTCTGAGAAACTATTAGTTGCAAGTAACAAAGCAGCTATAGTCAATCAGGAGGCTATCAACAATCAGAAAAGGTGAAGATTATTGACAAGCTTGTCAATCTGGGTGCAGCTAGTGAAGATGTTCTCCTCCTACCACTTGAAGAGTTGGTGGAGTTAGAGAAGGCAACCCTGCTACGGATAGAACAAGAAGAAGCAGCAAGGTTAGCCTTAGAAGAGAAAGAATAGAGAAAGAAAGAGGAAGCTGAGCAACAACTCAGGGATGAGAGGATAGCTTTTCTGAGCTCCAGGGGATTCTCTCTTGAGGAACTGGCTCCTTATGATAATGATACGGTCTTGTGGCTTTTCAAAAAGGAACAAGACCAAATGAACAAAGAGAGAAAGAGGGCTTCTAGGGAAAAGCTGAAGGAGAAGAAGAAGAAGCTCAACTAGCATCTGTCAAGAAGATGGGAGATAAAGCCTAGATAAAGGATTATCTCAGGGCCCATGGCTTCTCTGGCAGGAAAGTTGGCCCCATGTCCGAGAAGACCCTATAGCGACATGTCAGTGACATCAAGGCTGACATTTGCTCAGGAAGAAGGAAGGAGATGTATAGAAGAATGCAGGCGATGACTTCTAAGCCCATACCACAACCTCAACCAGAACCAACTCCTCTTTCTTTCCCCATCAAAACCGAACCCACCACTGAACCTTACACTCTTGAGCCCACACCATCATCCATACCATCTCACACACCAATTCCATCAAAACAACCATCTCACTACTTATCCTTAATCCTAAAACACTCTCCAGAACCCAACCATCATCTACCCAACAACCACCTAAGTCATCCTCTCAACCCTCTAAACCTCTGACCTTAGAAGAGTTTAAGTAGATCAAGAGGAAGCTCATCAAATGTACTACACTGAACGATATCTCCTGTGAGGAGGGGTCCATTAAGTTAACCTTCATTGATGGCTCCTCATGTTTCCTCACAAGAGAATAATTCCTTGATCTACCTAAAGAAACACTGGACCAAGCTCTCAAACTCTTGGCAACTAACTCTGACTCTCTTGAAGAAGAAGAGAAGAAGATGAGAAGAAAGCTGGCGACTCTACTAGACACTAGGAAGGAAGACAAATTTCCATCTCATCCTCTTCTTCCTAGGAAGAAAATAGTCCAGTGGAGGTTTGAAGACTCTTCTCACAACTTTGTTATGGAAAGAAAGAATGGTGAGATCAATAGGCTTAATGCCTCCTCTCTGCTACACTTAAGTAGATCTGATATTGCTAAGTTAGCAGAGAAACTATTCTCCAATCCCTCCAACTCTAAGGTAGCTGCTCACATCAGAAATCATCTGAGCAGTCTTCATCTAGCCGAACTAACTGCAATGGCCAAGATTGAAGAAGAGTTGAAGCTGAGAGAGAAGGATGAAAAAGGAAGGGTCATCAACTGATGGCAATGCCTTTCTTTAAAAGGTTGAAGGCCCTAAATTGGAATCTATAGTTAGATGGGAGTATGGCTACAACTCCCGTCAACTAACTCTATTCAGGGGGACACAACAAAGGGTACACATCATTCAGAGTGACAGACTTGATCTGCTGTCTACGAAAGATTTGTACAAACTTCTCAGCACCACATCAGGAAAGAACAAAAAGACAGATAAGTATCTCCTATCCTTGGTGCAGAAAGTTTTGAGATGTAGAAACAAGTGAGGTTTTGGTAGCATCAGCCTAGGGAGAGTTTGTTGGATCAAGTAAGGCTGGTGCAACCAAAACAAACACTTAGAATATTTTTGGTGCAACTGATGAAGAACTTTCGAACGCAAAAGCTGAACTTCCGAAGGTCAAGACTGAAAGAGCTTCCGAGGAGAAACTCTAACTTCCGAAGACAAGGTCTTTCCT